>OV121086.1:49746034-50946034 GCA_921293015.1 Phorcus lineatus | reverse complement strand
CATCTATCAATTTGTCATATATTGAAATATTAGTACTATCCATTATAATATTTTCGAACGCAATTTGTATTATCTGCACAAATGTGACAGGGTATTTTTCTGATAGCCTAGTGTCACTTGAGAATGACAGTTTGAAGATCAGTTTCTTTCATTCTCTATTTTGTTAGGGTAGGCGTCCATGCGAAGCAAGAAAGGAATTATTTTATTAGATGAATCATTAATCTTGTTTCAATGTAAATATTGTAAAAGGTGACAAAAATAGATAATAATGTTCATATTGTGTCCATCACATAATTTCTCTCATGAAGAGTTTTGTGAATAAACTTTGAAACTAATAGGAGTCCACTTCTTTTTACCATTGAATTATCTTTTTCGACTCAACACTTTGCAGATGACAGTACATGAATATGCCTATCTTCAGATAAGGTTGTATTTTGTATCATCTTGCTTTCATCTTTCAGTCATTTAATTTTCTGTTTACATCCTTATTATATGGGATCTCATGGTATATATATTATTTGTTGAATATATTTTGAATATCTTTATTCCATTTCATTTTCAGTTGCATTAAAAAAAGATATTTATCGCGCACATGTAACTGCTATTTATTTATGTATAGATATGCGCATTTACTCTGACGAAGAGCCGATGATGAAGGTTTATGTTGGTAACAACAAGTAACAATGTTAGATAATGGAATTCCGTACTGCATAGAACCCGTACACTCTTAAATACGCCCTTTACGTATAGTATATTTATACACTCTGTTTAAACATGATACTGATAAACCATCAACCACTAACCTCTACATTAATGTGTGACATCGGTTAATGATTTGAGTTTGAGCGCAACAGTCATCTCATCAGTAACAGTATTTCGTGAGCATTGTCAATGTCGACCTAACATTGCTCATAACATTTCTGTCACTTATCACGTCAATGAAACCCGGGCGATATCTTAGCATTTTCAAATAAATTTCATCAGATCAATTGTATAAGATAATTTGGGACTTCTTGGCGGATTTTCTTTCAGTTATCTGACAATCATCATTTAATAATTCTTCACTGACCGGCAAAATGACAACATAGAATATCTTAATTGAAATTGAAGACCTTCATACCGCGGCAGAAAGGTTATTTATGCCTGGACAAACATGTATGAGAATGACGGTAGGAATTGGAAAATCAAAACAAAATATAATGAAGTGGTTATTAATATTAATGGTTGATAAATAATGTTATATTGCATCATTTGCAAAAACTTGTGAATGATGAAAGTATCGCAGTCAAAATCATAACACGAACAAGAGAATGGGTAAAGTGATTTCAAAATATGTAATAAATTGGCATTATTAACTTGACGTATCATATTTAACATTTTTTTAACAAAATGAGTCAGTTCTAATGAACTAGTTTACATATTTATCGTGTGCCTGTAGAAATATCATCGTATCAGCATAGGTTACTTGCAGTTTCATAAAGTACGAAATACTCTTATTAGGATAGGCATTTAATGATAAGAATAATTAGATAGATGAACACTTTGTAACAGGACCAATGTAAATGGTATTCAGAGCGATATGCATTCTCACGTGCACTGGTAGATTGAGCTGTATTCGAGAGAAGGAGGGCTATTGGATCCCCAGTTTGCTCAACTCTAAAATAAGGGAAAATACCTGATTTCCAATCATAAATCCTTAACAGTTCAATTGGTTTATTGTCCTTACATAACGTGACCGGTCTCAAATGTCAAATACTCAAATCTTAAAATTTGAAAGTAATAGGTTTTCTGTGCTATGAAATCTTTTACCTATACTTTTTGACAATCTACTGAAATTGTGTTGACATGTATTTATAATGAGATGAAAATGAATGAAATAATTAATCTTTGTATTTCCTCCAGATTCGTGAATCCGAAGATCATTATACATTTATATCAAATAATTTCAAGAAGGTCACAAGGAACAATATTTACAAAGCAATGGCAGAAATATCTCGAATGCACCTTTGAGTGAGGGGAGCAGGGAATATAGGTATTTACTGAAAAGTACTATCATACATATCCATGACATTTCATATATTTGGTCAGTTATTGGTAGTTCACCTCCAGAAAAGAGAGACAGCATTTCATCCTCAGTTAGTAATTCAATTTGTACATACACTTCAACACAAAAAAGATCAAGAATTTTGGAGAAAAACTTATTTCGTTTGTACATATAGTCTTCACAGTGTAAGATAATTGTGCAATTGTGCTCTTGATTTGTACACAAAATGAGAAGATATCCCTGTATTGTGGATAAAAATACATATTATAAAGTCTGTGAACACCAAAACTAGTGTGAGTGAGGCGGTATCTGAACATATCCTGTCTCACTCTGACTTGAGCAGCCCATCTTACATTTCCAGTTTCATTAATACAATTGACAACCAGTAGGTATAGGTAGTCACTAACATAAGTAAATAGGTTGTATATAGGAACAGGTGTGTCACATATACTATGTGACGCTGGTAACCTATTTTGAAATGTTGCTTTTCATACACAGAACAGGTCCTACAAACATACTACAAACGACTACATCTATCAATATAGCTATCCATGATGAATAAATTGAGTAAGAGATAGACAAATTTCACAATCAGCTGTTGATATTAGTAAAACCTAATCAATTTAGATTTAATTTTAATTTTTTATCAATCTGTGGTGTCTCATCTTGTCATGTGAGAGCCATGTTAAAGAGGGTGGGCATCTGTCTATACGAAAACCAACGAGGACACGGAATGTAGCACTGTGATCAAAACCAGATGGTTCAATCATTCTTCATGACAGTCAAATCTTGTTACAGTCTTGGCAGCTGCTCCTTCCACGCAAAGTGAGACATGGGTTCTATATTGGTACTGAACAGATGATTACACATAAACACTAAGTGTAAGTAAGGGCAGTTGCACTTGATTTTCTTGTAAATGGTTTCGAAAAAAATCCTGCCAATAGTCAAGGAAGAAAGTGTCTGGTTTCTGTGATTTGAGAGAATCCTCTCATACTTCTCTTAACATATCTAAATCAAGGAGTTTTTCAACACAATGTTGTCATTGTGATATGCAAATATGCACACCTTTTATTCAAGCAGTTGTATTTTAGGTTTAAATTACACTAAATAAAGCCATTCTGATATATTCTACTTTTACAGTGACCCCAGTGTCAGGATGTTTCAGTGAGAAGCACCAAGGTACAAGTTACAATCCATTTGCACATAGAACACCATTGATCACGTATTTAGACACTATTTTCCTGTTGAAGAAAATATACATAATATCTTACATCAGCATTTAGAGGTGAATGGTCTCTCATTGAGTAGAATGCAATGGATAAAGAAATCAGGTAATAGAAGTTCATTTCTCAACACATTTAATATTTTGTCAGTCCTTGAAATTAGGATTTGTTTTGAAATGGTCAGAAGCTTTCTGGTGTTTCTCTTTTCTGTCTTTAGATTCTATTGAATATATTGAAGAAAATAAGAAACTGGATGTGGTCTTGTCAAGATAATTATTGAAGTTGCAGTTTTAACTAAAGTAATTCATCACTTTTACACATTTAACAGAGTCAATTATATCTGCATAAACCTTACGTATTAGATTGTCTCAAACCTATTTTAAATATCAAGAAATGTTGGGACAATTTCGATAGAACACAAAAAGGCTGTCTGCTTGCTTGCTTAAATGCTTAAGAAAATTTGATTTAAAACTGTTATAACTCTCAAAACTATAGATAATAATAATAATGATTAATAATTGATGAATTGCTACATGATTCTCAAATATTCATAGAAACGGAATAATGCTGAAATCGCAGATCTATGACCATCAGAAAGGCAGTAGTCTAGCTAACAGTAATCACAGATACTCAAGAACGTGTATGTGCAATCCTGGTAAGATCCCGATCCATGTACTCAATACATTGTAATGAACCCTTGCTAGAAGATCAGCAGCAAAGTATCCTTCAGGTGAACACAGATGTCAAACAGTAACAGCTGTTGAGTACTAGGTGTAGTACAAAATCTGACAAAAAGCTCTTGTCGACCTGATGGTCGCAGTAACTGCTTGAAGAGGACTGGCTGTCAGTTGATGGTGGTGAACTCAGTTGGCAACGTTAGGTGTCCAATGGGTTTCCTACAAAAGGTCAGAAGTATTATCTGATGTCAACTGGTGACATCCTACCTGGTCAAATGAAAAGGAATAATAAGCCAATAGGATCGTACACTATCCGAAATAAAGACAACTTTTATTGACCACCGATTTCTTACTGACAAACTGATCAGCAATATTGGCAAATGGTTTAGCAATTTTGTGACAGAAAAAGTCAGTGTAAATATTATGTAAGTGCACACAATGAATGTTCTTAAAATGATGTACCATAAAATATCATGTATTTGAAATTTATAAATTGAAACATTTCGATTGGTTACAGAAAATATGTAAATGAAATGATATTCTCTTGTCTACTTCTTATTCGATGAAACCCTTTGGTATCAGCTAAATTAGATTAGATTTCAATTCAGGAAAAAGTGCTCATGAACACTGCACTTAGTTATTCCCGTTTTCTGCGCGATATGATACGCAAGTTATGTCTTTTGAAATGAATATTACACACCAACAAAACAATATTGTAAGTAGGTTTAATACATTTGATAATCGTAACATGCCATTGCTTAAAATATTCTGTATTTTTCTCACATTGTTTTCCTCCCTAATGTTTAAATATAAGACCTTGTCAATTAGAGCACCAAAAGGCTATACTTTTAGATAGAAAGAACAATAATTGCTGAATATTAATCAAATCAATAGAACAATCAACTATAATCATGCACATGAAGCAAATGAATGTTTCCAAAAGCTGGTTTGTCAGGGATAGTAAAGTGAGGAGCGCTGTAAGAATGCATTAGGACTTGTGCTAGTTAGTACTGTACATAGAAGTAAGACAATCAGCTTCAGCCTGTCCATTACAGTCCAACCAATCATTGGCAATGATAGTGTCCTATTACCAAGGAGGTTTCTTCTCATTCCCATAGAATTGTCATCAAAGTGTTCACCTGACGATGATTAACTACAATTACCAGATCCAATTCGAGCTTAACAATAAGATTTAAGAGGAGGACAATGTTCAACATGAGTTTCGTCCATTATCTACTAATGTCCATCCAATGCAATGTGAAGCACTCCTAAACTGATAAATTGATAACTAATTCTCCTTCGATCTCTTTAAGACCCTCGTTTGACCAGTATGTGAATAGACTTGGATGGATTTACATGTATGTAATCCAACCCATCATGTTTTGACAAAGTTGAGGTTCTCTTTCTGCAATTCCTTCTAATGAATAGAAATCAAAAACACATGTGTATTAAGCAACAAGGATAAAATTTCGAATAGACAGCAATCTCCACAATTAAATTAGAAAATGTCTACATTGATTAAAATTACAAGCTTCACAGGAATAACAGTTCGAAAGTAAAGTAAATCCATCCGCATTAGTAGTCCACAAGAAAAACTTGACTGTATAGAATCAACTAATCAATGTACAATTAGCATCACTATTCTAGTTTACAGTGTGGCCATTAGCTGACAAAGTATGAACACAATAGAAATTATACCCAACCAGCACGGCACTTATTCTACTGTATTTATACACCTTCCGGATCTCAGGCGTTTTGTTTCATTTCCTAAAGTAGTCTCATTCTATATGGCTCTGGATATCATATTGATGTATAAGTCTGGTGATAAACAAAGGAATATCTCTACCTTGCTAATTAGGAATGTTAGTCAGTGTGAATTGATCTATCAACAGACTTATTTGAGGGAATGGAATAAATGTGGAATGGTGTTGTTATTAATGACATATCAATGTGCTGGTCGGGGTTTTGATGTAACGGCACTGTATTTGCTATCAATACAAAGTAATACAAGGCTCAGGGTAATGTGAATATTTATATATCGAACATTTGAGTCACTAGTGTACATGTACGCATAAAGTGCAATCAATATCATTCCCATGGTCTAACGCAAGTTGACAAATATAGGCTCTATTAGGCTACCACCAACACAACTCTTTACAACGGACCTAATTCTCTGCACATTTTGAACCTTATATATGCCTAAGTGTTGAACAGAGATTCACCCTTCAAAGTCTGATGACCAGCCTTGACGCGGTTAAAACAACCATCCACCGAACCGCGCCCGATGTTGCCTCACTGACGGTTGTCAACTGAGTTATGTACACGAACATGTGCCACCAATATTTATATTACAAACAAACTCCCAGCAGGCATCATTTACAAATTATAATCTAAATGAAAGAATATACTATATTCATTCTGTATTCAGTCGTTTTGTTATTGTTTATGTTCATTGCATTCTGAAACAAACTTATTGCCAAGCATTTTAAATGGACATATAACAGGTTCTCCTTTAAATAGTTGGCAGTTATCAACAAATCATTGTTCAACAATGTCTAAAGACTGGTTGATTCGGATGTCATTTAGTTAATCTATGTTATAGGAACACGAAGAGCATTCACTGTCAGGCATGTTAGCTCAACTGTATGTGAATTATACCGACATAAAACAAAACAAATAAATATATTGGTTAACGCTGAGAGACAAGTTAACTGCAGTGGTGCCACATGACCTTCACTAATCAAACTTTTTTTTATCCTATCCCTGCTTTCCATTTATACCACCAATAAAATGAAAAATATTATCCTTTGTAAAGACAAAATGTAATCAAATGATACTACTTCAAATGAACTTGTGAAAAAGTCGTTCATTTTGTAGTAATTTTTCAAATCTAAATAGAATTCAGAATGGAGGTAGCTTGATTTTGATTCATGTTCCTTGTTATTGGCACCAGCTGCTCTGACGCAACCAAATATTTGCCCCTATTTGTTTTGTTTGGTGTTTTTTTAACTTGATTAGAATTGATTTTCGCACTGAAACCTTCAGTCTTGCAGATTAATTTCAAAATGTTTAGGACAGGTGGGCTCATTTCCTAGCACGATGGGTGACTTCTTGTTGACTGCCTCGATGCTGGTGATATCTAAGCGGATTTGGTTTCTCTCAAGATCCTGAACAGAATCAAAAAAACAGGAAATACCTATCACAAGGATTCTGCAGACGGAAATAAGAATCATGGACTGTTTAATCTCCTGTCCCATCCATTTGTGGTCCTGTCAGCAAAATTCATCAAATTTGAATGATTAACCTATATCTTCTTCAATGTATCAGCCGAAAAAGCATTAAGTGCCATGCTTATGTTACAAGCACGATAGCACGTACTTTTCGCTGTAATCGACTATTTCAGGCGCACAAGGACATATGCACTCATAGTAGCTTGCCGTTGATTCAGTAAAGTACTTATTCATCTTTACAATCAACATTATATTAATAGTAAAACCATTTAGATGGCCAAAAATCATTAAGGGGAAAAATCCTAAAAGTCGCTTGATCACAGAATGGCAAGTATTGATCGATGAAATACAGCAGATATAGGATTGAGTGCATCTTTTGAATATATCTTAATCTTTGAACTGTGAACAATGGTTAAAAATCTTTATTTAGGTTTATCTGTAAATTTGCGATTATATATAGTATAAATGTATCATCCCAACTGCGGATCCGCCCCATCTTAAGATGGGACGCGTCCCAACTTGGGATTCCAAGTTGGGACGACCCATCTTAAGATGGGACGGGGCATACTTAAACATGTTAATAATATTCATATTTAAAAATGAATTGTGTCAGTAAAACTTTTTTTTAGATAATTTAGTTCTATTCTTTTCATACCTACGAAGAAAATTTGATTTGATGTTCATTTACTTCATTTTCTGACTCGATTTCATCTGTTATCGAGTACGAACGATTCAACACTACTCAAACAATTATTTAAAGTCATATTTGATTACTGATTGAATCACATTTGTTAAGCGACATAACAAAATCAGATCAATATATAGATTTATATTTTTCAGCATTTTTCAAACGACAAATACATGCGTAGATCGAACAGCTGTAAACAGAGAGAAACCAAATGGCTCCACATTTCACAGAGACATATTTGTATTTTAGTTTCTTTACAAAAATGTGATATAAACTGTTAACAATCAAAGATATGAAGTTATTCTAATACAGATCCAAGTTTTACAACACTAGTGATAACTTGCGTTTTTAAAAATATATATTTAAAAAACGTACCTGATGCAAAGAAATGAATAATCCATGCAAAAACCTTCTATAAGCAGAAATTAAGGTACTCTCCATCGTTACAATCCAGCACTGAATAGACTGAATATGTTAATGTGACAGCTTGGCATGACAGAGGCAATGATTGGGCACCAATTTGCCCACCGTAGGTAGTGTCAGGCTAAAACAACATATGGAGACACCATCAGCCAATGCTGTTTTAACAATTTATTATCTTGTTTACCTACTTGGCGACTTGGAAATTAAAAGTTCCTATTACCAAAGTCTGGTTCCCAAACAATTTAGATATTTTCCAGTAGTGCCAACATAGGGCTTGAATATTCCCTAGTAAATCATATCAATATACTGAAAACTTTCTTAACGGCGACAAACCTTTTTCACAGAGTGTTAACGAATTCCTAATAATATCTGTTTATCATTTTGTAAATGATACCAACCGATTTTTAAAGCTCTTTACTAAAAGTTGTACCAAATCTAAGGTAGACAAAGTTTAATATAAATTTTAGTTTTGTAAGAATAATTGCAAATGTATATTTCCATCAATGTCCTTGTTTTATGTTTGTTTCAGGAAAAGAATTTATATAGGCATTTCCTGCCTTGCTCATCCTTTTTCGTTTTTGTATATATATTCTGAATTCTGTGTAACACGTGTTTTATGGAAATGAAATACTGTTTTAATCATAGTATTATACTTACTAACCATTAAATGTTTACAGATATTGCATATTCTCATACAATGAAATATGATAATATTTTACAACAAGCAATGACAATTTCAAGATTGTATAAGAAATGACAGCTTCTATGTCAAATTTGTATAAGCAATAACAATATGAATCATTTAGTCCTCTGAAGACATGTTAAGAAGCATATTTAAGATAACAAAACGATTAGTTAAGTAGACTTTCAGCTGTAAAACAACAATAATACACTGAAATGTATTTCTTCCCTCTCACCTACTCATCTTATGTGACTCAGTTGATTAACTTATCAGCAGTAACAACACACAACAATTATCTCAATTCAACGCTTCTAACAAGCCTAGATAGACGCTTGTACATATCAAAACAACCTTTTCATACTGATCGAAATCACATGTTACCTCGGGTTAAGAAGAAGAAATATTTTTCTCAACTCTGTACCCTGGTTTGTGTCAAAAGGTCTTGTGAAGGTAAACAAAGTTTCTTAATGAACTCAAAGTCAACAAACTCCGTTAATAATTTTCTTTTAGTATTGATAGGAAATTAGGTGAAATATTGTATTTCTGAATTAGCATGAAGAAATTGCCTTTGCAATATTGAATATCTTAACCGAATTGTGTTGCAACTGTACATCGTATTGGTTTGACATAACTTTGTGTTGTATGTTTGATGGTTTCAAAGTATTATTTTTATTGACGCGGCATTAATATAAGCTTCCAGCTTGCTTGCAAATCTATTTTCTTTTTTTTGAAATGAACAAAATATGTTTAAACCATAATCTTCTTTTGCAAATCTTGGAGGTGAGGTGAGTTGGGGATTAACGCCGCTTTCAAGATTATTTCACTTATATCGCGGCTGCTAGTATTAGTGCAGGGAGAAAGCCCGGAACACCATTGTAGCTATGCATTGCGGTGAGTAAATCTTGGAAACTAAGTTCTAATTTTTTTAAAATTATATTAAAAAGCCTGTTTTTTCTCCATAAATTATCAATGGATGATGTTATAGAGTTCATTTTGGTTACTTTACATGATAAACTTTCTGTTTATGAAAAATACTTTCATCGAATAACAATACAATAACAATAAACATAAACATTTGATCACGTCTGCTTCTTATCAGTGATATTGCCGATAGGGGCCAATGCCTTGATAAATATGAATGATAATCGATCATTGACTAAAACAACAAACGATCGGCGTGTACCTTATTGTTACAAGCATGCTCATGTACAGTTGGTACCCATTCTTGTCACTAATTGGAAGGTGACACACAGGTATTAGTGTCATAACCGAACCGGATGTTTACCAAAATCCCTTCTTTCGGACCCCCTCCCCCTCCCCCCTCCACCCACCCCACACCCTTCTCTGAACAACCAAGCAGGTATGTTAGCCATTTGCACCACGACACTGATCAGATCAGGTTCGATTGGAAATAAGAGGAGGCATAACTGGATTTATTTACTGGACATCTTATAAGCAATGACGGAACACAACTTATAGGTTAGTGTTTGTGAAATATGTTTAAGAAACATAAAGTCTTAGATTCGACTATCAAACACAATGAGTACATTGAAATCTTGCTTAATGGAACGGTTTATGTGTAAGAATTTGAACTGATTACAAGGCATTGGTATTCGCTAGGAGTGGGTTTTGAGTGTATACAATATTTCTTTCTTTTTTATTTGCTTAACATGCTGTCACAATTAAAAATATTTAAGAATATGATGAAATAATTTATAAAATTTTGTAAAAGAATTACTTTTGACATCGTATTGTACTATGATGAAAGACTCGTATGCGATGAGACATAGATATAGCCAATAAGTCATGAAAATCAACATAAAATCAAAATATCTTTCGAGGGCCTTAAAACGCTATCTAAATGATACATGTTATCATGTTCTTACTAAATTCAACATTAGAATAAGAATATTATGAACAAGTTAAAGTATCCGCCGTCCCATCTTAAGATGGGACGCGATCCCAAGTTGGGATGATACATAAACACTTCTTTTGACTTTGACTTTGAACACTGTTAAATCGCTTGAATTAATATTTTGATATAATTTATCTTTCGATACTTATAATATAATATGATGTAATATGATATAATATATTATATAATAATATATCAACCATAAACAATAAACAATAGGATAAAAAAACGAATGTTTAATAGGCTATATTCTACTTGATTATTATATACGTCATTACATGCTGTCCTCATCCTGACATTTTAGTACAGAACTTCGAAAATAACTTCTAACATTATTCTTATTAATCTTTCAACGCTTACATCAAACACCATCACAGATGTAACTGCTGATAGGTCATCAGTGGAGTTACAATTGAGAATCGTCAGGAAGAATAAATACCGCAAATCAATAAAGCAAAACATGATGGCAGCAAATTTTCTCATAAATCCATAACAAAAACCAACTCTAACATGTCCAAAAGAAAACATTTTGAAGGGGAATTTAAATCCATGATGCCTTCATGCTATCGTTCTGATAAATTTGTCATTCAACTTGTCACTCAAGAGTTGACATTTTCAAAATCACTAATCTTTCTCTGCTGTGATTTGTTTAGAGGGACTCTAACGGCCTTCATCTAAAGTCACAAGATGATTCTTATTCCAGTCCTAATTCAATAGTGGGTTTTCTCTTCCTAATCTCCAATCAGCAAAGATGTAATCACAATAATAATGTAAGAAAATAGTGTCACCTTAAGAGCCTTCTTTCCGTTCTTAGAGTCGTCCAGAACTTATATTCCGAAAGTTCCAATGATCTCTCTAAAATAAATAATATGATGATTTTTCATAACACAATGTTGATACTTCTGTTAGTTAATGGGTATTTTCACAATCTTAAGTCCAATTTTGGATTTTTAGTTCTTTTTAATTTTATCTCAGCAAGACATCATTGTCTCCCCACAGAGGTAGCTCCGTCATTTATTCCTATATAACCTCAGTCTTAATACGAACGTTCTTGATCTAGAAATGTAGAACGCTGATTTGATGCAATCAAAGTTAGATGTGCAATGATCAGCGACGCCGTTTCAAAAGATATTATTTAAATCACTTTAAATACTTTTTTCCATAAGGTTTCCTCAAGCTAAATTTTATTCGAATGTGCAATTGGCACTTCATGACTTCTTTACAGAACTCTCTTGCCTTATTTTGCGACAGCATCATTGCAAAGGCATGTGTGACAACAAATATGTATTCATTGGATGAAACATTGCCAGGTAGTTTAAGTTGTAATATTGCCCCGGCAGGGGGTATTGCAGGAAGCCCGAGAAACCTCATAGGTTGTATAGGAGTTAATGACGGAGCTTCCTCTTTTGGGAGAGAATGGCGAGACATATGTTGTATCAAGAGCTGGAATGGTAATAAATTCATTTTAAAATGTGCTCATTTACTTTAATGAAGACTAGATACTGAAGACTTTAGAGATACCCGAATATCAGAACCAAAACTGATTTTTCTTCTGTTAATTTTTATTCCAAGCGTTGATATTAGTAATTTACTAAATTACTCAGTAAATCATAATGCATATTTGCTGAACATTTTACGCAATTGGAGATTTCAAGTGATGTTAGGGTGAATCTGTGATGTCTCTTCTCGTCATTTGAAATATCACAGATGGTGGACATCTAATGTAATGTAGGACTGTGATCAAAATCAGATGGTTCAATCATTCTTCATTTGGGTCAGATCAAGTTAAAGTATTGCCAGCTGACCTTTCCAAGCATAATGAGATAGAGGGTCTATATTGCTACTGAATGGATGTTTACTTATTAACACTCAGTGAATATGAGAGTTTCTTGTAAATTGTATTGAATTTAGGTTTGTCATAGAAACCTAAGAAATTTATATAAGAGGTTACAAACTGAGTCAAAAGTACATCTGAAGATTGAAAGGCTTATTGAAGTGAATTTAATTTAATTCTTAATGAATTTCTAAATGAATAATTATAGGTAAATTATTCAAATAAATATAAGAAATCAGATTCAAAACTACGGGATTAAATTAATTGAATATTCCTGAACACCAGACTACTTTTGAGACTGCACAACTGCACGCGTGTATACAAGATAATTTTGTTTGATATTCATAGTCATTGAAGGGCCCTAACAATTATTCAACGATCATGTCACATTTCAGTTTAATACCATTGTGAAAAACAATAAATTTTATCTTTCAACTACTAGAGTTTAAAGAAAAATAAAGATGTTTGAAGATTAGCAATAAAACATTTATTCTATCATCCTCAAAACTGATCCGCCACCTAGGCACGTCACTTCAGTTGGGTTTTTAAAACAAATTATACATCAAGAAACACCTGGATCTTTCAGCTCTTCAAGGAAGAAATTTCCTTGCATATGTGATTTAAGGGCATCCTCTCATACAAGGTCTTTTTCAACACCATGCTTTCCATGTGATCTTCAAATATGCACCCCTTATATTTTGAATGGTTTTATTCTATTGATATTGTTGATATCCACAACTATTGATATTAGAAGTTTGAGAATTATTTAATAAAGCCAAATAAATAGATTCATCTGAAAATAAAAGCTTCATTGATGACGACTTCACCAGAAGATTAGCAAGAGGACACCACAATATCCACAAGATAATCACTTAATACACTCAGCTGACCACTTCATTACGTACAACATGAAAAGTATTATCTGATGTTAACTGGTGACATCCCAATGGATTTGAATTACGAGCACCACGTTTTACTGAAAACTACGAACAACGTTGTACGTTGTTAACCAACAAAAATCAACCTTATGCTGAAAATTAACGTGTGTGGAAAACTAAAGCTTTATCTTAAGAAGGACTTTTTGGTAGCCGTAACTTGATCGTTGAATTCAGAAGGACAAGAAAGGAAAGAACCTGAAATAATCAAGACAACTTACCTTAAATTAATTTTTATAGGTTTTGGCATGATTGGTAAACAGGAATTGTCAGTTCAGCAATAATTATGTCCAGATTATGTATAAAGCCCTGCTCAATTGATGATAAGCAAGACTGGCAAATCGAACGGCATTTGAAGAAGCAAAAAAATTATAATTAAGATATTAGAATATAGAACAATTGTTCTAATACTGACACACTATAACCAATCATGTATTTGATCTGCTTCGAAAATGCAATAAATGAATTAAGCTTGATATAAACAGTCCAATTAAATTAACTATATACCTAATCATTATCAAACTTAGAAATTTTGTTTACTTCTTCTTCGATCAAACCCTTTGGTATATGACTTAATATTCTGAATTAGTACATAAATGTCAATGTAATAAGAACTTTCTTTCCATTTGACAACATCAAAGCAAGTGACATTCTTGGGGAATCAACAATACAGTTATATTGCAATAATACTCTGGTTGACAATTGAGCAATGGAGAATATTGCCTCATGTAGGATTAAGTGTTCTGTAAAGACACGCAGTTTGTTATCTTTGTTTTTTCCCTTAATAATCAGACATCATACACAATTCTGTCGCTATTCTATATGAATAATAGACTGGCAAATGTATTGTAACTAGGGTTTGATAACTTCGAATAACAATGTTTCATGCCGAAGTGTAAAACATTCTTCACTAGCACTATTATCATATTGTAAGAATCACAAAGAATGTAACAAAAACAAAGAATTAAAACCATTCTGCTATCTAAAGCCTCCAAAGATGAAAGAAGTAGATAAATGGTAAGAAGCTGATCTTATCCTGGAATTCTTTATAGACCTATCTACTGGACAGAATGCTTGACTGACATGTAATTTCACATCAAGTTTGGAAACTAGATATCAGTTCCTTCTCCATAAATCATTTTCGGCACGTGGCCATATGTATTGGTAGATTGACAGCTTTCAGTAAGCTCAGCTAGAATGTGTTGTCATAGTTGGATAGTAATTAGACTTTTTTGGGGTGGATTATATATTTTCATTTTCCAACACTCAGACATGATATGAGCGTATCGTGGTATCATCATTGGTAAGAAAATCTAAGATGAATGTCTGTTTACCAGCGGTGCATGTTTAACAGGGTTATGGGCGTTTTAAAATTCCTCTACCATCGTTATTACTTTAAGATTACTCATAGATTCAGACATAACACAATTATGAGAGAAAAAACATAAGAAAATGTACCAACCGATTTAAGAACCCAACGCTGAACAGTACTGTATAAAGAACTCATCAAGGAAGACAATGAGCCCTAACCTGTCCATTAGCGTCCCGCAAATCATAGGCGAGGATAGGAACAGGAAATACAAGTAATTACTGAAAAGTACAATCATACATATCCATGACATTTTATCTATTTGGTCAGTTATTTGTAATTCACCTCCAGAAAAGAGAGACAGCATTTCATCTTCAGTTTATAGTTCAATTTGTACATACACTTCAACATAAGATAGGTCAAGAAGTTTTGAGAAAAACTGATGTCTGTTGTACATTTAGTCTTCACATTGTAAGAAAATGTGGCAGTCATTATCGTTACATTGTCTTTTACACACTTGAAAATTCTGCTCTTGAGTTGATGTGTACACAAAATGATCAAATATCCCTGAATAGTGGATAAACATTATAGATTAAAGATTATAAATAAAGTTTGTGAATACCAAACGTAGTGTGAGTGAGGGGGTATCTGAACATATCCTGTTTCTCTCTAACTTAAGTAGCCCATTTTACATTTTCAACTTCATTAATACAATTGACAACTATTTTACGCCTTGTAGATTTACATGGAAACATTCCCGTGTCACTAAAATACGTAAAAAGGTTGTTTTTAAGAACGGTTTGTAGAAGTGTGTCACAAATACTATGTGACGTTGGTGATCTTTTTTTAAATGTTGCTACTTGAACACAGAATAAGTCCTTAAAGAATGAGTTTCATTGACTATTGCAAAATCTACCAAAGAATTAAAGTCTACACTTATCAACATAACCATTCATATTAAACAAACCAAGATTTCCAAGTACAGAGGCGGTGGAAAAACCCGTTGATTGAATCCCTGAATGTATCTAGCAAATTATCTTTGTGTTCTTTCAAAAAAGCATGTTAGTTGTCCCGTAAATCATAGCTATTAAGAAGGTTTCTTCACCTTCCCATAGAATTGTCATCAAAGTATTCACCTGACGATGATTAACTACAATACGAGATCTGATTTGAGCTGAACAATAAGCGTGAGGACGAGGACAACGTTCAACATGAGTTTCGTCCATTATTTACCAATGTCTATCCAGTGCAATGTGTAACTTTCCAAAACCGTGAAGGCATGATTAACTCCCCTTTGATCTATTCAAGATCCGCATGTGACCACTTGTCTTAGAATCAAACACATTTAGTTATTAACCAAGATAATTGGATATTTTCATTAAATAAGCAACAATCAGAAAAAGTGCTACATAAATTAACCATACAAGCTATTCATACCTAATAGTAAGGAAATGAAGAAGATCCATCCGCATTAAAAGTCCACCAGAGTAAACTGAATGAATTAAATAAACCAATCGATGCACAATAAAGCTTCACTATTCTGGTTTTCCTGGTGCCCGACAAATGATGTATTCATTGACAGTGATACCCAACCAGTATGGCATTTAATCCACTGTATTGATACATCTTCCAGATCTCCATTTTCTAAAGGCTCCTCCTATATGGATCTAAGCATCAAATAAGAGTAGTAATAAACAAAGAAAGGTCTCTTCCTCGCTAATTGGAAATTTCATTCTGCGAGGATTGATCTGTAAACAGACTTATTTCCGGGAATATAGAATGGTGGCGTTATTAGTGACAAACCAATCTAATGGTAGTTTGTTTATGTAAGGCACCCCATTTGATAAATATTACAATACAGATTTCTCAAAATCACAATGGTCAGTGTCAACTGAAAAATCACTTTATTAATATAATTCTTTGATTTATTTATGATAGATAAATTGATATTTATATATCGAACATTACTGTCCATTAATGCATGCTACCGATATTTTTTCCCTTGGTCTAACACAAGCTGACATATACAAAAGGTCACTATCAACACACCTCACAACCAGGTACCCATTCGCACCAGATGAACAGAGGCATATAAAATACCTTGGCCTAGTTGACACTAGAAGTCCCACAACTCCTTCTCAGTGTAGGGCAGGGGGTTATCCTCCAATGCACAGACCACGAGCCATTACTGCATACAAAACTGACGTAATTTGCAGATGATAATTAAAATAATCACTTTTTTCATTCTTTATGTGATTGTTTATTTTCATTGCTTTAAAAAAATGATTACCAAATCTGTTAAATCGACAGAAGCTCAACTGTATGTGAATTACGCCCTTAAAGGTACAGCTCAATCACATCAGCAATGAGACTATGTACAAGAGATCATTAACCCGGCACTATCAACACATCAATCAGTTGGGTAATGCTGAAAGACAGGTTAACCATGCTAATTTTACATGACCTGCATAAATCTATTTTGTCATCTTTGGAAATTATATCATTGTTTTCAATTTAAACCATCACTAAATGAAAGCACATTCCATTTGAATGACGAAATGGAATCAAATGATTCTATATTACTTCAAATGAACCATTGAAGAAAGTCGTCGATTCTGTTATCTGAAAGGAATTCAGATTGGAGATACCTTGATTTTGATTAACGTTCAAAGTAATTGGCACCAGCTGTTTTCTGCTCTGGCTCCATTTTATTTTTGCTATTCTGCTATTTGTTTTGTTTGGGTTTTCTTTTACTTCAAATATTGATTTTCGCTATGAAAGTTTCATCCTTGCAGATTAAAATACAAATGCTTAAGATAGGCTGGCTCATTTCCTTACCTGATGGGAAATTATTTCACCTTGACTGCCTCGATGCTTGTGACATTAGCGGATTTGTTTTCTATCCAAATTCTGAGCAGAAACCCAAAAACAGGAAATACCTATCACAAGGATTCTGCAAACAGAAACCGGAATCATGGACTGTTAAATCTCCTGTCAAACCTGTTTTTGGTCCTGCCTGAAAACGTTGTTCAATCTGAACGATTAAGACATATGTTATTCAACATACCAGATGAAAATAGAACATAGGAACATATGCACTCCTTTCAGCTTGCTATTGATTCAGTAGAGGACTTATTTATCGACCAGCTATTGATAGCAAAAACATGTCGAGGCAACTGTTTGAGAATTGTGATACATAGTCAAATGAAAGAAACTTTATATAAACATTTGCACACAGTCCCTTACTTTTCTTACTTTACCCCTTAATGATATGGCTGGTTTGATGGAATGGATTGAGGTCTTCACAAAGGCGGGTAACACAAAATCAATAAACTAATTGAATTTCCGTTTGATTTCCAACAAAAGACCTGTTTCCCCTCCAGACTTATCATACATACATCAGGAACTAGGGAATGTCAAGACGAGCTCATATGCATAATGCTAAAAATCCTCTGTGATATAAACGATATCTGCAAAGAATACTGATTTAAGAGCTCTTAAAAGGGTGAGATGAGACTAAAATCACAGACAGGAACGATTGTTACCCGAAGCAATCTCTAACTGTCATGGTATCATCTATGTTTGATAATTGGGACTTCAGAGACATAATTCCACACCCTGAAATGTGTTCACACAAACATTGAATTAAATTATCGTATTTACACAACAAAGAAATATCATATAAGCAACCTAACCAAGATTCAAGACCAATAAAAACCTTCAATACTTTGGAATCAACAGAAATTGAAACGCTTAATCATAATGCCAACAAAAAAATGAAATCTTTTTATTTGATATAGGAATATACGAAAATTTAAAGAATCTTTGAAACTCTTAATTCTAAATTTGATACGTATAACGACATGCACAATACCTCAATTTTTTTGAAAGCATGGAATGAGGACAATTCCATGGCTTTCTATTTCTACACTTCAACTCACTACAACTCGATACTCAGTGAGATGCAAGATTGAACTGTAAATACTTTGTCCGTTATCAAACAAATAATAAAAATGTTGGTGTCTTTTAACTTGTCAGTCTATGTTTGCTGAGAAAGATTCTGCACATCTTAATTCATTGCTGCCATAAGGAATGGCTTCTTCAGATGGAGGTATAGTGTCCATCAGAGAGGAAGCTGTACAAATAATCCAGGGTCATATTTGAGAACACCATCACTCTGGTGTTGATTAAAACATAGACCGTCGGAAAGAGATATTATGAACTATAACCAATCTGACACGATGTTCCACTATCAATTTATGTACACAATCATCTATCGTATTGATCCAAGTGCTATGGTATCATACAACTCTTAATCAGTTCGTAGAGAGGTTGTAGGTTTATGTGTTGCAGATAACCCATCTGCCAAAGGAACTTCAAACACTGTGAAATCGAGGCCAAGAAGCTTTGTTGCACTCACATTTCACTGACCTATCAGTTGTTGTCTAAATATATATATATATATATATATATATATATATATATATATATATATATATATATATATACCACTTGGACCACTTTGGCCATTATAGCCATTCATAAAAGTGTCCTGATCATTTTCGATATCAGACAGATACCTCTTTGATGCGGTAAATAAACATATCAAATAAAGACATCACCACTAAGTTTTAGATTTGATTGGCTAAGTTCATTAAAAGGAATTCGGGCACTTGATTCTAACGATTGTAGCATAAGTATTTGAATCAATTAATTGAATTTTCCCGAAATTGGATTTAAAGGAAAAGAACAAACACGAGGTATGTTAAGAAATAAATTAGATTAATTGAATATTAATTGGTTGTTTATTAACGTATCACAATGAACCATTAATTCGGGACCAGGCCTGCAGAAATTGTTTATTCACTTATTTGTTTTGTGTGTGTCTGTGAGAATTTTATCATAATGTGCAAATGCTTTATGTTACAGCACATAATGTATTCAAGAAAAACTCCTTGACAGACTTTTTAAACACTGACATCCTATTACACCATTTTATCCACATCCATTAGTTCTAAAGCAATGTGTACATATATCTGTTTCAGCAAGAAAAGATGTTATAACTATGACCCAATGCCCAGAGCGTGTTATGAGTGAAACCTGGTTACTCCAATAAAGAAACGTGTTGAGAGAACACCTACATGACCGGGACAGTAAGACATACATTATCCATGAACATTTCCCATGTTTCTGAAGAGGGTGATGTCATTGGATGTTTGGATTTGTCATGTTGTGTCCAAAAAAACAATGTAGATGTACATCATCCAAATTCCGAATCTGGAATATAATTGTTCAATATAATACTATCTGGTGGACATTGTTCTAACAATTATAAAGATAAAACCGGTTGTCTGATTCATTACGTTAATACTTCTCCTTTCATTGTGACAAAATGTAACATCTCCATCGATTATGTTTACGTTAATGAAACAGATAGATTCTGATGTAAACTATCTCTGAAAACACACAGACAGATTTAACACGGTAAATCATACAGAACGGCTGACCAAGTAAACACACTTTTCTGAACAAGCCTAGTTTGACGACCAGTTGCAAGTCTATAGCAATTTTTTGTCTAGTTCCCTGCAAATTAGTGCTTACATGACACGATCAATACACTTACATGAGACAGCAAATTCTATCTCCCCTGAGTCTCATGTTTAGAGCGTATATTTGCATCGTATCCTTCGAGATATTCCCAGATCTATCATTATGTATTATTAAAGGCAAAGACTTTTAGTCCTGACAGAAAATGTTTAATTTCCCTATTGGTGAAAATGTCAAATCAGGTGTCTGTATTGTTTATATCTTACTTGTTTATGCATGTATGAAAAACTTTTAAAGACTGTATACAAAACCGAACCAGAGGATGTCTCTATTGATGAAAGCAATATCATATGTTAACAACTAATGTTTAAAGTGATTCTGATGACTCTTCGTTGATTAATCGATGGAATATGCCCATCTAAATGTATTGTATGAACCTTAAAGTCATTGTCTCATTTTTGCAAGGCAAATTGTAATGCATGCCGGACAAATATTTCACCACTCACAGAAATCATTCCCCTGACGTTTGCAACAATTTTCAGAACTCTGCAGGCATTCTCGCCTAAGTTCAAACTTCCCTACCCTACCCTAATATTACGTGTTTTGCGAGCGTTAGTCCTTACCACGTCATTTCGCTAAGGCCGTGACGAAGAACACATACAATTTCCCAGCTGAATATCCAATTTAAAGAGCTAATAGCTTACCCTTTTTCAAATACTGAAATAACAAAAAGGTGGTTAACTCATGCGTCTGTCATAAGTATCGGCGCTACAATTACTAGATTTCCGGTGTTCCGCACTCGCGATGGGATTGCACTTGATTCGGTACCTCATCGGTCTGAAACGGCTTACGCCAATAAGCTACTTCATCCAAAACTGTAAAACGGCCATAAAAATGAAAATCTTTGCAAATGCGACAGGAAATATTTGTGTTAGTGATTCGATTTTGTTCGTGAAGAATCATTAGTTCAGTTTAGTTGCCTTACAAAAATGAGACTATGACTTTAAGATTTCCTTTCAGACCTTAAGATATATTTTGTTGTAACAAACCAAGCAGAGGAAACTTAACACTCATAAACAACAGGATTAATTCATTAACATCTAATTATCATGGTGAATGCATTTAATAGAGCGTTTTTTTTAATGAGAAAATCATTGGAATTGAAGTTTTTTCAAGTTTTCATCAGACAAGTTTTTGACAGTTTTTACAGTTTTGGATGAGGCAGCTAATTGGCGTATGCCGTTTCAGACCGATGAGGTACCGAATCAAGTGCAATCCCATCGCGAGTGCGAAACACCGGAAATCTAGTCATCGCAGCGTCGATACTTATGACAGACGCTTTCTTCATTGACTTTTCCACCTTTTTGTTATTTCTGTATTTGAAAAAGCGTAAGCTATTAGCTATTTTCATCGGATATTCAGCTTGGAAATTTTATGTGTTCTTCGTCACGGCCTTAGCAAAATGACGTGGTAAGGACTAACGCTCGCCAAAGACATAATATTAGGGTAGGGTAGGGTAGTTTGAACTTCATTATTGAGGGCTAGAATGCCTGCAGAGTTCTGAAAATTGTTGCAAACGTCAGGGGAATGATTTCTGTGAGTGGTGAACTATTTGTCCGGCATGCATTATAATTTGCCTTGCAAAAATGAGACTATGGCATTAATCAACATTGCCATGTTTCTCTTGCTTTTATATGTCCAGATGTGTTCTCTGTGATAAAGACCTACAAGGTTATGTGCAACCTATCACATGTCGAGAAATGTCACCTTTGTACATGCTACAGGAAAACTTCTATACCTGTGAACTCTGTCCGCCAGAGGACGGTTGCTCGTCCACAATTACTTCTTCAACAACCTTCATTCTCAGACTGCTGGCTCAGCACAATTGGCAACATTATTTGCTGACACTCTCTCATCCTGTCGACCCCTTTCTCCTTGGTCTGTCCGCTCTCTTTTGTATGCTTGTCATCCACGTGCTTAATAACTGAAATTTTGTTGAAAGCACGTTAAACCCCAACTCACTCACTCACCCACGATAAAATAGTTTGTAGGTATGATTTAAACAGTATCAGTATTTAGTTAATGGAACAAAAGTGGGGTTTAGCAGTCAAAGCGCTGTGGCTTAAATTGGAATATTTGTTTATATGAAGAAGTTTATGAACATCAAGTGCATCTGGTAAAAGAAATTATTAATCTGCCTAGGGTCTACACCTTCATTCAAAATTCGACAAGGTTCATTTCTCAATTTCAACTATTCGAATATTGCCTTCTGTAGATTCTGTAAATAACTAACTGAATCCAAACAATAAATAATTCTATTAGATGAATACAAAGTTCTATGACTGTTCACTCTCCTCACGATGAGTCGTTCTGGCCCTCTATAACCCCCATTGTGTGGTTTAAACTCCTCTTGAGTCTTTCCACAAAGCTGTAATTGAATAAACATACATACTAATTGATGTCCTCCTTAATATATTACAAACAGAATAAACTAAATTTCAAACAGACTTTAATATTCTGATGTGTTCTAGAAAAACATAGTAGCAAATGTTTGTGGACAGTCCAGGAGTTGATAGAGAATGTAACAAATGTTAATCAATGTTACTGGCAGCTATTAAGACAAATGGAGGAAGCATATTTAAACATAGACAACTGACAGTACGTAACCTTTTCAACAAAGGCTCTATTTGAACCATAATGGCACATCAGAACATGCATGTCATTAAACACAAGTTGTAAAGGTAAATTTCAAAAGTCCATTTGATTTGACAGGCCAACATTAATTCATCTCGAAGCTAAAAGTCTTCTTATAGCTTTATAGTGGGTAATTGAATCAGTATTGCTTTACTGACCGGAAATCTTGAAGGTGAAACTTGATATCCAGATAACGATGAAGGCAAGGCACCTTTATTTGGTAGTTTATCAAAATAGGAAGTCCGTATGCTTGGGCAGAACTTCATCAAGTTGATTCTCAAACCTACAATGTACATTTGATCTTACGGTAGAGAGACCAACCTGGAACTATTTTGAATACAGAAAGGGTAGTTCTTCATAAAGGTTAATTAGAGCGATATTGCATAAATGACATGCAATCTTGCAGGAAATTCATAAACGGATTTTGTTATGGCAAAGCTCTATATTTAGTACCTTTGTATTTCAACTGGGGGAGAACTAATATCATGTCCTTCTGCCTTGTTGGAGTTAGGATACATTGGCTATAGAAACCAACTCACATGTGAAATATCTATCAGGCTCCTTTGCATGTTTCAATGAAGTGCAATTTGAAGTTATTCTTGAGTTATGTTCAGAACAGTGATCACAGTTATGTTTGATATTGATTGATGGACATAAGGTACCAAAGGCACAAAAAGTACAATACAATACGGATTTTGAGTCGGAAATTTCTTTTACTTTGACAACGTCATTGTTCATATTTTCTAATTATGATATATGGAACAAAAGACGAAGGATAGAAGCTAGACCAAATTTGAGTCGTTCTTTTACTTTCTCATCAATTTCAATCCGTCACTTCGCACACCTTTTCGATCCCTTTTTCCCGTTTTCTCTTTTAAATGATTTTTATCGATGTGTTTTATTACCGAAAATTTGATGAAAACAGGTAAATCCAAACACATTTGATACTTCAAGTAATATTCCTTTGAAAGCTGTAGTAACGTGTACATTAAGGTGACAATCACATGCAATGATCCATTTAAGTAAAACTAACGTTATTTTTTACAGATATCTTTGAAAAAAACATGGTTCAGTAAGCACAAATATTAGGATCAGATTCGGTAACTACTGTGGATCCAAGCTAAAGATCTTCACTGCAAAGTCACTAGGTTTTACATTCTGGGGCAAAACATCAATGACATAGAGACTTCTTCAACCTAATAATTTTAAGATAAGATAAGTAATTTGTGTAAAACTTATTAATAATGTATCAAGATTATGAAACTTTAAAAGATAATTAAATAAAATACCCCTGTTCAAGAACTATCTACATTCGCAGTGATTGTTTTTAAAAAAAATATAATTTCATTTGCAGAGAGTTGTTTGTCATATCCTGAAAGGTTTGCTGGCTTCCCGTCTCCTACTATACTATTAAATCGTACTAAACCATAGCTACCTGCATCTATCATATAGGTTATATACCTGTCTCAAGAGTGAGAAGGCAACTTGCTATACATATTGAAAAAGCTCGTGACTAAGATGTAGGTATAAACTGTTTTTCTTTTTAAAAATAGATACCATTTTTCTTTATATATCAGTTAATATGATAAGAAGACCTCTTTACTGAATCCTAAATTATAAAGTGTCAAATCCTTTAACACTTCCAGAAAAAGTTAGTTATTCCCAAAGAGGTCGTGCTTGTAAATATAAACTCATAAATAAATGATATGCTTAACCGTTTAAATAGTTCTCCTGTGGATAACCTTAAAATTAATAGAAAAGTGAGCAACAACAATAAAGAAATTAACAATTGAAAGAAGCGGGATTGTTCCTTAATTTTCAGTGGTTCCATATTACCATCATAGGGAGAGGGTATGAAGATATAAGATCTCAAACATCTTTGAAATTAGTTGTTTTAATCAAGAGTCATTAGGATATGCTGTGGAGTTTGTGTTGTACTTCATTTTAGTAGTGTCAAGAGTGCTATCTTTTCAGAATCAGTAATAAGTTGAAATACATCAGCAATCAGCTTTAGTATTTCATGAGTACTACCAATACCCTCCCGTAATTGCCCATAACCTCTCTAACAGACACTTATGAAGACAATGAAACCTCGATAGAAATTCCAACGATACTTGGTATTATTCTTCAATCAATTTCGTCCGATATATAAGGCAATTTGGAACTGGTTATTTGCTGAATGGGTCAATAACCTAGCAATCTTCATGTCGACATCATTCATTCGTAGAATAAAGTCAAATTAGATACTAATGAATAGGTACTGATACAAACTTTGCGATGCAATTCCCAAATAAAAATAGATAATTCGTCATATGAAAAAGACATTGTCAAAATGTAGACGAATCCATTACCATACTTACTCGGTTGAATTCGAGACTGTACTGATGAACTTCCATTTGACACATGGTGTCAAATAAAGCTTATGTTGCTAATCTTGTCAGTAAACGCAAATTCCTATTCCGCTTTTTTATAGGCAAACATATTACTACTTGTCTGCAAAAATTATGTGATACCTACATGTCTGTCATCTTCATTATTGGATGAAATAAAGTATCTATGTATCTATGTATCTATCTATCTATCTATCTATCTATCTATCTATCTATCTATCTATCAAGCAAGCGATTATTGTTTAACAGAATTTCTGAATGAGGATTACTTTATTGAAAACATTTGCAAGGCATTTTACTTCAGTAATTTGTTTCAAACCAAACATAAACAGATATGGATGTCATATTTATCAAAGTGGTTTCATGGAAATTAAACGATCATGGACATAATTTTCAAACATGATAATCGAAATCTAAATAAAAGTAAATAAAATATCAAGCAATAATTACTGAACTCTTGTAAATAATATACAAACCTAGTTATTACAATAATAATCCTTATTAATGTAGCTTAAAATGCAAAATGATACCCCAAAGTCTTACAATGCATAATACCTATGGAATGAAAAATCTACTTTAGAGACTAGACAACATACAGATATGTCCCTTATGCCTAAATGATTTAAATCATAAAAAGTTAAAGTTTAATTGTTACTGCCTCATACATTTCCTTGATTTTCAACGACATTATATCCAGAGAAATGTTAATAAATCGAACATAAAAGCCCTTGGGATGACAATTAACGGATTATGGTAAATTCTATAATCGCAAGCAGTGAATGTACAAACACAGACACAATGTCCAACAAGTATCGACATGAAATGTAGTTATAAGATGCTTTGGATAGAAATCCGTTTTCTAGATAGAATGACAAAGTTGTACAAATAAGTTGAATACAATTATGACAACAGAAGCAGTCAGGTGCTGAATGAAGGCCGGAAAGACTGAACGACAATTCCAACTAGTACGCCTCTCTAAAGAAAAGCGTTAACTTTTTATTTCTCGTCAAATGCCTGTACTTAAGACTATGGACATTTAATATTCAACTAGTTGTTTATAGATGCCAAATAATTTATAACATTATATATTTACTTAAGTTTTGTAACCGTATGTTTTTATGGAAATCACGTTTAGGTTAGTAATTTACAGAAAGTCTCCAAGAGTTTGGTGACAGAAAGTCGTGAATGATTTGGCTTATTCGTTTCGCTCAAACACAACCATACAAGCTTGTTGATAAGTGATAAGATCTGCCATTCGTGCAAATCCAATGGCGAAATGGATGCATATCATCAGAAGTATGTTTCAATAAAAACACAACCAAATGATTCAAGGCCTTTAATAACATAACAAGGAAATTCTTCAGAAATTCTGAGTGCATTCAAGGAGTATAATGAATCAGAATGACAATGAAAAGGCGGCACCATCCTTTAGCCCCAATTACAAAAACCGCTCATTTTCCGTGGCAGAACTTTTCATCGTTTTTCTGGAAACTGTCGTTATCGATGACGGTGGTGTTGATGAAGATATTGTTGATTACGATGGCGATAAGCACAGAGGCGGTAATGTCAGAGAGGAACCAGTCGTATCAGAAAGCTTATAGGGGATCTTGCGCTGGACGACGACGTTTATACGCTCTTCCGTGGACTTCGAAGTTCTCTGCAATAGATTTACATTATATCTGATTGAATGAGACAATAAAGTTGTTACATGTATAGATTCAAAAGATTTAAAGCAAAAATAAATTCAAGATTGAATATAAAAAAATCGTGTGTAATTTGATGTAGTATAATGAAATAACAAGTTATGAAACAAAAATTTCTTTTTCTCATATAATTCTCATGTAAACGTATGACACATCGTTATTTGTACCGATTATGACGGTTTTTCTTTCAAGTCGTCTGTCTTTTTTTATACGATGTGTTTTGGAAACATCTTCATAACTTTCATAACTTTATTGAGAAGTGATTCGGATCCAGTAACACAATATAAAAATATTTTCACTCAACCATTATGAACCAGCTGTATACCGAATTTTACGTTTTCTGACCCAACTTTCAAAACGACGCACTGCCAAGGTACTTTTATTCACAGTATTCTTTGGTCGAGAATCGTCTCACAATTTCTGAATGTCGCTATCAGACAGAAGTTTTTGAAAACGAAAGGTTTTGCTATTTTTGTCAAAGTTTCGTTACATCCCTTTACCGATGACGTCAAAGATGACATGTCAAGGTTTTCCAATATAGCGAGTGTACCTTCAGACAACTCTCTGTCAGAATCAGAAGGAAATTCTTTCCCTATATAAAAAGTTTGACTGCAAATATTATTATATTATTGACTGCAATAACATTTAGTCAACCTCTTCTTCACCCAGCAGTACAATTGGGTACCTGGTAAAAGTATTTGGCATCTTCAGTTTCATGATAAAGTGAGAAGTGTTTTGAACCTGCATTTAACATGGATATGTGCCTTTAAAATACCCTCGATATCATTCATGCTTCCATCTGAATATGTAAGTCGCATGTACCGTGTAACCATCTAGACCTAGCTAGTATTGTACAAAGGACCCACAAGAAGATAATCAACCTAAACCTGAGCGTTACAGTCCAACAAATTACATCTAGTGATGTATCTATTACCAACGAGGTCGTTTCCCATTTCCAGAGAATTGCCATCAAAGTCTTCATCAGACGAGGATTATGTTATGTCTATCTAGCGTGAGAAGAAGGGATCAAGACGAGGACAGTGTCCAACATCAGTAGCCTCAATAATCACCGGGTTTATCCACTGCCATATGCGACTCTCTAAACCTGACAAAAGGATAATCAACTCCCCTTTGATCTATTCAAGACCCATATGCGACCAATTGTCTGTGAATGAAATCCTTTGGTTCTTTGGAATAAAGATGGATTTATGTGAATGAAGAACATGATGCTTTTACGAAGTTTAGTTTAATCTCTTTCAGATGAAAATTATTATAAAAATGACGGAGTTATATATTAGCTAGCACACAGGTTTGGATACATCAGTAATCTTTAAAGACAGACAATCTTCGTCTACCTCAGGGCCTCGTTTCACAAAGCAACCTTAACTACGGTTTACCTTAACTCCAATTCTTTAACATTGCACTAAGGTTACCTTAAGGACTTACGATCACCATAGGGCTATGTGAAAGGAGGCCCAGGACACACTACAATATGTCAACTTAATGAAAATTAAATATTACATACAGTTCAACGATTTATTAAAACTGTCCTTAAGGGCTGGTATGTATAGGAACTTTGTAATCACCAATGCACTCAAATATATCATATTGTTCACTATTTCTCGCCCGTGTAATATACTACTGTGTAATATTCATATATTAACATTAAACTAGTGTTATACCGCTGAATGTATGACGTCACAATTAATAGTAATTCTGACGTCACAATGTCAGCACCGCCGTCACAATGGTGGCCAATTCGCGTCAGTTTCCGCACAGTCGACAGTTATGCTTGATTTTAGAGCTTTTGCTCCTTTCATACTAAATAATTATCTTTTTAAATTAAAATAGTAATCAATGAAAGGTCGTTTAGTATCCTCCATCAATGACATCTCTACATTAAGTAAGACATGCTTTCACAGTTAGAAAATGAGGAAAATCCATCCTCATCATTATTCAACAGTGTAAAGCTGAATAAGTAGAACCACATAATCAATGCACTATAACCCAACTAGGTTTTACCATTCCTGTTCTCAGAGTGCCCAGAAGCTAACATAGTGGAAGTAACATCCAGCCGGTAGGGCACTTAGTCCCACTGTATTATTACACCTTTCAGATCGCGGAGCCATTTTTGTTCCATTTATTAATCAAGACTCTTCCTGTATGGATTTAGTAAACTAGTTTGAGGTGAATAAGGGAAGGTCTCTTCTTGCTAATAAACGATATTAGTCAGAGGGGATTAGTCTCTCCCACAGTATTGTTGGATGATGCAGTAGAATCATAGAACATAAGGATTTGTGTTATTATTGAAAATCTGGTAGGTGTTTTATTTTGAGGTGATTGTGATATATTTGTTATATATTCAAAATTTGATATATTTATTAAACAAATTGGTAAGTATCAACAATTTGATGATACATTGTTTTCAGATTCTCTTTACTAAACGTATGATTTACAACTATCAACGCGCATTAATGATGTGCATTGGTTAATAAGGCGTTATAGAAATTCATTATTATCATTATAATAAATGAAACGATGGGTTGAATAATTCTTTAATGTTTATATTATTTCTTATTCTTTCTAATACAGAAGGTTAACAAACATTTGAAAAGGACATATGTTACAGGAACACCATCATGCTTCTTCAGCGTAATTGAATCCGCTGATCGAGCTCCTTCCCTATACCCTGATCTCTTTCGAGCCAAATCCATCGTCCGGCTGGCGCGGCTTGATGTTCGCAGCTGTGCCCACCTGTTATTGTTTAAGCCAATGAAATGTCGTTGTCCAAGGAGCTTGAAGCTACTCTTTTGAATTTTCCATTCGGGTTTTGCCGCTGTTGCTGGATGCGAGTCGTCTCATTGGCTGCTTATATAGCTAGCAATACGAGGCTTTTGGTCTAAAGGATATCAGGGTATATGGAAGGAGCTGGATCAGCGGATTCAATGGCGCTGATGCAGCAGGATGCAGGAACACGAAAAGTTGTGCGTCAAGACCTGAAGAGATCAGGGTCCTTTTCATCTTGCAGACTTCCATCACAGAATCTTGTTAGTAACAATACTTAATCAACAATCGTAATCATTTATAACGATTTTAAACTTAATGTAATGTAATTAAATGTTTCATCTTGACTTCAAATGAACCAATCAAACTCAAAGTGAAGAAAATCTTTGATAGATTGTGTCATCTTTCAAATTAAAATGGAATTAAGCATGGTTGAAACTTGATTTGAGCCATATTATGCTGCTGGTTTTGGCAATAACTGTTCTTCCTCAATCTTAAATTTGCTCAAATATAGAGAATACCAAAAGACGTCCCGTTTAATAATATTCTTATGAAACGAGTGCATGGTTTGCTCTTTAACGAGCGAAAGCGAGTCATATCCCGATACCATTCACGCGTTTCATAAAAATGTAATATAACCGGACTGAGTTTAGTTTTTTATTTATTACTCGCAGAATTGTATCAAATAAAAAGCATAAGAAATAACCGATATTACAATCGCTGCCTCACCGCTAACATTGTGACGTAATACTAAGAGATTGTGACGTGACGTGACGTCAATAATGCGATCTTATGACACATTGTGGAATACCATTATAGATTTATTAAACGGTCGTATCGTCAGCGGGAGATGTTGATTTTCCAACTGAAATTGAAAGATGGACCTACATACAGTTACCAAACAAGGTGCGCTAAACATGAGACAATTGCCGAAATCAAAAGAAGAGGTGTTAGTAGTGATTTAAGACTTGTCTTTAGCCGGCATAGTTATCTATTTATTTATTGGACATGGTCCATTGGATAACTTTTGAATTTCAGCTAGATGCAGATAATTGTTCAATCAAAAACTTTTGTTTATTGATCGTAGAGATTCCAACATGAATCATTACATGGTTCCCTCATTTTGACATTTCATTAACTGGATTCTTGTTGGATGTAAAAACATAACTTGAGATCAAACTCTAAATCAGTCTAAACCACTACAGCAACAAACCACATTGAACTTCCTTCAATCATCATGAAGGGTAAATATGTCAATCCAGCACAGCACATTTTTCTTTAATCCATAACAAAACAAGTTCAGTGTTTTCCATGTCAACATTATCAATGCTATCACAGCAGCATATCGATCATTGGATTCAGGAATATTGACAGTTTTGTAGAAAAGCTATGAAAAAATTAACTTGAAGTAAGGGTTCACATCATGGAGCCCTCATCCTAATGTTCTGAGACAGTTTTCCTTGAGACTGATTATACTGTAATAGGACTTTTTCCATGTAACTAATATTTCACTGCTGTGATTGTATGTGAGGTGAGGTGAGGTGAGGAGGGGTGACTTGGGGTTTAAAGCCGCTTTCGGAGAATTTCACTTAAATCATGGCTGCAAGGGAGAAAGGTTACAGATACTGATGCTACCAAAATGGTATTCCAAAAACTATAGAGAGAAACGTATAAGAAAAATATAGTCGCAAGCGACAACGACAGGATTCAGCGCTGTAAAAGCACATTTAGTACAAACATAGTCATGTTAGCAATCAACCCTGAAAGTTTCATGAAGATTGGCTCACGCATCAGTCCACAGCAGCAGGTTTCATGTGACCAAGTCTCCTTCCCAAACTGCGATTATTGCAAAGAAGTTGATAATGCTAAAAAACCATGACACATACGAATTCGTCATGATTTACTTTTTTGTTTGAATTGATATTACGCTTCTTTCAAAACAAGTTGCAAGTCTCTAAGTCAAGTTTGAAAAATTACCCCATGTTAATTTTGAAAAAGGTATTTTTCCCGATTTTGATCGATTATTGTGAACGGAAATGACTGTTCGCGACCAATGTTTTTATTGATTTGTAAAGTGCCCATAGTGGTTTCACATTCATTCCTGAGAAAATGGTGCAGTTGTGAGTCTAACTTTTTGAGTTATCGCCCCTTGAACATGCTCACATGTGCTAAGTCGCCCGACTTCGAAGGGTTGCTGAGTAAAAAGTATTAAAGTTTGAGCAAAAATTGCACTAACTTTTTCTCCTCAGTACTTCAGCTATAACATATGTAACTTTCAGCTCTGAGATGCTAGTATCTTCGGAGGAGAAGATTCTCAAAGGTACGTGGGGTCCGGAAATTTCAAAAAGTCAAAAAAAGTAATATGGCGGCGTAAGTATGCAAGCTACGAAGTCGCCATGATTTACTTTTTTGCTCCAAATGTAATTGCCTATCGTTTAAAAAAAGTTTCAGGTCTCTAAGTGCATTTTGAAAAAAAATCCCATGTTAATTTTTGAAAATTTGAGTGGTACTGTGCCTTTAACGCTTAATCCGATTAAGCCCAAAAGCTTATTAGAACCCCTTCTCATGAAGTTCTACCAGACTGCGAAGTTTGGCTGTTGTAGCTTTAGCGGTTTGGGCTAAATCGTGTCCACAAAATCGGTGGTGAAAAAAAAAATAATAAAACACGCCAATAACAATAAGGATTCAGCAAAATTGCTGAATCCTTAAATATAATTCTGAAAAAATAACTTCCACGGACTGCCGGTTTAAGAGAAGCAGCCGTTTAAAAGTTTGTGTAAATATATTTTTTAGGGGTGGGGACCAAAGAAATAAACTTTCATTTCCCAAGATGCTAGATACTCCCCTACAAAATTACATTTGTAGGGGTACAGCATTTCTAGAAGACATTATGTTTAAAAGTGTTTTTGAAAAAGTGAGATTACCTATATACTTAAAAAACGCTGACCACCAAAAAGATATGCTTCTTCAGAAGTCGAAATGACATTTATCAGAGAGGAAACTGTATATATTGGTGAACATTATCACTCAGGAGTTCATTAGAACAGGACGTAGGAAAGAGATATTCTTGAGTATCAGCAATCTGACAAGATGTTCCAACATTAATCTGTGTACGCAGTCTTCTATCGTATTGATCTATTTGTTATAACTTCATACAGCTCAAAATCAGTGAAAGGAGGGTTGTAGTTCGCGAAGCAGTTAATCAATTTGTTTTAGTTGAAGACCAAATAAAACTGGAAAATAGCTCATCTAGTTAACTGTTGCTTGTGCACCCGCAGATAAAACTTGTCTATCGGAAGTCAACAGTAATTTTAAGAATGGAAAGTCAAGTGGATAGGTTATGTTGCATACTTTTCCTGAAATAAATTCTTAGGTGTTTATATATAAAGTGGCACAGAGTATTTTTCATGAATTTTGTATGTGGCTTAGAGAAAGCCAAAGTACCATATGCCCTGAGTTAACTTCAAATCGTTTGTTGCATCAATTATGACATTTCTTTTTTTAATTGTAAAATAAAAACGGTCATATGAATTAAAGAATCCGAAATGCAGTGTTCCCATTACATGTTTACTAGTTAAATGACCTAAGAAGCAATATCAACTTTTTTTCTCGTAGCGTATGCTACAAATAAGTTTCAGAACTTATGTTTGAGTCATTGGAGCGCACCATTGTCAGATGTTTAATCATAAATCTCGATTCCATTCATGTTGATTGTCACTGTGCTGGCTGATAGGCATTGAAATGTTAATTTTCAGAAACACCCACTACTTATCAATGAAATAACACCATAAATGAAGTTCGTCATATGTGATCCCGACAACATACTCTTTTCCTATTTAACGAGTGTAGTACATTCCAGCATATACGATATTTAAGAACACTGTCAAAATCCCTGACTGCTTGTTAAGGTTAGGCACTGACTCAAAGTTTTAAAATACGATGTTGTCAACATATCTGAAGCAAAGCCTAACCATATTTGTCCCACCACTTCAGGATTTAATAACCAACACTGAACCCTACGACAGCTTGTGTAATGAGTGAAGCCTTTTAACTCAAGTAAAGAAACCATGTAAGGAGCTTGATAATACCTACAAGTTAGGAGCTCCAGGACAAACATCAGAGTCTTGTTCAAGATCATTAACATCTCTGTACGCTTGAAATGTTCAATAGCAAGATTATTACGGAAATAGAGTCGCAGGTTATTTGGATTTCACATGTTCGTTGAATTACAATGTGGATGTTCATCATGATAATTCAGATAATAAAATGCCGTACTTCCAACTAATTTTAAACATTGTTATTCTTGCTTCCGACATTTCTGCTGAATATTATAGTGATAAAACAACACCTGACAGGTAGTATATACACAAACCAATTGTCAGATATCAAGAGTTTTTGTTATTATAGCTACACATACACACAAGAAAGATCGTACTCAAAAACTCTCTCAACTATCAAATACATAGTGTAAGATTGATTGATTTAACCATTTTCATATATTCTGTTAAAACGTCATATCAAGCTCATTCAATTTTTAATGTTCTTTTCCTCAAATATTTACCCAATTATCAAATATAGATTAAAATTCTGAACTAGAATAATCTCAGGACCGGTTGCATGTCTAAAGGAGTTCTGTGTCTAGTTCCCTGTAGAGCAGTGCTTACGTGGCATAGGTCCGTTACATAAAGATTCTCGAATCAGTTATATGGGACAATATCATGCTTTTAATCTTCCTTTAATCACATGTTTCGGTATTTCCCTTGTAGCTATCCAAGTAAACGCCAATAGTTCTGAACATGAATCAGGATCGGTTGCATGTCTGAAGGATCAGTCTAGATCATCTGAAGGTGTCACTACTATATCTATCTTATTATTCGTTTTAACGTTTCCCTCAATCACAGGACAAAATTTACTGGAATCCGTTTACCGGATTCCTTCCGGATCCCACCGGATCCCTGCAAATTTGGAATACTGGGATCCGGTGACGGATACCTCAACGGATCCCAGATCCGGCCGGATTCCAACGGATACCTTAACGGATCCCAACAAATTTGGTATACTGGGATCCGGTGACGGATACCTCAACGGATCCCGGATCCGGCCGGATTCCACCGGATACCTTAACGGATACCAAGTAGTTGAGATTACAGGGATCCGGTGCCGGATACTCAACGGATCTTTTCTTCTTGCTATAATAGACAAAAATTGAACTATGAAAGGTTTTCAACTATAATTTATTTTTTCATATAAGTAATGGTATTCCCATTATTGATTACAATTGATGATTGAGTACCCTTACGGATGAGATATTTGTTTGCAAAATAGATAAATAATCATTGATTATTACTTAGGGTAAATAAATAATTACCTACTCAATTATCTTAATAGGTTTTAAGGAAGAAAAGTTACTTACTGTTTGATTTTACTTACACTATCTGCCACTTTGTCATGTGAATTATGACATATACATCAGGGTTTCAAAAATCTTCTTATTCTGCACTTAGTCACAAAGCTCTGTTTTAAATTCAACAAACCTTTGCTTAATTTTTTTTTTAAATGACACGTGCTAAAACTAGCTTTATTCAATTTTTTTGGTGAATCAAAAGTAAACTTGAATTCAATTACTTTTGACTTCTTTGCTTTTCCGGATTTTATGTATCCACTGTACACATACATGTCCAGTGATGCTCCAGTTCTTGTACGTTCTAAATTATTGATATAAACTGCAATGATTATGAAGACAAGACCATATTCTTTTTCTATCTCTGCTTCATAGTCACCTAGCTGCTTACTAGGAGTCTAAAACAGTAAAACATTTGTGGACAGTGTACATGTTATAAAATCTAATATCCTTTTAAAAATTTGATTAATTCTGATTTAGCCAATAAGTAATTGGTGATTGATTGACTGGGTCAATATCATTGTAGACAATGGATAAATATGAAATTAAAACTGATTTCCAATACTACTGATTAATAATTGTCTTATTTTCAACAATTACTTGAGGCGACAATTAACATACTAGTATGTTTTATAACTCCAACTAATGTATATTTACTACATGACTTCTTAATTGTGAGTATTTGCATTCATGTGTTTTTATAATATGTCTCCTTGTCATAAACAGAATAAACCATCCTGGTTTGTGTTACCTATAGCTATTTCCTTTAATTCCTTAATCAAAACTATTTCAAAACCAACAACTAACTTGCTCAATTGAAACCTTTATCACTGATCATCTAAAGAGTAGCCTAGAAGATTGAAACCTTAGCTAGATAGTCAATTGATGATCACAAATGAAATATGTCAACAATATGATTCTTACATTCATGATAAAAACTACGTGTGTGCCTGAACTAGTAACGAATGACTTTCAGGCGTTGAAAATGGATTAAATTTTAAAAGCAACAATCAATACATTTTTCTCATTTAGTGGTCAGCTTTAAAATTACCCATTTTCAGTTTCACAAACATTGTTTTCCTTGCTTCAAGTAAATTACTAAGGGTGGCAACTCTGCGCTCTTCACCTTCCATTAATTGCGTACCGCTAATAGATTCTTTACCACAAAAATTTATCGAACAAGCTCTTGAATATCATTCATGTGTATTTCGTTTCTTATATTTTGCGAAGGTAAGAACGACATCTTTAGATCAAGGCAGAATTAAATTGCTTAAAAACCGTGCAATATTCCGCACTGGTCGTCACACTTGAATGAACTCACTTATATAATTAAGCACACGGCACCTGCATGTCGGTAAATTCATAAGTCACTTTGACAATTAAACAGGTGGATGTGCTAGTGTCCGTTAAGTAAGTTAGTTCGTTCCGCTTTTGCATGTGGTCGAGTCTAATTTGATGTATGTTAATTAATATCAATTTGAAAAGATGTTCCTTTTCATGGGATATTTTTGGGCTCGGTTACGATCTTAATACCATATCTTGATATCATATTAAAACTCTTATATTCAACCCTGAGTGATAACTAGTTAAAAAAAATTATAACGATAGCTAGTATTCACACTTTATACACTATATTCCATTTAAACCAGATCAAAAGATAAGACAAAATCCATTTTACAGGCGATTATTTAATTTCGATACTATCATTAACAATTAAGAAACCTCTAGCAGTATATATATATGATATGTTGATCATGCTCGAAGTTTCGACAGCTAACACGTAAAACGATTTCAGTTGTTCTGAAATGTGAAAAATTAATCTGAATACTTGATTAAACTATTTTATGGTTGTTGTGTAAGTATATTAATCGGACGAAACTAACGATATTTTGATGAATCCATCGAATAATTAATACAAAGCGTCGTGTATATAAGAAATATTATAGTAGGTATAAATTCTGATGACATCTATCAGCCTCATGCAATTAAACTTCTTTGGTTGCATGCCGCACTCTTATCGGCAACTGGGGGTAATAAAACGCCTGTATATTGACAAGCAATTTGGTCGGAGGAAAGGCTCTCTCCTGTACGAGCCCGATGCTCAGCCAACCGTAACATGTAATGTTACTTACCGAAGGATAGGGAGAGGTTTTATTTATTTGAAATCGTTTTAATAATTTTGTCTCTTGAGAAACTTTTTCGTCTGCGACTAAAAATCATAAACCATAAACATATTTTTGATATTGTAATAGTTTTGATGGGGAATTAAACTACAGCTCTCATTCATTATCAAGTATAACTGAATATTGCATATATATATAAATATAGCATATATCGTCGGAGGTTGGTTTTTCAGTAATTCTGATCTATATTTTTGTCGTATTCTTATTAGTTATAAAACTGGAAGATAATTCGTCTTTGTTATTACTTGTACACAACGTGCACATTCATTCAATGAATAGCATAGAGAAATGAGTGTAAGTCTATATAACACTGATAATTATTTCAATTAATTGTGGTAACTCGAGAAAGTTCGGATTGTAACAATTTCGTGATCTTGAAACGCCCGAGCGGTTCCGATTGCAAGGCAAGCTCCTCGCAAGTTTTGTTGCTAGCGCTGTTACGGAGCTTGTACAACGGAAGTCAACATGACCCCGAAGTTTTCTTGCAGAAGAAATCGAGTTGATACCAGCTAAGTTTTAGTCATTCTGACATCAAACTTATATCGTGACAGAAGACTGACGTATAGGAAATGTATCAGGTAAGTAATAGTTATTCATACCGGCACTGATAATAGGACCTAACCCAACTGACAGATTGTTGATTGTCATGAATCGCGACGATGTCATAAAGTGTATGAACGTCAATACTGAGTCTATTAAACTCTAATTAGGAACCTCATAACATCAATACAGATGATTTTTGATATTCCGATTCTGGAATTAGACACTTTTGATTATTGTCACTTTGAGAAATTTATCAATACCTCCGACTGGAGTAACATATTTCTTTTGATAAATCTGTTTTCATTTTGAAAGTAGTCGAAGATGTTTACATACTTCTTTGATGTCACCTGTTTTCATGTTAGTTGTTATTATCATGATGGTACATGCCACAACGTCAAGTTTTACTATCAACAGCTTAATTAAACTTTGGTTCACGTGTGAATGAATGCGCACCCTAAGTTTATATCTTAAACCTATCTTTTGTGGCTTGCCGATGAATTGGATCAATAAAAACAAAACATCCCACTTCAATCAACACAAGGCTAGAAAGATAAAACATTTGGCTATTATCTCCAATCAGTTTTTTTACTTAGAAAATCATACTAATATTGCTAGGTTATATTTCATAAAATTTTAGAGAAAAAATATCAACTTCATTTCCCTCAAAGTCATTAAGTATAGTTAAGTATGAGTATTATATTTTTGTACAGTTTATTGAATGAGACAGGTGTTCACACACTTTTAAAAGTAGGTCATGTTTATATTGAGGTTGAACTGCATACAAATAGTTGACTTTCTAGTTAAATTTCGGAAAAAAATTTATGGGAAATATTTGTCTAATGAGTCTTGATTACAAAATGCTTCATATAGTGTGTTTTACCCAACACTTGATGCAATTCAGTCATATTGGGGACTGTCGTTGAGTCTTGATTGTGTTTCACGCCATAATTTTTTCCAAACACTTTCCCATACAGAAAGTTCTTCTCATTAAATTGATGTGTTTTTTGTTGTATTATTCATCATTTCATATTTTCAATTGCAGCATGGATTCACAGGATCAGGATAACGTGTGTTGCTGTGAGTTTGACATTGGCCTAACTTGTTTTTTTCTGGAAACAAACTCCACAGCCATGAAATGGAAATGTCGATTTGAAGAGCTGGGTATGTTAATGAGTTTATTGATTCAAAGTCACTAAAGTTTTGTTGTGTAATGCAAATAAAACCATAAAATTATCACTTACAGTGAATACTTACTATTAAAATGGCCTCCTATATGCTAAGGGTCATTTCATCTTTCAAAAGGGGGCAGGATAGCCCAGTGGTTAGCGTTTTCGGCTTCGGATCAGGTTCGAATCCCGCCAGGGGCTCGGCAACTTTGTCTGCAGTAGAGAACTACATGCAGTCAGGTTTGGGTGCAATGCTACACTGAAATTCAGTGCAGTACCACCCATGGTTCGCTAGTTCCAGCCGATGCTCGCAGGTTTCACCACAATGCATAGCCACAATAGTGTTGCAGGCTTTCTCCCTGCAGTAATACTAGCCGCAATATAGGTGAAATAATCTTGAGAGTGGCGTTAAACACCAACTCATATCACTCATCTTTCAAAAGATAAAAGCTGTCTGTTAAAAAGATGAATTTTGACAAAGAGCCTAGGTAGCATGACCTATGAAAATCTAAAGATGGTGCTGTGTCATTATGAATTTGGAAAGGTTTCAGCTTGTGGTGAATGGTACACCTATGGTGGCTGATTTCTGCCATTCGCGTCTTCGCTATTTCGTGATATCCCAACCTGTAGCGAAATAGCAAAGTAGCCATGCGAAATGGCAAAATGGCGATGTGAAATAGTGAAAGGGCGATGCGAAGTAGCGATGCGAAGTAGTAAAAACGCAAAGCACTTTTGCGTCGCTATTCACATTGCACCTTCCCTATTTCGCTTTGCATCTTCGCTATGTTGCATTTCTATTTCGCTGTTTTGCCCTAGGCTGGGATAATGCAAAGATGCACATGGCAGAAATCAGCCACCATATGCACTTGAAAGTTGTGTTGTGTGTATCAATACACACTAGTTCTTTTGTTAAACTTTAGTAATCTTCCCATACGGGGGCCTGACTTGTGCCAATGACATGCGAAGATCGGCCTTGCATTACTTCCCCAACTTTTCTTATCCTGCTGTCATGGCTGCTGCAACATATCTTGATAATCCAATTAGAAATGTTATGTTATTTAGGACACTGCTCTCAAAACACAAATATTGACAGGGAACCGGCAAGGTTTTGATTAGCCAGTGAGGAAGAATTGCGCAACTTGAAGCCATGGGGAAAAGTGTTATTTGTTTCAATATAACTCAAAGTATCTTTTGTGTGCAAATGCAGAGGTGTTTATCATGCAAAAATGGATGTTCAGTTTTAACACTGGCAGGTCCAGCTGTGTACACATGATATGATAGTAATTTGTATTTTGAAATTAATGTAAGTTTCATAGTGAAGACACTCTTTGAAATTGAAATTTTTTCATTAAAAGACATATACAAATGTATCAATCTAAGCATGGGATCAAACCTTGGACTGTAGGTTTTTTCTCAACTGGCTAACCATTAAAAGTACATATAAACATGCTTAAAGTGTGATAATGATAATAATAAGCATCAAACATCTGAGTTTTGTAAGGAAAATTTGAGCATTTATGGCACAAAGGATTGTTTTTCACCTCAAAGATCATTATTGTCAAACAATGTTTACTATATTAAAGCTTATGTTGAATCAAATCTTGATGAGTCAGTTTAGTAGACATATTCCATTTTTAAAATAAGAAAGTTGAGTAGATCTTTAAATGATTATTCTATCATTCATTGAAATAAACCATCTCTCTTTTTGTGTTAGGGATAATAAGATTAAACATGTCCTTCCTCTACTAAAAAGGAAAGGGGCTTTACTATCCACTTTACAGGTAGTGATTGATTAAATATGATAAAATTCATCTGGTAATAAGTAATAAGTATTCAGACGAGCAATGTTTATGGCACAATTGTCTAACCCAAATGTGATTGTATAAAAATCAATTCAACTGGTCTGTCAAGCCACTTTTTGGAATACACTAGCTCGTTAGGCCTGCTGGCCTTACATCTGACTAGTTTGCCAGTAATTGCATGTATATTGAACTCATTTGGGGTATTCCTTCAATACACAAATTTATGACCATGTCTAGTTAGATCTTTTCAGTAATTGCTTGTAGCAACAGGGAAAGAGTTGTGTGATGGGAGGTTAGGTGTAATAATGCCTACAGTGATTATTGCCTACATGGAAAAATAGATACACTGCATGCTGTGGTTATGAGACGCTAACCTGCACACAAGTTAACTGATCCAATTTGTATTAACTGTTCCATTCAAACTATCAATCTCAAGCATCTTAAGTTTGAAATAATAGATCATGAAATAATGACATTAATTGAAAAAAAGGCTTTGGAAAGATATTTCAAATAAGTGTTATATTGACTTAATGACATAATGACCAATATTAAAGTCATTTTGATGACAAATATGCTTTCTTGAAGTAAAAGACTTTGAAAGACAAAAAGCTTGTCATTGCTTTCATTAACTATATCACTATGATACTATGCCACCAGGCTCTAAATGTAGGATGTGAAACTTTACCCTGTATTTCCTGCACAATTCTATATGTATGGAGGAAAATATTTACACAAAAGTGATTTGAATTATTGTATGTATATTTTTATGTCAATTTAATTGTAGCCATGAAAGGCGATTTCTGTACAATCAAATTTTCATCAAAGTATTATTGTCAACAAAGGCAATATTTTATTTTATATTTTATATTTCAGAGTATCAACATATATACTTAGTAATTATTTTCTTCAATATACTTTTTTATCAATGTTTTTTTTTATACTTCAATTATTTTTGAAAATTCATTTTTGATTAATTATTTTCTTTTTAAAGAAATTTCATAAAAATCAATGTTTCCAAACTAATTTGTTCATCAATTCATGAATTCTTATTCCATCTAAGTCTTTTTTAATATAGGTGATTTTTTCCCAGATAATTTGTTCTCAACAAATTCATTGTTATCAATCAAGTACATGTAATAATTAACTATAATGAATACTTGTTCTATATTTTCATTGCAGGCATAGATGCACCAAGCAAAGGATGATTCCATGTTGATGGTAGGTTGAATGCAGTTAAATGCTGGCCCCTTCATGTATAAAGATGAAGACAATGGACCAATTTGGAGTGACAACCATGATACCTTAGCTGATCAGTATCAAGATGTGAGTATTTGAAAATACAAGAACAGTTCAATCAAAACTTTAACTTTTGGGATATCTTATGTAACTCAAGAGACTAAATAAATAGTACTGCTACGCACATCTGTAAATTACAACACTCAAACTTTGTTCATATATTGTGAAAATAAAATTTTTTGTCTGACTGAATATGAATGTGTCTATTAATACATCAATAATTTTAACTAGATTTGAGTTCCCTCTGCCTCCAATGTCTAATTCATTTTTCCCTTTCTTTCAGTAACCTGTAACAATTTGGCTACTTCAATCCTGTCTCAGTCTGCAATGCAATCAGATGCTGGTCATACAAGATTCAAAATGATAGTCCATCAACATTGCTCAATCAACAACACTGTTTCTAGTTTAGCCTATCAAGGCAAATTAAGGAAAGATGCAAAGACAGGCCCGTAGCTAGCGGGGGGATTTGGGGGGGCTCAGCCCCCCCCCCCCCACTAATTTTGAGGAAAAAAAACCTTTTTGTGCTTATTTCAATGTTTGTATGAAAAAATAGAATATTTCATGAGGCATCTGACCCTTTTCTGCAGATTGAGAACGTGACACGTGAACATTAAATGCCTGTATTTGGTCTCACCGACGTTGTAAGCGGGTAAATAAACTTTATCCTCACTGCACCCCCCCCCCCACTGAGCTAGCAAATCCCTAATTTTTTGGCCACCCACTCTCGAAATTGGTGCTACGGGCCTGAAAGATACAAAATACTTTTCCCTCTGTCCAATGCTTTATAGTTATGAATCAATGAAAAGATGTGCTAAAAAGTTTATCTTCAATGCAAAACATCTGAAACTTATTGTTTTGTCTAGCTTCTCTTTGACTGAAAAAAAAAGCAACATCCATAAGGGCCAATACAAATGGATATTTATAGTTTGCCTGTTACAGAAGCATACAATCTCTGAATTAGCTTCACAATCAAAAAGCAAATCCTTTGTTTGTTTCAATCTAATTACCTAGTCAAGGTAACAGATTTGAATAGGCTGACAGGTGCTGGATGCTCAAGCTTGTGCGTTCAAGCGTGACTACCATTATGCAATACTGTACTTAGCTCTCTGAAACTAAAAAGTTAACTTGAATTTGAAAACTCTTTTTTTCTCATTATGGCGTCAACAAAACAATTGAGATGACATATATCTTACTTAGGAATATTTTAAATGCAGATTGTTTAGAAAGATAATGATAGTAATTTCATCTAGAATGATAATAAGTTCTTCTAGGAATTGGGCACAGATGCTTAGAAAGGTTGAAATTGTAGTTGGATTTAAAATATAACAATGTTACATTTATTCACTATCTAAATTGCATGTTGATTTAATTTTTGACTTTAGTTTAATTTTAATTTGCAACTTACTTGTTTTGTTTAGTTGAATGTCAAGGTCAGGCTTCAAGTAACAAGTATTTTTTTAGTTTTTTCACTTGGAACAACATAGAGAAATAATTTTAAACCTGAAGTTTGGCAGGGGTTTATTTGAAAGCTTATTGAAATGGTCAATGTAATCATATTCATGTTCTAATGATAATTCAAACAAGATGAAGTTCATGTCAGTATCACAATTTATGAAGAAGCAAAATGTAAACATAAAATTGTTAGCATGTTACAGTCTATCACCCACCTCGTTAAGTCTGCAGTTTATTATTAGCTTGGGACAGGCATGCAAAAACCTGATATCATTGCGATTTCTTTGCGAATTCACACAGATTGGTTGATGTTAATTAGGGATGAGTGGACAGCAAATTGAGAGTCAGTACTTGGATATAGAAAGTTGGTTAGAAGTGATGTTTTAAGTGCCTTTTCTACAAGAAATAAAAGGGTAATTATATATATAAATTGTATTTGACAACAAATATAATTATTTTATTTTTATGACTGAAAGTGTGAATAAGAATAGAAATATAGTCACTCCCTTACTGCAATTTGTAAAAAGGATCTGCTTTCTATTTGTTTCATGCATGATTTAAGTAATAATATTTATTTATTTTTAATTCCAATTTTATATAAAGCATCTTGTCTAATGTACTGATATTAGACAATCTTATTTATGTATTTCTCTTTTAGACCTAACAGGTATAAATCTAAGTCTTGAACATCAACACTACAAAGGCTGATTAGCTACAGAGACCATTGCTCTATTTTTGTCATGAATGTAAATACCCTAAAGGGTGAAGTCAATTCTGTATTAAAAAAATGGAAAAAGTGTCTTTAAACAAGTATGAAAAGTAAATTGTACTAGAGGTGTGAACCTTTCATTGTTCAATTCTTGACCACTCTAGATATAAGACAGGATCTGGTAATGGGTGTCAGGCACCGGATCCCTACAAGTCGGTATCCGTTAAGTCATCCATTGGATCTGGGATCCGTTAAGGTATATGTCACCGGATCCCCGTATACCAAATTTGCAGGGATCCGTTAAGGTATCCGTTGGAATCCGGCCGGATCTGGGATCCGTTGAGGTATCCGTCACCGGATCCCAGTATACCAAATTTGCAGGGATCCGGCGGGATCCGGAAGGAATCCGGTAAACGGATTCCACTACTTTTTGTCCTGTGAATGAACCTTGGATGATATAATGTTGTATAAATAAAGGCATGGGAACAACTGTTGTCTTAAGACGACAAAGCTCATTTCCTTGCAAATGAAAATGGCCAAAAAAGGTGTCAGTAATGTTTCCTGTTTGAACATTAACCTACATATAAATCTGGTTCAGACCGAGCAATTTTATCTTTACTCTCAAGCTGCCCGCTCTGCAGTCAGGGATCTGGGACTCTTAATAGAATGATGTTTTTGATTTTCCTGTCAATATCTGTTTCTCAGAGATGATGTAGAAATGTTCAGCAGTTTGTAAATGGAATAATAAGTTAATGCTGAAGTTTCACAAATTCAATTATAAATTTTCTGATCAAATTTTACAAGGTTCAAATTAATCATAAAAAAGTTCAGTATCACGGTTTTGTTAAGTTATTTCACAAAGATAAAGAAAATATTAACACAATTACCTTGTCTTTGTATATTTTGCATGGCTTTTCTTAAGACATAGTGTCACTTCACAGTGATTGGTGTCAAAACTGAAACATGGTTCATGAGTCTGTGTCACGATATAACATTATATGTGCTTTTTCATATTCTCTTGACATGTTAAAAACTTTTGCAAAGTGTATATGATATCATGTCATGGTGTATCTGGTAATAAAACAGCCGAACAAGAAGGACATCGCCTGTTGAATCATCATTGAAACTGCTAAGTTACAGTTAATATGCATTGAGGTAAGATGGTTGACACTGGTCCAAAATTAAGGATGAGTACCGTTCGCAAATTTGAAATGTTAGCATATTTCCTAAATCATCTTGTGTATTTGCTACGCTTAGATTTAAGAGTGATTCGCATTTTCTTCGTGTTATTAACTTATCTGGAACTGTGGTTAAAGTCATTTGGTACCTATCATTTAACATGTCATGTATATATTAGGAAATTTCAAATTAAATATTGATATATAAAAACAAAAAATAAACTTAATATGGCGTTTGATAAATAATAGCTACCAATTATAGTTGATCTTTCTAAATGTCAACCTAATGAATGCTATGATAGCTCTGATATACTTTGAGAGAACATTTTTTCACATAAGTATATTTCCCTGCTCTGACTGTAGGAGAGGGACTGAAAGAAAACTAAACTTCCTCCTATATAACAAGATGGTTATTATGTCAGAAATGTGAGAAATATCTCTGACCAAAACACTTTCACTCCTCAGGTTTCACTCTAAAATGAAATCTCATTCAGTAGTTCGAACAAGTTAATACTGGGTTTTCATATTATCAAAGTTATCAAAGATATACCGTACTATTACTTTTGTAAATGACATGAGCATCGTAATTCATTGCCAAGATTTCCCTCTCACTAATACTTATGAAATTAGATTGCATTTGCTTAGAACGGCAACGCGATGTGTCAATAAGTTTTCACCTTTCATATACGTATTAAATATATTTTGAAAACAAAGTTAGTTTACAACTAGTGTTGCAACTTTCCAAATGTTGGTGCTAGACATAAATTCTTGACTACAGTTATTTATACAACCAAAATGGTTTTCCAAAAGCTATTCAGAATGGACACCATATTATTGGGAAAACTTTACTTCCATGGCCTACCATTTGAGGAGAAGCAGCCATTTTTAATTTCTGAAAATGCCTGCCTTCCCTATATTTGAGGGGATGAGAAGAATTGGAGAAAAGGTGGCCAGAACCAAATGAACAAACGTTTATTGCTCCCTACATTTCAGATGTGGGGGTACAGCATTCATGAGGAGAAATCGTTTATACATTTTTAAAAAAATGTCTGCTCACTATTTACTCGTATTTGGTTCTGAATTTGAATGTCAAGGGTTAATCACTTGACATTAGACTTACAGTCTAATTACATATATGAAAGGTATATCGACTTATCAAGATAAGCATGAAAAGAAGTAATTTCCATATCAGACAATCAGATGTTTGCAAAGGGAAAATACCTATACATACTTCTAAACACAGACCGCCATAAATAAATGCCTCTTCAGAGGCAGGGATAATGTTGACCAGAGAGGAAACTGTACAAATGTTCCAGGTTCATATTTGGAAACACTATCACTCAGAAGTTGATTAAAACATAGACTGTCAGAAAGAGATATTCTGGAGTGCCATCGATCTGACACTATGTTCCAACATTAATCTATATACACAGTCTTCTATGGTATTTATCTAGGTGCTATGACGTCATATAGGTCGTAATCAGTTCGAGGAGGTTTGTAGGTCGCGGAACAGTTAACCCATATGTATTAGATGAAGGCCATAGAAACAGTAACACTGTAAAATATCCCGTCCAGGTGGCTGTCACTTGTGCAACCACTGTTAAACATTTGGAGAAAACAATAATTTTGAAACAGGAAAGCCATGTAGAGAGATAATGTTGCATACCATTTCTGAAATGAATTCTTAGATGGTGATGATTTACAGGTTTATTGTGTTTCAGCATACAATATATTTAAGAACAATGCCAATAGTCCCTGACAGATTGTTTAGGTTATAATTAAGCACTGATTGACCCTCATATATTACGATTTTGTCAACTTCAATTAAATCTCAAGCAAAGCTAAAGAATATTTGTCCAAGCTCTTCAGTATGTAACATCTAATACTCAACGCTATGACAGCTTGTGTTATGAGATACGCCAATATAGAAACCCTTCAAGGAGCTTGATAGAACCTACCAGTTAGGAGTTCCATGACATATACAAAAGTCCTGATCAAGATCATGAACATCTGTGTAAGCTTCAAATGTAAATGAGGATGGTGGTTACCGAACAAGAGTCGCAGGTTATTTGGATTCACCTCCTAGAAAGTCTTAGTTCCAACGAATGTTACAACTTAGAATTCTTGCTTCCGACCTTTCTGCTTAACATGACATATCACATAATTATTAACAAAATAATCAAGTAAACATTCAAAGTTCTGAATTAAAATGATGTCAGGACCAGTCGCATGTCTGAAGGATATGTGTGTCTAGTGTCCTGTAGAGAAGTGCTTACGTGGCACGATCAATACATAGAGAGGGTCGAATCAGTTACAAGAGACAGTATCATTCTGTCATCTTCCTTCAATCACATGTTTCGGTATTTTTCTTACCTTTCCTATAGCTACAATGGTGTTTTTACAAAGACATGGAAAGAACTTTAGTCTTGTTACAATAATTCACATTGCCATGCTTGTCAATGAAAATGGTAAGTATTGTGTCAGTAATATTTCTATTTTACTATTTGTTTGAACATTTTAAACTTTGTACCTATGAACATTGAATGATTTTCATCCATGTGGTTAATAAATGAAATAAACTGTTGAAAACAACTGTAGTCCTGAGACGACAACGCTCATTTCCTTGCAAATGAAAATGGCAAAAAGGTGTCAGTAATGTTTCCTGTTTGAACATTAACCTACATACAAACCTGGTCCAGGCCGAGCCATGGTGTACAAGTATTTCTTCAACTTTCAACGCAAGCTGTCAGATCGGCAGTCGCATTTCTGGGAGTCTAAACTGGAAAAAGGTTTTTTATTTTCCTTCCAAGATCTGTTTTAGATATATGATGTAGAAATATTTAGCAGTTTGTAAATGGAATAATAAGCAAATACTGAGGGTTTTCATAATTCAATTGAAATTCTCTAATCAAATTTTACAAGGTTCAAGTAATCATAAATAGGTGAAGTAGCACGGTTTGTAAAGTGATCTCACAAAAACAAAAATAAATGTAAGCACAGTTACCTTAGCTTTGAATATTTTCATGCCTTTTCTTGAGGCATGTTGTCTTTTATAAATGGCCATTAACTACTTTCCACTTTGTAAACATAAGATGGTTACTTTGCATCACTGGAACTGAACCTTCTTTATTGATATCTCTGCTCAAATAATAAACAAGACAACAAATGTAATGAAAACATAAACACTATGTACATATACATAATATTTTATTGAAATTATTTGCAAGGCATTTATTTCAATCTTTATTTGAAGACCCATTCAACAGACATGGAAGTCTAACTTATGCAAGTGGTTTAAAGAACATTGAAAGATCATGAACATTAATAATATTCAACATGATAATCCAAATGAAACAAAAAGCAAATATAGTATCTAAAATGGTTATCAATGAACACATGATATTAAAAAAATAATGATTACAAATAACTATCCTTGATAATGTATCAAATTAATCATACTGTTCTAAAGCATCCTGTCTCAGGATAAGACATGGAGCGTCAGGATCAGCTATACCTCTTACCCTGAGACAGGATGGTCCTAAGGATATAAATCATAAAATGTTTGAAGGCTATGCTATGAGTATTCCCAATACTTAACCCAGTCTATGTGATTGTTATAAAGTTGGCTTGTTCTCGTGTTCCATTGTGATGTCTTTTTCTCAATTCATATATCACAACCAGCAAGATTTTGTCGTTTACAATAAAACATCTCAAAGATGTAAGAATCATGAAATCAGTAAGAACTCATTTCATAAATGAAAACAACCACACATTTAAATGATATTTGTGCAGAATAAAATTGAGGATATATTTATGATAAATTATCAGACTTCCCAGGTTACCAACTTATAATTGTCACAAAAATATAAATTTTTAAAAATATGTTCTATTTTAACCCTTAATACAAGAAAACTGATGATCTTTTCATCATGTTATACGATTGGTTTTTTTTGGAAAAACTAAATCTGCTTCAAAACATCAAATATTTTAATCTTGTGATTCAAAATGTTAAAATGAGGTGATATACTAAAAAAATCTGATTTACCATAATATGTCAGACTTGCAAAGAATACAAAAATCCTTTAGTATTTCATTTTTAATCATTTGACCATCAGGTAATTAAATCATCAATCGACAAGAACAGATATCCCAATCAATGAGTGATTACTACAACTGAAACTATTTTACAGCATGTCTTCAGAAGCCAGTTGTTCATTTTCTGAAAAACAAGCCTTTTGAGAAATCAGTGCTTTGGAATGACTTTAACCAGGAAGATAGAAGAATCAAAATTACTTTTTGGCTTGTGTCATGGCATACAGTTATAATGTGTCAACAAATAATTATCAAAGAAGGTCATATATGTCAATTAGGTTTCTTTATTTCATAAATTTTCAACTTAAATGCCAAACATTCTGGCCTCAAAATATTTTTAAAGCAATTTCAGCAACTGAAGTATATTTTGAAATAACAAAAAATCAAAGAATCATACTTTGATGTTTGAAATTTGGAGTTTTGAATTTAAGGCATTCAAAGTCACCTTTCTCTTGGGGCAGCATTTTTGTTTAACATGTTGAAAATGTGGGACCTTTCTTTTGCTATGATAGGTTTTGAAATTAATTCTAAAATATTTATTAGATGGTTTGAAAGTAACAAAGACATTACACTATTACATGTTATCATTATGTGAATCTATTTTTTTTATAAACTTTCAAAATTCAGAAGTGATTGTGATCATCAGCCTTCCAAATCTCTTCTTCTAGGAAAATACAGAAAATTCCATACAACCCAAAAATGAAAGGATCATTAACTTGTATTGAATTCTGCACCGATACCCTAAAAGACAACACAGTTCAACTTCCATAACATGTTGTTTATAATCAAATCACATCTAGCATATGGATTCTAACTTTGCAAACTTCATTTGATTTCCTTTCACTTTCATGTCATGCAATCTAGCTTTTTATTTTATTTTATGTGGATTTTTTGTAGATTGATGTAGGAACATTATTTCTATTGCTTCACTTCTCTGATGTTCATCTCGGATACTTATGTGTCAACGCATCTTTTTCAGCTATCAGTTATCAATTCAAGTTGATATTGTCTGAACAGCCATGATTTTTTTCATTTCAGTGGATAACAACCATTTATCTAAAGTAAAAAAGTATTATTGACATCAGCAGTCATTTTAGTTTTATCATGTTTTATGACAGTGTGTTTGCAAATGATAAACTCATGTGGTAAAAATTATAATAACATTGTTCAGTAGATTCTTTTAAATAGTTTTGAATAAAAGACAAAAGTATGAATGAATTGCATTGCATTTTGTTTTTGATAGATAGCAATGCCTAAAACATATCAACCTTCTTTGTTGATTTAAAAATATATAGATATTTTTTAGAAATATGAATTCATAAAGTATCAAAATGAATTTTATTTTTATTTCAATGTAAAGGTTATTAGAATCTTTTGAGTGATTCAGATCTTTGAGCATTTCTGAGGGTACATTTTTTATTTCATCGAAATCCTAATTGATTTCTATGGAAATGGATTTATTCTAATGAATTTAATGATTTGTAGATGAAAAATGGGGGTCTAAACTACTAGGTTATACGTGGGTGAAATGTTAAAATTTTAATGTTCTTTTGATGTTATTACAAGAGGAGAAAGCACTTAGGTTGGTTGTTGTATTGATGACTAAGAACCTTAAAATATATTCATCTATCATACTACAATTGATTCTCATTGTGAGATCTGTCAATGACAGAACAAATTTCAAGAGTAATAATCAAATTTGTTCAAGAGTAATGTCAAAATGATTATTCACAATACCTTACTAAACACTCAAAAATTAATTAAATGTCTTGATATACTTAAAACATTTGGTTTTTTGCAGTGTTTTCAGGAAGACAGTGTGTGGTTTCTTTCATGAGGTTACACTTCAGCAAGCATCAATGAATTAAGCAGTTGTTCACCTTGTCTAAATATCATGCCTTACAACAGACATTTGTTATCTTCACCTACTAATCTAAGCACTATGCTATAGTGTTAGTCAACTGTAAAAGTTATAAGTTATTTCACATTTGAACCAGCTACCATGGAACACAGATCCCACATTTAAAAACTCAATCTTCTGTTGGGGCGGTGACTCACAAAAACTTCCATCAGCATTTTATGTAGATTTCTCATTGAGTTTAAGTCCATGGATAAAGTAGTCAGTTACCACTATCGTCCTTATTGAATACATCAAAAAGTTTGTCTTTAAGATGTGGACTTGTTTGGAATTGGTCAGGAGTTTTCTGATGTTGCCTGGCTGTCATCAAAAATGTCTTCAAAATCTGAAAAAGACTGAAGAAAATAAGAATCTGAATATGGTGTTGACAAAATAATTATTATAATTTCACAGAGAAACAATTTGGATGATGATTCTGATGTTAACATACAATAATATCATAATACACATCAAGCTGACAATATTGAAACAGGCAGAAATTATAAAGAAAGACTCCTTGCATGATATTGAACTATTATTCTATAGTCATCATTATTCCTTATTTTTGTTATATAAACAGGATCAGTGATTGGAGAAAACATAATAAATACCAAAAAAATGTCTGTGTTGTCTGTATAATCCTACATAAATTCAAATCAAATCATGGTGAATGTATAAGAATTATTTAAGAAAATGTATACATGCATTTGAGCAAAATGTTTCATTTTACCTAATTTACATCAAAATGCTTTATACCGGTAATTCTCAAACTACTACACAAATGGATGAATATGTTTCTGAAACCATAAAGGGATGACCCACAAGTTTGTAGTCCTGCAGCCAATAGCAATATCATATATTCAAGAACCTGGAAAAGCAGTACTGAGTCTGAGGTCCACTAATGCTGACAGTCAAATTCAATTACCGTAATAGAGCAATAACCACTAAGCTTAAGCTCCAGTGATGACCAAATGACCACAAGTATAGCAGGAGAGTACTCCAATATCCTTCAGATGGACACAGGTGGTCAAGAAGTATCACCACTACAATACAGAAAAATTCCCAAGGAAGGAGAAGAGAGACAAAGTACATTTGCCTCTGTAGCTCATCAGGCTTTCTATATTTTATCATACCAATGGTCAGAGGGTCACCATTTGAAGGGCCACAAGATAAAGGTCTATGCATTAGAATCTCAATCAGCTAAGGAGTCTGTACACAAGGTTTCAACTTTCCAGGCCTTTTGCATCTGAAGATAAAAATAGATTTTTCTATGTGACCTTTAATAGCATCACCAGATCTATGAATTATGATCAGCTAAGTCAGATGAGCTTAAAAACTTATGCAAACTTGATGGTAGCACTAACTACATGTACATGAAGAAGAATATTGTGGCAAACTTAGAGTACAAGAGCAATTATCAATTGGTGATGGCAACATACTGTCTTAAAGAGAGGAGCATAACACTGACCCTATTGCAAAACACAAGATGATGTGTAGACAAAATGGCAAAGTATCTATTGGTGATGACAACATATGACTAGAAGAAGAGTATAACAATAAATAACATAATATTAGAAAATAATGAAAAGGTGGGAGAAACTCTTATATGCATCCAAACTTATCCAGTATTCAATACAGAACTCGTCAAGGAAGACAATCAGCTTCTGCCTTGGCATTCCAGGTAGTGTTCTTGTCCCCTCACCAAACAGGTATCTATTTATTCTGAGAGAATTGCCATCAAGGTATTCATCAGACAAGGATTAACAGCTATGTCTAGATCTGACTGAAGCCTGAGGAGAAGGGATGAAGACGAGGACAATGTTCATCCATAATCCACTCGGGTTTATCCCGTGCCACACGTGACTTTCTCAACCAGATAAAAGGATAATTAACTCCCCTTTGATCTATTCATGACCCTCCTGTAACGAGTTGTCTGTGAGTAAGGCAGGATGGATTTATGTTAACAGACAATAACAAAGTTCATTCATTCTCTGTTAATGACACCTCTAAAAATTATCTCCAAAACGATGGATTTACATGCAATCCAGCATAATCGTTTGAACATGTTAGTGACTTTAAAGATAGAAAATTTCTACGTAAGTAAACACTACAATGTATCGACAAAATGAAATTGAAATTGACATGCACTTAATCAAATCATTGAAAATGTCCTTACGGTCTTTAATGACCAAAACACTTCAATGTATCATAATGTTCAATAAAAGAAGATGTATAACACAATGCTTTGACAAAGTTCATTTCTCCTCTTTCAGTATTGCACTTGAAATTTTAAGAAAAAATGTGGATTCATATATTGGTCAGCTCAATGGTGTGGCAGTGACCTTCTTTCTGGTTTTTTTCTGTAATACTCTTTAATGGTAAAATAAGGAAGTTATCTACATCTATCACAATGTTCCACAGTGTAACTATTTGTGTGTGATGACATTATCATGTTGTTACAGAAACAGTTATAATTTTAAATATTTGTGTGTGATGTGTAGATCACATTACAATATTGTTACAGAAACAGTTATAATTGTAAATATTTGTGTGTGATGTGTACTGGGGTAGATCACATTATCATAATGTTACAGAAACATTTATAAGTGTAACTATTTGTATGTGATGTGTAGATCACATTATTATATTGTTACAGAAAGAGTTATAAGTATAAATATTTGTATGTGATGTGTAGCTCACATTATCATATTGTTACAGAAACAGTTTCATGTGTAACTATTTGTATGAGATGTGTAGATCACCTTATCATATTGGTACAGAAGGAGTTATTAACCTACATATGGTGTTATTGACTAGTAATAAGTATTATTCTCAATAATGAGGTCAATAATTATGCTACATTAACTAAACACACAAGCCACATTTGCAGCAACAGTTAGGAAGGAGGATAAACCATCCTTGCCATTAGTCCACAATGAAAAGCTTAGCAGAATCAACTTATCAATGCTCAATTATCCAACAAAACTTTCACCATTTCAGCTCTCTTGGTGCCCAAAGGCTGCTCTCAGTTGAAGTGACAGTAGAACATTAGAGCTCTTTTAAACCAGAGCCATATTGTTCTCTTTTCCTGAATGGATCTTGAAATCATACTGACAAATTAGTCTGGTAATAAAGGTCTGTACCTGCTAATTGGGAATATTAGTTAGCGTGTATTGATCTGTAATCAGACTCAGTCGATCGTAACAACAGAAGTTGAGGAAAGTGTCATTATTGATATATTTGAATATACTTGTTTTAGGGCCAAGGACACAGTTATGAAATATACAATGGTCTGTATGAACTGTAAAATTGAGTACAATCGGATAGTTCATCTATTTACTTACTATATCACACAAAGACTGAACATAACTACAGAGCATAATGTATACCGGTAACTAATGTCATAAATATATCAATTAAGCGTTTTTTATTTTTCTTTAATTTGTCTTATATTAGCTGGTGGTTCAATTGATGAAGTTTACATAAGATGGATGGACAACACCAGACACAACACCATGGCCAAAGGTTTCAACTTTACTCCGCATTAACCAATCTTACTCAAACAGAGGGAAATCTTCAGTTTTGTGATCTTTCACGTTAAAATGGAATTCAGAATGGTGGGAGCATGATTGAGTCCAATGTTATCAACGCAGGCTATTCTTGGTCAAACGTAATATCCTGATATTTGTCTTAACTGCCAGTATCGATTTCTTCATGAAATTGTCACTCTTGCAGATTAAAATCCAATGCTTAAAACTGGCAGTCTAAATTCCTCACCTGATTGGAAATGATTTCTTCTCGACTGCCTCAATGCTGGGGATATTTAAGCGGATTTGTTTTCTATCCAGATTCTGAACAGAACCCACATAGTAATAAATATTGCAAGCATTCAGCAATGTGATTCCCAAATCATGGACTCTCTAATCTCCTGTCAAATATGTTTAGGTCTTGTGAGCAAATGCTACAAAAGAAACAAAAAGCTTAGTTCACATGTTTTTAAACTTACGTTCTTAATTCTATCAGCCAAAGAGTGTATAATGTCTTATCTTATATACATCTAATGATCATGTTTTTGGGAAGAAATAGAAAGTTTACCTGTTGAAAGCAAATCAATTTCTAAATATATAATAGTTAACAAGCTTGTAGAGTCATTTCCGCAAAGAGAAGATTTGAATGTCATGCAAAGTCATTTTTAAATAATCTCTAAAACAGCAGTCTTCAAAATCAACAAACATTTAATTGATAAATGTCTGCAATTTGAATATTTGCAATCTTTGTAAAAAAAAAAGTAGATGTCGCATATCAATTTTTTCTATTTATATTTTTTTCTTTTGAAAACTACAATCCCTATATATTTTTGTAAACATCATGGTGCTTGAGATGGTCATTTGGCTATAGTTACAGTTATCTTGTTTTATATATTTGACATTATGTACATAATAGCATCAGTGAGTAAGCATTTGGACAAAACTGATTTTGTTCATTGATTGAACAATAATAATTACATGGTTACTTCATTTTGACATTTAAGTAATTAGAATCTTGTTGGATGAAAAACAACTTAAAATCACATATGAAATCAGTCATTAAACACTACAACAACAAACAGCCTATCAGATTTAACTGCTGACAGGCCAGAAGTAATGTTATTATTGATTCAACTTCATCGTCAAGCAGAAAAAGCAAAACATAATGACAGCACATTCATAACCAAAACAAATTCAACATTTCCCATCAAAACATAATCAATGTTAACACAACAACACATCAATCATTCAGATTCAGCAATATTGTCAGATGTGTGGAAAATTATAAAAGAAACCTGAAAATGAGTTCATATCATCAAGTCCTCATGCTGATCATTAGAGACAATTTTTCTCAAGATGATTATATTGATAATTAAGATGATAGTTCATTTATATTGCACTATTTCAATGCATTGGCATGCTCAAAGCATACAAATTCTACCATTGCCTGAAAGGATTAGTGTTATGCTATCAAGTGGTTTGAGTAAGTGTTCAGGTACCCATTTGTACGGCTGTGTAGACTGAGTGCAATGTGGATGAAGTGTCTTACACAGGGACACAACACAGTACAAGGACCAGTTCACAAGTATTTGGTTCCTGCACCAGCATTCAAAGCCAAGGCTGTTTTGACAGGCCAGCATGCTAACCACTACACCACTGTGCCCCAATATACTCAGATTCAACTTTCAATGACTTGTCTTTTTCCAATTACCTAATCTTGTTGTGCTGTAAGTGTATTAGAGAGTCTCAACCAACACTAGACTCTATCTAATTTCAAAACATTGCTGTTATGCCAGTCCCTATAAAAGAAAATTTTCAAACTTTTTTCCACACATTTCTCCTGTCAGCATTGATTTCTCTAATAAGTATTGTAAACACAAAAGCAATGCTAGCTAACAGTGCCATAATGTCTGTGTCCTTAAGTACTCAGCTTCTGATTCTTAAACTAGAAATATGTCTGGTCAGTGTTCCCCATTTGATTTTTAAAAGAAAAGCTCATTCATTCATTAGGTTATGGTTAGTCAAGGATCAAATGTAGCATAACATTTTTTTATTTGGTTTTATTAAAGTGTTTACCATCTAATGAAGAGAAGCATGAAAAGAAGTAATTTCCTGGTGTGTCTATCAAATGTTTGCAAAGGGAGATTCCTCACATCCACTTCCGTACCACAGCAACAATATAATGATTTGCTTCTTCTGATAGAGATATGACATTCATCAGAGAGAAAACTGTACAAATGTTCCAGGATCATATTAGAGAACATTATCACTCAGGAGTTGATTAAAACATAGACTGTCGGAAAGAGATATTCTAGTGTATCAGCAATCTGACACTCTGTTCACACATCAACGTGTGTACACTGTCTTCTATCATATTGATCCCAGTTCCGCGTGGTATGGTATCATACAGCCCATAATCAGTCTGTGATGGTTTGTAGATGACCTTTTTACAGCACTACATACTAGATGTAGACCAAAGTAACTTATAGAAGCACATGAAACTAGGACATGAAGTTGACTGTTTCAAATGTACCCACAGATACAACATGTCTATTGAAGTAAATTATAACTTCAAGAAGGGAAAGTCATGTTCATAAGTTGTGTTGCATACACACAGAGAGATATTGTTTGTCAATATCTCATCTCATACATACAAAGTAATGTATACACATTGATACAATAAAATATATAAGCCAAGAAAAAGGCTACAAGGGACATACAACTCCTATAATGAAATATTAGATGTTAGTAAGTGTAATATGTTCCAGTAAACAAGATATTTTAGAAACAGTCCCATAACTCCCTGACAGCTTGTTTAGGTTAACCATTGATTGAGCATCTTATCACCTTTGTAAACTTTGATCAAACCTGCAGCAGAGTAAAACCAAACATGTCCTCTACCTTAGTACGTACCATCTAACATTCAACTCCTCGACCTCTGGTGTAATGAGTGAAGCCTTGCAACTCCAACAAAGAAACCCTGTTAAAGAAGCTTCATACAAGTTAGGAGCTCCACGACATTTACATGAGTCCTGTTCAAGAGCACACTTCAACTGTTCAACAAGATGATTGTTCCAGGAGCCCATAATGTTTTGAATTTAAATGCTCATTCGAATAACCATTTAGCCGTTCTTCATCAGTCTTTATTCCATCAAATGTTACAAGATGAAATTCTTGCTTCCACACTTTTTGCCAAACATTATAATGATCAAAAAGCACAATACAGGTGCTGCAGAAACATACTAATCGTCCAATGTAACATTATAGAGAGTTCTTGTTTTAATAAATATAGATACAGAAGACGGGAGAGAACAGCTATGTCATCAATGAAATCCCTGATAAAGCATACCATGGATAGATTCAACCATAGTAATAAATTCTGTTTTTGAGTGAATGTAAGTTTTAGTATTAAATTGACACAGAGCATGCATACATTTTCGGAAGTCAAAATTCTGCATCCCAATAGTTAAATAACCTACTATGAGATACCAACCTATACTAGTGTTTTGTCAGCTGTAAATACATTTTCAAAATTACACATGGGACATTGGTGCGCACCAGTGTCCAGGTTTCAATCACAAATCTCACCTTCAACCTGTTTATTGTCACTATACTGAACCCATAAGCATTAAGATGCTATTTTCAGAAACAACCAGTACTTCTCAATAAAATAAAACTATTCATAAAGTTTGGCATTCTTAACGCAAACAACTCTGTGTCCCTTTAACATGTTCATTTTTTAAAACTGTTGGGAGATATAGTAGAGTTAATTATGCACCCCAAGATATCCAAAGAGGCACTTGCTGTCCTGAACAGGCCCGATGTCAGGACCAGTTGCATGTCTGAAGCAGTTCTGTGCCTACCGGTAGTTCCCTGATGAGCAGTCAGAATCAATACACAGAGACACTGGAAGCACTAACATGGGACAGCAAGATACAAATTGGATGTTATCTTCCTCCGATCTGGTGTTTATAGTGTATAATCCTTCAGTACTTTCCTTGCAATTCCCATAGTTAGCACCAATACCAAACAAAGATAAGAATGAACTTTAAACATAAGATGATAATCATTTCTTTGGTGATAAAAATTGTAAATTGAGACTTAGTAATGTTTATATCTGATTATTTGTTAGAATGTTAAAGCCTTTATACAAATATATAGACAAAGACATAGTTAACACAGACAAAGGTTAGATCACTAACAGCAACAGCAACAGCAAATAAGGCATCAGTATTCTTTACAACAACTCTCTTATGATTTGTGTTGATGATTAATTAAAACATGTCAAATGAATGAATTCACCTTTATAATAGCAAATGTATAACAATGAAAGGAAAAGAAATTATATTCTTTGAATTTATGACTTACTATAAAAACCTTTTTGCTGTTAAAACAAGAACTGTTGGCTCTGTAGCTCATCAGACCATCCATGATTTATTTTCTAGTGATCACCATATAACCTGCCACAACATCACCAAATCCATTTATTATGAGCCGCTTTAGCTGAGGAGTCTGCACACAAGAATTTAGCTCATTAGACCTTTTTCTGTAGAAAAAGAGACAAAAGAGTCATTACAATGTGACCTCTGTGGCCTTTAACTTATTAGGGGTCACAGGGTCACCAAATTAAGACTCAGAATCCCCATCAACTTAGGAATTTGTACACAAGTTATAAACATTTTCTAGTCCTTCAGTTCTGAAGAAGAGGTTTAAAATAGGTTTTTAGGCATGGCCCCTATGGCCATTTCTTTGAATTAGATTGCCCATCAGCTAAGAAATCTGAACAATGGTTTCAGCTTTCTAGGCCTCTTCCTTCTGGAGAAGAAGATGAATATAGGTTCTAAGTGTGTGGATCCTTTGGCCCTGATTAAGGATGAGGCCTATCTGTCCTCTATGAGGGACCACAGGGTCAACAAATCTATAAGTTAGAATCCCCATCCATGATTCAGTACACAAGGTTTCAACTTTCTAGTCCTTTTTTTCTGGAGGAGAAGATGAAAATACGTTTTTATGGTGTGGCTCATGTCGCCCTTACTAGGGGTCACAGGACCATCAAATCTATTAATCCAAAACCTCATAAGACAAGGAGTCTGTACACAAAATTTCAGATATCTTGAGTCTATAGAAGAAGTCGAAATAGTGAAAACTATCCAGACAGACTGACAGACGCTGGACAACATGACATAGGGCCTCCAGGCCAGATGAACTAAAGCGGAAATAATCCCTTACTTTTTCAACATATCTTCAATTTATTAAACTCCACATCAACGCTTGTCAATATATTCTCATAAACAGGTTTTCAATTATAGAGAACTTTCTTAATCAAAATTGATTAGTAAAGTTGCTGCAAATAATAGAAAATAATCCTTTACTTTTTCAAACTCTCATTTGTAGCAGATTTTTCTATTAAGAAACTTTATATCATTATCTGTACCTGCTGTGAATGAAATGCTTATATTTCAAGTACTAACCAAATATTGTGTTTAAAAGTCAACAAATAATATAAATGGATAACTATGTATAACAGCCTTTTTCTCTCATCCAATAACTGCCAATATGAAGAATTGTTTTTCTGATCAACATGTCTTTGCCAAATTTGTGGTTGTCTGGAATTGATCACTCAATAATTCCACTATGGTCAGATGAGCCCAAACTATTTCATGACAGTATCTTAAAATGAAAACTAGTGAAGAACTTTTATCCCTAATGTTCTCACAATGCATTAAATCTAGCCTTTTATTGAAGCTTACAACTAGATAATTGAACCTTCTGAAAAACCTTTATTCAATATGTTTGAGGAAAACTATTGCCACAATCTTTTACAAAGAAGACATCTTAGAAGTTATTCAACACAGCAAATGTTTTTCTATGAGCTTTTCCATGCTGACATTTGTTTTCTGTTTTAAACTTGCTAAGATCATGTTCTACCTATTAGCACTGTCAACAAGCTCAAATTCTGTGCATGCTGCAGTACCTCTGTAATGGTAAAGTCTCTCCAGCAGATACCAGATGTCAGCAGTGGAGCAACTCATCCACCATTATATCTTCAGCAACCTTAATTTCACAGCTGGCACTTCAACATTCAGTGTTCTTGTCAATTTGTCAATTATTTTAGATGTGGATGTTAAGCTAAATGTGTTTTAAAGATATGAAATAGGACACTTCACAAGTTTGTACATTGAATAGGAGTAAAATGGTGAGATTTATACAAATTCCATTTCTTATAACAAGTTTTTAGGTACTCAATAAAATTTACTAGACGTTAACTTTCTGCATATTCAGTGAATAACCAATTATATTCATCAGCATTGTTAGAAAAATATCATGAGATTACTTGAATATTTATGCACAAATACATCTTTAGCAACCTTTATTCTGTCAACAGTTCTAGGACTACACATGAAGGCAAAAGCAGCAAATACATGCATTATGTGAGTGAACCAAACTGAATACCTGTACACCCACTTTATCTGGATCCGATTACTCTCACTGTGTGATGTTAAAAACAAGCTCTCCTTCAGCCTCTTTTTAAAAGACTCCAGTTAGCATAATAGTTACACTAATTCCTGTCCTTTTAGTGAGAGTAGGTCCAGAGAGCAATTACTATATACAAATACAAACAGATTATGCCTAGCTTTATCTAGCATGAACTTATTTTATTGAAAAGAAAAGTCAGCAAAGGCTGTTGATGAAAGATTGGACTGATACTAAATAATATAACAGACAAATAATAAGACAAACTGGTAAAGCAGACTTCAACATAGTCAACTGGCAAACCACAGCAATCTGAGATGAAGTGGGTATTTGAATCATTATTGCATAACTGAACAGGCATTTCATGAAATATATATATTGATAAAGATGTATTTTCTAACCTTCATTTTATCTCTGTGAGAGGAGACCAACTAATCTCGGGGACCAAAAAGGGCAATTTGAACCTCATGGGGGACATAAAGGCAATATAGAATGAATGATCGACCATCCTGAAGGAAGCAAATTGATCATGAGATTTCAACGAAGGAAAAAAATCTATCTTTAGGATCAGTATCCCAAAGTAAAGTCTACAGACTTTCGTTTTTCAACCATGGAACAGCTAATAACACGTCCTTCTGCCTGGGCGCAGACAGGATGCATTGGATATAGAAACCAACTCACACGTGAAATATGTATATCACGTTTCTTTGCATCTTGAAATGAAGTGCAATTTGAAGCTATTCTTGAATTATGCACAGAAGAGTGATCACTGACATGTTAAATACTGATTGAAGTATTCAAGGACCAAAGGCAACAAAAGCACAATGCATCACAAATCTTCAAAACTTTCTTTTAATCTGACAGCAACACCATTCATAATGGCTACATATTTCAAGATATAGGGTACCTAATCCTAATGCCATTATGACACAAGTCCCAGGTCGTTTTTGTTTTTGCATGGTGCTGAATCAAAAACAATTGATAATTTTTTTTTATCCTAGTGCAGCGATGTTAGACTAACATGCAATTGACATTTCCAGTTACTAATCTACAAGTATAATACAAGGACTAAAAAAAATACACTTTAAAAAAACTTCGCTTTTAACCTCTTAATTTTAATCAACGAAATTGAAAGAGTTTCCAAATTTCAGACTTTGTAAGCAGGGATTTCAAAGGAGTATGACTGCTCTTTTGGATGGACAGTATAGGCATTTTGATGTCACATTTTGGTAAAAACTCATTGAGTCTTAACCAGAAATGTGTTCAGGAATGTTCAATATAAAAATGAAAGGTCTTCTCAAAATATTTCTCTATTATGAATACTAGAAAGATTTGAAGTCTATGCTTACTCAGTCATCAATCCTGATCATGGGTAGAAATTTGGACTCTTGAGATTTGATCAATTGCACATTAGAAGGAAGATATTGATGACCTATCCACAACCTACGAACCCACTGGTGCTTCTATAGTCTGGGATAGCCAATCTTTAATCATTCGCCGAAATAACATAATTTCCTTTGTTATAGAATGTGATAGGATCGATCTTGAACCGAATCACCTAATCCACGATGAAAGAAAAACTCCATCACACATTTTTTGGTCAAGAAAAAAGCTCTTGATGTTGTTACAGCTTTAAAGAAACGAACACAAACACTCAGTAGGCTGACTCACAAGACCCTGGTCTTTCTTACTGTCAGTCTCCTGCCAGGAGAATTACCATCAAGTCTCTGCTAATTGACATGTCATTCTTCTAACAGTGATATATTTCCTATTAACAGAATACCACATGTGAATGGCATTACCAAACTAGACTGAAAACTGCACCAGTGTTTTTTGCATCACGGCCTGACAGTAATTTGATTCCATCAAACAATCTGGTTGTACATTAGTGTCAGAAAAACAGCAGTGTTTCCTCTGATCGCATCAATGTCACTTGTATTTTCTTAATTCATTAATCTTTTCAGTGAAATGAATACAGATTTTCTTTCTTACAACAGAGATTTTTTATGAGATATCATTAAAATAGAGTATTATCTTAGAAATAGAAAGAATAAAAAGGGCTTTCCATTATTGGTTGATTGCACTGATTACAACAATTTTTCACACTCTTTTTCTTTAAATAGAGAGGAAACTGATTTTGTCAATAGACCAAAGCTTGGTGAATATTACTGAACTAATTAACCCGAAGTCAAACAACAAACCAAAAGTCTTTAAAAATCAAATGAATTGAAAAAAACTTGTTTTAAGGCACACATTAACGTTTCATGAATATGACTAATACACAGATAATGCATTTCTCTCCATATCAATCAAGTTACAACCAGCGCTAAAGTAATCTACCAAATACGTTATTTGGAAACATTTAATGTGTTCAAATTATGAAGTCAATATCAAAGATAAGACGAAATTAAAAACAACATTGTGTTTAATAAACATAAATTGCAATACACCAATTGTCAAATTTTGCATCTGAAAACAAAACTGATAGTCACTCATAATGAGTACATACTTTAAAAGAGAACATTCAATCTGTTGTTCTCAGTTAAGAGACTCAGGTATATGAAAAAAGTGAACACATTTCTAATTAAATCATTTTCAACAATCGTTATGTCAAGTAAAAGTCAAAATATTATGGATAGCAACATCTGTACAACTGTACGAGTACGTCACAACATTTTTGGGCTATTCCTTGCCCTTCGTCAGGTGAATGACCATCTATATATGCCTCTGAAGAATATAATCAGTATGTTCCTTATGGTTCACTACCAACTCTTACAATTTTCGTTTGCGTTATTTGGTTGTCAGATTTTAAAGAGCATATAGAGACCAGTAATCAAAGTTAATCGGTTGCATTGTTGGCTCAAACATTATATAAACATTAACATAAACAAGCATCAGTTTCCTATCATATTCTTCTGGTATGAATATATCCTTTTCTTGTCAAATGAAATTAAATTTGATAAAGATCAAAAGAAAAAAACCTTATAAAAATAATAAAGATAAAATTAAAAGACAAAAAAGAATACCGATATAAAATACTGATAAATACCTTCACCAGGATTCATTCCTCACCGCAGCATCCAAACCTAGACCTACTGGCCTACTGTTGAACCACCCAACCCCCAACCCTGGCACTTTGTCCAACCTTACCTGCATGAAACATAAATTCTAATAAACAAACAAACAAATTAAAATTAATTACTCTTTCAAATGCAATCTAGTTAAAACTAGTTGTAATATTATACATCCAGATTGCTGTTATTAAAGAGAACTCCGTGAGTTGTTGGAGTCATATATGCCAAATTTAATCAATGGTGTCATTTGATCGCGAAGTATCTACTGTTACAATAAAAATAACACATTTTAAAGCTTATTGTTTTTTTGACAGTGACAACATGAAGGTAGAACGTCGCAATTATGATCGAAAACCGGACAGTAGTGCGCCTCAGGTAGTCAAAGTAATTTTGGAGACTTATCTAAAACAGCCAGGAGGGCAGTTAGGAGTTGATAGTGTTTGTTAGGTTATATAACTAGTATCCATGTATATTGGAGGTGATATCTACACCTCTGTGCATTTATAAGGATGTTTTTAGATTTTCTTGGAAAACCAGAATTTGTCTTTTGGACATGAAAAGTTAAGATGTTTTGATTTTATATCACAACATATGACATGTAGGTTCGTATCAAAGGTAAATAATATGTTATGAAAATCACGGAGTGGCTCTTTAAATCTAGAGAATTACACACCTAGTTTGTGTTGCTCATGCGCTAAGATCAGCCAATCAAAAGCGAGCTGGTCAGCACCTTAACTTGCTGGTCAATGCAATTGTTTTGCCTTTCTTGAGCACCTCGATTACAAAATCTGACTGTTACTGATTTACCCCAGTGAATAAGAGTTGAACAAATTTAATAGCACCATCAATTCGGTTCAGATAGAATATTAATGATGGAATATGTGGATGCTGTTTCATTATTCATTTGTGAAAAAGAAATTAACGAAATTAGGTCAGACAATCACACAAAAAATGTTTAAGGATGATTAAAGACAATCACAGGTTTAATGACATCATGTGACAGTTACCAAGATGCAAAGAAGCTTACTTCCTGCCCTCATTTGATTGGTCAGTTCAATGTCCATCAAAGGTCAGCTGATCATGACCTTAATACGTAATTCTCTAGATGTAATGATGGATCTTAACAGCTTATTTTGGACTAGATTGTTTCTATTGGGACCGCTTTTGCAACAGTAAAGTAAAATAACAAAAATGTCTTTAGAAATATCTCAAGATTTAACTTACGTAAGTTATAGATTTTCTATTAGAAAAACTGAACTGATAATTCAATGGATGATTAAAATAGATCAGTATTGAAATACGGAGAGGAATTAAATCCGTCATACGTTCGTTGGACTTTGAACTTAAAAGGGCTGTAGCAAATTTTTTTAAAGATTTCTTTCTTCAAATTTACTCAAATTAACATTACTTTATGCCCGATGTAATATCTTCAGAAGGTCAAAACCTCTCATTCCTCATCCCGATCATCCGTAGTTGCAGAATTATGAAATAATCAATAATAACCAAGAACCAAGCAAAGACTACTGGATGTCATTAAATATTTTGTGTGAACACCTTTGGTGGGGAAATGGATTCACATAGTTAGACTGATGAAGCTTCTTTTGTTTAAAAATGTTTTCTTTTGATTGCAAAAATTTCAATAATGGATACTTTTATTTTTGTTTTCATGATATTTTTTCAATTATCTTAAAAAATGTTACTGCCCACTTAAATCTGTGGTTGCTAAGTCAATTTGACATTCAGCTATATATTTTTAATCTCACCTTGCCTACTTTTTAATTTCATTTCTTAAACTTACATTAACTTGGCCTGATAATTTATTCATGAATTCATAATTCCAGTAATAGTGAACAAAATATATTATTATCAGAAGAAGATAAACGTGTAATCTCCTCGAATGAGGAAGTTCACAATCAATGAATATCAATGTCAATGTCATTAATTTTCAGTGACAGTTACATGATGCAAGAAATCAAAATATTAATAATCTGTAACGAGCAATTTTTTATATTTCTGAAAATCTCATCACAGAGACATAAACGAAACATTATCATGCACATCCTTGTTCCACTGTTCAACCAATCTACTCTGTAAAAGAGCCTTAATTTCCATAGTAATAATAAATCTTCACTATGTCAACTACACATGGAAAAACAACATGCTTTATTGTTTTTACCCTGAAGTCCTTAACTTGAAAATGATTTATTGGTTTATAAATCTTTTATTTTCTAATGCACATGTGAAAAGAGATCAAGAAGATTTATGATATTTCATCAAATTCAATTATTTTGAAAATGAGTTAGCGCTGCCAAGGACAAATTGATCTAGTATCTAGTCTCAAGCTTTTCAGGATGTCTGCTTAAGTTTTGATACGATGAATAAACCATTCACTCAATTCAAAATAATAGTAAAATGATTATGTTACAAAATCTTGTTGCAAACTTTAAAGTTCATGTCTTGAATTTGTTCCATTTTCTTGATTTTAAAGAGTAACTGAGTATGGTATACATTCATCTACATATATTCAGGTGATAATGTAAAAAAGCCTATAAATTTTTCAAGTTACCAGACATTGCTACAGTCCATATTCATTTAAGCCAAAACAATTATAATTTTTTCGTCAGATATGAAAATAGAAAATCAATATAATAACTCATATATTGCAGACTTTATCTATCCATTGAATCATATAAATAGTAATATATTGTAAATGTCGATACTTCTAAGTCAAGAGCCTATGTTAATTCACAAGGTTTATATCACACTGGTTCCAAATGCAATAGATAAACTGGCATCCATTACACAACATGCACGTCCTTGCTTCTAACACTTCACAATTGATACTGATATCAGTGAGCAGCATGACTTACAACACAAGATGACTCTTCAATGACAATAATTCAACCAAATGTGCTGTCATGGGTCAAGTAATCACCTTACATCTGATAATCTGAATATTGATGGGTTGGTCCACTAGATGGCGCTACTACTCCATCAGTATCCCAGAAGGCCATTAACCACACACACAAACATAGGCCTGTGGGTTGCCACTTGTACCGAGACCACATCGACAGTGACAGCTGCCCATACATATTCCTCCTCCATTAACTAGCTTCCCTGAATCCACTTCAGACATCTTGCTGAAGAGAAGTATCCTTGATTTAGTTATAAATGTGAACTATGCGCCCTATATCTTACCAATAATACGATAAGTTCCTTTAGAGAAGTATATTTGATTCATTTCCTCTCTTTGAACTTAGCTTTGTCAAATCTTGTCCAATAACAATGAATCCTTGTCCAATTCAACTCTCATGTTAACATAAAGGATCATTGCTGAAGAACTGCTGCTCAAAATACCGAACATGTATTATCTGTTCAGGGTAGTGCAATCACTTTCTATATATTAATATTGTCAAGTCATTCATATCAGATTCCTAAAACGTTATCATTCCTTGGCTGTGGTGGGTACTGCAATTTTATTTCATTAATACATAATTCCGGTATTTGAAATCTTTATTTCAGTGGGATTTGTCCATTTTTCTTTATTATTGAGGATGAGACAAAAAGGATACAAAGCTCAATGAGTGCAATAAAGTTTTACAATACAATGGATACTAATAGCCGTAATTATGTTCCATACAATGGTATATACATGGAAGGTCTTATAGTACTCTCCCTATGGAATACCATCAATGACATATATGAACATAGTAAAAAGACTTTTTGTGCCCAAAGTGATGTCATTATTAACCATTAATCAAACAATTTAGAAATTGAGACCCATCAGTCACCATGACTTTCTTTCTTTATTCCGAGAAATCTCTATTTACCATGCATACACCATTGTAAAACCTAGAAAATGAAACAAAATATTTCACTGATATTTCTTTAAAGCTCATGCAGAAACTCTTGTGCATTTTCCAAATGAACGACTGAAAACATTTATTTCCTCTATACATATATACAACATCTAATGTTCATCCTGAATGACATTTCACTAAACCAAAGAGAATTCTTTCACAATATCCTTCTAATGAAACCTTTCACTACATAAACCCCAATGAAATCTGGCACTATATCCAAACAATCAGAACTACCAAAGAAAAATCCTCACCAATAATCAAAGATCTTCAACTACATTCCCCCTATATGAACTATGCTAACCAAATTCCACAATAATCAAAGTCCATCCTTAGAGCAGTGTATTCTCTATGTCCAATCAAGCAAACACTTGTAATAACATTCTGTAATAAATGTTCTTACCAATCCTTGGAGGGGGATCTTGCACTAATTTCCTCAGGACATACTATCTTAATCAAATGTTGAAGCTGCCCAAAGAAGCAAACAATCCACATACTCTTCCTTGTGCCCAGAGGGATCACAAATTGGAGCAATGTACGCTAAAGGGCAGAATGCACAGAACTGTTGCCTCCAGTTGGTTTACTCAAGGGATAGAGGCACTGTGTATACATATTCATAGCCTATCAACACATACACTTCCTCTCTCTGGAAGTATGCAAGGGTCCAAAACAGTCTATCACTGCTGTTGATTGAGAATACTGTCACACAATGATAAGAGTCAGCAAATGGTCAAGGGACACTGAATTTTGGGTATTTTTTTAAGGGAAAAATATTCAGTGGGAAGATTTTAGTAAAAACTATATACATAAATACCATCATGATGTAAATCATTGTAGATTACTATTCATGATATTATAATGTATACAATTACTGTAACCAGTGTAGCAGTCCATTTTCCCTTATCTAACCTTGGGCAACAGGGAAAGTTTGGCCTGTCACATTGTTCCTCACCATACCATTTTTCCCCTCTCTGATGAAAAAAATTGGTTATGACATTCAAAATTAGCCAAATCATTTCAGTCAGGCAATGAATTTCAAATGTTAAGCAAACCTAATTGAATCAGAGAAGTCAGACACTTATAACTTAAGAAGAAAGTCACCATTGGGCACTCATAGGTAATTTACATACAAAGGCTGTGGCCAAAAATACTCTCAGAATTCAACATCCTGTTTTTAGTCTTTTCCAGTTTTATTTTCAATAATAATGACATTGATAAAGACAAATGGTGTGAAGGATTTTGATATTTTCTGTTTCTTCTGCTAAACCTTTTTCTTTACTCCTTTTAGAACTCAAAAGTTTGGCTTACGTTTCATCTAGATGATTGCTAACCCACACCATTGCAACAGAGATGTGAATATTTGAAATCATTCTGAAATTTCATTACTAAACTAGTGAAGTGTTCCTGTTAATTGTTTGCTCATGGCAGGTCCAGTTTCTCCTCCTGGCACGTTCCCAATCCATTAGAAAAGCTGATTTAACAATCTGGACATGAATGAATTCTTTGCATGTTGGCTTGTGATGGAATGGAGCGATCGTGTTTCAACACAGTGTTTACTTGTTGTGTTAAGTCAATATAGGCAGCCATTGCATTAGGACAGAACTCTTAAAATCACTTTCTATGGAATGGTCTATGTGAATTAGGCTAAAAACATCAAAGCTTAATTTTTGACATGTGAATTTACTTCAAAGAGATTGGAAGATATTCTCTAATTTTGTTAAGGTTGTTCTAAGTAAACATTCATATTTCCAAGGGACTTTGTTAAGCTAAATGTTCTAACATGGCTAGAAGCCTTAGGATTTCCTTCAACAAATGGATTTAAAATCTGTGATGGAGAACGCTGTCCAATTTTGCAATGGTACTCTTTCATTGCAAACAAATACATTTTTTTACTTACCTACTTCAAATTTGTATCCAATTTAACACCCTTTTATTGATTGTTATTCAGATTAGCCTATTGGGCAATTTTTCCTCAAGAGTTTCAAATGTTATGGGTATGTAAGCATTACAACATCAGGTGTTTGTCAGCTGATGAAGTGTACAACAACCTGTATTATACCTACTTAGTACAAATTATCCTTTTCTGTCTTTTCTTCTTAAGAATGCAATGTCTCTTGTATTCTTGTTCTTAATTTTCTTCAAATACTTTATTCATCTTCTTGCCCAATGACATTGATGCACTTGATACAGTATTCTTAGTGATAAACACATCAAGAAACTTTTAACCTGATAGGTGTAATCATGATTTGGAAATAAAGCCACTCTTGATTTATGATAATTCCATTTCCATGGCAACAGGAATCTTTCCAGACAAAACAGGAACCCGATATCGGCATCTGTCATTGACAGAACATAATTTGTTTCCAGACAAACATAGACTATTCACAGCCACTAATTGTACCTACAGTTATGGTCAATAGTTACTTCTCTCACATCTGTAGCCAATGGCACTTGGCAGTGGTATCAGAGACATAACTGAGGTATCAAACCAATGAACAGACATCACCAGAAAGGTTCATTGTTCTAGTTTCTTCACTCAATCTCAACGCTGATAAATATTTCTCTAATATCTTAAAGAGTCGGACCTTTCAGCACCTCGTGTGCCACCCATTTTGAGGAAAATGACATGGCGTTGACATTATAAAATAAACTATATGTATGGATAGAATATCCACACATTTACAAATGATTTATGATAAGACGAATTAACAATGACTTGTTATGCCGCAACAATGCTTTTCACACTCACTGCACCAATGAATGGCTTCACATAACATTCTTGATTTATTTTACCGATTGGGGGCTCTCATTTATCTAATTGTCAAATACATACCTACATCAAGCAAAATGTTACCCTCAGTAACATGTTTTGACTAGGTTATGTTAAAATCATGCATTAAAATACATGAATGGTCCTGATTGTCTCCTTGAATCTATTTTTTAAAATTCATTTCAATTCATGTTTACAGTTCATATCACACAGTAGGCAATGTACATCTCATGAAGGCAGATACATCTGGAAATAATACTATTATCCGTAAGGGTAGCCATACAGACCTAATATAGTTGTGAAGTATACGGACAATGAGCTTTTTGTTTACTCGTGTCCCCTTGAATTTTGTTTCCACAATAAATACCTTAGAAACACTTTTAAAACCTGAATTGTACTGTCAGAATTATCATGGATATATTCAACAAGTCACACTTGAATGCGCTATACTTGTTTCTATTTGGACATTGAACATTTCTCTCATTCGGATAAATGCAAGACAAAGAGTGTCTTTTAAGTGCTGAATAAACATGTTTCCACATTTACTATTCTTTAAGTCACTATTTGTGCTAGTCTACTCATATGGTGTTAGAAGAGTTGAGTTGTGTTGAATGACAAACAAGAATCAAATTTGGTTTTGACAATGAACAATGAAAAAGGACTCATTTTAGTAAGTCAAAAGATTCTTTACATGACCTGAAAAAATGGTAGTTAATTGAATGTGAGGACTAACTAAAGTGAATTTTCTCTTTAAAAAAGCTGACCCCCCACTGAAGCTTTCAAGCAAATATTCAAAGCTATTTTTCATCTAAAACAGAAGGTAAGAAGGTTTATTTCTTTACATGAAACTGTATGGGAATAGAATTTATTGTCGGATCAAAAAACAAACATTTGTTTTATCCTCATACTAAATTTAACTTACACTTTTAAAAAAGTTTACCCTAGCCTTGTCAAAACATCCTAAAATTATTTAACAATGGATGATATTGATCTGTATGATGCAGTTTCCTTAAGTAGACAGCACTCTTTGGATTTCCTACACTTTATATGCAGTTTAATTTTACTTAAAGCTTTATCAATTGACATTTCAATTAGTTATTTTACATTCGTGTCACATGACTCAGAGGAAATTTTATAAATTACATGGTACACAGGAACTTGTCTGATCAAGTTAGTCACTCTGATAAAATTGCCACTGACAATACGAAGGAAAAATGGAATCCAAAAAGTTGAGACTACGTGACATCAATCTAGCTTTTTATCTGCTCAATTTATAATGGTTAACATTTAACTTGATTGACAGGAAACCTTATCCGATAACGGAGACATGAACACCATACTGATGATGGAATCGGGGAACAGGAGAGGGGCGGTCCCTCCCCAGGGAGGAATGGATTACTCCTTCTCTCACATGATCCTCCTTGACCCTTCTGATCTCCTCTTATCATAATATTTAAGGGCTATGTTGATAAAGAATTTCCATCATACAAAACATAACACTTACACTACTCAATATTGAACCAGATACTCTATTCATTAATGCTAAAAATGCCTATCTCAAGCATCAATTCTATCCTCATGATCCAGCACCAAACATAATTTTGGAACTTTTCTACAGCAGGCATAAAGACTTTCGACTTATTAACATCTATATAGCTGTTTTTGTTTTATCATTGAAAACATGAAAAAATCCTAATTTTGGCAACTTAAAGATAAAGATGCACATTTAGGAGCATATTTGACGTTAATTCAGGGCAGATGGTATGTTGGCTCTTATTAAAGAAGAATCTCGCTCCCTTTCAGCAAAAGAATCCTTCCCTCATTGACTTTTTGGCAGATATTCAAAATCCTAAATTTTTCTCAACTTCCCCCTTTCAGCACTGCTAAATCCATTACTGGACCTAACCATATCCAAGATACCAATTTTTTATTTCCATTGACAAAATTCTTCCTCCAATAATTCAATCCATTGTCACCAAAATCAACCCCCTTCCTAAATGATACGACATCCTAAAATACCCCTGCCCCTTCTCTCATCTAGCCATAGTCTCTCCCCTCTTGAGACCGCATAATCCGGGGCACCAAGCAAAGATCAACATGTGTTTGATACAGTAGGCCCTTGTGGCTAATAAACCTGTATCAAGAGAGAGAGTTTTTCTTGACCTTCCAACTCTGGGTGACATTAATTTGTAACTGTAGAATACAAATTGAGAATTTCGCACTCTGTGATTATTAATGGAGGATGGGAAAAAATAAGCGTAGGAGAAAATTTCATGAATAAATTCATGTTAAGGCATAGATGAACAATTATTTTATAGTCTTAATTTCATTATCTGGCTATTCATTGCTGTGATAATATTTTTTCAGTCAAATAATTAGTTTTGAAATTTGAGTACTCCAAAGCAAAAAATGATTACTTTTTTTATTTCTTTATTTCTTCACTATATTATGTCTTTTTTTTAAATTTGTCTGTAAGTTTGGTATATTACTTCAGAGGAAGCTTCAGCAATAATTGTCCATATAATTTGAAATAACTTAGTTAGTTACACAAAATGTCACTAACATAATTAATTTATGAGTTATTTCAGTAGTAAGGTGAATTTCAAAATTGCATTCAATGACCCATCACTTTTCTCTGTAAGAACAACATTCAAAACATTTGTGATATTTTCCTCAATTTCTTAATTTCATCCTGAACCATTTAAATAAAGTCAGATGATTTTTTGGACCGTTTTAGTCAAGAAAGTTGTAAATCAAACACTTACAGCATAAATACCGAGTTTCTCAAATGTTACTGTAATTAGTTTTTTAATTACATTTACTGATACAAATCTCAACTGATTATGTCTTCCTTGCTTCAGTATTGTAAGTACTGTCCACCTGAGACAAGCCTCGCTTTTACAAAGTACGGAGACTTTAGTTTCATCTGAATTCTAGTCAGCCAAGTTGCAGCCACCAAGAACTTCAAAGTATGTTAAGAAAACAAAAGTAAAATGGGGATTGTCTCTTTTAAGAGTGCATGTAAGACTCTGACAATAGATAATCAGACCTGATTAAAAGTTTTAAAAGCAAAGTTCACACAATGTCTAAAATGCTCCTTACAAATGGTAATGCTTTATATGCTAAAGGTCACATTGCCATGATACTGTCTGCAACCCCTGCATCAGACATCAGAGACTACAGGCTGACTAGGTGAAGCTGTGCATTAGACAAACCAGAACAAAGAGCCCTAGACTCCATTTCAACAAGCTGGTTATTATGTCCTTGGTATTTGCAAAAGAGATAGAAATATAGAAAAGGGCTAGAAATTGACAAAATCAAAGTTCTTCCATTCAAAGCTGATGAAAATCATCAAGGGTTAATAAAGTTGGACATAGCTAACCCTCTAGGGCTAAAACGAAAAAATCCTGAAAGACTGTTATATGGCTATAGCACAAGTCAATCGTCTTTCCTTCCCCACATAGAATTACATGATATGTGAATAAGTTTTTTGTAGATCATAATAAATGTTAGATGTATTCATATCTGGTAGGAAAATGTGCTGTCAATGCTGTTAATGCTACCACATGTCTTGCATTTCATCCTCTGATGGTAATTCCAAAAATAATTACCGGTATATTTGAAGTATTGGTACAGAAATTATGAAAATAGTATGTCTAATTGACTTGAGCGTCCAATTTAGAGTAAATATCTAATTCAATTGCAGAAAGTGAATTCATATCCCAAAGTTTGTATATTGATCAAGGAGTCCCTTTAAAATCTACAACCATGGAGAGCATTTTGTTTAAAAGTTTATAACTAATAGGGTCTCTCTCCCAGAACCTGTTTACTGACTCTATGTTCATATGTTACTCTCACAATAATAGCAATGAGGTGTTGGTTTGACTGTTCAAAAGACATAAAAAATCTGTCAAAAGAGTGTGCCTTTAAGATGTAAGAGTCAAGAAATACTTCACATTTGGACCGAGTCATAACTTCAGAATGGTCTGATTGGTTACAGTCTCTGTCAACGGGGAAGCACCACAGTAGACAGTTCCAGACTGAAGGAACAGGGACACTTAATGACTTAATGATCTCCTCCATTCACTGGGCCCATCGATTCAGGATCTCTCTTTCAGACATTAAGTGTCCCCTTGAGCGACTAGCTGATTTACTGTCTCTGCTTGGGCAGCTTCTTAAAGAGGTAACAACAAGTAATGTTTTGTTTTTTTTTGTTTTTTTACATTTGGTTACGACTATGGCACCATCAAGAAGACTCTGAAATACTAGGTCCTTGTCTCAGACCTAGTGGGGTAAGATTCATTTAAAGTATTGATGTTTGGATCGTCTTCTGGGCGATACGAGTACATCAATACAAAACACATTTACATGATATATTAGGTTATTTTTATCATGATGGTCCATGATATATCAATTGTTTAAAACAAATAACTATTTAAGCTGACAAAGTTTTTCTTCTATTTTAGAGATCATTCTGATAACAAAACAAAGAAAATAAATAATATTCCGGATATGCATGAAATTCGCAGTCTCTGATTTTGAGATTTCCATTTATGTAATTTTCTAGCTAAGAAATAAAATCATTTTATATCCTATCTATTTTTCTTTTATAAACTATAAAAAATTGGGATACGTATTGTATCGAAACAATAGTATGGTGATGATAATCAACTCACAGGTTCCTTGACAATACTTCCATGATATATTTTCTTGCCTTATAAAAGTGGAATCAGGATCTATCATCTTGGCACAAAGGGCACATTACACATGTCTTCTAAGAACAGAGAAAAGAGAGTCAGAGGGTATCATTAGAATAGTTTGAAGAGTCAGAATTGTTGAAGATTGCCCTAATGGTTAACCATCTCAAGTAGAACCTTGGGACTGCAGGAATAGCTACAGTTAATGGCTTGATGGTGGATCCCGCCATCAGTGGTTCCCCTGACTCATGAACTGTCTCTCTATATCCACGTTCATACCACACTTAGCCTACAAATTGGACTGTTTCATTATCAATCTCTCTTCATTCACATTTATCCCACACTCACCTTATCAATAATATTGTCTAAAAGATTGGGTAAAAAGTAGTAAAAGAGTACCTCAAAGAACAACACTTGCCATAGTAAAATAGTACCTCAAAGAACATTGTCGTAGTCAAAGGGTACCTTTAAGAATAAGCACACAGGGAGCAGATTGAGGCTACAGAAGTCTTAGAGATAATGACTTAATGGTTTCTGCTCCACTCGCTGGTCCACAACCCCCGATCTGTCTCACTCACTTCCAGGTCCTCCCACACAACCAGAAGCTTGACCTTGCTAGTCTTGTCTGGAAACTTTCATGCACTAGAAGGACTTACAGTGAGTTGGCAGGGAAAATTGGATTAATCTTTTAGATGTGAACACACTGATGAATATAGAGAAGAAAGAATGAGGTCAAGTTGTCTGTCACAGCCTACATTTATCTGATTCCTTCTGCTGTGAAAGGACTCAATTCAATCTGAGTTAGTGTGACGTTAAAACACAATTCATAGCATCAGGAATGATTTTTTCAAATAATCCCCAAACAAAGAATAAGACCAATTTGGCAAATGTCAGTATGATAAATGCATCTTCCTGTGGAATGTGAGAGATGTCATTTTGACAGCCCTGTAGTTAACCAACTCCAAGATATAATAGATGAAAAATTCAATACACAAAAGCAATAGTAATGTGATGTAGAGAACTGTATCAGTTAGAACTCAACCCTGACAGATAAAAGGTTATGATATGTCATTTAACCTAACAACAAACATACTAAGAATACAGCTTGTTGACTAAAACATGACTGCATGACATCTCAGTTTTAAAAATTTGCCTAGAATCATCATGCAACCCTTTGAACTCACTCTTTTACAGGATGCAAGATTGACAGCAACTGACTGACTAGAGATAGTGGAATTGATTTGATATGAAATAAACTTTGGCCCTTCTAGTAAACAAAATAAAGATTGCATATCTATCTGAACAAAAGGATTATCTGAACAAAAGGATTATATGAACAAAAGGATTATATAAACAAAAGGATTATATGAACGAAGTACTCCTGTTATAGATCCAAATGTTCATTGATTTATGCAGGTTCCACCATACAAGCATCAGCCAAGTATGTGGGAAGCTGTCCATGAGAACTTATAGCATAATAGACTGATCCAGTAATATGAACCCAAATAGGCACCTAATGTGAGCTAAATTACCTGATCTGACAGAGCTAGTCTACTAAGCCTTGATTTGAATGAGTTTGACAACCATCAGCTCAAAGCTAACCTATTTACAGAGAGACAATGATTCCTCTGCACCAGGGAAGATTTATCAGCTCTGGTCTTTTGTTAACCGTTCACATCTATAAAATTATATAAAACCATTCAAGAATAATGCACTTTTAGAAATGGTGACACTTTCATAACAGCTTTCTGCTTAGATGTTTATTAGGAATGATAGACTATGTGAGGAGGATAAGAGTTCGATAAATCTGAAATGTATCAAACAAAATTACAAAGGTATCCAACAATAAAAACCCTACATTGTACCATTGTATCTTTCAAATTACAAGGTAACTTCCATCAGCTTTCATTTAATACCAAAAGATACACTACCGGCCAAAAGAAACGCCTAGTTCATTTCTAATAAGATTTCATAAAAACTTTTAACATCACGTTAGCAATATTTTAGCATGATGAAATCATACCATTTCTGCACTATACTGCCAAGTTTCAGAAATTCAACTGTTGTTACAAAAGAATGGTGATTGTTTAAATGAGACAAGGGTAAGTTGTTCAGTATTCGATCAATGTTCAATTAGAGAAATTTTATTGAAACAGATTTACAAACAAATGTGAGTCCAATAACGGGTGTGGCCACCGCGAACAGCAATACAGGCATGCACTTGTCGACGCATTGACGTGATTAGACGTCGGATGACTACAGGAGCGATGTGTCTCCATTCTTCTTGCAAGGCCTGAATGAGATCATTTCTGTTCAAAATTGGCATTTGTCGCTTCCGAATCTGTCTATCCAAGTGATCCCAAACGTGCTCAATGGGATTGAGGTCAGGGAAATTAGCTGGCCATGGAATTGGATCCACGTTCTGCGCCTGCAAGAAGTTGGCTGTACGACGAGCAGTGTGGATAGGCGCATTGTCTTGTTGCATCAATAAGCTTTGGTTCTGCTGCAGGAATGGAATCACAACTGGTCGTAAAACCTGGTCAATGTACTCCTTGGCATTCAAATTACCATTTACAATCACGAAGTCTGTCTTTCTGTTTCCACAGATGCTTCCCCAGACCATAACCCCTCCACCTCCAAATGCTCTCACCTCTTGAACACATTCACGCATGAAGCGCTCCCCACGGGGACGCATCACACGCACTCTTCCGTCAGTTACGAACAGCTTGAACCTGCTTTCGTCTGTAAACAACACACGAGCCCAGTTCCGGTTCTGTCATCTCATTACTGTACAAGACCACCTCAGTCGGTTACGTCGATGACGCGGGGTCAAGGTTACACCGCGGAATGGTCTGTACATCCGAAGACCATATCTTCGAAGTCGTGTACTTAATGTCTGCCTACTCACAGCGTGTCCAAGTGATGACACTGCAGATGAGGTCATAGTGAGAAACCGATTACATAGATGTATTAACCGGAAGTAGCGGTCTTCATTTGGTGTGGTCACGAGCGGACGTCCAGTTCTTGGTCGATCTGAGGTCTCACCAGTCTCACGAACCCGTCTCACCAGTCTAGCAATGGTTGATGTGTCGCAATTAAAGGTTCTGGCCACGTGGTCCTGAGACAATTTTTATGGATAAACAACTTCTTTATTCTGTGGAGGCGACGTTTCGACATAGATTCTAATGTCGTTGTCAAGCAAGTGTGCAATTGCCACGTCTCCATGTAGACGGCGTATGACCTCTTTGATTGGCATTCTAGAAGTTGATGATATGAAAAGTAAAGACAATTTTTATGGATAAACAACTTCTTTATTCTGTGGATGCGACGTTTCGACATAGATTCTAATGTCTAGATTTCACTTGCTTGACAACGACATTAGAATCTATGTCGAAACGTCGCCTCCACAGAATAAAGTAGTTGTTTATCCATAAAAATTGTCTTTACTTTTCATATCATCAACTTCTAGAATGCCAATCAAAGAGGTCACATTAGAAAGGTCGACTGAAACAGCTCATTCTCCTTTTATACTTGAATATGGCACGTGCAACGGAATTTTGATGCTGTACATGATCTTCTCTTTAAAATCAATTTTCTTCAAAGTTATTGACGTAGGTTGCGTTTTATCAATGATTTCAATGAGTAGACATACCAGTTATTGTTTCAGCATAACTTTGAAACCACCATATAATAAAATTTAGAAATTATTTAATTTTCTATATAAAATTATTATGTAGGCATTTCTTTTGGACGGCAGTGTATTACTGCTAATATCAATTTGAGAAATAGTACAGTAAATGGTCGAAGGTCCGCCCTGACAGTAGGACACACTATTCACAAAGTTTACAGAAATTCATTGCAAATTTTTACTCAGTTGATGAATCTCAATATTGACTCCAGTTTCTGTAGATCGAATGTTCAGTTTAGAAAGTATTAGCTTTTATTATTATCATTACACTTTTGTTTACATCATCCATTCCAAAACTGAAACATTATTTGAGGATTTGTGATATAATGCCCAGCTACTTGATAAAGAAGACAAGTTTCTTTTCGTCCAACATGGATGATCTACTTCGTTCTACACCTCAGGAAAGTAGGTCTACTATAATGATCTTAACCTGGTCAAACTTTGTCATGCAAAATCTCAACCTTGTAGTTAGCATGACCCAGTTCATACATCACAACCAAGTAAATCTACTAGTTCCATTTGCTGTGAAAGAGGGAGACTGAAATAAAAGTTTGAGTTACTGTAAAGGATATTCCTTGCAGCTAAGATATGTCCTTCTTTACTCACATGTAAAGAATTACATTTTAAAAATGCCCTTTGTACAAGCAAAATGTAAAAACACAAATCAATGATTTAAAAAGATATTGTGCCTTTGAACATTGATGTTCTTTGTATTTTTAAGTTTTTAAAAGCTGAAGAACAGAGACCTTTAAGATAGTTTGTTCAAGCTTTTGTTATAGCTTACTTAAATGTTGACCAAATTGTCCAATTGTTTTTTCACAAACATCAACCAGTTACATAATCAAGTCATGATTCCTTACAAGAAACTTTTGAAAGAAAGACATATCAGGAGATAGAAAGAAAAATATCTTTGATATTGTTTTTTAAAGTTACGGAGACATTGCTTTAATCTTTTAGTTTTTCTTAAAGATTTCAAGTTGCTGAATGTTTTTTATATGAGATATAACAATGAGAAAGTTATCAAATGAAACCTAATTTTTTAAGCAAAAAAGAGACTCAACACTTCTTACAAGATATCATGCAGTGACCTTTTTGTAAGTTCCCTATTGAAACTCTTCAATAGTTTCAAAACGTTTATCATCTTCCTTATTAGAAGAGTAGCATGAGACAAGGACGAGTGACTTTGTTAAAGAAGAGTTTTACTTCAATCTCATGAGAAGAAATGATAAAGATCACATGATGAATCTCATGAAAGCAGAAATCCTTTTAATAAATATATTTCATCTCATTGATAAGTGAAAAGAAAATGTCAAACATCAAATGTTTTAATTATCAATAAAAAATGTCAATAACTAGTGTATCATGAAGATGTTACAATGATGAAATAACAAATATGGTGACATAACAATTATGTGACAATCACTAGCATTATGACATCTCAGATGCCGCGAACATTGGTAATGACTTGTAAATCTTTGAGAAGGACATTCAGAAATCAGTTGTCAGGAAGACAAGCACTAAAGTAAAGACATCAAAGTGAGTGAAATGTAACAATCACGTGCATGCAAATACATCCTGCCCCTGCGATCCGAGGCTATCTGGGCCACCACATTGTAATCTAATGTTGCATCCAATACTGCTGTTTGCACTACTAATCATTAGGCTGAGAAGCGAGGGTGAAATGAGTGAATATGACGTTGAATATTCATACTCGACGCGCTGTAAAAATTGAAGAGGTGTTCGATGTATGGAGTATGATTCTGGTGGAGTGAAGAGATGTATGTGTAGTGCACTCCAGATGTAGAGAGATGGAGCTTTTAATGTGATGGCTTTTGCATAATACCCACAGGCCTTCAGAAGCAAATAGATCAAAGTGAGGCTAAAAAGATTTGTCGTGTCAATTTCAGTGAATTCAGCTTAATCCCCATGTCTATCTCCTATTGAGATTTTTTCATACATATCATGTTTAATTCCATAAAAGAATATTTAGTGATTTTTGCATGAGAGTTCTTTCATTATTTCATGCGCACCACTTTTGCAAAATGTCTATGTAGATCACAAAGCCTTTTCTTTGTACCAATGATGAAATAGCATTGAAATGTGATTCTGGAAGGCAAATGAATGATTTATGAGTCAATATCTCATCGTATTACTTGAATGAACAAATGCTTGTCAGCTTCATTTCCATGAAGTTTGATCTATCTCAATATAGCTTATGCTATAAACAAGCTACTTACCAGTTTCAGACAATTTTTCACAAAGAACAAAATCAATAGAGTCGATGTTAATTCAAAATGACACTGCGTGACTGCCAATATTCATTTTGAAGAAATTTCAACTTTGACTATTTTTTTCACTTGTTAATGCTTTAGGTATAAGCATTATATTTGTTCATTATCTTATTGCTTTTGATACGATTTGTTTTAATTTAATTTTTGCTTTATTTGCTTATTTTTTAAAAGTATTTTTCATTGCAGACAAAATTTTCCTTGAGATGATAATACAAGCAACCTTTCATCAAATTGTTTAATCAAACTTTTTCTTTAATCTGTCAATGAGTAAAAAGAATGTATGATGTTATATAGATGTTTATCTAAAAAGTAATACTTATCAAATAAATACATTATATGAAAGCAATATCTGAGATAAAAATCTAACTTGATGAAATGCAGTGAAGAGGTCTCATACACTGCAATAATAATAAATCAACTTTTTCAAGCAAGTCCTTGGTTTTCTTTCTAATTACAACAATCAGAACAGAACACCAATTACACTAATCCATTCAACCAATTCCTCTTTCACTGACTGACAAGTAAAAAATTTGGGAATTGGATAATGATGACTTTATAGTTACTTTGTTTATACCTTGCATCAACAGATTGTACTTAAAGGGCCATTGAGTATGTTAGTGTTTCTAATACAACATTTTTTCAAAAACATTTAAAAATTATATCAATTGGTAGATAATTGTTTCAGCTACAACATATGTGAGAAATAGAATATGTACCATGACAAGTCAGTGTAATTATATTTCACCCGTACGAGTAGCGCGCGCTACTGAATTATGAAGTAATTACGCGGATTTTCCTTTCCTGTGTACTACATAAGCTCGGGTTTTAGTGATAACAAATAAACAAATCGATTTCTTTTCTTAGAATATGAGAAACACTTGAAATTCGTGAAGAGAAATAACCATATTTCTTTTTACACAAAAAGGTGACCAAAACAAAAAAGGATGTTGTTGTTAACTTAATATAAAACATATTCACAGTACATATGCCGTCGAAGACTGAGAAATTATAATAGATTTAGTTGCCATAATGTGGGATTATGCTAATTATCTCGCCTTGCTCTATGGAAATCAAAAAGTTTATAAGAGTTACTTCGCCATCATTTTGATCATGATGTATTTAATTAGAACAATGTACAATGGGCGCGCTCAATATGAGTAGTCAAGTAACCTGCCCATATTAAAACGAATCAAACTCAAAATAAAGCGAGTTTAACTTTCAAATAAATCTTATATGTGTTTCTCCGTTTTGACTTTCCTTTTGTCGACCAACTTGTCTCCCTTCTGGTCTATCATCGTTTTAACTGTATTCTGCTTCTCTTTTCCATCTCCACGTGGTTATCTTTGTTTAAAGGATGGGAGAAAACTACGACTACAATGCTTTGCGCAATAAAATAATAGAGTCGATCTATTTATAGACACAGGAAACACCATTATTAATTATTTAGATTTCTCGGCTTATTTGGGGTCGAAACAATTGGCGAAAAATTATGTAAAGATCTCTCAACGAGATAGATTTTTGGCACTATTTTCTAATTTGTATCAACATACTCTGTGGCCCTTTAATCTTTTGTTGGAAGAGATCGGCCAAGGATTTCTTGAACATGAAGAAACTTCACAATAAATCACTCTGACCAAGAACCTATCAGCCTTGTTTCCAAAACTGATTGTGTTTTGTTGATGTGTGTCACAACTGTCTTTGGCTCAAGTGATTAAATACTATTGTCATTGGAGGAAAAAGGGCGATGATCAGTGTCCAAAATCTGTTAAGTGGAGACAGGTGACTGAGATACCTTAGCTCGTTTAACCAGTGTTATCTTCCCACGCATGACATAACGTTCACAGCCCCAAAGACTTACTAAAAAAGGCCTTGCAGCATTTCCCTAACTTTTCTGTGCTTGTTGTCCAGGCTGCTCAAGCTGCTGCGACAGATCCCGATAATCCAGTGAGAAATCTTATGACAACTGCAACTTTTTGCCGAAAAGGGCGCTACACTCAAAACACAAACTTTGGTGGGTTGGTAGCAAGGTTGGAAACTGATGGAAACTAGCGCAATGTAAAGCTATTTGAGGGAAGATGGAAGATAATTTGAGGGAAACTTGAAAGCTGCTGATTTGTTTGAGGGACAGATGATGCTTCATTAACACATTTTTTCAAATAGAGATTATCATCCTTTTTATGTATTTGCAACTTAAATGACAAAGTAAAGAATGAGTAATAATATTGCTAATAAACTCTTAAGACTTAGGTTGAAAAGAGCTGAAAGGAAGGGAATGGATGCTTCTGATAGGTTAAATGTGAGGTTCTTTTTGCTTAATTTGTTACTCCATTTCATTTCATGGTCTGTCTTGTGGAAATAACCGTTCCTGATTCTCATCACAGAATTGTTTTTATCAGAGAGAATGAAAATGGGATTTTCAACACAAATCAATGAAATTGGTTGCTCTTGTAATGATAAATCAAGAAAAAAATATTCAGTTTTATATATAAGTCAGTTATAGTTAATCATAAAGGTTAAGGTCTATTTAGGTTCAGGTGAGAATTACTCACCAATTGAAATAATTAAAAGGTTGTAGAAGCTGGTACTTTTACCCGAAAAAATTGGAAATTGATAGACAAACCATCAGAGTAAGATATCTCAAATACCTCTAAATAACACAATAACTACCAATTCAATCTAATACAGAATGATATTTTGTTGATACTCTCAAGACCAGAACATTTCTGTTGGCCTTTAAACATCATCCATCACCAAATGAAGGGAAAATATCAGTTTCACGGCTTACAGCAACCTGTATTTGACCTTGTATAACTTCATCAAACTATGGATTGATGGAAAAGCAAGCCAGAAACAGACGGTGTTGCTGTGCGAGTCTGATGTGACACATGCAGTCTCCAGTGGGCAGGCTGATCTTGATTGATAGAAGTACATCTGACTTGCCTCTCTTTCATTCTGTTGACCTCAGCGCCAGGTCGTCTGTGTGTCTCGTGTTTTCAAGGATGTCATTGGCTGATAGATGAGGACTCAAAGACTGTCTTGGAGTCTTTAAGGCTGACCCCCATCAAAGTATATTCCCCAAGGTGTGGAGCCGTTAGATCTTGGAGTGATTGAATGAAATTCCCAATGGTTTTGAGATTGAAATTCTAAAGATGGAGAATTTAGAACAATGGAGGTCTAAGACTCACCTTCATCAAAGTATAATCCCAATGGCGTTGATATCTTCAAACTATCTAAGAGAAATCCAAAAGGTGTCGCAATCTGGAATTTGACTTCAACATAGGATTAATTCCCAAAGTGTTTAGACAGTAAATCAAGGAATGGAGAATGCTGATTTGGCTTTCTGTAGAGTATCACAATCTAGATAAGAGCTTATTGATGGATAAATGGAGAGGGAGAATTGACTGACATCTCACTGTGAATTACCAAAAGGTTTTGAGATTTTGATGTTGATACCATGTGTTGATATCTCAAAACCTTCATCAGAGAATAGAATTATGATTAAGGGTTTTCTTGAATAACATAATATAAACAAATTAAGCATATATGTAATTTCCATTAAAGTATGCAGCTGAAGATATTGAGCTAAACGAAATGGGCAATGTTTTAAAATTGCAATCCATAAACAATTTACTTTTCCCAAAATATCTCAGTGTATTATTTAATATATGGTTTACTCATATAAAGAGTTCAGCCTGAAAAATCAACCGGGATGATTTGAACAATTACAGCTACATAATCATTCTGCAGTCATGAAATTAGCCCTAATAACGGGTAATACAGACAGGTCACAGCATATCTCCTCTCTTTACCCACTGATTTAATTCTCCATAATTGAAACAATTGTTTCTACTTTAGAGAATAGACTTTTTCATATCCAGTGTTTTCAGTGCGCAATTCAAGACAACCTTCTAGGCCAGTGCAATTCTATTAGAAAATCAGACAAATTACAATCACAAAGTGAAATGGCAACGCAGCCACTAATGACAGCACAATTTCTCTGCAAGACTGCATGAAATAACAATAGAGTGCTGTGGATACCGGTAATTAAACTATACAGGCGAGGCTTGGGGCTCACAACAGTAACAATACCATGTCTGCTGATACCACAATACCTAAACCTACTCGGGGTCTCCAAGAAATTAATCAGTGGTTGATTATGAAATCTACAAAAGTGGGAAGCTCTGGACATACAAAATTGCTGTATAGCAAATACAGAATCCTTGGATTATGATTGAAATATCGCCTGACCATAGACCATCATTGTCAAGGAGACCTCAAGGGTGCCATTTTGGGAAATAGTGATAGAAATAGTGAATAGACTGCACAAAACCATGCATTCAGTTATGAAATAACTCAATAGTACAAAATATCCCATAACCCAGGTCACCCTGCTCTTCCAGTAGCTTCACAAGAGACTCAAAATGATTTCTAGTACAAACAGTGACAGCTATAAAAAATATCAAGGCTATTGTTCATAACATAGACAATCGTATGCTTATTTCACTTCCAGAAGATCTCTGTTATGACCACTCAGAAACTAAAACCCCATGTATCACACAAGCATACAAGCAAATAAGGATGTCACCATACTAAGGTCACGATATGATATATGTATCACGATACAGTAAACACAACATTTATGAGACATACCATTTTACTGATCATAATTCAATATTTATAACAAGAGTAATTTGAATAACCAACAGTTAAACACAAAATCAAGCAAAAGAATTCATGTGTGAAATTTCATATTTTGATATAATTTTCAATTTGAACACATACAGGAGCTCTATCTGAACGAGTAATCTCACAAACCTGGTTCTGGTTTGATATTCACTAAAATTTGAATCAATATTCACTAAAATTTGGATCGTCATTTAGTTAGGACTGTATCATCCAGGATGATGCTCTCTGACCCACTACGACATTTGCCTCAGACATAATATCCATGGTGCCTTTAAGGCAAATAATCATTGAAGAGAATCAGACAGACTGCTTGTAGCATCTGCACCTATCATCCAGACAACACGATCCCATTCTTCAATAAGGTGGAATTACCCAATATTGCAGGAGTCAAGTCTATAATGAGGGTCACTCTGCTCGTCTTGTTCATCACCAGAAAATGATGAACGCATTTCAGAGGAAATAGTGAGGAACGATAAAACAATTATGTCCAGACTATCATTACTGTCTAGAATGAGACAATAATGACCCAACACCACATGACCCAGGCTTGAAAGGTCACCCTACTCTCCTTGTCATCCTGCCAGAGACTAAAAATGACATGTTCACAACTTTACTCCGGACAGACTACTGACAGCATCAAGACTATCAACCCGGTCGGCAAAATTACCTGACTACAAGACCAATGAGAGAAAAAACATCAAGTTGGCAGACTTTCATTGATATAATGATGGCTCAAAAAATTTTAATTCAGACAGCGTATAGCATCCAAATTGCTGGCTCACTATGGAACTACATCAGTTTGTCCACACCAACACTCACACTGGCCATTCCTCCTGATCCTGTAGCAGGGGTCAGTCTTCCTTCCTCTTCTTTCTACGTTCATTACTGCTCCCTCGGTCCACAAAAATGTCTAGACTGGCAGATACCTCACAAACAGGCACATTACATGATCCACTGACTTATCTATTTCTTTCACAAGATGAAACCAAGCTGCGTTTGAAGTCTTTTCTTTACTCTTATTAAGTCTGCATATTTGTCACGCTTTTAAGAACAGAGCTCATCAGTTGACAGCAAGCATCATGTCACTTTAGACTGATGTAAAGCTTCTGGAAACCAGCATACCATTATCCTTTGAAGATAGCAAATACTTTATTAAGTTCAAAAGAGATTTATAACACAAAATTCAATGACATCATAAAATTATCAAATTTGAATCATGAAAATAATCTCAAATTAAAGAAAACAATTTGAAAAAAACTTGTCCTTGTCAGCTCTTAAAATCAATATACTATACGATAGATAATTACATTCAATACATAATATATATTTTTAAGCCTCTGACTTTTTATTCACTCTTGGTTAAGATGACATGTCTACATCAGACAGAGCTTGAGAAGTCTCCTCTTAATAATTTGTTGATTAAAAAAACACAAAAGAATGACAAGTTTTTTTTACCTTCTTTATTCTTAAAAGTAAAATAAATAAATTTCCCTAGTTGATCCTTGTTCAATTTCAATATTAGTCAGCCACAATAATAATTGTTCTAATCAATTTGTCTTTGCTTATTTAAGAGAAACTAAATTGTCACACTTCAAATTCTAAAACAACGTTTGTCAGTTCACAGACCATTGGATCAATTATTCCTGATTTAAGTTTCTGAGAACAAAGGATTTCTAAAACTTTTCCCAAGAAGAAAACTTTACTCCAGTCCTTTAAGAATGCAAAGTGCAATATCCAATTACTAGACAGTGTTGCTCTTGTTTTCTTAAAATGCTCAAGATTAAATAGATAAAGTTAATCCTTGGGAAGCACCTGGCAGCCAATGAATCTGATCCTTTTGACTCTGCCTCATATTGATTGGAGGATGTTAGACAAATACGCCTCGTATCACCTTTGTGGCGCTCCTGTTTGTAAGAAGCTTCCACTTGTCAGGGTAAATATTTGTCGAGCTGGCAGTCTGTTTGGAAGCAGCTTCTATCTCAAATGTGCACACTCCTGCTGTGGCATGGACCTCTTAGCTCCTCTCTAATGCTGTTTTAACACAGTCAATAAGACAAATTAGTGGGGCCAGGATCAATTTAGCAAGTGTCCAATCCAGTCAGATATCAGAGATCAGAGAAGCCTCACTGTAGGAGCTGTAAAAGCCCTGCTACCCAGCATAACTCTGTCAACCAACAAGTCCTGACTTTGCCAGACCTGGCATCAACTAGCATGATTCTAGCCTAGTATCAAATACAGATGAGATATCAGAGAAGTCCTACATATAATGCGTACAGACCAATCCAGCAAGTACTGACTTCTGGAGATACAAATCAAGGATCAGAGAGGTTCTACATATTTTCTGTACAGATCAATCCAGCAAGTACTGACTTCAGGAGAGACAAATCAAGGATCAGAGAGGTTCAACATATTTTCTGTACAGACCAATCCAGCAAGTACTGACTTCAGGAGAGACAAATCAAGGATCAGAGAGGTTCTACATATTTTCTGTACAGACCAATCCAGCAAGTACTGACTTCTGGAGATACAAATCAAGGATCAGAGAGGTTCAACATATTTTCTGTACAGACCAATCCAGCAAGTACTGACTTCTGGAGAGACAAATCAAGGATAGGAGGTTCTACATATTTTCTGTACAGACCAATCCAGCAAGTACTGACTTCTGGAGAGACAAATCAAGGATCAGAGAGGTTCTACATATTTTCTGTACAGACCAATCCAGCAAGAACTGACTTCTGGAGAGACAAATCAAGGATCAGAGAGGTTCTACATATTTTCTGTACAGACCAATCCAGCAAGAACTGACTTCTGGAGAGACAAATCAAGGATCAGAGAGGTTCTACATATTTTCTGTACAGACCAATCCAGCAAGTACTGACTTCTGGAGAGACAAATCAAGGATCAGAGAGGTTCTACATATTTTCTGTACAGACCAATCCAGCAAGTACTGACTTCAGGAGAGACAAATCAAGGATCAGAGAGGTTCTACATATTTTCTGTAGAGTTTTCCATCAACTACAGGGATTCTAGTCCAACAAATGTTGACTCAACTGAGACAAATAATGGTTAAGAATGTTAAGTAACAGGTTTTATGATAACCTATCTCTTGCATCTTAATCGATTCATTATTTGGTAAAGTGCTGTCTCAGCATTTAGGGATCAAATATCAGAGACATCAACCAAAGATATAGGGATAATGTAACTCATGCTTGAAAATGGGTTTCCACTGTTATTTTTTACAATGTGTGGATGCAGATCAAATGGACCAGATATAAGTAGCTGAAGCCCTTGATTCTAGCTCATATGATTAAGTATCTGAAGAGAACACATCCTTCCTCTTGAAGAAATAGCAAGAACATAATGTAATCACTTTAAGTCTTAGATTTGAACATTCGGGATAACCTAGATTAATCATCACAACTGTTTGTGCGAGAACTGTAAAACAGAGAGTCAGCGTCCAACAAGAAGACCTACAAGCATAAACTTGACCCAATAGTTATGCAACTTTGTTGATTAACAATGTTTCAAATAAAGTCAGCTTGAAAATGGAACAAAAGTAATGAATGGTCAACATCACGTATTTCTAACAATGTCCATCAAAAAACACAGAGCTGATCAACAAGATTTCAAGAACAACTCACATGGTTTAAAAGGAATAGTTTAAAAACATCTTAGTTTAATAATTTAGGCTTAAGGGATTAACAATATACCCTTAAAGCTCATTAGGCAACATAAAATCAATCAGCATCAATAAGAAGGAAATCCACTTCACTTAACTAGCCTGCTTAGTCTTTGAAACTTAGCGGTGTATGAAATTCCAATCAATAAGAATAAAAAAAACATTCTTATGCCTCAAAGGCGCAGACTGGATCAATTAAGTTCTTGTAGAAAATTTTTCAACTTCAGAAATCTTTCAATCCAGAAAGAATAATATTTTTACAAAAACTTCAAACAATTGTAACCAAGCCTTTAAAACCTGATGGTACATGAAATCTCACTAACCAGGAAGGAAAACATAATTCTAATGTTTCAAGGCCACAGATTGGACCCAGTTTCCATTAAGACTAGTTCTACTTTATCTGCCAATGCCAAAGGAACCACTTTTGTTTCACTAAGCCTTCAAACAGCTGCCATTAAACCTTAAAAACTTAATGGTACATGAAACCACACTCATTAAGACTGAATACTCGTGTTTCAAAGTCACCAACTTGGCCTACGCATGATGAATGCTGCAGTGTTCCAACTGTAGACAGCATCTGATTCAGATGTCCAGGTCTGTCAGTGACAGCTTCAGGTCCAGAGGGACTTCAACAAATTTGAAATTTTCCCATCTCAGACCGTCTTTTCTGAACAACCATTAACATGTCTTCAAAGCTTCCAATAAGCAAGCCCAGTGCAGTGCCACCTGAGACTTAAGTACCAGGGATAGCCGTAATAAGCTGGAATTGCTTCAAGGAAACAAAAACTTCCCAGGTATTTTGCTCTCCTCTTTGTGTGTGTCAGCAGCTGGGTCAAGAAGATGATAGGGAATATTTGATATGAAAAACATAGATGTCATTAAGATGCATCATGAATAAATGAATAATGTTTATCTTTTTACCAGGTTAGACTCTATATGGAAATGTAAGACTACAGTAAGGAGTATGTATTTCAGATTATTTAAATGTACCATTGGCAGCTCTCAAACAGAAAACAATACTTTTGATGGGGTGGTATGTGGTTCTGTACATAGCTCAGTCAAACGATAGCAGTTAAGTTCAGCAACAACAGGCAGGCATGTCTCACTGGATGGGTGGGTGACCCACCACATTGCTGGATAAAACTGTCAGAGAGTGTGAAGGGTTATTCCCTGCCCCAAACTGAGACATCAGTTGAGAGACTTGTGGTGTCACCTTGGGTAAGGGACTTTATTCGAAATGTGCCTCTGTTCACCCAGCTGTATAATTGGGGACCTGGTTTGGAAATGAAGGCAATATTGGAGATAACCTTAAAGGGCCACAGAGTATGTTGTTGGAGTCCAATATGTCAAACTTCATAAATAGTTTTATTCTATCGAGAAGAGTTTGTTTGTTCTGAAACTCACCATTTAAAAGCTTATAAGTTCAGTATAGTGACAATAAACAGGTTAAAGTTTTTGATGTGTGATAAAAAAACGGACAATGGGGCTCGTCAATGACTCAAACGTAATTTTTGAAACTGTTTTACAGATGACACAAAGACAAATAGTGATTGGTAGTGTTGAGTAGGTCATTCAACTAATATAAATAATAAATTGGAAGCAGAATTTCGACTTCCTAACATTTAACATTTTTCATGAATCTTTGAAAACAAGAAAATGTAATAATTTGGGCATTATAGCAATGAGTATGCAATTTTAGAGGGGCGATTTGAACTTAACTTAGCATATATATTATTTTGACTCTTATTTGAGCCACAGAAAAAATCATCAAACATACTCTGTGTCACTTTAAAAAGTGCCTAACTGGCACCTTGGTTGCATCTTCCAATGGAGTTCAGAATTAAAAAGGAAGGATGTTGTTTCTTACACCAGGGTAATAATGTATGTGGCGCTTTGAGCATGCCCCATTGTGGAGTTGAGTTCAGTGCATTATATGTCTCCTCATTATAATCTATTACCATCATGCATATATAGTAGGGGTGTAACTATATATCGAACTATCGATCCATCGCAATAGTCATCCTTGCAATAGTAATCTATCGATAGGGAGCCTCAAAACACTATTGATATATCAATAGTAAGGTATACTATTGATACTATCAAAAGTGTTATTTTTCCTGGATTAGTTATATTCTTAGTGACTTTTTCCAAATATTTCAAGCATGTTTATTTATCATTTCATTTCTTAATGTTTAAAATGAGAAATTTTCTTTTAGAGTAATGAACTCTGGTTGCAACAGTGGAAGATTGCTGAAATTTGTTTCAACAATCAGATTATCCTCATGAAATCTCTATCTATCTCTATCTATTGCAATAGTAGGCTGCAATAGTCTATCGCTATCACGATAGTCAAATTAGGCCAATAGTCACCCCTAATATTAATAGTATTGTTTTTGTTATTCATGATTAGCTAAAACGTAAAAAATGATAAGTTATTTTCTGAAATGTCTCACATATTTGGGAGAATAAATGCTACTAAAAGTTCTTATCCATTGAAAATATTCTGAAAATAAAGGGCTTATCTAGGAATACCTATGACCAACTTATTGTCTGATTTCGAGTTGCAGACAGACAGAATGCCTTGATCTAAATTCTTGTCTTCTGAAATTGTCTGGATGGAATTTGAAAATTCAGGTTATCGCCACACATTGAATCAATGAAAGTCTGTGTACTTTAAAGTTATGGCCCGCAGGATTAGATACTTGGTGAAAGTGGAACTCATTTTGTTATGCAACATGACATTTGCCAACACAAAATCATGGCTTCTGCAAAATTGCATTCAGATTATGGATTTTCTGCAGTTTCACAAGACAAGGATACAATAACTAATGTAAAGAAAATAATAAAGTATTAATTGGCAACTTTAGAACTAAAAAGGTAAAGGGGGGAGGGGGGGGTTATTGACTTGAATCTATAATTGATTTTCAAAAGAGGGGGGGGGGGGGGGAATTCGGACCCCCTGAACTTTGAATCTAAAGATGTCTCATTTTTGGCTCGGAAGTATAGAACAAACCTACCCAGCATAACATACATACATTTTAAAATCAGACTTAGAGCTAATTAACATATTCAACCATCAATGACAACATTAATATCAAATCCTCAATGTCATCATCACAGGACCTACCATTATCATTATTACTGGCTACTGATGGAAAACAACTCTTTATGTTTAGACAAGAAATACTTGCGCAAGCCTCTGCTAATATTGACACATTTCATCAACTGCCTGTACAGATTACACAGAACAGATTGCTTTTGTATAGTGAACCAGGACATAGGAAATACAGAGTTGATGTAACATAGACCTACCTTGTCCTGTTACTCTTTATAAACAATGAAAGAAGATCAATATTTTGCAAAGCTTTTATCACCATCATTGTGAAAATGCCTTTCCAAACATTCTGTGTAAACAAGTGAAATTATGTTATTATTTTAGAAAACAAATAATTTCTGTCAAATGCACTAGGTATGTAGCAAGTTGCGAGTCATTTCAATAGGATGTAAATATTTGGTGGAAGAAAACGTTTTGTCGAATTCAAAGTCAAAGATATTAATTGCACTTAAGGCCTCCGGCCCATATACAAGTGATACAAGTTTACAGTTGGTACAAACATAATTTATTAACATTAAATAGCAGAATTCACAATACAGATATTAACTCTTATTATATTTCGAATGGTGAAATATGCCATTTACCGGTGAAAATAAAACCCATCTGTTCACTGAGTGAAATAAAAATGGTATTCTACTCATTGAAATGATGCAACAATCATATGACGTCGTCTGTGACGTCATGAAACAACTGAATGACGTCATGCAACGGCCTCGCTAGCGAAGCGTTTTAGCTTCTCCCTTCATATAGTTAGGCTCATTTGCGGGGTTTTGGGAAACATAATAAATAGAACATTTGACATTTCTCGTCGAATACCATGAATATCTCATCTCGTGAAGTAGAAAATCATATATTTACAGCATGATTTACAAAAAGGGCTAGATTACGTATTACTTTTTCGTTTCAGGAGGACATAATTGAAATACAGGCAGTTTTAGGGTACTTTCAAAGATAACGGTGTGAAATATATGTTTTTCTTAAATCAGCATAGTGTGGACAAACGGAATTTCAATCGGATGTAAATATTTGGTGAAAGAAAACCTTTTGTCGATAAAACCCTCTCTAACAGATTCAAAGTGCAGATCAGCAGGCTTGAATAAAAGCTGAATTATTCAGCAAAAATACACTGACCTTTATTTATTCAAGTCAACAGAGTTTTGATATTTGATCGATTTTTGGTTCTTATCTCTTTCAAATATTCACCATCAATACCTAAATACAATGAGAAATTTAGTTTTCACAGATACTTACTTTTTATACCTAAAAAACATACTCGGTCAAATCAATTCCTTATAATAATTTTTTATAAGTAAAGTAAGAGTTATTATGACAGACATTAAAAAATGACATTTTAAAATGAAAGTACTTGTATTCTTTTGTAGTCTAGTTTTGCAAATCTTTACGCAAAAGATAAATTTTTTACTTTCGCAAACTTTTTATAAAAACCTATGAATTCCTGTATCACAATTCTAATTCATTAAGTCAAAACAAAGTCACTTTACTAGAGGAAGACAGCTGAGTAAGGGTAACTTAATAATTTAAATTTTTTTTAAAAAGCTTTGACCTTAAATCATTTTACTACAGAGACCTCTAGTCAATCTATGAAATAAAATCACACAAAAGCATAAAATTCCTCTAAGCTTTAATTTTCTTAAAGAAGTTCATCATTCTAAACTTTAAAGACTTTATAGACATGTTCCAGCTGATATATGCTACAGTTTCAGCCCTGGTGGTACTTTAATCAGAATATAGTTTTTACCAGTGTCCCATGCTACAGTTTGTAATTTCCTAAATGGCATATAATTCAGATGGTTATTAACTGCAGAGGAAGGCATGCTTCCCTGAAGACCTGTTGAACTATGATATACTGCTCCATACTTACGAGGGTTCAACCTTCACGTCTCTCTGGAGGATTTGGTGTGTGACCCTTGGTGGGCATAGGCCATCTCTAATTGCTTCAATACCTAATTGCTTCACCATCCTCTGTGACAGTGGAACAAAGCATATCCATGCATTTCATGACATATTTTTTCTGGGAACAATGGTAAAGCAATCTATAATAAAATATCTTTAAAAGGGTAAAAATACAATTTAAATCAGTTTCTCCTTCTGAATTAAATAAGAAATATCCCTATTTTGAAGATTTTTTATAGCTTTAGAAAAAACTGTACTCTATGGAAGCAGCTTGACAATTTCTTCTTTTCAAATTATTAAGAAAAAATACAAATTTCAAGTACCAGTATGTTTATTGAATCTATGCATATGTAAACTACTATAGATAAAATACAAATGGTACAAAGAAGAGGTCTCTTCAATTACTCTATATTCCTTCACCTTTTTTTGTACGTGCTGTTTTTGTTGTCTGTTTTTTGTTTTGAAAATTTTTAAGATGAAATCTTTCTTATTTTGAGAATTTTTTAAGGTTGAAAACTTGTGCAAAACCTTTTCTATGATGTACAAAATCTTGAAAATATTAATTGAAACAAGATGCACCAATTCCTTCCAAAGTCAGGTATGTACACAAGTTTTGCACGTCTTTCTGCAACAAAATAACTAGAAAAAAGAACTCCTTTTCTCAGAATAGAATAACTTCAAAGAAGGCAATTGGATGATTTTGATTTCATGAAAGAATGAAATACATGGAAAGGCATCAAAAGTATTAAAACATTTATCTGAGAACTAAAAATAAAGTTCAAACATTGATTTTTCATGTCACTCTGACATTTTACCAACGTTTCTAAAAACGTTCTCACTTCAAAGGCAGAGTTCTAATGATGAGTGTACAATGCATTGACTGCCGACCTCAACTCTCTCCTTCCTTTCATCTCACACTCGCTCACTTTATGCCTTTTCTTATTGTCTCCAATAATACCCTAAAAGAAGGATATTGCATGTATTGAATGTCTCCAGTACGTCCCTGGGGGGAGATATTAACTGATATTACACTTTTATCACACATCCATTCCCTCTGTGATTGTCTATAGACAGTGATGTGGTCTGTTATTACCTGTCTGTCATATATATAACTCCAGGCAATATACGACGCTGTATGTGCACCATTAGTGAACTCATTGGAAATGAGTTGGGTGCCATCTTTCCTATTTAGGAACAAGCAGTAATAAAGTATTGCCTCCCTTGGTTAGCGACATGTGAGTCGTGCTTCAATTTGGCTCTCGCTAAACGCCCATATATCTCTTCATAGAAGATGAACTACTGAAAGTTTTCAAGACTCGATGTAAGTTGACATCATAATTATCACGTCTGTTCAACTATATGTAAAAAAAAGTGACTTAATTAACACTTCCCCAGAAAATTTTTACTCCACGTTTCTCGTGAGGTCAAAGGTCAGCTTGTGTTCTTCGTGCGAAGACGGACTTCTTCCTCAAGACGTTAAATGTTCATATGAAACTGTTAACATACTTTTGAATATAACGCATCATTCTTTGAATATGGGGCCGAAAAAAGTTGACCATAGTGAAGAGTTGGCTGAAATACAGAAAACTCTTCTTGAAATACCAAAGAAATCCGAACTTGAAGAATACATGAGAACAGCTGTCACTAGCGTTATAGACTCCATTCGCGAATCTCTAAAGAATGAAATAAAGAGAGAAATCTGTAAAGAACTTGATGTCGACAAAATGTCAAATGAGCTTTTTTCGTTAAAAACTCAAAATGACCAGCTTCAAAACGAGTTGTTAATGAAGTCTAAAGTTATTGATGAAATGAAAACAAAGCTTGAAAACACTTCGAAAATGGCTCAATCTGCATTCTCTCTGGCTAATCAAAATGAACAATTCTCTAGGAAGAACAATATAAAAATCTTTAATCTTCCAGAACAGAAAGATGAGAATCTCAAGGAATTATTCATCGGTACCATGAAAGATAAGGGGGGAGTGGTGATTACTGAATGTGAAATTCTGGCTATTCACAGGATTGACCACCGTGACAAGTCGATCATAAAACCTGTGTTGGTGAAGCTCGCCTCATCAGATATAAAGATGCGTGTGTTGAGAGCTAGGAGGCAACTTAAAGAAAATCGCTCTTTCCGTCTGTCTGACGACGTGACAAAGGCTAATGTTTTGCTGATTAACAGACTAAATGCACACAAAAACATTGAGAATGCATGGTACTTTAATGGTCGTGTATATGGTCAAACCAAACAAGGTCAAAAGTTCAAGTTTTACCCGCATGACGACATAGATGCTACTCTCAATCGTTGATTGTGTTGTGTAACCATGCAGGTAACTGTGAAATCTACACGATTCAGTGGATATGCGCAACTTCTGGCCGATGTGAGACAACCAAATTACAAGAAACTCTTTCAAGTCTGAACGATCTGAATGATATATACAAATATCTTCACTTTCATATTATTGATAATTACAAACCCCTGCTTTTTTTTGGATAGAGACTACAAAAGAAACTCAATAGAAATATGGTATAATTAACATATTTTACGAACGTTTCGTAGTCCTTGAGAGAAAAGGTCAATATAATAGTGTTCTCCAGAAGTTCTCTCCCCTTAATAATATTGAGATAATCGAATCTCAACATGTGAAAGGACTTGAGTTTTGTTTTGTGGTTTACTACTTTTTCTTTTTTTTGTAGGGTTTTTTGTTGTTGTTTTTTTTTTTTTTTCTTTCCTTTCAGATCACTCCCAAAACTTTCAGTTTCGATTACACAGTAAAAGTTGTTACGATTTTTGTGTTTAAACATGGGCATACATGGAATGTACCCAAGAGATGGTAATTCTGAAGGTTTTTTATTTTTATTTTTCTATATCTTTCCTTTTCTTTTTATCACTCTTTCTTTCATTTTCACTGATACTCTTCATGGTGATTCCTTTTTCTTTTATTGCAACTGTTATATCAAATCCGCCTCTAGTCTTTGCTCGAATTTGAAATTGAACATTCCTCCTTATCACATATATTCAACCTTTACAAATAAGATCACCATGATAACAATAACAACTGACGATAACCTACATGGCTGATTTAACTATTATTTCTAAGAATGCTAGGGGTCTCCAATCGGATGCAGTGAAGAGAAGAGACTTGTTTAATTTCCTTAAGAGTAAAAAATCCTCAATTATTTTCCTACAAGAAACACATAGCACTATTAATAATGAACAAACCTGGGCGGCAGAATGGGGATTTCGCGCATATTTTTCACACGGTACAAGTAACAGTGCGGGTGTTATGATATTGATCAAAAACAATTTTGACTATCACGTTCATGAAATTATAAACGATGAAAACGGTCGTTTTATTATCCTCGACATTGACGTAGAAGATACGCGTATGTCTATAGTCAACCTCTACGGTCCAAATCCCGACTCACCTGATTTCTTTACAAAACTTATGTCACAACTAGTTCAACTCCCAGGAAGCCCGATTCTTGCCGGAGATTGGAATGTTGTTCAAGATTATAATCTCGACACCTTCAATTACAAACATAAAAATAACTTACAAGCTAATAATGCCATAAAAGAAATGAAAGACAAATTAGAACTCGTCGATCCTTGGAGATTCCTCAATCCTGATAAAACCCAATTCACTTGGCGACAAAAATCGCCCATTAAACAAAGCCGATTAGATTACTTTCTTATCTCAGAAGATCTATTACCAATTGTTAAGAAATGTTCTATCGGAATAAGTTATAAATCTGACCACTCTTACATATCATTGGAGTTATCCATGAAACCAGTAGAAAGAGGACCAGGTTATTGGAAATTTAACTCTTTACTCCTACATGATACCCAGTATGCAAAATTAGTAAAAGATGTCATTCAACAAACAGTTAATGAATGCTACGTATCAGGTGATCCTTCTGACTTAGAAGATGTGAAATACAATATAAACGATCAAACCTTTTTCGAATTACTGAAGATGAAAATAAGAGGTGAAACAATTTCATACTCTATTACTAAGAATAAGGAAAACAAAAAAAGAGAAATACTCCTAGAAGAAATTGTCCGCAATTTAGAATCACATTCGTATGACTTAAGCAATGATGATAAAAATAAGCTCGAATCTAGCAAAGAATTGTTGGAAAATCTAAGAACAGAGAAAATAAAAGGAATCATATTTAGAAGCAAGGCAAAATGGTCAGAAGACGGCGAAAAAAACACTGAATATTTTTTGAATCTTGAAAAAAGAAATTATGTCAACAAAAGCATGTGCGAAATTATCACACCTCAAAACAAATCCTTAACATCCAAAGAAGACATCTTAAAAGAATCTTCAAAATTTTATGAGAAATTGTATTCTTCAAATCACGATCCGAACTGGACAGATAATTTGAACACTTTTACAGACATAGATGTTAAGTTGTCAAATGACCAAAGAGAATCATGCGAAGGGAATATATCACCGGAAGAATGCTCCGCGGTATTAAAACATATGGAGAACAAAAAAAGTCCAGGCTCTGATGGATTTACCGTCGAATTCTATAAATTCTTTTGGAAGGATATTAAATTCCCTCTTATAAGATCAATTCGATACGCGTACGAACACGAAACATTATCTACGTTTCAAAGGCAAGGCATTATCACCTGTATACCGAAAGACAGCCGCGATCGTCGATATTTAAAGAACTGGCGTCCTATCACCCTTCTCAATGTTGACTATAAGATAGCATCTGGCGTAATTGCAAGTAGAATGAAACAGGTTTTACCAACTATCATCAGTGAAACTCAAACAGGATTTCTCAAAAATCGATTCATTTCAGAAAATACTAGACTACTATACGACCTTATGAACCATTGCGAAGTAAATGAAATACCCGGTTTGTTAGTTACTGTTGATTTCGAAAAAGCGTTTGATACCATTGAATGGGACTTTATCGATAAGGCATTAGAAACTTTCAATTTTGGTATCTCATTCCGAAAATGGATCAAAATTTTTCAAAATAACATTGTTAGTGCAATGATAAATGCTGGTAATATCTCTGAGTACTTCAATCTAGGGAGAGGATGTAGACAAGGTGATCCCGTTTCTCCATACCTTTTTATCATATGTGCCGAACTACTGTCTATAAGCATTAAAAAAAACAAAAAAATTAATGGTATCAATGTCAATGGAGTGGAATATTGTATCTTTCAATATGCAGATGATACAAATTTTACACTCGATGGATCAGAGACAAGCCTATCAGAATTAATTGACATTTTGAAGAAGTTCGCTGCATGCTCAGGTTTAAACATTAATTACGATAAAAGTATGCTTATTTGGATTGGGTCTAAGAAAAATAGCACTGAAAAAATTTGCCCCCATATCCCTTTACGTTGGTCAAAAGAACCCTTCAAAATACTTGGCATTATCTTCAATGTTGATCTTCAAAATATGATAAATGCGAATTTCGAAAAACAATTTGAAAAAGCTAGAAAACTTCTATTCTTATGGTCCACAAGGATACTAACTTTAAGAGGAAAGGTAACAATAATAAAATCCCAGATACTCCCATTGTTTACACATCTCTTTACATCCCTCCCAGACCCAGATAATGACTTTTTTAAACGTCTAGATACTATTCTACATAGATTTATATGGTCTGGCAAAAGAGACAAAATAAAGAGAAAAATGTTAACAAATGACTATCTACATGGGGGTCTTAAAATGACTGACTTTCGTAATTTTAATAAATATCTTAAAATCAAATGGATCAAACGAATATCAACAGATGGCCTTTGGCAAAACTTATCTAAATTATGTTTATATCCATGTTATGATCTCACTTTGTTCAACTTCCAAAAACGAGGGTTACAAAGAACAAGTAAACTGATTAAAAATTCTTTTTGGAGAAATGTTATAACAAGTTACGCAGAACTGCGAAGTGACGATATACCTGATATCAGTTCTTTCTTAGAAACCCCATTGATGAATTTTGTTGCAAACAAAGATGTAAATTTCTTTATCCGATGGCACGATAAAGGACTAAAATATGTCTATCAAATTTTCACAAAAACATGTGAAATCAAAGAGTATAAATTAATTCAAAATGAATTCAATATACGCGATACATATCTAGCTTATTTCAAATTGCTTAAATATCTTCCCAATGAACATATTTCCACTTTGAAAAATCAACACCAGATTCCCCCTATGATCATTCCTGTGCGAAATTGCAACTTATTAGAACGTCTTATTCGCTCCGAAGATTGCAAATTCATATACCAACTCTTGTGTGAACAAAATCAGGTCTCATTGGAAATATTATGCCATAAATGGGAAAGCAAAATTAACCATGTCATTACGAAAAAGCACATGTCAAAGTGCTTCGAGATTAATCAAAAATCATCTATCGACAACAAAATCCGAAACTTTCAATATCGACTTCTACATAGAATAATTGTGACTAAATCTTTTCTATACACTATTGGGCAAAATGATGATCAACGATGCTCTTTATGTGAATGTGAAAATGAAACGATTGAACACTTGTTTTATAGCTGCTATAAAGTGCAGTTACTTTTAGAAAACTGTCGGATATGGTTTGAAAATGAAACCGGTCATAATATTGATTTTAATCTCTTCTCATTTCTTCTTGGCGACCCCAACGAAAGCATTCTTGTCAACTTTCTATTTACTATCACTAAAAAGTACATCTACAGATGTAAGTGTATGACCAAAGAATTAAACTTTAAACATTTAAAGAACATTATAAAGTTTCACTATGATGTTGAAAAATATATATTTGGTGAAGATAATGAAATTTTTTTGAAGAAGTGGACTGGCTGCTTCTCTACTTAACCCTTTCTATCATCTCCTCTATCCTTCCACCTTCTCTCTATCCTCCTTACTTTATCTCTGTCTCCTCATTTCTTTCTTTTTTTATATTAGGTAATAAGTTTACACACGATGTACATTTAATTACTTATATGAACATTACACGACTCTTCACCACGTAGAGGCGAAGTAAATGTAAAATCGTGGTAAGTTTTGTGTAATAAAAAAAAAAAAATAAAAAAAAATAAAAAAAAAAAAAAAAAAAAAAAACCTCAATCAGCAATGAAAAATGGGAAATTCAATCTTTCATTTCTCATAAAACATAGATTTAATTTGAGTAAAAGGTCTGGCATCTAAATTGATTTTGTAAAAGGTAGGACTTATAAATTCAAATCATTTAAATATTCATGAGAATTAAATATAATAAAAAAAAGTTAAAGGAAAAATATGAAATTCCAGTTAAAGGTGAACATAGCCATCCATGCTTTTAGTTTAATGTACTGTTCACCAGATCCAATTGCAAATAATTGGAAATAACGGGGGAAAATTTCAATTTTGCCAAAATCTTCTCAAGACATTACAACATCAAGTCATTATGCTGCAGATACTTATTATTCCATTTGCAATCTGGTTCAATACATCGAGCTGAACACCACTAACATCACAAACAAAAATTGTTCCAATGTTGAAATCCTCTCAAAGAATCAAAGAAAAGTCACTAAGTTTAATAGCAGATAAATTGGAAATGTGGATTTTAACCCAGTCAATTAGAAACCCTTTTAAGATGAAATTTGTGAAATGTGTTTTAATCTCTCTTGATGTCAATCAAAAGACCCAACAGCATGCGTTTCTGACAGAACCAATTTAGCAGCTAAACTTACGATCACTTTCAATTTGAAAATCCTTTTCTAGGAAATTACAAAATTAAAAATACAATTTAAATCAGTTTCTCCTTCTGAATTAAATAAGAAATATCCCTATTTTGAAGATTTTTTATAGCTTTAGAAAAAACTGTACTCTATGGAAGCAGCTTGACAATTTCTTCTTTTCAAATTATTAAGAAAAAATACAAATTTCAAGTACCAGTATGTTTATTGAATCTATGCATATGTAAACTACTATAGATAAAATACAAATGGTACAAAGAAGAGGTCTCTTCAATTACTCTATATTCCTTCACCTTTTTTTGTACGTGCTGTTTTTGTTGTCTGTTTTTTGTTTTGAAAATTTTTAAGATGAAATCTTTCTTATTTTGAGAATTTTTTAAGGTTGAAAACTTGTGCAAAACCTTTTCTATGATGTACAAAATCTTGAAAATATTAATTGAAACAAGATGCACCAATTCCTTCCAAAGTCAGGTATGTACACAAGTTTTGCACGTCTTTCTGCAACAAAATAACTAGAAAAAAGAACTCCTTTTCTCAGAATAGAATAACTTCAAAGAAGGCAATTGGATGATTTTGATTTCATGAAAGAATGAAATACATGGAAAGGCATCAAAAGTATTAAAACATTTATCTGAGAACTAAAAATAAAGTTCAAACATTGATTTTTCATGTCACTCTGACATTTTACCAACGTTTCTAAAAACGTTCTCACTTCAAAGGCAGAGTTCTAATGATGAGTGTACAATGCATTGACTGCCGACCTCAACTCTCTCCTTCCTTTCATCTCACACTCGCTCACTTTATGCCTTTTCTTATTGTCTCCAATAATACCCTAAAAGAAGGATATTGCATGTATTGAATGTCTCCAGTACGTCCCTGGGGGGAGATATTAACTGATATTACACTTTTATCACACATCCATTCCCTCTGTGATTGTCTATAGACAGTGATGTGGTCTGTTATTACCTGTCTGTCATATATATAACTCCAGGCAATATACGACGCTGTATGTGCACCATTAGTGAACTCATTGGAAATGAGTTGGGTGCCATCTTTCCTATTTAGGAACAAGCAGTAATAAAGTATGCCGCCAGTACATGAAGAGACCTTCTCATAGTGCAAATAATAATACCAGAACACTCTTAACTTTCTCATTCATTCAAAGTATTTACCGCCTTTTAAAAAATAGTTTTTAGTTTTTCCAATTTTAAATAACAAAAATAGAGCCTTCGGCTTTGTAGAACATCAGGCAGTAGAATATATTAATTCATAATCCCAATTTAATAAAAAGTTGCACAACATTTCAGCTTTCTTGGCTTCTTCATTCCAGAGAAGAAGATAAAAATAGGTTTGGCCCTGTAAACCTACAATTAATAATCGCCATTAGCCAAGATACCTGCATGTGCCAAGATACCTGCATTACCCAAGATACCTGCATGTGCCAAGATACCTGCATGTGCCAAGATACCTGCATTACCCAAGATACCTGCATTTGTCAAGATACCTGCATTACCCAAGATACCTGCATTACCCAAGATACCTGCATGTGCCATAAGCATGTTAGTCTGATGTACTAAAAATAAAATGTAAATTATTAACATTTAATCTTGTCAGATAATCTTTGTTAAACATTTTCTTAAAGTGACACAGAGTATGTTTCATAATATTTTTATGTGGCTTGTATTGAATCACAATACCATTGTCCTTAGTTAGTTCCAATCGCCTTTCTAAAGTTTCATTTTTAACTTGAAACTGTCAAAATTTCAATATTTTCTTGTTATCAATGATAACCGAAAAACAGCCATATGAAAGTTAAGAAGTCAAAATTCTGCTTCCCATTTACATGTTCATATGTTATATGAATTACTTGACCCTATCAGCTGATTTTTGTCTTGATATCTGCTGTATATAAGATTCCAAAATTACATTTTAATCATTGGCGCGCACCATTGTCCGGTTTTCAATTCCAATTTACGACTTTAACCTGTTTATTGTCACTATGGTGAACTGATAAGCACTAAGATTCTTATTTTCAGAAACAACCACTATTTCTCTATTGAATAACACCATTTATGTAGTTTGACATATTTGACTCCAACAACATACTCTATGGCCCTTTAAGATTATAGCATTGTTAATTCACATAATGAGTGAAAACGTTTTAGAGATCAAACAAATTCTTTATAAAATCCTATCTAACAATTTAAGTGATTCATCAGTTCTCTCAACCATATCACAGAAAACCTCTTGATGCTTAAAGAGATATACTCAAGCATTGCATTCCATATTTGCTTATTTTCCATATTCCATATTTGTTGATTCCCGTATAATATTCTTCTTCCATCATAAGCACCTGCTGAGCCCATGCAACTATCAAGATGACTTGCGTCTATTGCATTGACATTTACAACCGTAATCTACGTGGAACGGAAAAGATTGAACCTCTTACGCAGCAAGGTTTCAATACCTCTTTTGCTGAAAGCATCTGTAATTAGCATTTTTAAATTAACGAACATCGCTTGACGCGTGTCAAGAAAAAAAGTTGTTCATTCTGCCCTGCTGATTTAGTGACAGGTCTTCAGTAAAACTCTGCCTTGAGTGATTGCTTGTGACATTTGTATTTGAAAACTATTATCCAGGCAAGACCTCCGGATCCCTGCTTCGTTAAAGTTTGAAAAATCAATTACACAGACAGCCACGTCGAAGCAAGTAGCATGCTAAAACTTGGGCGTAAAGCATCGATTTCATCAGCTATTTTGACAAAATACAAAGCAAAGGGTACCCTGCTTCATAAAAACCATCCACGATCGTTACATGGAGCTCCATCAGCTGTTTAATTGGGAGCCCAGAAGATAAGACGAAATTATCTTCCTTTCCTTTCATTAGTGTGATCTTTTTAGACTCTTTCCTGCATCCACTCCACAAAAAAGTTTTAGATCCTCTTGAAACTTTCGATGGATAGGATTAATAATGAAATAATAACATTAAAGATGTGCTCTATGTAAATTGTTAAATTGGAAGCTGAAAATCTATATATCAAACAATCAAAATTACTACTCCATGCTTAAAACACTGTCATCATGAAAATAAATTGCTATTTCAAAACCAATATAGCTGTAAAATCTGAATAAAGACGTCATGAATAAAATCACAAAATGATGAATATAGCATTCAAAGTTGAATTGAAAGTTCAAAGCAAGTGTCATTCATATTAAAACATGGATATGCAATTTTTTCGTCAAATCAAATAATAGATCAATATCCGATTTTTTTACATTTTGATAGGATGGAATACGCAAAAATACTGAAATATGAATGAATACATCATTCTATCATATCATATGAGTTTTATCCTGAAAGTATTAACATATATATTTAACATTTTGAAACATTCCCAAAAAGGTTTTTCATACAAAAATATACCCTACTTATAAAGATGAATTATACACATCCTTCTTTCGAGACCAGAAACTGATACTCATCATCAATACTTAGCCAAACCAAGAGATCCACAAAGATTACCTCCTCCTCTGACAAATGAACTAAATTCAAAATGTAGTTCATTTCCCCTTTAAGACATCTTATTCCTTATCAAATCTTGGGCCTACAAATACCATTTCCAAGTTGCCAATATCCCTATACATATAACACATCAGACATGGCCTATAAAAAGTAATTCAATAAAGTCCTTTAAGCGCCATGCTGCACCAGCATGGGGTAATAGAGTTCCTGGAAGCTCCCCTGCATTATTTCTTTGATGCTCCACTCCAAGTTCTCTACTGTTGCAGCCATTCCTTGCTTTCATTCCATTCCATAAGCGCCGCCCCCTTTAGTGTCATTCCATCCCTTGGTAATCCTGGCACAACACATACTTCTTCTTTCCAGAAATGGGTACAGAGAATTCCTGAGTATAAAACCATTCTGGGATGTTTTTCTTTTAGAAAGAGGGCTTAAGAGACTTTTTGTATATAAAAATTCAATTTCTATCTAGATTGAAAAAGAGGTATTAAAAACCCCTAGATATAAACCAATGCGGAAATGGTTTTCTCATGAAAAAGCACTTTTATCAGAATTTCTTTGAAAGAGAGATCTTTAAACATACAAAATCCAGTTATCGTAGATGTTCAGTTTAATGGTTTTTAGATTAGTGGTAAGAAACTTCTACCATAACCTCTTAAACCACTAACTTTAAATATTAAAGTGCACCACGTTTCTTAAACTATCAGAATCTCGTTGAAGGTTGTAGATGAAAAGTTTCCAATGTCACATTTAGGCAAACATACAAGCCACCAAATTTTAAAACATATGTCATTTCTTTTCAGCTCATTAGTAAATTTACTTTGTCCTTTGTCTATCTAAGTTTACTACAATCACTACGTTCGGCAACAATGGGAATGGCTTGCCAAATGAATGGGTGACCCTTTACAAAGGTAAATTGAGTGATTTCCTACCTGACACTGTGGCATGTGTGGACAGATTTGTGGTGTTACCCAGAATAAAAGACTTTATATAAAATGTGCCTCTCAACCCAGTGGTTCAAATGGGTACCTAGTAAAGGTGTGATGACATGACCTTTGAGCAACTTAAGTGTCAGCCTGGATTAGGCCAGGCAACAGAACACTGAGCATTTTGAGTCCACAAAGTCAAGACTAAGCAGTATAAAAAGCCATCCATCTTTATCTTTATTGAAATTTTACACCAGGATCTAAAATAGCATATATCTCAAAATCAGTTTTATTATGTTATCATGTTTCAAACGATTTGAGAAGAGGCTCATATCTTGTGTATTTTATTGAGATAAATACAGACCACCATATTATGTAACCTTTCTTATATCTTACCCAAGGCAGCCACTGATGTTTTTACTTTAATCAACTCATGTTGATTTTTTTATCATTCAAATCATTCATTATCACTTTTAAGTAACAAAATGAGTTTCTGACCATATAAATTCCATTAGGCAACTTGAATAGTGACTTCACAGCATTGTGATGTCATCGAGTTATGACATCAAAGCATTGTTGTGTTGTCTGAACATTTTGACTTCATAGCATTGTCATCAGTGTTCCCAGTGATGTCAAAGCATTGTGTGGTCAGTAACTGTTTATGCAAAAGCATCATGTTGATTTGATTGTAGGGATTATCTACAAAGCAGATATTGCATTTACATATCGTTTGATCTCACACATGCGATATCTACTTTGAAAGCAAGTTTTCAAAGATAAACGACTTAATCAACCCAAATTGTGTCATTTGTGGTAGATAAGGCCATATCCCCTAGGAGATATCTATTTTGAAAGTACATTTTTAACAATCCACTATCTTTGTCAAGTAAATGCCATCACAATTGGTTTGGAACAACAAGTAATGACATCACAATGCTATGACGTCATAAACATCATAACGCCACTATGCTATGACATCATCGCATTGGGAGTCTTAAGGTAGTGCAGTGTTCAGAGATGTACACTTTTCATGGAAATGTCACGAAAAATTATTTTGGATGATAAATAGAATCTCATCCTCATGTCTTCTGGTATCAAATATATCAACACTTGTTGATAAAGGTAAATAATGCTCAGCAAGACTCAGATATATGTAACTTTTTTCAACTCATGCTGCAAAGTTATCACATTATTTGTTTCCAAATCGTACAAACTTTTAGTTGATTAACCATTGCTGTTCTTATTGCATACATCATTATTAAAATAAAAATGAAAAGCAAACAGAGAATGTGACACCTGTCAGTGAAACATCTACCGCTAGCTATTAACAGGTGAGCTGATCAGCTGACTGTATGATGTGTAACTGTTTGTTGTAGACTTTCTCCAGTCCTCATATCAATATCATTACAATCCTCTTATTCACTTGTTTCAATTCTCCATTAACATTTGGTTTTATATGGTATTTTGTGAAATATACCTCAAAAGTGTTTTGGTGAGATTCTTTCAAATGTCATGTTTACAATTTCTTCTGTTGAACTACTATGAAAACAGAAACCATTACTGTAAAAAAGACTGGTTAATGTAAACTGCCAACCATAGTAACTAATGTATTTTATGTCAGTAACAGCAGGGATGTCCACTGAATGTGTTTCTTTAAAACTTTAACATTAATTCATACATCAACTAAAATTAAGGAGGAAATAATGACTTTCACAAGTAATTCAAGATAAAATATAAGCCTGTCATGTGTAGATATATTCATGTACATAAATAGTATTTGACTCATGTTTTCTGACATGAAATATTACATAAATTTTATGCTATTGTTCACACTACGAAAACAATAACTGCAACATAATCGAGATCTATTATCCATATTATTCAAATATGGCTGTCTAATGAAACTGCCGGAGATATATCCATAAATATATACTTGTGCATTAAATGACTCATTTTGGTCTATATAAATATTCCTTTTGTTCACCCTAATAGCATCAACCATATATTATATAGTTATGATCTATATATATGTGCATGTTTGAATAATGAAGGATGTAGTTTAAATAACATGTTTTGAAATTTGTTGTGTTAGTCATATCTTAAAGGGTAAGTTTCAAGATACTTAATGTGGCTTTAGTAAGAACCAAAATACCTTAAGAACTGAGTTAAGTCAAAATCGCCACCCTCAACTTGCATCTTTATCTCTAAAATGCCCAAATTATGATATTTTCTTGCTTTAACTGATAATCGGAAAACAGCCCTAAAAACGTTTAGTATTTGAGATTTTGTGTCCAATTAACGTGTACATTAGTTAAATGACCTACTTAACACTATCAACCAATGTTTGTCTTTGTTTCTGCTGTATATAAGGTTCCGAAATTACGTTTTAATCATTGGCGCATGCCACTGTCCAGTTTTCAATCACAAATCACAACACTAACTCATTTATTGACGCAATACTGAACTGATAAGCACTAGAATACTGATTTTCTGAAAGAATCACTACCTTTCGATAAAATCACGCTATTTATGAAGTTACATATTTGTCCCCAACAACATACTTTGTGCCCCTTAATATGACAAAGCAGAAGTTGATTTATTAATTGCATATCTAATGCAAGCTTATATCAAACAAAACAACAATTAGGTTTTGTCTCTTGTATATGTACTTGCTGTTCTTTTTATAAATATAGCGGGAAAAAACCCAAAGGTTTTAAGAGGTTGTTAAGTTCCTTTATTGGAAGACAACTGCATTTTTACTTAATACTTTTTTATGTTTCAATCTTTGCTTGATGATGACAATTAGTTATGAAAATTAATTGTCAAAAATAACACATATAAAGTCTATCATTATTTATACAAATAATAATCAATCAAAATTCTAAACAACAAACAATTATGTTTTCATCAAGTTATTGTTCGAACACAGTACTCATTATCAACATCAATTAGTGCTTAAAATTCTTTTACATGTATTCGTAACAGAATGCTTGATCAAATTTATCTTGTTTATTTCTCCCACAATGTAACTATTGAAGGCAAGTCACAAATCAAAGTTCTCTTTCAAGGAGTTGAAAAACTAAACTCTCATACAAGTGCAAATTTCTCATTACCACATTAAAAATACAAGTTATTACACAAAAACATTGATTTCTGGCACGGTGATTACACACACTATACATTATGCATTCAAAGCAAGTGGCATGCTTGTTTATTCACCCCTTGCGTGAAATTCGTGCTAATCACGCCAGCAATCCATCAAGACTCGTGAAGAAATGACAAGCTCAAGGAAATTGTTTTACACTCTGTCAAGATATTGATCTTGATAGATTTATAACCAGCTCATCGATATACCATCCTCGCTAAGTCCTTCAGTGGGCCTTCCAGAATTATGGTCCTCTTATGACGACTTGCTTGAGGAGCTGTCATTAAATTATTGTAATTTTTTCCTTTAGATGTTCTATTTATTCAAGCTCGCATTTGCAAGTCTTCCAACTAATAAAAGAGTTTTTATACTTAATAATTTTGTCATTTTATTCAGATGTACTATCTATTGACAGTTTTAAAGGCATCAAGTGCTTGTCAACCAAATGATTGTCATCATTCTGACAATGATCAATATCAATATCAATATCTGGACAGGCAGTTTTCATTCAAATCATCATGATCATTTCAAATTTTTTGATCATTTGAATTACCAATATATTTGTGCAGTTACTCATCATATCAATTGTAACACTTTTATGGCAAATGACTGTGGGGCAATTGGTCAAACCAACGATAATATTTTCTTTGTAATTCCCCTAAAGCATTCGGTCATTTTGTACAACGCATCAGCGGTGAAAATCAATTCATCAAAAGTAATCTTTCAAAACCTTCAGCCCATTATAAAAACTTCAAAACGCTTGAAGGATCTTTCCTGAGAGCTCAAATAATTCATTGGTGCGAGTTTCTTTAATAATGAGTGCTATTCAGAAGAAGAAGAATCATAATAGAGCTGAGTCAGATACGGATAGAAAGGAATAAAAAACACAAGCAGTCACCTGCATCAAAATCAAGAACATGACAATCCTCAATATACAATGTAATAACTCTCATAATAACTGAAATCTACTCTGACTGTGAACAAAATAATACTGAATATGAAGACATTGAATAAAGGTTTATCCAGCAGTATAACAGACATAACAGTGCATCAAAGGATGTTACAGAGTAAGGAACATGGTAGCATATCTCATTCATCTGACAAGGAAAGAAAAACTTTCTTTACAAATTTCTAGAAGTTAGGTTATCAACCCAGTAATTATGATTTGGTCTGGATCGTATCGAACTGTGGAATGGGTACATGAGTACCTTTAACAGGCCCTAAACTGTAATTAGCATATTAATCAACTGTTCATTATAAAACATTAGCTGCCTGGACTTTGAGGATCAAATACATGTTTATACAAGAAAGAAACTTGAAATATATATTGGATAATTTGCAATTATATCAACTATGCCAAAGAAAATTTTTCTCTTTCGTACTTTTTACTAAAAGCATTGATTATTCTGAAAGAAGATTACCAAACCAAATCTTTTTAGATAACAGCTTAGTTGTTTAAAAATTTCTTACCATAAGACACAGACGAACACATGAATATTTCATAAAAATTCCCTATTCAATTCAAACAATGACAGAAAAGCAATAATAGTTTTTGTACATCTGCTATTTTTTGTGAACTCATGCTTATGTATGAGAGCTATTCTACCATCTTTATGTAGACAGCCTTGCTTTGCTGGAGACATTTATAACACATAATTACAAGATATTGGATTTTTTGTGGCACAGGACACTTACAAGTTATAAGCTGTTGGACGCTAGTACTTCAGCGTGTTTTATGTAACACTTACTTTAATCTCTCCAGTTCATACGGAGGAAGTCACAGAAGACAGGAAGTTAACAAAGTGTCATCAATTTCCTGAATATATCTATTGATTCTCTTCCTTTGTAGTATGTATTAGACAATGATGTTGTATTGATCATATCCCTTTCCAACGTCTTATGAATGAGTTACATAAAGAGTCCATTTCCTTTATTGAAAAATGTCATGTAGATGTCGCGATAAAACATTAATGTTTATGTATAGGTATAACTGCAATCCACACAAAAAATCGGATAATTTGACGTCATTATGTGTAATGAAATAATATTTCAATCTTATATAATGTGAAAATAGAAAAACATATTTTAGTCAATATTTTTTTAGTCTCTTGATAACTGACTTAATCATTGTTCAAATGGAAGAACATCTCAGAGTTTGTTGAACTTATCTAATTTTTGAGGAAAATTTCATCAACAGACATTATAACCAACGTAAATAGAATGTGGGTTATGCATATTTTTCCAAGATCATTACATGGGATAATTGCTACATTTACAACAATACTTGTGCCTTAGCAATCATAAAAGTTGCTCATAACCAACTATAATAAATCTTTATGTATATGTTCTTAAAACGAGCATACAAGAAAATTTGCTCATAACTAGTAAGTTATGTAAGTAGATGAAACCAAATGTATAAAATTTGAATCATTACTTTTTAATTCTTTTGAAATCAAGATCACATACATGATAAATAAAGTGTGAACCAGAAGGTTCAAACAACCATCAACCAAAGTTAAAAGAAATTCAAAGTGTGAGGTGAGGGATCCAAAAACCAGGGATCTGAACTCACTGGACCCCGCCGCCCTGGTTCCACCACAGAACCCTCCCCCTGTTTGAACATCCATAGAACTAATCAGAGGTAATGTTTGGGGAGGTCTTTTCCACACAGAAAGCAGCTACGTGAAAAAAAATTCCTTAATTTGCCACCATCATCTTTAACTATCACAGCCCAAACCCCTAGTCTGTTTACATCTTATATGTTTCCCCGTTCAAACATCTATTGCTTTACTGATCTGTTTCAGATGAACTTCAAACAACGTCCACATAATGTGAAATGTCTGTTCATCAACCGCAAGACATAGTGTACAGTGACTAATAAAAGTCACTTTTTTGCCTGTCTGGCGTGTGAGTAATTGAGATCAAACTAAATGTGGATGTCAGCTCAAAGTTTTCAGCCTATATTTTCATTGATTTACCAATCATGATATCTGATATGAACTTGTAAGTGAAACGTACGGGCAAGACATCACATACAACTAATCAAATGATCCACTTCGCAATTGTATAAGCAATTAAGATCAAACCAAATATGAGCGTATCAGTTTACCAATCAGGATGTTTGGTATGGACATTACTCCTTAAAGGTACTAAATACATCACACACAAAATGACCTACTCTTTGGTGTATTTTCATTTAATTTTTTCTTTTAGGGTGTTAAAAAAATAATATAATATCAAATATTCATTTATCATATTCCCTGTAATGAGAGAGCTATATGCCAACCAGTTACAATAAATATACAAGCTTTCAATGCATCAAATCCTCCACTTTGCTTGAATTACAGAGTTCCTCCAAGTGCAGCCCATCTAGTGTTGCTACAGGCGAGGTGAAAGCCTTAATGGCAACCTTTTGGCAATTGACTGCCGGGGCTCGGGAATTCGTTTATGGATGAATGTAATGATTTCATGTCTAAACTTACCATTAATAAATCCTCTATGGACGTAGGTTATATCTCGAATATTATCATCCGTCTCAAGCGCCTCTCCGCTTTCCAAACTAGTTTCCATGGCAACTGGAATGCTTTCTTTGCATGTTGGAGGGATATCAGTTTGTTGGTGATGAGTTGGAAGCAATGTCCCTACCCCATTTGATTTTTCATCTCCTAGGACTGAAGAGCTTCCATCATCTAAGTCCTCAAGGATTGGGCCTTCGGCTGATGGTATATTCATAGCCCCATCACAACTGCTTTGGTAACCATCTATCCCAGGGATTTGAGTAGAAATCCCCATTCTGCTCTCTTTAATCATATGGTCCTTATGTCTCTGTCTAGTATTTGGGGAGAAAAAATTGGCACTGGTGGTAGTCATGGCATCAGTCTTTAGTCCAAGACCCTGACTTTCTGCTGAAGAATTCCTTGCAGACTTGTCTGATGTATCACTGGTTGAATGATTGCATTTCTCTTTGAGGTTGGCTATTGGGTCACTTTTAACGAGTCGCCTGGCACGGACGGTATATGTCTCTAGATTTATTGACGAATCTGCATCAAGGCTGTCAACTTTCTCAATACAGTTTGAAAGATCATCACGAAGAAATAGTGAGGAGTTATCACCAGAAGAATAATCTCTGACATAATGGTAATTGTCACTTGGCCCACTCAAGCCTGATATACGTCGGTTCCACGTCTCATCCGTCGCATTGGAATAGGAACAGAAGGCTAGCTTTTTCTCAATGCTCTTCAAGTGGAAGCCAGACGCATCACTCGTGTCTGAAGATGTAGACGAGTATTTTATATCAATTTTATTTGATGAGGATGAAGTAGACGCGAGCTCTAAACCGAAACTTGATACGTCTGTACTTTCGCTTCTTGACACACTATTATCGGGGTAGTCATCCCCAACCGCGTCGAACACTTGTTGAGCGTTCCCTTTCTCGTTTATGGTACTAATGTTGCTAAATGTCTCCTTATCCTTGGAACCGGAGCCTTCTACATCACAACTAATACTCCCATTATCAAATGACAAGTTCGTCTCCTCAGCAACCGCTAGAGTTGCTTTCGGAAGTGATATCGCGAAATCCTCAAGTTCATCCAACGTGGCTTTTGGTGCTTGAATATATATCGTCTGCTCGCGATGGGGTTCATGAGGTAAAATCCTTGTATGACACTCTGAACTCGGCAAAGATTGAATACCGTTCTCATGATCCCCTCTGAACTCAAAGGGTAGAGGCACAACGTCAGCACACACCGTTTGTTGAAAGCTTGAAAGTATTGTCTGCTCTTCCGTAGGGCTTGAAGGCAGAATAGGCGCACTTTCCGAACGTTGTAAAACAACCTCGGGCTCAATCTCACACTTCTCGATCTCCAAAGTAGAACCATCACTTGAAAGACGAACTGTTATTTTAGAAGTTTTAAATCCTGGCGAGCTGTAAGTCGCGGTGGTGGTGGAGAAATCACTAAACTCAGCCGACGGGTGACAGTGAGACAACGAGGTTGTGGTTTTCACCTGAGGCTGGAACCCACCTGGTCGAATCCTGCGGGAAAACTTGCCCGAGCCGAAGTGGGAGCCGAATCCGCCTCCCATGGTTTCCGCTGCTCGAATCTTACTAGAGGCATGCTTGCTGGGTCGGCATCCCATTACCCAACCCCGACCCCAACCCCTGCCCGTGCAGGACACAACAAAACTGCCTCTCGGACGAGACTAGTGGGCGAGTCTCAGCCATGGGGGCCGGTAGATAGCGCCATATCGATCTCTGCTGCTGCGACATACAGACACACACACGGCACAGCTTGCCTAACCAGCGCTCAAGACGGACTGACAGCAGAGAAGGGATTGATTCATACCGCAGTCTCCCCCGATCTAGGTTTAGCTCTTCATGCCTCCAACGAGCGCCTAAATGTGATACCACTCAATGATAATCGCTGGAGAGCCATCGTCAAACAATGGTGAAATTTGGAAGCAGATATGTCCAATTAATTCCACAGACATCTCTACACCATCTTCCTCGGGAGGTTCCGATTCGCTCAACTCTCACAATGTTCTTTAATCGGCTCTCTAATAACATTGTCAGATGTTATGGGGACGAGTGGAACCGTCGCGAGACTATTAATACGAAAACGATAGCCACACTAGGAGAATTGTACGTATATCATTAAAAGCACTTAACTGTGGGAATTGTGCGGCTGATTCCTCCAGTCCAGCTCAGACACCGTAATTGCCGACCTTCTGATTACAGTATATTTATGAGGGGAAATCTGTATATCCTTGAGCAACATACCGGTGTTAATATGAATATAAATGTTTATAGGTATATCGAAAAATTGATTCTGGTCTGATGTTACTAATCTTTTTAGATACCCGCATATTCGACGCATAATTCTATTCCCCAACGTTATCACCAACGTCTGGGTTGATCACACTCTCAGTATGTTTCCATTATTTAAGAAAAAAACGAGACGGGTCTGGTTCAATACTGTTTCGATTTTAAACCTCTGAATGGAGACAGATATTGGATTTTGCCTAATAGAGATGTCTCGGAACCGGCAATGAGCTCTGAGGTTTGATGAGGTATGGGAGACTATAGAAGGGTCAATGTTATTCATTTCGCGTATTCATTAAATGTGTCTCAGACACCATGTGTTTTAAGACATCCCTGATTTTTTAAAATTATTTTATCTCTAAGAACAGAGACTTTTTGAGTTAGCCTCGCTATTTATTTGAGAATGTTCAACAAACTCATCAGCATTTATTTCACTTAAGAAAAAATATTATTCGTTTAGTGATCCAGTAAAATAAATCAACGTGCAACAGGTATGTAAAGGATTGCTTGGCATGAATTATTCTACCTCTGCTGACAAAATTTCCATATATTAGGTTCGATGATTAGCTTTTGATGCCAGGGAGGTCCATTCATTCCTTCCCACGTAACGTCTGTGACAAGTGGAATTTATTTCGTGATTCTTTCAAAATCCCCTAGTGGTAAAACTTTTTGACACGGAAATCGTCCTTATTTCTTTCTAATCAAATATGGTTATACATCTCCGACTGACTTCTGCATTATTTTCAAATATAAAATATCAAATTGTAAATGCTATCACTGTTTACACATCTAAACTCGACTGTAACCAAGCAGGGCCTGTATTTTGGAAGATCTCTTAGGGCTAAGAGAGACGTTAGACAATTTAAGTGAGTGTGAAAAAATAACGGAGCCAAGACCCGAAAGGCCGAGGCCCATTATTTTAAGGAATGGAGAGTTACTAGGTAATTAACCTACTTGAATTACACTAAAATTAATGCAATTCATTGACTTAACTGAGATTGAAAAATTAACTTAGGTGTTCGAAAAGGTTATGCGATATGCAACTCACCTTTACAGAAAAATAGTTGAGCGAGAAAACAATAGGATGCCATCACAAGTGTAATTCAATTACGACTAGCTTAGTGCCAAGACAGCTTCGCAATGTAGGCCCAGGCTTCTGAATTTCTATTCTACTTTTAACAGAGGTAACGTTGAAAATGACTCGATGGTCTATGTGGGGCGAGGATGAGAGAGAGCATGAATGTGTAATTGTGTCAAATATTTTAAAAAACCTAATGACCACCGAGAGAGGGGTAAACTCGACCTTCCTATAAATTAGAATCCACACCGTTGTGACATTACATTTCATCCGTTAATAAAACCGCACGACTGCTTGACTGAAAAGTATTTCCAGGACATATTATAACTGATACTACATAATTCTTGATAAGTGTACTTTGTATGGGACAGTTTCCATGTATAAAACTTTCAAAACCAATCTATTGAGTTTATGCATCACCTTTGTAAATAAATATTAAGTGTAAGTTACACTCAGATTATGACCCTATTCTCCAAATAGAATTATATGGCTTTGATATTGATATATTTGATATATCCATCTGAAATGATTGTGAGCTTTCAAAGTGTAACCCTATGCAACATCCAAAATGTGAAAGTGATATTGTTCACATAATAACATTAGTACAATATAAGTGTTGCACTAAGTATCAAAATGAAGCGCTCAAAAGAAACCAATTAAGTTCCAGCAGGAACCACGTGGGAAGCATCTGCCAAATCTTCGTGTCTTTTTGATGCAACGTTAGTAAGTTACACAGCTGAACATTATCATTTCAGTTGACATATACTTATATTTGATAATGTCACCCATGTACATACAAGAGCTACGATACATCCATTTAAGGAAAAAACTTGTAACTTTACAAATGTACGGGTGTCATCGATAGACCCTATCATGCTTACATCTGTGCCAATAACGAGCTAGTATCAACAAATCGCTCGTCAGGCTTTGTACCACTTCTCCACTTTACGTCATTGAAGTAATAAGTTAATTATTCAGTATTATCTGTGATGGCAATCAGTAAAGTTCGGCAGAGTCGGCCCCTGGAGGGCGGCCTCTCTCTCTATATGTACTGCTACTTGTTATATCATCCTTTTGCATCATGTAGTTGAGTTTAAACATTAAACTGAATAAAAATGTCATAAACACTTTTGTCTCACAAGAAACAGAAATTAACAGAACAGAAGAGAATTTTATTTCAGACTTGGGCTCCTTGAGCCCCTCATCTTATTTACAGTGCTTTACGTATATCAGTTGGAATAACTTTCATTTACAATTCTATTCTATCGAGGTATATCATTTAGAATAATAGCAGGACAGGGTTCAGGCTTCAATGAATCTCTTTTTCTTCTACTTGACCTTATCAAATAGTTTACCTGGTTTCCTAATCAATGTCATTAGAATGGTTGTTACTATTGTACAGTATGTCATTCACATTTCCAAATTAGGTTCGTGACTTCACTTCAGTGTGAACGTACATGTAGTATTGCTTTAGAGTTTAGGTTGACCTTAATGTTGGCGTTTTCTCAATGCAATCAACAGTCTTTGTTTCAACTAATTTCCTTTTTATGAATTCGTTGATTGAACCAATACCTTTACTATATTCTATCAATTAACTTTGTGCGTGTTTGCATCTCCTTTCTCTCAATGACATGAATATTTATAAAATATAACGCTTTTTCTATTTCAATTTTCATATATTCACGAAACGACATATATTTGTGAAGAAAAGTTTACAGCGAAGAAAAATTCAATGATTAATTCAACACCCTCGCTCAATTCGATCATAGATTCAACAGATTCCTCTTTATCAAATCACAAATCATGTCTGAATTTGATTATAACTCCAACCCTTCACGCTCAATGTTATCAAACGTTCAATATACCTCCCTCAATCTGATCAGATATTCAACAATTTCCTATAACTCATGCATGGACTCAACAAGTATGCCCTATTCTATTCTCATCTGTATTGGAAAAAACTTTTAAAATATTCTCCAACTACCGCCATATCTCATCCCCATACCTCTCTACTCTATTGTTCACTACTGCAGATATTCATTACGCATGCTATACACAAAACTTCTTCCCCATCTTAAATATTGACCTTTAAGAAACCTATATCACAGACGCTTAGTCCTACATTACTCGGAGCACATTGGATACGGCAATACGTCGCTCAACGCAGTGGGCGAGAAGCCGATGCAATAAGAGTCTGGGCGAAATAACTTGACTGCAAATGAGATTTGTTGGATAGAATTATTCCAGAGCATCAGAATTTGTCGAGACTTTTCTGGACAAGAAGAACATGTTCAACAAAGCGTTAGAGATTGGCAATCCCATTATAATATCGTGTAATCCTGATCGATAAGTCCAAAACCTCCATACAACAGCCCGTGGTTAAATAACTGCCCTTTGCTCCGCGTCTCTATAATACGAGTCAGGAAGCGAGTAAATTTGTTCAGAAATTGTACCGGAGAAAGTTACTCAACGAAAAGAAGCCTGCATCAGTCATACGTTGTTTAAACATGCAGAAACAAGCCGATCGATTGGATATCAATCGCAGAAGAGCTTTTCTCAGTCACTCTCTCTCGTTTTTAAATCAATTCTATCTTTTTTCCATTGGAATCGGTTTCATCAGGGACTTATGCATATCTGCAGGCTGTTGGAGACGATTTAATGCACAGTACGTGATGCACACGCTCCTGGTGCATCATCTTGTCTGTAAGTGCCATTAGCAAAGGAAAGTTCACCACACGTTGGTTCGAGCACTCGTCAGGCTGTTGAAAGGGCAATTGTACGTGAAGGATAAAAAGAATGCAAAGACAAAAAGTTTAGCCACGAATCACTCAATTAGAGTTATGTACTTTAGCACTTTGGTTAAACTAAGTTTTGAAGAATCGTAGTTGATTGAATGGAGTATTCTTCGTATAATGAAATTCATTTGACAGACGATTCAGCCGTTTGGTTAAGAAATGTTCATGTGTATGAAAGTAGAGAAGAAAATGAGAATCACCCCTCAAACAAAGCTATATTGAACGATTAATTCAAATCCAGTAGTATTCGTGCTTACCATAACAAATGGAAAATCTAGGACATCTGAAACAACACATCTGACTTCAAAATACAAAGTTGTCGTTGATTGATGTGTCATGTTTTCGTTTTTTTTACTCCGTTCTTGCACGTTCTTAATCGTTTTACTCTAGTTTTGCAGGATTGCAATCAATGTCTGTTTACTTAAAGGGGTACTCCGCTATTTCCGTGGTATTTTACTCGACGTTGATACGTGTCACAACCAAATTATTCATTCAAAACATCTCACATAGTCATCAAACATGCCAAACACAGAACAATTATTAGTTCTCAATGAAATTGTAACAAGACCCTTGCTGAAGCCGAAGTCATCATTTAATTTAATTTTATTGATGCCTTTATGCCGAGCAGCTTCCAGATGATACTTTTTTTAGTACCAGATAAAAATGACGCCGTTCATACATTTTGGCATATTTGATTCCAACGACTCACGGAATGTCATTTTGAGGGGGCAGATGCAAATTAGCATCTTATGAACTTATGAAATACTATGAATAAACTTTATTTACACACTTTAGTTGTAACGGTATGTACACGGTGATAACGCAAAGGCACCAGTGCATTTATAATATCAAAAGAAAGTTTTTTTATCGAAAAGGACAGAAAAATCTTAAGAACTTATCTTTACAGGATTTTATCGCAAGTCAGAAGTATTTGAAACTTCGCGTTCAAACAAAAACGCAATCTATTTCTATTTCTTTTAATCTCTGAGGGCAGTAAGATATATGTAATGCCATTTCTTACAAAGTATCCTTTTCATGATATCCTGCTTCTTTTTTCTTCGTGAATAACATTTTTGTTGCTATGATGACAGAGTCAAAGGCATACATGGAAAAATAGCAAAGGTGAATAGAATTATCACTGACATGATCTGTAATTGGTTCCAAAAAGGTGGAATGGGTAAATTGCGTTTTATGTGAAATTTTCTATTTCCTATCTCATTTTTCAGATTGTTCTTCTATTTCGAAATTCTTAACCCTTTCTTAATTATAAAGTAGAATTGTTAATGTTTTACACATAGACGTTTTCTGTAGGCAGAGATAATGATTATATTTTCTATACATCTTTATGAAATGTACCAAAAAAATTGAAGTATTTCGTAATCTTTGGCAAAAATAAAGTAGAACCTCACAAAGCTTGCTTTAATAACTAGCCATGTTTTTGTCACATTTGTAGTTGTGTATGTCATTCTACCAACTCACCTACATTATTACCTGAATCATAAGATTTTGCATTGAAAGAATATCAAAACGTTGTTTACTCAACAGTTTATGTTAAACCTGTTAATACATGTTGCAGATTTCAGGGGCGGATACAGGATTTTCGTTTTGGTGGGATGTTAATTCTTGTGTGAATGTTTACTGAAATTTAACCCCTCCACTCCCTCCCCCCAACATTTACTTAATTTGGACCTCTCTGAGTAGGAGTTCGCACCCCCAGACACCCCCCCCCCCCCCCCCCCCCCCCGTCCCCTTTCTGGATCCGCCAATGCATTCTCATCACGTATACATTGGTAATAATTAGTGTCCCCTTCTTTAATTAGTTGACTGCTTTGGCTTTGCCTCCAGTTCACTGTGTCATCTAGCACTCCGAAGAGAATCTATAGAATTGGTCTCCTAGCTCGCACTCGCAGCCTGCTTGTCGAAAGCGAAAGTACTTCTAATGGTTTCTTATGCAATATTGACATTCTAAACGTAGAAAGAAAGATCACAGTTATCGATTTAAATGTCAAATGTTCATTTATTCTTGAGTGATCTCGAAATAACATTTCATTAAAGATTCTGACACAACTGCGCTTTAAAATTAAAGGTCATTGGCCATCCCTTGCCTTAGTCTCACTAAAGAGCCACTCCGTGATTTTCATAACATATTAATTACCTTTGATACGAACCTAAATGTCATATGTGGTGATATAAAATCAAAACATCTTAACTTTTCATGTCCAAAAGACATATATGACAACTACTGGTTTTCCATGAAAATCCAAAAATAGCCTTATAAATGCACAGAGGTGTAGATATCACGTCTAATATACATGGATATTAGTTATATAACCTAACAAACGCTATATCAACTCCTAACTTCCCTCCTGGCTGTTTTAGATAAGCCTTCTCAATTACGTTTGACTATTTGACGCGCGCCACTTTCCGGTTTTCGATCATAATTGCGACGTTCTACCTTCATATTGTCACCGTAAAAGAACAATAAGCTTTAAAATGTGTGTTTTTTTGTTAACAGTCGATACTTCGCGATCAAATGATATCATTGATTAATTTTGCCATATATGACTCCAACAAATCACGGAGTGGCCCTTTAAGTCCATTCACACTATCGGTACAGTTAAAATGCCTTCTATTGGTATCCTTAAATCATGAAGCAGTCTGTATTCGTTTTTTATACAGGTGATTAATATCTTAGATTTTATTTAATTTCACCTATGTATTCTTGAGATATTACATCAAATATACCTTTTTATTTACATTGTTTATGTCCCTAACTTCTACTAAAAAATGCTTACTTTCTACCTACAGTTTGGGGCTTGTTTGATGTACATGTATTACTCTCGTACTTTTTTATTTGTACGATTTTACCATCGGTGTCAAAGGGCATATTAAGTATCTTATTTATTATCTATAGAAGGCTATTTCCCCAATGAAGTGAACAAATTGAGATCAATTCATATTTTGAAAAGAAAATTACGAATATTTTGACTGAAGGACAAATTTCGTTACAGAATATATTCGAAAAATTGGATAGAATGCAAAAGACAGGATGAAATGTGACCTGAGACATATTATACGAACGCTTCAATGAATAATCCTTTATTCCTTTTTTCAAATTGTTTCCTTTTAATTCTTTATTCAAACAAATTCTGTTTTAAATTTTTCATGAATAGATAAATGATTTTAGACCATACTTGTTTGACACGAATATAGATCACATTATAGAGTAGCCCGAACTAGCTCCTTCCTTCTTTGGGGAAATAAACGTCCAGAATACGAAATATGTTGTTCTCCAGAGGTTTTTAATTTCATGAATCACATTTAGTAAGTATTAATGAGGGTTTAGCCATTCTTTTTTTAAGCAGTTATGGACGTAAAAAATGCAAGTATGTGTTGAAAAGTAAATGTTGCTCTACACGATACTTAAAACACTGTAGCACTTTTCTAAGAGAAATAATCTCACGAACTCACTCACGAAAAGGAAAGTTAATTACCAATTGTAGAGCAATCTGTGTTAATGCGAATATCGATTTATCAAAAGAGCAAACCAAGTTCGGTTAAGCTACGCGAAAACTACTAACTAATTTTGTTTAATTGTTCGCACTGAAGTGTCCACATGCAGTTATTCAATGATACGTGACGCCCAAATTCAAGATTTAGGAAAAACGGGTTGAATAAATAGATGTTTTACCATGTGAAGAAGAAAATAAATGTCACATTATCAAATGCATGTAAATGGTAAATTTTGAAGAAATAAAACATTGACACGTGCGACAGCCCATTTAAAGAGGCGTACTCAATCGTTATTAACATAAGATTTCAAACAATCTAATTTATATCACATGCCGTCAGCAGAGAAGAATAACGACAGGGTTATTACAGGAAAACATTTCTTTACGGGAGAAATGATTCACTGACCTTTCCACAATCTGATTAAAATCAGATGGAATTCCGCTTGTTTAATTTCGTTTCGTTTTATTTCCGTTTCGTTTCGTTTCAGTTTAACAAGCTATATTCGCATATTGATGATGGACAAATGTTAAGCGAGCGATACTTCATCTGATTTTAATCAGATTGACCTTTCCATGGATTATTTCAGTGGGACATACTATACTATGCAGACTATTTCATTGCATTTGCCAAGTATCATTTCTAAACACAAGTGAAGTGTGAAAGTGAAGTTTTCGTATCTACGTATGCGTAAAGAATCACCACTTTGTCGCTTTACTAGCACAGGAAGAAATAATATTTAGCCAAAAAAAAATAATCTTGTTTCGTATGTAACTTTACAATTATATTACTTTCTCATTATTTCCAAATGCATTTGACCATGCACAGAATTCGATATGTGAGAAACTCATAACTTAACTTATTACTTTCGTTATAAAAATATTATTCTCTTTTAGTGCGGTATGATATGATTTTTATATTCATTTAATCATGATACATTTCACTACTTGTTAGAAAACTACTATTCAAATCAAGGCGAATAATATCAGCGGCGGAGCCAGGGAAAGGGGTGAGTTCCGTGGGGTAAACTCGACCGTAAAATTGGTTGAACCCGGAGGTTTCCCACAATCTTGTCATTGAACCTAAACAACTTCAAATTTTCTGACGGTTTTTTTTATTACAGACATGAAAGGATCGCTTTAAAAACATATTTTTGTAACGCGATTACCGTGTCAATGCATTTCTTCATATTAAATGTGCACATAGTTTTTTCACTTTCCTTGTTTCCAGTGTTCATTTAGTGCAGAATTTCTGTAAAGAAAAGATCATTTGTATTATTCAAGATTTACTGATTATTGTGCCAAATTTAACTACGTACACAAGTGTGATTGTTTATGATGGTTTTACTGTTCTATCAGTATTTTGCTTATCTAAAACTTTCAGACAATATTGAAACATAGGTGCTAATTCTTCCCATGAGACAGAATAATCATAACATAAGCAATGGATGAACAAATCAGAATTCAATGGATTTAAAACTTCTTTATTCTTTATTCATTTTACTGCGACTTTTTTGGTGTAGATAATAACACCGTTCAAGAAAATGATACAGAACGTTACAACACTGTGATTATACAGACAGACAGACAGATTGTTTATTAGCGTCTCACCATATGTACATTGAAATATATAAAATAAATATAGCAATATACGCAGAATCATAGATGAACATATGCCATTCCATATATGAGAGACGATTATCATGAATACATGACCGGTGGAAGAAACATGCAACATAGTCAAGAGGACTATTTGGATTAAACAATGTTTGTACCTACATAAAATACAAATGATATACATTTGATAGGCTTTGTTAATACAAGTAAGTGGGCTGATGTACAAAATGTGTTTTAGGAAGCCAAATGGAGAAAACATGAGGTAGTTGCTGATTGACAGGGATCAGCGCTGATTGGCCTTTATCAAGTGATGGTATGCTGTTGGGATGTATAGCCTTGATCTCTTGATCTCGGCGGGATTAAATTTCAGAACATTCATAGCTTCTTAAATCTTTCTCATCTTGTAATTTGAGAGACTGGTTTTAAAGATTTTGACTTTGTTCCAAAGGATGTTTAGGTTGGGCCTGGCTATTATCAGAGAGTCCGGGACGTTTAGACGATGTATGAATCGCCACATTCACTCTTACTGTCATAAATTAATCCTTATGGGTCTTGTTGAATCTAATTACTATCAATTTTTAGTACTATTGAGTACTGGCGATATTATGTTGTAGACCTATTTAACAACATGACTGGTGTGGATTCCTATATGACTAATGCAATCAATGGTGTTCTTTTATCGAGTATTACTGACAGTGGCTGAACATTTTAATGCTTATTGGTTTAACATAGTGACTTTCATCGAAATCCGGACAATGTACTGCGTAAGGGGTGCGCAAATGAATCGGAAACTAATGTATTGCACAAAAATACGACATTTGGATGAATTTTTTGATACGTGAAGGTTAAAACTAGTTAAAATATCAATTGCACGTAGAATATCGGCTTTGGAAAATATCTTTTGCTGTTGCTGGGTTACTTTGATTATTATTATTATGCAATAATCGAATAAAATCTTTAACACTCAAATCAGATGATATGGTATTGTGGTACATTGAAAGCAAAATGAAATTTTAGACAAACAACTAGGGGCATTTTAATAAAGTTAAAGGGAACAACTGTTTAAAGAGCCACTCCGTGAGTTGTTGGAGTCATTTATGTCAAAATTAATCAATGGTGTCATTTGATCGCGAAGTATCGACTGTTACTAAAAAGACACATGTTAAAGCTAATTTGTTCTGTACAGTCACACTATGTAAGGTAGAACGTCGCAATATATGTCTTTTGGACATGAAAAGTTAAGACATTTTGATTTTCTATCACCACATATGACATTTAGGTTCGTATCAAAGGTAATTAATATGTTATGAAAATCACGGAATGGCTCTTGTCAAATGTCAAATGTTTTACTTTGAATTTTAAGTAGGCGTATAAACAATGAAAATATGAGATGGAATGTAATCCTGTTGTAATAAACATGTATCAACATATATATTTACATTACTTGATAATATGCAACATACGGAATAAACGAGGCAGAGTTCTATGGATTTACGACTTATTTATTGCAGAATTGCGACGTTTCGGTGTAGCTGGTAACTCAGTTATCAAACTAATCATACTGGACATGATTTGTTAGTGGTTCCTCAGAGGTAATTGAGAAGTAATGAGTTAAAACAATGGAATAGGTTGATGTACGTGTAATTAAGAGAATAAACAACCCAATCTGCTTCTCTATAATACCTATCAATTTATACTAGCAAATTCATGTATTGAATGAACACATTTTTTATGAGTTCCATTACAAAATCAAATTTTAATTTTTTTTCCACCAAATCGTTTATGACATAACATAACATTTATGCAAAGCAATGCATCGGCAAAGTCTGAGCTGTCGTTCTTATCATCATTCCCTCTCACTCAGATATTACAACAAATAAATGCAATTGTTACTTTCAATTTCATCATATATCTTTACACATTCGTTAATTAAACTATTAACACATTCCCAATTAATCACGATAAGGTCTAAACCAGGTAACCTGATCACGTTGAGAATAGCGCGGGAAAGTCTGGCATATCTCAGAAGAGAGGCGTGGCATTCATTCCGTCCTGCAGGTAAGTGTCGCTGTCACGCCAATACCTGTAATCAACACCTGTATCACCTCTACCATACCTCAAACTGCACACGTTACCTGCACGGGATATACCTTTCTGGACGCTTCATTGTTGTATGGTAAGTGAACCCGAGATTATTGTGAGATTGGGACACATTGAAAGGGTATGATAAGTAACCATGGATGACATCATTTTGCCTAGATGCAAGGAACTGCATAGATACTTTTCAATAGGTACCTTGACGTTGTTGTAAAGAGATGGTGCCGACAATAGCATGTTCTTTTTAAATTCCACAAGTATCTGTAAGTATGTTTTACTTACCATCTGGAAAAACGTATTTTGAAATGCTACACTATCTTGCTTTCATTGAATGGCTCCCCTACAGATTAAGAAAAGCAATTTGGTAGAGAGGTATTTGGCCTTTTATTGTTTATACTTTGACATAAGTAATCAAATTGGATTTTATATTTTTTCATAACATATGTTAAATGTAATTTCAAAGCTAAGAAGTCACGCAAGATATGAGGGCTAATCTAGTATCAAGGTTATTCATTCATTATCAATATAGGTTAGCAGTAGCATAATTTGATTTCTTTTGGGAATTAGAAAATGAAATGATGTTTTTTGTTGTTAAAATACTAGTAAACAATTATGTCCATATGTTGAAAATAATCTTGAGATCTTGCAAAACTTTGAGACCTTGCAATTACTTTGAGCTCTTGCAACACTTTTGAGCTCTTGCAGTTACTTGGAGCTCTTGGAACTCTTTTGAGGTCTTTCAGCACTTTGAGCTCTTGAAACACTTTTGAGATCTTGCAATAAATTTGAAATTTTGTACTAACTTTGAAATCATGCAGTATTCGGGTCTTGTGTTTCTTTACAGATTACCCTCTGCTAATTAAATGTTTTCCTATTGTTTTGTTTATCTGAATGCTCCCATGATATGAGATATAATCAACTATATACTGCTTGAGAGGAATGCTGGAAGTAGTGAGGAAAATTAGACAAGGGATTTCATAAAGGATGAACTTATTCACCTTCACCAAAAATGTTCCCATATGAAATAAAGAAGTTGATCATTCATAAAAGAACATGCGTGACCAACTGTATGTGATCTGTATATTAGATCCACGACAACCACTACCAGTTGTGAAGTGTCCATTTATAAATCAAGGTGTGTATGTTCACAATGCAGTTACCTGTCCAGGTAATGATACAATATCAAAGCCAATAATGATACATTGTTGTGGATGGCATACAGGTTATACTTATTGTCAATCCAGTTTAAACATCATGGCATTATTGAAGGCATAAAACATTATCCTTGGAACAGGGTCAAGTTTCATTTGGCATATCTTATCAACAGTAAATGTATAATGGACAGTGGACCAATGGGGAAATGTAAAAGATATTGCTCTACATTCAAACATTCTTCTGACCAGGGTTAGAATTTGTAGAACTATAGATTTAATTCAACTACTGTCAGTCTTGTTCTGTAAACACTTGGAATAATTCCTTATTAGCTATGATTTTTTTATTATCATCAATAATTTTTATTTTAGTTTAAGGATCAAGGGTAGTATTCAATGTTTATTTTTATCATAGTGGTTTATGTTTATAGTTTGTAATTATCTTTATATAGTTTTTAAAATCTAAAACAGACACTATATTCTAAGAGGACAAAGAAAAGGTTTAATCTATCATACATGTCTCAGATTCTAAAAGAAACAAAACTCATGTAGTATATACATATTTCATTTTTATCTAAATTTAATTATAAGATGTAAATCAAAAGAGATGGCATCATGATACATTAACTCACCATTCATTAACAGGTAATCCCACATTTCATCATCTTATCTGTTATAGATTATCCTATGATACGGTCTCATTATTTTACCCATATGTATTCCTGAATCTCATCATTTCTCTTTGCGCATTAAAACATTATTGTGCATTTCAACACCTTTAAATAAGGTCATTTGCTTCAAATGTTGCAGATGTTAAGCTCCCTTCTTAGTGGGGTCATATTCTGTGTTTTTTTCAATATTTGTAGCTGAATATTTCAATGTTATATTTCCCACAGTCCTAAATCTAACAAACCTCATTCTATATATTTGATAAAGCATGGTAATATCATGCTACACACAAACAACAAACGTATTACATATATACATGCATGACCTAAGAAGTTTTTCTTCAGTATAAACCAAATAGCATGACATGTTTTTTATTATTTTTAGTTTTGTGAGTGAGTATTCCATGCCAATAAACTCAGGGTCTATAGAGAAGCCAATCTGATAGTAGCAAGATAACATCACATGCTATGCATTCTGAGTTTTTGATTTTTTTGTTTGACCCTGTTCACTATGAGTGATCAGCTTTAAAGCCTGCAGTATTATTGAACAGTGTTGTTACTTTACTACAAGTAGATCTTTAAACACTCTTTCAAAGGAAATATCCCCTTGAATCTTTTTTAAGGATTCTTTTATTACTTTTTGCGCTATTTTCTTAATCTTTTTTCCATGATGTAGAGAGTGGTATTACTGTCAGTACAGCATATAAGAATATGACTAGTGTTGGAGCCAATAACCACTCCAGCACCCCTACCATTGAAAAAACTCAGTTAATGGCTTTTCTGAACCATAAAATTTAGACCCTAATTTCATTAAGTGAACAGCCTCTGCCCACCCAAACAACCACCCCACTACTAACACTTCTGGAAATATCACTGAATGACTTGCCATGGGAATTTATTTTTCAAAATTATGGTTTTGCTTTATTTTACTGTACTACATAATTGCCTTTTACAATATTTGTATCTTTCTACATGTGATTTTAAACAGTTTATACTGTCATAGCTAAAACTACTTTCTCAAAACGTTGATGCCTTTTCTTTGATAAGAGTTTTCCAATCTTCATTTTCTAATTTAGTAAGTGAGATTCAAAAAAGGATTACTACCATGATTATAATATACAAATATTTACTGTAATTTTTCCAAAGTATTTGTTTACACAATACCTAAAAAAGTTAAAGAGAAAAGTGAAACTAAATGTAAACTGACAAGAAGATAAGAAGTACTGAATGTACAACCTGTAACTACTTATAGGACAGGGAATGTTATTTAAAGGGGCAGTAGCATGTTTCTTAGGGAAATCAAATGGATCTCAAGAAAATGAAAATAAATGTTAGCAATTACATGGCAATTTTTTATAATCAGTTTGAAGCCAATTGTAACATCTTCACATAAGCTATACAAACCCATTTCCCTACCTTAAATGATTGAAAGGTGTTCATTCTAAATTTGCAGCCAACAGTTTTTGCCTGACACATGCTACTTCCTCTATGACTGTTGATTCTCTGGTTCAGTAATGAGGGGTTTGACACTCTGAAAATGATTCATATGGCATAAATATTTGAAGAAATAAACCTTTTAAAAAACTACCACCGCCCCTTGAATGTTGTGGTCTACCTGCACTCTGTATAACTGATATAAATGAATAAAAAAAGGTTACCAAGTTAAGAAAAATCATTGCTTGCAGGAAAGTAAGTGTTTTTTCCTTACATATAGAGTATGTTTTGAATGCTTACTCACTTCTTCATGATAACGGTCGACAGGTGTGATGGTTCCTCCCACATTCACGATCACTACACAGGTAAGATTGCGACAAAACATCAAAGAACAGAGCATAAAAGCTTTGTAACTTGAGAAGCAATAAAAATCTGCTTTACATACCTCTATTGTACAGAGTGTACCACCACTACTAACTTCCATTCCTCTCTGTTCCACATGTCGACATATTTCTACAGGTGTAACAATACAGACATTTCACAATACGATACGTATCCTATATCTTATAACAGGACATTTCAATTTGATGCATTTCACAATACACTATTTTCACGGATTTTTTTATAACAAGAATGATGAAGTTTTAACGAACACCTTGATTATATGCAAAATAAACAATTTCAATGTTTACAATTATGTATCACATTACACTGACCATATTATGAAACGTGTATCGTCCGATTAAGTACAATTTTAATGTCAACCATATGTATCACAAAACAAAGGCCGTATTTTATTGACTGTATTGATAAAAATTTAATTTTAACAAACACCTTGATTTTATGCAAAGTGCATTGCTGTCAGCAGTGAGAAAAGTTTACAAAAGTTCTAAATAGATGAAAGTTACATATAATTAGATGACTGTTTCATCTAAGTAGATCTAATCATGTGATAGTTTCACAATCATAAGAAAAGAACTCATACATTTTTTTCTAATACACTGCATCTCTGTCCCAAAGTAAGATTTATTACTTCAGAAATGATTAAATCATGTAATGAAATTTACTGGATATAAATTAAAGTTTCTTCAATCCCTTTTTTTAAAATATTTGCCTTGCCTTTATTGAAATCTTGCTTAAGACAAATTTGTAAAGTAATTATTGTAGTTATAATACAGTGAAATGTGTTGTGTTATAAATGTTAATACACAATGGAATTCATTCGTGACCATGGCAACTAAATAGTTGTGGACGTGGTATCATATTTGGTGTCAACTTTCTGTAGTGTTGCTTGTATATAAATCATGTCTACTTAGCCTATTAAGATATATATTGAGCCCAAAGTTTGCTAGAAATGCAAGAAAAAAATTTTTTTATCATAACAAATACACAAAAATTACTAATATTGAAATTTTTAAAAATCATCATAAATTGAGTTCCTCATCAAATTTTCACATCTTATATTGATTACGTCTTTATAAAATGCATCTTCACATCATGAAAATATGGATTCACGTATATTATGAAGTTGATTTTTGATAATCGAAATTATTTATGAGTATAACCAGAATAGGAGAAATCTTCAACTCAGTTGTTGGGTAGTGGTTTCTTATGGTTCTTGTAGTGTTGTTTACAGAACACGGTCAATTATGCAACTCCGTATTCAGGGGCAGGCTATTATCATCATGTAATTTCCCAGGCAGGATATTAACACCAGCATGATATCTACAACACTTTGTCAATGACATGATTGGTTATTGATTAGTTGCGAGTGATTGCAGTTGTCATGGCAACTTGAACATTATTTCTTTGAGAAATTTGAACTTCAAGTTGGTGTGTAGCCGAAGATTCCTCTCTGATGGTGATAAATACATAATCAGTTTTCTCACTTTATCTTCCTCTCAAGATGGCATATCACGTTTTTCACACTATTCGTCAACTATCAGAAAAGTTCAAAATGCAGGGCATTAGTAACTAATTTTCAGTTGTCTATATACAAAATATTGTAACAGAAGTGATTGTGAGATCATCTCCAGTGGGATTTGAACCCTGGACCTCCACTTGAGAGTCAGACACTGATTCAGCCGAAGAGACATCTCACCAGCAGATGCCAGTAGGAAGGCTTTTATCTCACCCTGCCACAAACATATAAATAAAAAATATATAAAACATAGATCACTTTTGCATTAAATGAAACATAACAGTTACTTTCAAATTCTTCCTGGTTTCATTTCTTTGATAACCATTCAGGAAGTTGTGTTGTGAATAATAAAGACAATTATAGTGAACATTCATCTTCCTGATTTGAGATAAACAACATATCAAAGTAGAATAAAACGATTTTAAGAAACTGATGAAATGATTAACTCTCGGACATGTTGTTATAAGTGTTACATAACTTATCTGTCCAGGAAGATAGAACAGCTGATATTTCAGGAGTGAAATTCTTGTAGTTTACGTGCAAAAGTGACGAGAACGGTGACGTCATACATCTTTGCTATATCATGGCAAAGGTGATGACAAACTTTGTAGAACTGAAACCATTGACACCATCAGTGTACAGATATCATCAATATAACTCTCAATGATAAGAACTAATACCTAACTAAAAGGTATCTCTGCATATTAATTCCAAATGCTAACTTCTGTCCTACCTTTGTGGGAAGAGCATTTATAAAGTGCTGAGAAGATATTTCTCAGTTGGTGAAAATCAGTCTTCAATTGCAAGAACTTTTTTTATCTACCTCTGTCTTTACGGCTTAGCATGTAAAATATGTGGTCTCTAAAGCCAGTTGCTGTTGACTAATCTTGCTTAACAATTGTAAATATTTTTACATCCTATGAAAATATTTTGGTCAAGGTGTCACTAGCATTGACTTGATAGACCTTCTTTACATTTTTCTTTCGATTGCTTTGCCTAATCTACAACTAACCTTATTGCATCAACAAAAAGGCCTTGGCAACTTCTATATACGCTACACTGGCATAATCAGATAATGCTCTTTGAAAGTGGATTAATCATGTAAGAGCACTTTAACTGCCCACCTAAAACACATTAATTCTCTTTATTCAATATGGACTGATTTGTAGGTCAGTCAGTACGTATTGCAAAGATTTTGATATGGGTGCATCCTTTCTATGCAAGTTTAGTTTCTAAGTAATGATAAGTTCACAACAAAATTAAAAAGAATTTGAGACAAGATTGATAGTTGTAATACAAATGTACAACCAACATTTTTTAATGTGATTTTGAGTTTGTATTTGTATGTTTTATCTTGATTATGACAGATTTTTTTGTGATTATAGTTACATTCTTCATAGATAGTGACCAAATGTAACATTGTTATATTTGGGAGCACACTATATGTAATAGTACAAATTCTTGTACTTTTCTTTATAAATTTTCTTAAAGGATAAGAACCCACATCTTTATAGTCATGCACCAACCCAAGCACTGACAATACCAGCAGCTAACCAACTCACCCATCTCTCCTCAGCTTGACTACTGGCTGTGTTAACTGGCTTGGAGGCTGTTAGTTCGATACTGCCACAGACTTGACCTTAAAAAATGCTGAAATTTGTACTATTGGAGATAGTGTGATCCCGATATAACGATGTTAGGATTTTTATTTTCAACCGAACATCACGCCTTAGGTTACATTTATGCAAGAGAATCAATTATTCAAATCATGGCCATTTGCGATGAATTAATAAATACCAAACTATTCTGGGTAGTTATTTAGCAGCAAAATAGGATTGGCTAGCTATTTGGCAGTGATTAAAGCTTATGTGACTTATTCCAGAAACCAAGTTAAATGGGTTAAGAAAAGTAACCTTTATATCCTCAGGAGAAAATAAACTTATTTGCGACAAGATCTACCCTTTCTCACTCCACTAATGACCGAAATATAGATAGAGAGGAGCTAAAGAATGACTCCTTCTTTCACTCACTCCACCCTTTCAAGATACACTTCTTACAGTAAGCCAATCAGTAGATAATCACTTTTACATCACACACTTGTCTAAACCACTAAGCAGTTTAACGCCTACCTATCTTGCAGTTCCTTTAAAACAATATTAACATCTACAATCTTTGCTCTACTCAAATTCCAGTTTCCAGCATATTTGTGAATTCTGTGTGCCAATAATCTTGGGAAATGTTTGATGGTGAACTAGTCTTATCTCTGCGACCATTATAAGTGTTCAGGGTGGGGTTATTGCAGGCAGCTTATCTCTGATTGGACTGGTGACAGGGAAAGGTAAGTCACGTCTCGTTGCATTCTTTGTTGTATGTGACACACAAAGCAGGTCAGTCAAACACGCCAATTAGTTGATTAGTTAATTAGCTTCTCTTGTTAGTCAAGGTTAAGATCCTGGCCTGTTTCCATGTTTTCATTGATAATTTTTTTCTAACTTTCTGAAGATGTTGTGAAGAGGTCATGCATTTATACTTAATGAAAATCAAAATATGTAACTGATTTTTATGTAAATTAAAGTAAACAAAGTACTGAAAAGGCTAATTTTATGCAATAATTATTCTTTTGCTTTGAAAATGGAATTAGTTAATTTCATTATTTGCGATTTTTTTTAGTTAGGCCTAATGGATTATATTTTGATTCATGTAAACCCTTTTTTGCAATCATCATTAAAACATTTCACAATTGATCATAAATGGTTAAGAAGTGATTTTAATCTTTTATCATTGTGTGCTTGTTGGTCTTGATGTTGTATTCACATTAGAAACACTTGAGAGAGACGAAAAGATATTTGAATTTTTTGCCAATCTTAACAAATGTTGAAGCTAAACATTTTTAGCAACTACTTTTATTAAATCATCAAAAAATTTGATGCTTGACTAATGTTTTTATCATCAAAAGAGAAAAATAGATATAAAGACAATGAAAACTCCATAAGCAAACCAATACAGTAGAACACGGATATAACAAACTTCAAGGGACCAACGAATATAGTTCGCTATATCCTGTGTTCTCTATACACATATAATTTTAATGATATGATCTTATATAGGGCTTTTGACGGGACTTAAAATTATGTTCGCTATATCTGTGTACTACTATATATCCATAAGATGAATATTGCTGAAGTCCAAAATTGAAAGAAAAATTTAATTTTCAGACAAAATTTGCTAAAGCTAGTAAACATCCACCCACTGCTTTACACCATAGAAAAACCATCATCTCTCAATCACAGTTGTCCTTCTAGCACAAACACATAAGGGCCAATTCCACACATGTCCAGCCTATTAGCAAATTATAATCCCCTGAGCTGATTAGTAGCTATAGGGATGGATTAAGACTGGAGGAACAAAACCTAATTTAAAGCTTAAACTCAGTATCCAAGGTGTGTGTAATGTTGCAGGTCTCTCTAGTGATAAGGTATAATAACCGCAACACGTCTCTCTAGTGACAGGCGTAATCACTGCAACCACTCCACTAAAAGGGACTGGATAATTTTTAGTGCACAGTGTGATTGTGAGCTCGGTGCAGGCAGGATCCAGGTGTTTCATTTACCTGTAATCAGGAACTTACCTCTGTGAGACGACTGTGGTACTTGTTTCAGGTTAGTCAGTGATATGTTGATGATTTGTTTATTATGATTTAAACCAAATGAGTTAGTGAGTGAGTTAGTGAGTGAGTGAGTGAGTAACTGTATAGTATTTCAGCCATCAGTGACATTAAATCAAATGATCTTGAATAATAGATACATTGATGCTGAGGTGACAAGCACTTGTTAACAGACTTCTTTACTTCGCAACAGTCTCAAAAGTGACTTTTTGTATGGATGTTTCAGGTAGGTAGAGGGATATTCAAAGATAACAAACAGCTTTTAATGATCTACATGAAATTATCACCAATCTGATATTAAGATGAAGAAATCAACAGACTGTTGATCTTCTTAATATTTAAATAGAGTCGTCATGGAATGAATTGTCACACTGTTGTTATTTTTGTTTGAATATATCAGGTTAAAAAGTAGATATTAAGATATAACGAGACACAAGGATATACATGAAATTATATTTGATAAATAACAAATATGATGATAAGGTGACAAGAATCTAGTGGCTGATTTGCTTCTTAATTTCTCAAAAATGTCTTTGTGGTACAGATCGTAATACTGTTGTCAGACATTGACTGTAACTAGCAAACCTTAGTTGAGAATTAAAAAGGAGCTACGCTGTCCCTCCACTAGGCAATCAGGTGAACAGCGAGCATGGTTCTATGTTGTAGGATTGTACCATTGAAATATCCTTATCATCATCATCATCATCATTTCTATCATAATGATAAATACATTGGTGATAAAGTAAGTGATGTGACAAAGAGAACTGCATAGGGTGTTTAGGATCAACATTACGATTTCAACAGGCTGATTAATCATTCCAAAAAAGATTTTGAAATTGTGGTTAAGTGGTGACGACGCATTAAAAATTACTTAGTCCTCCTGATATGTTATCTGTTAATCTATTTACTAAACATTGATCTAGAAATTACAATCAATTTTGAGTAAAAATTGTGATAAATGCTTTCAAAGTTTCATAATATGCTAGTGGTATGTTATGGTTTAGATTTTATCATCAACAAGCTTGTAATGAACACACATCTTTCACAATATTTTCAATACAAATTTCTCAACTATATAAATATATTTTTTAAAGAGGTTAAGTTATACAATTTACTTTGAGTGTAAATATTCGTATTTATAAGCTTTATCAAGTCAGTAAAAGAAAATCTGAATTATTTTAATTTCAATGAATTCATAATTGTAAAAACAAATCTTATCAAAATATAGTACATGTAAAATTGATAAATCTATACACGATTCACTTCACTTCATACCATGTCTAAGAGTCACATACCAACATAGATAAATGTTCACCCAATCTGATTGTGTCAACATGGAATGAAATCTATCTAAATCAACAGTGTCATGATATTGAATTAATGTAAGCCTGTTGTGAAAGCTAATACAGTAACAACATAGGCTGATGATATCATGCAGGTTAAAGCTAGCTTGTAAAACTGATTTAAATGTCACCCATTGAGATCAATAATTGACTGGTTAAATGTGAGAAGAAATTTGTGTCACTTTTTCTACAGAAACATGCCAGTTAAACAATTCAATGATTTATTTGTTTCAAAGAATACTTCATAAAAGTACTCAATTTACAACAAATTTATTAAGAACAAAAGAACACAAGAAATTAAATCAGCATTTTTACAGACCAGTTTGATATGATAAATTGCAGGTAGTTCAATACCTTTTTATCTTCACTGACATCAGGGTTAGTGATTAGGAAAAACAACCTCTATCTAATATCTAATGCTTGCTGCTATCATTTGCAAAATGCCGTGGAGATGTTGTGTGAATCAACATTAACACTAACATTAACCTTAAGTGCAGTCCTTTAGCATTGAACTGAGAACACTTGAAGTGGTTATATTGACATATTTGTGTAATGGGACCTACATTTCAAGTAATTGTGTATATCACTTCATTTATATCTCAAGTTTACACATTCATAAATTTGTTTTCAGTTTTTACAGATATCTAACCCTCAACCATCAACATGACCAAGGAAGGAGAACAAACTGTTGCTGAGGTTGTTGCAACTGAAGAGACTAAGACTGAGGATCCAGCTCCTGAACAGAAAGCTGAGGAAACAGCCACTGAGAGTGAGACACCAGAAGCACCTGCAGAAGCACCTGTAGATACACCAGCAGAAACAGAAACTGTTGAAACAACTGCCACTGAGGAGAAACCAGCTGAAGCGGAGACTACTCAAGAGGAATCAAAAACTGAGGTAGGTATTTTATTGGTTAGGCAATCTATTTCATGGTGTTTATTCATGAATGCATTGAAAATCTCTTGGGTCATAAAATCATTTGTAAGAACTTGTAGGAATTCAATTGATTAAGATATGTAATGATTAACATTACATCTGTTGTTTTTTCAGACAAAATAAGAACATTTTCAGTTGTAAAATTCAACAAAATTTCATCATATGACATCTAATTGCTGTGTTTTATTTCTTTTCAGGAAACTCCAGCAGCTGAGGAGTCAAAGCCAGAAGAAACAAAACCTGAGGAAGCACCTGCTGCAACAGAGGAGACTCCTGAACAAGAACAAGCTCCAGAAACCTGTGAACCACCTGCACCAGAGACAACTGAACCACCAGCTCCAGAAACATGTGATCAACCAACTGAATCAACAGATGGCCAGACAGCTGAAGACAAACCAGCTGAGGAAAAGCCAACACAGGATGAACCAACAGAAGAAAAGGCATCTGAACCAGAAGCAAACACTGAAGAGAAACCTGCAGAACAAGAAACTGTAACTGAAGAAAAACCAACAGCAACAGAAGCTACAACTGAGGAAACACCTGCTGAGACAGAGACAATTGAAGCTGCAGCAACAGAGGAATCAACAGAGAAGTCTGCTGAAGATTCAGCTGATGCAGCAAAGACAGATGAATCTTCAAAAGATCCCTTGGAGGATACCATTGAGACCATTGAACTGACAGACCAGAAGACTGAGGCTCCTCCAGTGGAGGGTTGTGAAATAATACCAACCAAAGAAAATGCCCTGATGGCTGTTCCTGAAACAGAGGAACAGAAGGAGGAAGAAGCTGTGGAGCAGAAGGCAACAGAAGCTGCGTCTGCTCCTGCTCCTGAGGAAACCAAGGAGGAACAGGAACAGACTCAGGAACAGGTTCCAGAGCAGACACAGGAACAGGCCCCTGATCAGATTCAGGAACAAACCCAAGAACCAGCACAGGAACAAACACAAGAACAGACAGAGGAACACGACAAGGTTTCAGAGAAGGCTGAAGAGACAACAGATACTCCCGAATCCACCCTTAACAACCAGACAGCTGAGAAAGAGGCAATGCAGCAGTTGGTGGATAAGAATGCTGAGTTGGAACATGATGCAGCTACAGCAACCACAGCTCAGATGGACATGAAGTCCACGATGGACGAGAAAGAGATGGAGATTGAGAGACTGAAGACTGAGCTCAAGAAACAGCTTGAGGAGAAAGATCAGCTTAAATCAGAGGTGGAAACTCTGAAGGAGTATGAGGAATGGGGCAAGAACAATGGAGAAAAGTTGAAGGATACACAGAAGAAGCTTGTCAACTTTGCAAGCGAGATTGAGGATAAAAACAAGAAGATAAGCAACCTGGACAAGGAGCTCATGGTCACAAATGATAAGCTGAAAGCAGCAGAGGCAAAGGCGCAATCTAACACGGAGCCTCCCAAATCAAAGTCTTGTGTCATAATGTGAGGACTTCGCAATGGAAGAGGTTAACGATTAGTAAATGAACTTGAAAGAAAATGGAAAACTGAAGCACTGAGGAGTTTCTTCTTATTTCATTCAGACCATTTTACATGAGCAATACATTCCCCATCCCAAAAAGTAAAAACTGTCATTAAGTTAATGAAAGGTTTCTGATGGATGAAATGAATGAGAAATTCATATTCTTTGATGTCAAAAACAATGTTATGATACTGTGATACTGTCCAAATTCTGTGATGCAACTTGTTGTTTAGTCTTTGAGAAGATTGTGATACAATGAAAGCTACCTTCAGTGAATTATGTGGATATATAAACTTTATACTCTGTATAATATATGTTACATAAATATGATCCTTGAACCACAAAACTCTACATCATGATTCTATCTTTAGCAAGGCTTTCAGAGTGTTTTAAAGTTAGAATTATGAGGTTTTCGATTACATATGACAAAAATTAGTGATGTGAAAACTTGTTCTAAAAACTATCATTTGAAAAGAAGGTTATTGAAAGACAGTTTATTAAATGTTATAATAACATGTTTGAAATTTAATTATTCTCTTTCATGATGGAAACAGAGCTAATATATATATATATATATATATATATATATATATATAAATTTAAATGGTCTTGATCAAAATCAGTGGTTCAACAATAGTTTCTATGTTTTTTTTAAAGAACAAGAGAGTCTTATATATATAAACAATAATGCAATAATGTTACTCTGTACCATAGTGTTAACATATCTATATACTGTATTATTTATATGTATTTATTACGAGTTTTTGTAAATATTGTACATTCATACATGATTTTATTCGTTTTGACAACTGGTTAGCTTTTAGCACCTGAATTATTTATGAAACCCTTTATTTTATGTAAATTCAGTTTAAATGATACTATTCATTAAATAAATATTAAGTAAAAGAAATTGTGTTGTCATGATCTGGTGTTTAAAAATGTTAATCCAATTAGTGTAAGTGATGAGAATGGAAAAACAGCTGGAGAAAAAGATACAAAATAATTCACGCATTTATAACCTGCAACACTAGGATGTTCGATGAGCATGTAGTCCCTGGTTGATATATGAACTGGACCCAAACAAGAAAAGCATAAATTACTTTAATTCTCAAGTTAAATTTTCAACATAATGTTGAATTACTTGATGACTAATTTTCATAGAATATTGAGCAATGGTAAAGTTATCCAACAATATTTACTTAATTACCATTCCATGTTTAATGATGTCAAATTAATGAACTTCTTGGAGATGCGTCGAATAGCCTCCATCAGACCCCATCTTACTGAGGCAGCTGCAGCCAGTCTAGTTAAGTGTTTTATCACCTCAAGGTTGGATTACTGCAACTCAGTATTCTACGGCCTCCACGTCGATGAAATTGCACGTCTCAAACGTATTCAACATAGCGCAGCTCGTCTCATCATGAGAAAGCGGAAGTATGATCACGTGACTCCTTTGCTCAGACACTTACACTGGCTTCCTATCCCATACAGATACAAATACAAGATCGCAGTGCTTGTGTATCGCCACTTTGATGGGTCTCTGCCGCAATACCTCTCCGAAGAACTGACACACTACCAGCCTCCACGTACACTTCGATCATCAAGTGAGAGATTGCTATCAGTGCCAAAATGCAATCTCAAGTCAGCGGGCGAGCGATCTTTCAAATACAGTGCTCCTTCAGTGTGGAACGCTCTCCCCGCAGAACTCAGAAACACTCCTACTCTTGAATCTTTCAAGACTGCCCTAAAAACATTCTTTTTTAAGCAGGCCTTCCCCTAGATTACATTCCAATAGTTGTGAGACAAAAGAAGCGCAATGAGTCCCAAGGGAGACTTGCGCTATACAAATATGATCCATTATTATTATTATTATAACTTAAATTTTTACAAAAATAACAATTGCCAATTAAAAAGTGATTTTTAGACAAACATTTATTGAAATGTTTTTCTTTCATATTCAGTAATGGAAAATGCATGAGGGCTTTATTCATGAAAAAATATACAGATGTTAATAATCTGCGAATTCCACTCCTCTGAATGCATTCTTCAAATTTCTGAAGATTGCTGCATCAGGGAAAGATTGATGTGAGTGATGAACTATTTACCTGGTGTACATTAAAATTTGCCTCGTAGAATTGAGCTTGAAATTGATTTGTTTAGCATGTATTTTTTCCATCACATGCTGCAAAGTGACTGACAGCAGATACCCTTTATTGCATGTGCTTAGATCATGCTACCCATGTTTGCCACATGTGCCTCGCTTCACACATCATTTGAAAATCACAGATTTCTTACTGCTAAAGGTAACTTTTGTCACTCACTTTCAGACATTATTTTCATACATGCAACTTTTAGACTTGTCATTCTTGAAGCACATGAGTAGATTCTGTATTCCCTCAAAAATCATAATCTGCTCTCTGAATGGAACTAAGAGAGCCTTATAAATCTGAAATATTGCAATAAACTCAAACTAGATTCTCTCGAGTTAGTAAAGTATCATTACAAAACAATGGCCTGAAAAAAGAAAAGTCTCATGTGCTGAGGTCACTCACCAGATTTCTCCAAAATAATTCAGCAAAAAATCATTGGCTTGTTTCTTCAAAAAAAAGGAAATTAACTTAACTTTCAGTCGTAAATATGTGACTTGAACAAACAAAACTGAAGTCCACAACTTAATGACTGTTAATGAGAAGAGGATATATAATGAAGAAACAGAAAAGACTTAAGTTGTTGTAAATGTTGATTTATTCATGCAAGGGTAGTAGCTGACACAGACAAACCCATGAGACATGGTCTCTGTATATATCACTCCTCTGTATATATTTACTCAAATCATTCATCAAATGATTAAACATAACACTTCACAAGCATATTTTACTGAAGCTTCTGGAGGCTGTGAAATAAAATTATTAGGAAATATTTTTTGGGCTGTACAGTAGCAGTTGCAGTTACATCAAACAGTTATTTACTTGATAACATATAGAGATAAATTTATTTTTATGACTCAACTATGTGAACTATATATAATAACTCATCCTTTAAGATATTTTTGGGTATTTTTTTTGTAGAGGGTATACTTAATTTGTGCAATATTGGATAATATACATATAGTCCAGATTGTTTTCATGTCAAACAATTTTATGTGTGGATATTGCGATGTCATGACATCATTTCATGGACTAGATTAACGTGTAATTTCAGATAAATTGGATCTCATTTGAACTTTGACTGTCTTTCACCCTTCAACAAGTATTACAAAGCAATAAAAGCAAAACATCTTCCTGTGTATGCACTGTCAAAAACTTAAGAGGGTCTTGATGTCTGTCTGACCAGCAGAAAAAATAACAGCTAGATTGAATGAAGAATCATAAAATGGCTACCTAAGAAGCTTATCGAACACTATGGCAGTTTAGTTTCTTGTGCAATGCCACTTAATGCATTTTTTTTTTAAATGGATATGACGACAGACAAAAACGAAAGAAAATGTTCACATCTGAGATCCATATTACTTTCACATATTTTGGTCACAAAAGAAGCACTATTTACATAAAGTATGCCTATATACAAAACGACTTTCTATATTATGGGAATAAAAAGTTTATCTCACAGTCATGTAACATGACAAAAGAATTATGCAGAGATCAGAAAAACAATGGACATTTATTTTTCCTTGCTGAAAGACAAATAAATTCACAAGAATTTTTCTATAATCATATCTGACATTGTTCTACAAGTGCCAAAAGCTTGTCATTCAAATTGTGGAATAAAATTAAACCTAAATTTCTTACAAAACAGAAAAAAGTACAGTATTATGAAGTGCGGTTTTCATACATTGTGGGTTTTTTTAAATAAGGGTTCCAAAAGGTTGCCTCAGTGAGAAAAGTTGTAACAGAGAAGGATTTTCTTATTTTATTTAATGAGTTGTTTCTAAAATATTATGGACATGACATAATAATTATTTACAAAATTTTAAACATCATAATTTAAGTAAAATGTCATTCATAATGATAATCACAATCAGAAAACCATAAATTAAGGAAATGAAAGTTAAAATCAACTAAAAAATAAAAGTGGTAAATTTTGAGCAGTTAAGTGTACAAGCACCAAAAGAAAATAATAGAGTACAATAACATTATTTATGATCTTCACTGCTGTGCAATACGGGACTCATGAATTAGGTAAATAACAATTAAAGCTGTTGTCTTGGTACAATGTATATCACACATGGTACAATCTTGGTACAATGTATATAAGATATGGTACAGTCTTGGTACAATGTACATCACACATGGTACAGTCTTGGTACAATGTACATCACACATGGTACAGGCTTGGTACAATGTACATCACACATGGTACAGTCTTGGTACAATGTACATCACACATGGTACAGTCTTGGTACAATGTACATCACACATGTTACAGTCTTGGTAGAATGTCCAGCAGACATGGTACAGTCTTGGTACAATGTACAGCACACATGGTACAGTCTTGGTACATCATATATTGTACAGTTGTCCATCACCTCACACTCAGTACTCCTTATAGCTTATGTACCAGAATATTTTGGTATTAGTTAATGAAATAAGTCGTTATGAAAGTAGTGTTGGTAAAGATTACTGTTAGTGATTGCATTTTATTCCATAACTTGCTGATTTCCATGTGATTGAGGTCCTCACTAACTCAATCACCTTCTCAAACAAACAACTTACAATCAGTGTTTTTTTTACCTAACAAGCAAGCAGGGTATGTTGTTTGAAAAACCAACCAACCCTCCTTAAATTTGAAAAGCCCTGCAAAATGTATATACTTAGTTCATCTGAAATCTCACAAGCCAGTTGGTCTTGCTAACCTGTTCTTTGAAATTAAATAGCAATTGTAACATGATTTCGTTGTATACTCGATCCGATTGTTTGATTTGAAAATTTCCCCATGTTCAATACAAAGGATACCAGCAGATTCGTTAAGGCAAATCACCCCAAATTTATACATCGTGTTCACTAGATTCTGCTGCAACTCAAGATATAATTTTCCTGTTTCTTTGAAAGTTCATGCTCCAATTAGATAGTTGTCATTGTAATTTTTTAGATTGTATCTACCTATAGATATCACAACTAAATTTAAAACATTTTCAACTAGCTAACTAAGTCAAAGTTGGCTGCTTTGCTTATGAGGCAGCCTTCTCCATGAAATGATGAAACAAAGGCCATCCGTTTTGATGTCATAAGTTTGTGTCACTTTCAAAATGGTCTTTGGGTTACACGATATTTGTCAATGAGCTTTTTAATGTTTCTTTCAATCTAAAATTAAACAGGTAGGTTGTAAAATCTAGTTATTTTCGAATGCCACTGTTTGCCATTATGTCTATGATGTTTTTAATGTAAACTATGCCGGGAATTAACATTAAGTTAAACTTTACCACACTTCTTACAACAACAGTCGCAAAGTCCTTTCGAAAACAAAATTAAGTAAGCAAAAAAGAGAGTTGGCTCTTAAACTTCTATTAACTAATGGTCATGTTACAATATTGATAAATAGTTGCATTTGGAAATGTTAACGCTGTCGGTTTTAAACTAAATTTGAGTGCAAAAAAAAATGCAAATTGGAAATTTAACAAAAGCAACTATTATCTTTTAAAAAGCTTTTGGGAAGCTACTTGAACACTGCTTACAACTTCAAGAGTTATAATCAAAAGGATACAATAAGTTAAGAAAAATACTCAACAACGAAAATTACACAACCATTTAAGTAACTTTTGATTTAAAATGGGTATCACATTAAATATGCATTGAATGTCTGTAACATTACCATGATATTGATAAAAAGTTGCAACTGTTTTTAGAATTAATTAAACAGGTATAAACAAAGCAAAAAGGGAGAGAATGCATAATAAATATTAAAACAAAAAACATTCTTAAATTCAAAACCTAAAGTATGTGTATTTGTATTTTGTTTAGAGCAACTGAACTGACTTAGTTCTTTTTTAAATGTCATAAATTGAGAAGCCAGTATTCCTTCCATCCAAGGAGTTGAGTATTCCTAATGTTGTATGTCATCTGCTAACAGCAAAGGGAGCAATATGGTAACCAGAGAGAAAATTACGTGTAAAGTCACATGCCATTACATAGATGCATCATTCAGAGGTTCAACACAATAACACAACACAGGCATATCACATAACACACAAATGATTTGTACAAGGTACTGTTAACATTGATATGTTTAAAGCCATTGTGGGATTGAAATCACAATACATGAATTCATGTTCAAACTAATTTGATGTTCTAAACCTCATTCATTATAGATGCATTTTTGGTTCTTTATTTACAAACGTGAAGAAAACGCTTTGATAGATTTATGGAGAGAGAAATCAGGACAGACTTGAGAAATAAATGACAGATCATCTGCATCAAGCATGGTAAGATCTACAGGCCATCACCAATACCTTTGACCAGTTTCTTTTTGCAATAAATCCCACATTTATCTAAGTAGTACATAAAATAAATCTTGCTATTTAAAAATAGGAAAAAAACATGAACTCTCATCCTAACCATATTTACAAAAAAATAGAGCCATGGGCTCTGTAGCTCATCAGACTTTTGATAGAAATAGGTGTTGTGGTTTAGACCATGGGGTCATGGGCAGTGTAGGAATGATAGACTGTCCCAACGTCCGAGTTATTCACAATCAAATAAAAAAGGCACCGAACCTACAATTCAGAATCCCCATTGTCCAAGGAGTCTACACACAACTATTAAGCTATCAAGACCTTTTGGAACTGGAGAAGAAGATGAAAGTAGGATTTTAAGGTTTTGACCCCTGTGACCCCATTTGGGGTCAAGTGGTCACCAAACCTACAATTTAGAATCCCCAGTGTCCAAGGAGTCTTCACACAATTTTTCAGCTCTCTAGACCTTTTGGAACTAGGGAAAAAGATGAAATTAGGTTTTTTAGGTTTTGACCTCTGTGACCCCATTTGGCGTCATGGGGTCACCAAACCTTCAATTCAGAATCCCCGTTGGCCAAGGAGTATACACACACCTTTTCGGCTCTCTAGACCTTTTGGAACTGGAGAAGAAGATGAAATTAGGTTTTTCAGGTTTTGACCCCTGTGACCCCATTAAGGGTCATGGGGTCACCAAACCTACAATTTAGAATCTCCAGTGCCCAAGGAGTCTACACACAACTATTCAGCTCTCTGGACCTTTTGGAACTGGAGAAGAAGATGAAAATAGGTTTTTCATGTTTTGACCCCTGTGACCTCATTTGGGGTCATGGGGTCATAAACTCTACAATTTAGAATCTCCAGTGCCCAAAGAGTCTACACACAACTTTTCAGCTCTCTGGACCTTTTGGAACTAGGGAAAAAGATGAAATTAGTTTTTTTAGGTTTTGACCCCTGTGACCCCATTTGGGGTCATGGGGTCACCAAACCTACAATTTAGAATCCCCGTTGGCCAAGTAGTCTACACACACCTTTTCAGCTCTCTAGACCATTTGGAACTAGGGAAAAAGATGAAATTAGGTTTTGACCCCTGTGACCCCATTTGGGGTCATGGGATCACCAAACCTTCAATTTAGAATCCCCGTTGGCCAAGGAGTCTACACACACCTTTTCAGCTCTCTACACCTTTTGGAACTAGGGAAAAAGATGAAATTAGGTTTTTTAGGTTTTGACCCCTGTGACCCCATATGGGGTCATGGGGTCACCAAACCTACACTTTAGAATCCCCATTGGCCAAGGAGTCTACACACAACTATTCAGCTCTCTGGACCTTTTGGAACTGGAGAAGAAGATGAAAATAGGTTTTTCATGTTTTGACCCCTGTGACCTCATTTGGGGTCATGGGGTCACAAAATCTACAATTTAGAATCTCCAGTGCCCAAGGAGTCTACACACAACTTTTCAGCTCTCTGGACCTTTTGGAACTGGAGAAGAAGATTAAAATAGATTTTTAAGGTTTTGACCCTTGTGACCCCATTTGGGGTCATGGGGTCACGAAATCTACAATTTAGAATCCCCATTTGCCAAGGAGTATGCACATAAAATTTCAGCTCTCTAGAGTCATTGGTTCTGGAGAAGAAGTCGAAAAAGTGAAAAGTTTATGGATGGACGGACGGACGGATGGACGGACGCCGGACGCCTTGCCATGCCATAAGCCCATCGGGTCTTTAAGACCTGTTGAGCTAAAAATCAAACCCAGCAAGACCATCTTGATATTAATTTCAAATCAAATCAATTAAACAATAACATCAGCTGATGCGTAATAAGACATTATGGGCTAAAGGGAGATAACTGCAGTAAAAAAGGGATAAAATACAGAAAATATCAGAACCAAATTGCAATTAAACCTTTTCAATTTAATGTGATAATACCTAAATATACATAAGGAAAAAAGTTAAGCATCCCCAAGTTTTTCACCAGTAAGTTTTGTCTGAGAATAAAGAGGACCACATTGCAGTAAAAGTAATCGTATGATATGATAGAATCATAATTTTGCAATTTAAGAACGTAATTTGATTAAGATATCATTTCGGATATTTTGAATAATTGCAGTTATACAAATTGGTAATTTTGAGATCAAAAAGTGAATATGTTCAGAAAGTCAATATTTTTTGTTTTAATGTGTATCATTCCATTATTCCTATTCCACTGATCAAACTTTATCATGGATCTCTTAAGCAAAAGTCACTAGTTACAGCAGTATGGAACTCCAAAATCTCATTTTTTTTAAAATGACCCATTCATAAAATATTTTTTCTTCTTTCTTCTTCTTTTCTTCATAAAAAGGGACTAAATGGGGCAGTTTTAACCGTAACAACGACTATAAAGCAAAAAGTTAAAGAAGACCACCTTTATTCCAAAATCGTCTGGTTACGGCCATTTTCTAAAACTTATGAAAATTCTTATCAAATTTCAAAACCCAATTATGTCCTTATTGTGAAGGATACATGATTTTTAAAAATGTAAAATTGTATCTGTTAACAAAATTGTTGTTCATGGCAACTAACATCAGAATCCATCGCATACTTTTGACAAACTGACGAGAGTTATTTTGGGTGAAAAATCAGTACCATTACGTTTTTGATCTGAAGTTCTCAAAATGTCATCATGTATGATGATTTTAAAGATACTAAGTCACAAAAACTTAGTTTCGTTGTCAAGGGGATCCATTTAATCATATTGTTGTATTTTTATCCACAGATGCATTTTGCAATTTTGAAAATAGGGGGGTGCTGAACTTTGTTCTCTATATATACAAAATTAAATAACCACATAATCTGAATTACCTACACAAAATATTTTTGGTATATAGCAAACTATTGATAATAATATTTCACAATGTTAATAGTAATATCATAACCTTTGTTGAGTGAAACATTATCAATTTAATTTTCATTAATTTCTAATATGCCGATTTAAATTTGAAAACAAGCTTCCAGTTTCAAGTGCATGAATACGATACACTTTTCAAAAGTTGAGTAGCCTCCCTGAGATCTGATTCACCATTGTGGAAGACATTGTCACATGAACGGATTTCAAAAGATAACATCTCGGACTACATATGACTCAAGGTTGTCATGACGTTTCTCGTTTCAAGTATTGACAATTGATTTACGAGGTATCACAAAGAACACAATATATATATCAAATACCAAAAAAATTAGAAAAAAACATTTGATTTTAATCAGTCTGTTTCAAAGATTGTCAAAAAGAAAATAAGTTAATAACATTCCTTGTATCTTTGATATCTTCAAAAAAATCATTGTCTTTTACTGTTAATTTTTAACATATTTCACTATTTGACTCTTGTTACGGGGAGGAATATTTCAGCTTAATTTACATTGATAAGTAAGATGTGAAAGAACATAGAGAATGCAAAATAGTGACCTGTTAAAAATTTTTAAAAAATTTAAATCGACGACTCATGCAAATATTGAGATTCCAAATCTGATGGACCATTGAACTAAACAATATTAGTAAAATCTTGTATTCAGAGCATGTTCTTCTAATTTTCAAATTAAATATGACTATGTCATTAATACAACTGACCTTTCAATTAACTGCCATTAAATCTGAAAATATGTACTCTATCTAGTCAACATATCCCAACAAAGCTGTATTATCAAATACCAATATTCATACCATAGGCCAAAATCTTTACCTCTTTTTAATGCGTTCCTCACATTTATAATGGAACAAAGGTAAAATAGAAAGTGCTGAACTTGTCTGTTATACTTTACTTTCTGATGAAACAGTAATAAGAATACTCACAACAGATAGAAATATTACTTTTGGATATTTATTGAAGTTAAAGTACTCTGATTTTTTGTTTCTTTAATATGAAATACAGCTTGAAAGGGTTGCCAGTTTTAAAAACAAAAGCACACTTATTTTTTCAGACACTTATTAGACAAATCTGATTTAATGATAATCACAAGGAATATTCAAAATTATTCTTTGAAAAATAGAAGCGAGATTGTTAAGAGTTCTAATAAAAAAGACTTGTCGATGTCTAAGGAACATGTCATTTTGTAATTGAGCTGTGGTTTTTTTTGTCAACATAACTACAATGGATAAATCAAATCATTGAAACCAGTATGATTCTGTGTCTATAAGTTTACATTTCATAAAACATGCAGTACATTACATCAACACAAATAAAATATGTACAATAAGTCATCATGAAAATACTATGTTGAAAAATATAATGGCCTTTATATATCACATGCTGGACTTTTAAGTGGCTAAAAGTCCAGCTGAACTTTCAGAAACCTTTGACCGTGGTTCGCCATCCTCGTCAGTTGATAGCAACATGTCTGATTCAAAATCTTCAGCTTTCTCAATACGATTGTAGCATCGTACTCTGTCCGCTGACTTGAAATACTTGACGGACGTATCATCACTGTTCACATACACATGTTTAGTGTTCTGTATGCTCTGCTTTAAAAAGTTGTCCACAATCCAGAATATGAATGCCTGGAACAGAAGGATTGAGAAAACATACAGCTTTAGGAGACAAGAGAATTACAGGATAAAACATACATAGTGTCAAATGTGCTTTCAGATATGAATTTTCAGAAATGACCCAAAAAATCTGATTTCATGAGCCCAGTAATTTTGATCAACGTTTGAAATTTTGGCTTGACAAAATTCGATGTTATCTCTGGAACTTAAGGGAAGACTTGGGTCTAATAAGAAAAGTGATTCCATCTACTCACATTGACAACCAGTGGCACAAGGAACATGACGAGGACCAGCTCCAGAATTGGGTCCTTGATGGGGGACATGATGAACGATCTCACCTGCAACAAACAACTACCTTCGGTCGACTTCACATTTGACCAGCATTTTATACAAAACGATCCACAACTACATTAGTTGACAGCACAAGACATCGGACCAGCAGATGAAGCTATAAGTTTTTAAAGCTATCTTAGCTTTTATTTACAGATAGGATGATGTTACAATGTCTTGATGACAGTTTTCAAGGTCTGAATAGTTATTCCATTAAATTGGTCCATTTGAACTTATACACATTACTATTGAAATGATTAATAGATAATAGATTTTTCCTTATCACATCCAATTTATACCTGATCTTTAAGGTATAAAAGATTATTTTGAATTATGTCTATCTCACTCATAATTTATCTCCTTTTGTACCTAACTTGGTCAAATGAATATAGTGTTTAACAAGAAACAGATCTCTGATGTTCATTTCTCTATGGTTCAATACTTACACTGGTCCAGAATTTGGGGAGCACGAGGAAGGTGACGAGGATCTTCTCCACAACCATCACCAGGATGTAGAGACCGCACTGACCAATCCACGCATTGCACTGAGGGGGGTCACCTGCAGATACACCATACTATATTATGAGAAATAGAGATCGCACTGACCCACCCACACATTGCACTGAGGGGGGTCACCTGCAGATACACACTACTGTATTCTAGGAAATAGAGATTGCACTGACCCACCCACGAATTGCACTGAGGGGTCACCTGCAGATACACACTACTGTATTCTAGGAAATAGAGATCGCACTGACCAACCCATGCATTGCACTGAGGGGGGTCACCTGCAGATACACCATACTATATTATGAGAAATAGAGATCGCACTGACCCACCCACGCATTCCACTGAGGGGGTCACCTGCAGATACACACTACTGTATTCTAGGAAATAGAGATCGCACTGACCCACCCAAGTATTGCACTGAGGGGGGTCACCTGCAGATACACACTATTGTATTCTAGGAAATAGAGATCGCACTGACCCACCCACACATTGCACTGAGGGGGGTCACCTGCAGATACACACTTTTGTATTCTAGGAAAAAGAGATCGCACTGACCCACCCACACATTGCACTGAGGGGGTCACCTGCAGATACATACTACTGTATTCTAAGAAATAGAGATTGCACTGACCCATCCACACATTGCACTGAGAGGGGTGACCTGCAGATACACCATACTATATTATAAGAAATAGAGATTGCACTGACCCACCCACACATTGCACTGAGGGAGGTAAAAACGTATTAGATAACTCAGTTTGAAGGTTTTTCAATTAAACACCTTTTTATGTGCATGTTCAACTTTTTCCCGAAAAACAGTTCAATTCAGCTTTATTCTTCTCCTAAGAAATGTACGTTACTATGAATATCTTACATTCACACAAAAATCTAACGCCTTTCAGTGATATCATATCTGCGAAAACTGTGAGAGATGATTGATTGATTCCTAAGTCACACATTTATGGACATTCATCTACTAGAAACTAATTAACAGGGCAACAACTGGTGAGCTGTTTTCCAGGTTGTCTTTATACCACAAGGCATGTCCATCATGTAAGACAAAAGAATAAAGGCCACAGATTAAGTCAAAAGGTTAATTTTTGTAAATAACTCAAAGTTTTTTTCCCATCACTCATAATTTTCATCCCTCTGTCAAATGAGATTTTTGTCTCACAATCTTTTGAATAATGACTCATATAAAATAAATAACATTTACTGCAGGAAAAAAAACATGTTTAAAAATTTCATGGACAAAATATGATAACCCAACTCAGAAAAATTTGAAACTATTGTAAAAAGTCTCCCTGGAAGTATTTGATCTTAAAGTGGTAATCCAAATGTATATTGGCATGAGGAGTCCACAAAAGAATTAAGTGCTTAATACATAGATCATATAATTCAAAGTAAGATCTTATTTGATGTCAGCAAATTTGAAATAATTATATCTTAACGGACAATATAAAAAAACTAAGATCAATAACTTGTGTTATAAATATAGTACGTCATAGACACTCATATAATATCGTCCATATCAACTTATTTAAAAGCAATCTTTAAGGAATAAAATTCACTCACCATACTCTCCAAAGTAAAGTGTTTCCCACATCTTCCTCCTCGCAATTATTTGAGTGAGTTTTAATCCAAGGTATATGATCAAAATTCCAACAGTTGAATCAAGAAGAAAACTAATGAAATACCTGCAATAAAAATGGTTGTCGTTTTAAGTAGCAAAATTTGCTGTTTATTGGCAGTATATAATAGTACTCTTTGATAGTTATTTTGTTAAGAAAAGCCGTTATTCCAATCAATTCTCAGTACAAAAAAACTTAAAATTATTAATGTATCTGTCATTATACCAGACATTGCAGGTTTTTTTAAAGAACTTAACTACTATAATTAAAAAACAAATACAAATACCATACAAACTTATCAAATCTATGAGTATGCATTTCATAGAAAAATAATGTGGAATAGAACTGCTTATATTAGATAAATAGCTGTGTTCCAAGATTTCCAAGATTAACTGCAATTCAACACCCGCAAATTTTGTTTAAAACCGACGACATCGGGTACCATACATATTCATAAAAACTGAGCAATCAGAAAATGAGGACGAACCTGTTAATGAGTATAGTTATATATGATGTTTAAAATATACATAGAAACCTAGTTCATAAAAGTACCAAAATTTTATCAATTACTTGAATACAATACAAATATATGTTTCTTCAAAACTCAGTGTATACAGTAGAGTAATAACAATGCCTTCAGAAGAATGTTATCAAATGTTTTTTTACTTACCATGTGCAGGGATCGTCCTGAAACATGTCTGCAAGGAAGACATTGGCAAAGTGGAGCACAGCCGCCCCAAAACCCTGCTTGGATGTGTCATAAAACCTACAAAGTATAAGATTTACCAAAAATTATAGGTCACATTCTTAACTATTTCATAATGTTTGATGTCACAAATATAACAACCAGTTAATCCTATGGATCAACTGAAAAAATTAATTTATATCTACATTTAACACCTCTTAAAAAAGAAGAACTGATGACAAATACTGTGACAATTGGCTTCTGAATTTACTTTGTATATATCCCAAAGACCTAAAAAAAATATAATGTAATAACTAGTATTATGTATTGACAAATTAAATCTTTTTAGCACACTCTGTCAAATAAAAATTTGCAAATTTTACCAACTGTGAGTTGAAAAATGGTAGAATTATCAAAAGAATCTTTAAAGTCCACGTAACATTTCTAGATCTAGATTTCTATATTTATAAGCATGTTTTAAAAAAAATTACTTTCTAGAAGGATAGATTGTTGCCATAGATATTTACTTTACTCATTGTACAGTTTATTTGAAGAATTAACTGCTACAATACAACATTGGACAATAATTACTAGTTAGTCTTGATAAATGTGAAATCAATGCCAAGGGTCAAGGTAGGTAATGATTGACTGAAGGAAAGGCTATGCTCTTACATAACTGCAACCAATAATTACAGGGAAATAGAAGCCCTGGGCCGCTGATAAATGATACAAGTGGTTTAACATGGTGCCCCAGGCTATATCATTATAAGATGAACACGAGAGTAGACATGACTTGGATTAAGGTTATGAGAACTAAAAGGCTATTTCTTGACACTAATATTTCAATAAATAGTATAGAACATTTTATAGCTTCCATCTAGTTTTACTCCAACTACTTTCAACACCAGTTAACTTACTTAGAGTGGGTTCTATCTGAGTATTATTGAGGAAACAAAATTGGAGGGGAAACTCCTGTTTAAACATATGTCATTTAAACATGATTATTTCACAATCCACTTGTTATTGACCGAGTTAAATTTGGGAGCTTTTGAGTTTTCCTGTTTGATGAAATGAAATTGCTTTCATTAAAAGATAAAGAAACGAAGCCTTCCATTGGAGCTATATGTGCCATATTTTAAATGCTATGGAATGAAAAGGCATTGCTGATCATTTTGTTTATGAGTAGTTGTCAAGTGGTGAACTTTCTATCAATATATAAATATTTCATCTTTATTTTGATTTAAAAGATTACAGCATTACATTCTTACACTATAACAAACCAAGAATTTGCAGACAGGGAACCAAAAGAACCCTTTCTTCAATAGAAGGTTCAGTTGAGGTATATTTTGTATATAAAATATGTAATTTTTCATTTCAAATGTAAATGATTGTTTCATGATTCAATTAAAACATGTCACTGACAGGGCTATGTTTTGGTTGCTTGAGATTGAGAAGCAAGCACAGAAAGAAGCACAGCACACATCTATTCAAATAAATACATAAAAATCATGCTTAAGTAATTTTCATGATACATTACATTCACTCCTTATATAATTTGACATTCCTGAGCATGGAAAATTTAATAAACATTGCTTACTTGCCATTTGGCAAATTTGACACAAATTGTTTAGTTGCCTGACATAGAAGGTTTGCAGTACGTTTATGTTGGGCAACCAAAAAAACCCTGATGATAAAGATTAGGTAGTTGTCTTTTAAAAACAATTCTGAACAAATAACATTAATTACCAAATTTTCCAGGGACGTCTTGCATGTTTTGGCTCACAGTACCTTTTCACTGAAACAAACATAAGGTACTGGTATTATTATTAAGGTAATATCAGCTCCTGTCATTGAAATGTTGCAAAAATAACATCAGCAAAAACATTTTTCATATCAAATTATTATCTTTTTGTGTTACGACCATAATAATGGTACATCATGTCCTAAAGAAATTGTGAAACAAGATAGTGATATGGCATATGAATTAACGCAGAGTACTGTGAGAAAAACATTTGGTGAACATGCTGTATACATTCTCTCCCCACAGATTTAGCTCTGTCATAAATTCCTATACATCCTCTGTCTTAATATGAAGGTTTCTCAAGCACAAAATGTACAATCAACGTTGGTTGTGCAATCTGCGATGCCGTTTCATTCAAAGTAATCATTCAAATCGCTTAAGTTATTTCCGGAAGCTTAACAAAAGGTAAACTTTTTCAAATATGCACCTTGCACTTTGAGTCGTCTTTATAGAACACATACGCCTCATATTACGACTGCTTTATTGCATAGGCCTATGTGACAACAAATATATTATTAAAGCATTCAGTGTTTTCATTGGCTGAAATATTGCCAGGTAGTTTAAGTTGCAAAATAGTCCCGCTAGGGGAAACTGCTTGAAGCCCGAGAAACCTTCATGGTATATCTGACGGGACGGGGCTACCTCTGTTCGGAGAGCATGGCTGTATAAGGTCCAACTTAGTTAACAGTTAATAGTGTGGCAGAGTCAATAATTTGAATTGTATATAATTTTATTAATAAACATGTAAAGTGTACATGATTGTTTGTGATCTTTTGATGTGAATACTTTCTCATTACATAAAGTAAATCTAACCATTTTAAATCATTTTAAATCTTTGCTGAAAAAATCACTAGCAGCTGCAAAAATGAATTAAACTTGTGTATGGCTGTGCTTAGAAAGAATTATTCCATATATGAATAATAGCCAGGATTATATCAAATCTTCAGATTACCCTCTCCTGATGGTACTATGAAGCTCAACAGTATTGAATAACTCATAAATAGTAACAATACTCCAGTCAGTAATGAAAATCTGCTGTTGATGTACATGAATAAGTTTATTGATCTCTGTTGATGTTATTACGATATACGCAGATGTCCCTGTTAATAACTTTGATGTTCATTGTTGCCACAACTGATGAAAGTTAACACGAAACTACTTCTTATCTCACAAAGATGTATAGTTACCTATGAGACTTGTAAAGGCAAGCAAAGCCAGAAGACCTTGTACAAAGAGACCAAGCGGTCCCAACAAGTCTCCTGACGTACAATGAAGGCCAGGTTTTTGGTTCAGTTGTTCTTGAGAAACGGGATTTGCTGACGTGTTCACAGCATATATATGCACGTGAGACAGAGACTGCATTTCTTCCATTGACGTCAGGGACATCTTAAAAATCTTGAGCCGGACTGGCTGTCAAAATGAAAAACACGTCAGAACCCAAACGTCATTCAAACACATTTTCCACTAGCCACACCATTCCTGGACTTATCATTAGCCAAGAAACGACTCGTTGTATCACCGGTGGATCCAAAGTTGGTGATACTATGTGTACACCTTACTGGTATCCATAACGATTCAAGTATTTTCATTCAACATAACACTGAAACATTCTCAATCCATGACAGCAGACAAACGGAAGTAGTTATCCAAAAGAGCACTTCCGGTATATGTATGAATACTACTTTCTTAAAAACTGACATTATTCATACCTACAATTGGTATTATCAAATTTGTTTTGCCCCCTATTTCGCTGTCGTTACAGATCTGTAGACAACCACACATGAATTGAGATGATTTTTTAATCGCACATTATTTGATAAAAGTCACTAAATAACTAAACAGTAAATAAGCTGATTTTGAGAAAATGAACGCACTTAAAGTTTTAAAAAGACACCAATATCCGATAATGAAATGAAACTAATGATACTGAAATTTATTGGTAAAAACATTGATCATATAATGACGTTATAAAGTCTAATATCGAACCTGAAATATTTCAAAATACTAGTATAACATTTGCAAACAAATTTTTGGAGTGATTGTTTTATCGCAATTCAGATTATTTCTGATATAACATTAGTTCCAAATGTATTAATGTCGAGAGTAGTCTTTCAGTTTCAATTCGTATATACAAGAAAAATGAAGGACACGCAATTCAAATTAAGTAGATAAACGAAATTGCCTGTGGAAAAAAATTCTTTGATCTAAATTAATCACTCAACTAGTTGTACTTGTACACATGCATGGCGCACCCCTCCCACAGGAAAATCCTGTATCAGCACCAGCACAAACAATTTCTTAAAACCTAAATAGATATAGGGGCCTACATAGCAAACATGAATATATATATCAATATTATAATTAATTATAACATTGAAAGGTTAATATAATGCTTTGTTTTTAGATGTAGCTTGCTTTCCTATTTCGTTCCTTTTGTAATATGTACATGTATGTATTTTGTACTTACGCGTACAAGTTTGTATTACCTTTTATATGACGCTGCGGTGTATTTACATATGGGAGAGGGTTCCCTTTACATATTTGGATTAATTTTGCACCAATTAAATCATTTTATTAAATATTTCTGAATAAAAGATACCAGGGTGACGATCTAAACCGACGCGATAAATATATCACCTTGAGCAGTGCAAAATTATAAAACCTTCGTTATCTCCAGGATACCATTTGCATATTGCTATAATATTTTGTGAAGGCTGTGGAATCTCATCCAATCAGTAAGAAGACACATATCTGAACAAATTCAAAGTCTAAACAAATAATCGAATAGAATAGAAAACGTTATTTTTTATTGTTTTATGAAATTGTTTTATTCCTCTGCAAGTTTCTATTGCATATATTTATTTTGAAACTTTATCATCCTTCATCATGTGTTTGAAGAAGCTTTAAACGCAGATACAAATACGCTGATGTAGCAGGATGAAACTCTATATCTTTATTTACTTTTTGATATACTTCGTGTTTTTAGGAATTTTCGGTTTTAAAGCTCATAGGTTTAAATGTATTTAGAATACATTTTCGAAAAAGATAATTTCCGCATACAGCTCTTCACATAAGCACATTCGCAGACTAATATGTGTGTGTTAGAAATACGAAGCCTTTTTCCCCCACAATACGCATAACAGTGTTGTCCAAATTACTACAGTTGTGTTCATATATTCGCAGCTCGCAGGTGGAGGGATAGATATCTAGAAATGGCTTTAAAAATGACAATTTGAATTTATTTTGTTTGCTATTAGACATGTTAAATTTAGATTTAAAATATAAGAAATATATTAAGAAAAATATGCTGTTATTGTGCGTTTTTAAAAAAAATCATAAAATGATTGAAGCATTCGTCGTTTTTGTGAGACGGCCAGATGATGTTTTACGCACAGTACAACACCTGCTAGCTGAAATTCAAATCTCCTATTTTCATATTCAACCTTTTTTTTGTACAAAACAGAATTGTACATAAAATACTGGAGGTTATTTTACCTCTTTGTGGTTGAAACACTCGTAAAATATGCATAGCGACGCCGTTTCAAAGATAAAATATCTTTTAAACACTGAAACTCCTAATCGGAAAACAATGAACTATTTGTTGAGATATTCTATATGATATCTAGATACTACATTTAGTGGTTGATACATTATAAAGTTCTTAAATCGGCTCGGCTAATTTTCAACTGAAATTTCCACTTGAAATGTGCCTTTAAATTTATTTGTAAGTTTTTGTATTTTTGTGTGCATTATTTGCGTGTTGAAATATAGTAATCCTGCAATTTTAATAACTGCTTTGAAGGACAATAGCAAAGGGGCTGCGTAAACCGACGTGCCAAAACGCGACTTAACAAACGGTAATGTCGGTTAATGCATGTATTCTTACTTATTACTGATTATGACCTTGGCTCTAATATGATTCTATTGAGCACATTTTAACTAATTTGCACACGTTTTGTCGTCTCTCAGTGGATGGGAATTTGTTATTTCCACGTTGATCGAGCAATACACCCCCACTTTCTTTTCATGACTTCTCCCTCAAATTCAGAATGTAACCTAAATTGTTAGCAAAATATAGCAGTAAGCAAGAAGAAGTACTCGGCCATAAATTAACCATCCTTAACAACAGTTTTTTAATGAAGAAGAAGAAAAATATTTTTTTATATTTAAGTGTCACATGCTACAATTCCAAGATATTGCAGGTATAAAACGTATTAAAAAACGTATTTTAAAAAAAGCATCCGGCCTATAGGCCCACGAGACACTGAAAACCTATTCAAAGACTATATGAAATGAAAAATTTAATTAGATGACGTTAAAATCTATCACATGATCATTAAAATACATTTACACAAAACAAAACCATACCATTCCACACAGATACAGTACCATACTATCCAATATAGTACAATACCACATACCATAACATACCGTACCACACCATACAATATCATTCCATTCCATACCTACATAAGTACATACACAGTACATTGGATACCTACTTACCTACATACTCACATACATACCCAAATTTTTACATACCTACATACATGCATGCGTTCATAACCTACCTACATACCTACACAACTCCATACTTGCACATCCAAATCCATACCCCCCATTCCCACCCACACCATCCACACATATATACATATACTCCGTGATTTTCATAACATATCATTTACCTTTGATACGAATCCTAATGTCATATGTGGTGATATAAAATCAAAACATCAAAACTTTTCATGACAAATACTGGTTTTCCATGAAAATATAAAAAAAACAGCCTTAAATTATAAATGCACAGAGGTGTAGATATAACGTCCACTATACATGGATACTAGTTATATAACCTAACACACACTATTAACTCCTAACTGCCCTTCTGGCTGTTTTAGATAAGTCTCCAAAATTACGTTTGACTATTTGACGCGCGCCACTGTCCGGTTTTCGATCATAATTGCGACGTTCTATCTTCATATTGTCACTGTAAAAATATCGATAACCTCTAAAAAGCGTCTTTTGGTAACAGGCGATACTTCGCGATCAAATGACACCATTGATTAAGTTTGGCATATATATGACTCCAACAACTCACGGAGTGGCTCTTTAATAATAAATTCATTTTCATCAATGAAGAATAAATGCAAAACAACTGAAATATGCATGTAACCGTTTTAGGTTTGGCAAATGTCAACGTTTCTCTTTACTATGTACATTCTTCTTTATAAGTTTTGCGTGGTCTTTCCTCATTTTTGAAATAGGAAATAGTTTAACTGAAAAGCTATAGATAATGAAGGCATTCTACCACGCGAAATCAATCCCACTTGAAAATTAAAAGAAATTAAAAAATCTATATAATAGCGAACAAACCGAAAAGATCCATCAATCAGAAAATGCTTATATTTTATACATGTATTTAAAGCTAGGAGTTTTTGATGTAAAGGACAGAGCAAATGAAGAAACGTTGTAATTATCAGGACTTCATATCAGGGGATTAAATACCGGGCACCGTGTTATTCACGGTTCAGTGGTTACAGGGGGTAGGCTATCGGTTACACGAGTTTGTAGTTTACACGAAGGTCATGTCAATCGTGATATGCCCTGAAAAACTTGTATGTCAGGAAAAGAAAACAGGGGATACTAACGCCCTCACATGTAGCACTATTTTTATTAAACGAGTGACTATTTCGTTTAAGTGAAAGTGAAAGCGAGTTTGATAATTAACTATATAAAATTTCACGAGTTTGATTAAAGAAATAGTGCAATTCTTTTTTACATGAATGGATGTTTATGAACCTAATATGTGCATATATTATTTCAGAACATTTAATCAGTTTTATTTTCATGATTATTTCAGAATAAATTATTTCAGTATATCATTTCAGTAAATTATTTCAGCATTGATTTCAGTACTCTATCAGCTTTATTATTTCCGTATTTTCATGCAATATTTCATCGAGGCAAACCTACTTCCATCGTTTGTGTTTCAAAGATTTGTTTCCATGATGATTCTGTTATTTTACGACTGATAGGTTTGTAAGACAAAATGAAAATACCGATACATGGGCAACATGCTCAACAGTTGCGTTTCCTTATCTGCGTTGTCTTGACAATCGATTTTTTAAAATGCTACTTCCGCAAATAGGTTTTTTCTTGTAAACGTGTCTGATTAATAGATTAGTTTTCAATTCCAGCTAAAAATTAAAAGTCAAATCAAGTTTGGAATTCATCTGAATTCTTATCCCATTTCCATCAGGACATTGTGACCGTGACCTTTGCATCCAAAGATATTTGAATTTTGAAACAACGAAGTGATAAATATTCAGTTTAAAACGGGAGAAATAAAAATAAATTGTAAAATAAACTTCGAATAAGGTTAAAAAGTTACTGAACTAGAGTCATTTATATTTTCCCTATCCTAGCGCTCAAAAAGAAAATGAACCGCGGCCTGCACGTATTACATAAGATTAGGCTGCAAGATAATAGATAATACATGCATGGGACAAAACGATATGGACAGAGGAAATTAAAATAAAATATAGATTGCTAAATTTTCTAGCAAAGAAAACGTTAGACTTCTGATTCAATTATGCTCAATACAGAAAAAATGAGCAAACGATACTCCACTTTGCATAATCATCAGTTTCATTCCTTTGTCCTCAGCTCGTATACTTACCACAGGAGTCTCAGCTTCTATACTTACTAGTGGGTCTCAGCTCCTATACTTACCAAAGGAGTCTCAGCTCCTATGCTTACCACAATAGTCTCAGCTCGTATACTTACCACAGGAGTTTCAGCTTCTATACTTACTAGTGGGTCTCAGCTCCTATACTTACCAAAGGAGTCTCAGCTCCTATGCTTACCACAATAGTCTCAGCTCGTATACTTACCACAGGAGTTTCAGCTTCTATACTTACTAGTGGGTCTCAGCTCCTATACTTACCACAATAGTCTCAGCTCGTATACTTACCACAGGAGTTTCAGCTCCTATACTTACTAGTGGGTCTCAGCTCCTATACTTACCAAAGGAGTCTCAGCTCCTATGCTTACCACAATAGTCTCAGCTCGTATACTTACCACAGGATTCTCAGCTCCTATACTTACCACAGGAGACTCAGCTCCTATACTTACCACAGCTAGGAGACTCAGCTCGTATACTTACCACACCTAAGAGACTCAGTTCCTATATACATACCACTTACTTGCCAGCTAGGAGTCTCAGCTCGTATACTTACCACAGGAGTCACAGCTCGTATACTTACCACAGGAGTCTCAGCTCGTATATTAACCACATTAGTCTCAGCTCCTATACTTAACACAGGAGTCTCAGCTCGTATACTTACCACAGGAGTCTCAGCTCGTATATTAACCACATTAGTCTCAGCTCCTATACTTAACACAGGAGTCTCAGCTCCTATACTTACCACAGAGGTATTATCTTCCCTTTAGTAGGGCGGAAGTAGGAGGCGTACATACATGTGGGTGTCAGAAGTTACAAAATAGATAATTCGACACAATAATCTGCACTTTTTGAGAATATCTTTAAAACATTTTTAAACTTATTACATTTTATGTATGACATATGCATATAAAGAAAAACTTGAATCTAAAATGTTGAAACTTTTGTTGAGTCTGTATCATTAATGTTTACAAACAAAATGCACTACTAAGTATTAAACCCCAAATGCCAAATATATAAAACAACTACATGTTTTACTGATAAACGGGGTAACAGGCATACTAAAGCTTATGATCTCTGCAACATTACAAACCAAAATTTGTTTATTTTTCTGTTTTCAAGGAATAACTTTGACGATGTGGTGCGCATACTGCGGTACTAGTGTTCAGTTTTGATTTTTTGAAAAACCATATTATACCTTTATTTTGTTACACCAGTGAACCGATTAGCATTAAAATGGTGATTTTTCAGAAACAGTCATTACTTCTAATATACTGAGAAAACAACACCATTTGAAAAATGAATCTGTATGTAACACCAACAAGATCGTATATTTCACTTCAACCATTTACCAAATATATGAATGAAAAAAGAACGAATTAGCAAATAACAAAATAGGTTAATAATTGCAAAAGATAGATAAATAAATAAATAAATAAATAAATAAATAAATAAATAAATGAATGAATACATATGAATGAATGAATGAATGAATGAATGAATAGTTATTTTTTTCCCCATTAGGACAGTTAAGCACTGTCTTCATATCAGAGATATAAATAGATTTGTCATAGACACTCTTTAGATAATGACTAATGTATGTATAGGTAACTACTGTCTACCAAGTTTACGTGCGTGCGTAATCATAAGAAACGAATAATTTCATTGCTAGTGAGGTGTGGTAAATAACTTTTGGTACTAAAAACAATTCCAATTTTTAAAAATATTCATATTCTCTTATCTCACTGTTGAACTGTTCTTATTATAGGTCATGGAATTAAACATGCATAAAAGAGGGTGTTAATATCTTTGAGGATGTATCTCTGCTGTATTCAAAAGGTCATATCTGTTTAAGCTCCCTAGGACGTAGGTCGTATAACAAAGAAAGACAATATACTTAAAGGATATTGTGAAAGGATATCTTTTTTGTATTTGTCAACCTAATATATTTAAGGGGACCTAAATTAATTCTATATTCAAAGGACGTATAAACGGATGCAGTTTTAGTGAACATGAATACTCGTAAAAACATTTGTGACGGTGATTTGATATTGCCTATATTAGTAGCATAAAGTAGGTCTAAACAATGTTGTCATATGAAATCCAAAGGGATATGTAACAATTAATGCATATCGCCATATGGAATCATATTGAATTACACGTGAACTAGTTTTCATTTGGTGTGTTTCAATATTTGAATTCCATACGTAACATAATTTACTATCAAGATCAATGTTCTCTACCTTCTAGTTCGTTCACAACAGTGTATTTTTCGGCGATTGACCTTTGACTAGGTCCAAAATAGTTCTATGGAAGGCGAAAAAACATTTCTAATGTATATAGCCCTCTCAATGTAAACAAAAGTTCAATAAAATGCATTTCTATCTTGGTATGATATGCTCAAATTATTTCACCATACTTATGAAAGATATTTTATTGCAGCTGCAGTACCCAATACTCCCCATTTCACCTTTATTTCGACATTAAATCAAGAGCATGTCGTTTTCATTTCATGTCCTTATATGTCTTCACGAAAGTATTATCTGCAAATAACCCATTTTTATGATGTTCATATTACTTATATTGCATGTCGTATTTGGGCAGAAACGATTGGTATTGTAAAATATATGCAGCATATATGACTAAGATCAAAGAACAGCCGCAGACACAAACGCAAAATTGAAATAAGCTATGAGAATTTTTACAGGAGTAAGATACTAATTCACGCATGCGCAAACAAGGAGTTGCCATCTTGGCTGGAAAATCAGTCGAGGCGATCTATTTACAAATATTTTCAACCGATACCTCTGTGAAAAATAAGGTTAGCAATATTTTCTTTTTACGATTTTAAAGTCGAATGTTTGTAAATATGATTACATTATTTTTTCATTTTTGTCTCTGTATTTTTCTGTGTGTATTTTGCGGATGAAATATTATTTCCGAACCTACGTCATCGGGCTTTGGGGTTCTACCATTATGCATAACGACACAGTCGATTTCTCGGGGAAAATATTAAATATTGCTATCAATTTGAATAAACATATGGCGTTTGAACAAAATTCGGCAACAGGTTGTAGAGACCATAACCTACCCTTTGGCTCAAATTGATTGATGAAATAACTGTTTTATAGCATTTTTCTTTCGATTTTTATCCGGCTCAAAATATCGCTCCGTAGGGGTGCTTGGACTGGCCATGGCGACTTGCACTGAGCATCGCGATGGAGATAATTTAGGCGAAAAGAAAACACATAAATCAAAGCTACAAAAATAAAACAATTGTAGCAAAATGTCTTGTGAGATACGAAGTTTCAGTTATCGGCATTGTATTTTTTGTCACATCGTTTTTCTCTCTCATCGCATCGTTAATTTGTTTGTGAAACGGGAAACTTTTTCCAACAAAATGGCGGTTACCCTTTAGAAATTACATAGGTGATTTGCGAAATATTTAAATGTGAAACATTTCATTTGCTAAACAAATTGTGAATTTAGTCTCGATTGACTAATCTGTTTAACATGTTGACATTCGGTAAGTTTGGAGACGTTGTAAAAGAGTAATTATATCAATATATATTCGCCGACGAAGCTGATGCCCCTTCCCGGACGAGTCTATTATTATGCTAATCACCTCGCGAGGTTACAGTTATCACATAGTATCACCAATATTTCACCATGAAATAAGTAACCATATTTACATGCTTACGACTGGTATTTACTGCGTAAGCACTGTAATTATACTTGAATTGAAACATTGTATCTATCATGTTTTGTTGAACAGAATATGCATTTTTACTGAATGGTTTTTCACTAGCTACCACACCCAGGTGTGAGGATATTTTTAAAAATCAACATGTTTATAACAAATTGGAGTGGTACTAATTTAGGAAGTATACACTTCTAATTGATTATTTCTAAGTTTTTCATGTTTCTTTAGTGTGTCAGCATCATCTATATCTTATCATTTGTATTAATAGAAAAATATAAAAAAAGCCATGATTTAATTGAATTTTTATCTTCACTTCAATCAGTTTTTGAAAAAATTATAATGCACTTATCCCTGGAAGTGATTTTTTTTATTTGTTTGAGAGCTTTCTTAATATCCTATGGGACATTTGAAAAAATAATTTAATTTTCATTTTCAAACTTTATTGTTTTCATCAATGTTTGTCTTTCAGTGGACAGATACAATGTTTTACTTACATCTTTAATCAAGTTAATAATTATAGGTTTTGAAAATTTTAATTAAGAATGACCATGCATTTTAAGACTCTAGATTTTCCCTTTCTAGGGGCTAAGAAAATTTTACCAAAGATGGCGGCGTCTGGCCAAGGCCAGCCTCAGTTTGGTTCAGGACTTACAGGTAAATTGCTGTAATTTACTTTTGTCAATTTTTTTTTTTAAGAAACTCAGTTTCAACCCAAATTTTGTAAGTTCTTTGATATAATCTCTTACCATGTTTTTAATAGATTTGAAAAAGAAAAATGCTTAGCCAAAAGTACCTTTAATTTTGACTATCGCAAAAAAATTAAACCAATCAATGATAAGTCTTTTATTCATTCTATTCTCTGCTTTTGCTTGAACCAGAAAAATGTAAGTAAAGTTTTCTGAAATTTCACCAATCAAAACCAAACTTTCTCTTTTCCCACCCTAGAGATACCATTTCAACTGACTGAATGTTGACTTTAAAGAAAACAGGTTTTCAAAATAATTAACATGTAATTATTTTTTTCATTTAATTGAGTTTTACCAATTTTGACTATCAGCTTATTTACTTTGAGATATTTCGATGCTTCGAGGGTTGGGGGGGGGGGGGGAGGGGAGGGGGGCATTGGTTAGTGCGTTTGGCTTTGGATCAAAAGGAACTTTTGTCTGCTGTAAAGAACTGCTCTACACACTGTAAGGTTTGGGTGCAGTGTTACTCTGAATTTCAGCATAGTGCCACTCATGGTTTGCTTGTTCTAACCGATACTTGCAGGTTTCGTCACAATGCATAGCCACATTGTTGTTGCAGGCTGTCTCCCATCAATAATACTAGCATCTGTGATATAAGTGAAATACCCTTGAATGAGGAGTTTAACGCTAAACCTTTTTCTCTCACCTTTGCTTTGATGTCAGTGTTTCTGTGCTCTTTTAAAGTTCACATCATGAATTGAAGTGTCAAACATGTATTCTGATTTTTTTATGTCTCTTTTTTACTTATATCAAAAAAATGTTTATTCTGTTTTCTTCATGTTTTAATTTAGTTAATTTTTTTCAATTTAGTTTTGTGTTTCATAGATGACAATAACAAACTTCATTTTGAAATTCAAAATTCTATAAAGCTTTAGGAAATTAATTTTTTCTATATGAATGATGGCAACATTCCTTTACTGTGAATGTTTTTTGCTCCAAAGAGGTATATGACAATATAGTAACTAATGTTTAAGCAATCAAAACCTGCATTCAGTTTTGTTTATCATATGAGTTTATTGATCATTTTGTCTTTATTGTTGAGATTCTTGTTTACATCATCACGTTATAAGCTAAAAAGAATGTTTTAAAACAATATAACAGTCATAAAATTTCATTCAAGATCAGTTTGTTTTTCAATTATGTTCCAGTAAATATTTTATTCTGAAATCAAACCTTGTGTAGATCAGATTGGAAAACCATATTTCAGAAACTGTTTCGATATGATCAATGAATATAAAGCTATTTTAGAAACATATTTGAGATAACATTTATCAAAACATTTCCATCTTGCTTCATGGGTTTACTTTGTTTCCATGGCTTCCCAGATATGAAACCATTTTCAAGAAATTATGAAGTACGTAATCAATGAAAAGGGACAAATGCACTTTTGTTATGCAAAATGGACTGGTCTCTGCCTACTGACAGTTCTTTGAGAATCATGCTGTTACCATGGGAACCACAGCAGCTGATATTTTCCTAGTTCTCAGTGTTATCACTCAACATCTTCCTTACTCTTCGTTATCCCCCATCCACTGCTTCCAAACAAAATGTTCAAGCCCCCTTCCCCCTTTATACCTCCGTCCCTCTCTTCCTCCAAGTTGAAGCCTAGCCGAGCCTTTCTTCTTATCTCTCTCTCTCTCTCTCTCTCTTCTCTTCTCTCTCATACCACTTCACAACCTAAAAAATTTGTCAATAATCACCAACTTTATATGAAGTGTGTAAATAAATAAAATAAGTAATTTTTTTGCGATTTAAATGAAAGGACAACAAATACTGTATTTCCTTGAATACAGCCCATGGCTTCTATTTTGTTAAAAACTTCTTTACCCTTTGGGTTCTATTTTGGCCCAGGTTGTATTTAAAGTCAAGTTTTATATGTGTTAGACCAGGTTCTATTTACTCCACACCCCATGAATCCCTGGTGTATTTTGATATTCAAGGCCTGGCTATGTTGCAGAGGATATGCAGTACTTCTTATCTTTTTATTTTTGAATGTTTGAGGTGAAACATTCAGTTGGCAATATTTTGAATCTGCATTGCTTGTGCATACCATAGATAAGTATGCTTTAATCTTTAATTGTCGTTTAATTGATGTTTCCTTTAAAGTGTCACCAAGATTAAAAGAGAATTAGACCTTTTTACAGAAAATTGTTGGTACTCATTTAACCCTCATTCATCCAGTGGCAAATCTGTTACATGTAAATACTTTTAGTCATTTAGGTGACGTAGTACAATTTTAACTTTCGCTTAATCATTTGTATCTTAACCAATCCTGAATTATCCAAGTTCCTGTAATCTCTCAGGGAAATTGAGAAACAAGGGGTACGAATCTGAGAATCAGCCCTTTGCACAAAACACTAAGGTAGCCTTAAATCACTAAGGTAGCCTTAGTGCAATGTTAAAGAGGGGTAATAAGGTTAACCTTAGTGTAAAGTTGCCTTGACATACAACCCCAAGAAAAGAAAGACTTCGGATGGTCCAACGTCTCAACAGCGGAGGTCCAATCTCAGTCCTCCATTCATGTTGGGTATTATTGATTTCTTCCATTGAATTAAGATGGATTGCAAACCATGACCTCAAACCGCAGGGTCCAGACTCAGGGCTGCTGTTCAATACCATTATGATGTCTAAAATTAAGATATAAAATATGATTTAGATTCAATAATGTATCAATTCAGCATAACTTTAACAATGATTCATTGAATTACAAGCTGCCCCTTGTCTTTAAAAATAATTCTGTAACATGGTAAAAGAAATAAAAATTGGCTTAGGTTTAATGTAGTATTTTATAGCAAAATATAGTGGTTCATTACTTTGGCTTTGCATTTCTGTGTTTGGAACACGTTCCTTCTATTGTTAAAAGTATTCATGAAATCTGAATAGTTGAAATGATTGACCTCTACTTGTTATTAAGGTTCTCTCTAATATCTTGATCCACTGTGTTATAATTAGAATCGATGAATAACTAATGACCTAATTAAGATATTTCGTTTTGTATTTCTCAAAACACTGTGTAAAGCAAGACCTGTCTGAAAACACCTTTGGACTGGCTTATTATCATTAAGAATATTCTGCTCTGATCTTATGTGCATACCGTACTCCTGAACCCTCGTTGATTATTCAATTATTTTGCTAACCTTTCGACACCTACTCTGGAAATATTTTGTTTTTTATATGTTAAATGCTAGTTCATTAGTTTCATTATCAAACTTAAAAGTCTAATTGCTTATATAGTTACATATTACATGAATAACATTTACCTTAGGATATGTTTTTTTAAAAATAAATATTTTTAAAAAATATACAGGCAGCACAGTGAATCTCTTTGGTCAACTTTGAAGCATCTAACACAGGCCTATATTTTGAGTATCAGGCCAATATGCAGCGGCCCTATGTAACATTTTTTTTTATAAAAATATCATTTTGTCCCTTTCAATTCTGAAATTGATTGTACGGGCCAGAGTATGATACGAATTCATAATCAGGGATATTGATGCTGATGGTATAAAAGTCTTTAATTTGCGTGGGAATTAAATTCTTATGACTCGCATTGAATTATTTTAAAATGTATCTGTGACAAATTGCAAAGAACTTGCTTGAAGCTGTCAAAAATGTTCAGGAAATATTCTTTACACAATGGAATGGCATGGCAATTTTTGACTCATTAACAGTAACAATGCATTGCTATTCTATTGTGATCATAAGGCTTGGGTAACTTAATTGGACTCTGTATTGATGATGTAATGGTTGAAGCCATGTACAGCTATGGACATGGGAATATTTCACTGACTAAACAAACCTTTGGTCAGCAGCTGTAAAAATAACTTGATGAGTTACAAAACCAGTGGTAGTTTTATATGTTTTATAGAGAAATAAAAATTCTCAGCTGTTTGGGGTTTGGCATTGTTTGTTTTCAAAATTATTATGTTAATATCCTGTAACAGATGTTAAGTTTCCATAGCTTAACTTGAAATAGCTATATCGATAGAAGGATATGGATATGTAGAAATGGAAACTTTTTAATGATTTATGTATCACTTAAAATTTCTGGCTTAAATGATTTAGAAAATTAGCAACAATAGACATATTCAATTAACTGATATGGATTTTGATCATTTTCAATGATTTTTAATAGGACTCTCATGTTTGTTTTTAATACTCGTAATGAACATTTAAGTGTGTATGGTGGAGTATTGGCTTTTTTCATGGATACATTATTTTGTAATTACTGAAATTTAAAGAAAGTCAATTAAATAATGATAAAAGACCTGGGTTTTTTTCAAAGAAATAAAGATCAGTATAACTAAGAGTTAGTATTAAACTAGGTTTTTTACACTCATAACGCTGATGAATATTCACTGCTTTTGTATTATTCCTTGGGTCTAAACATATGTCATGAGAATAACCATAAAGTAATCATCACTTTTTAATTATGTATTAATTAGATGTACATACAGGAAAAGCTTCTCAAATTTCATCTCCACAAAAGATAATCCTACTTTATTGCTCAATTTATGAGAAAATCATACAAAATTGAGGCAACAACAGTCTCATTTTAATAAGATGTAGCTATTCGATCACATTTTGGTTTTTCTACACAACTCTTCTCTGTTCTATGCTATTTTTTTGTCAATGGTGGACGTCGAAGAGCAGATTTTACAATGCACACCAGGGTAATTTGTACCACCGAAATTGTCAGAACAAATGGAAGAACAATCTAGCAGACTGTATTGATAAAGTGGGTGAATGTTAGATCATATGTTAATGAGATTTAGAAGAAAAAGATCTCTCATTAGATCAGAAGAGTGAAGTGAAAGGATTAAACAGTCAGTACATCTTAAGGTAGTACAGTGGACCTTACCTTACCTTAACTAATTTACTTTAAAAGAAATGACTGTAATATTGGCTGATCTTTATACAAAGCTGTTTGAATAAGTGCAAAAGCTTACTGTCAATCAATGAGTTGTTGACTCGGAAAATATATTAATATTTATGATTTATTTTGAAAGTGATATGCCAAATGATAATTTGATCTTAAAGTCCCTAAATTCATTACAATAGTAAAGTAAGTTGTATTGTATTATTATGTCTCTGTAATTGGATTTCATTTAAACAAATGTAATACATGGACATATGAAATGGTCTTAAATATATAATTTCAAGATGACCTGTTGGCAGTTAGCTGTTAGACTCAACTTGAACAACCAAAAGAACTGTCGTTTAAATCAGATATCAATTCAAAGAATTTTAATACATCTGCATGTATATCAATATAACGCCTGTTAGTTGCTATGTATGTGATATGTTCACTTTAATTAGATGGTAGAAACCTGATATCCGTGCTTATTTTAAAGTTCATTATCAAATTGCCATGGCAACATGTTTGGAGAATTCATTGAATCTCATAAAAGCTACTGTTACATATTTCTACAGATGAATGAAAATAACAATTCTTCTCAATGCTGATTCTAGCAGTCTTTATATAAGTAACTTGTTCATAATATTCTACTTGAAGCCTCTGATTTCAAATTTTACAGAATACAAATAAAATATCAAATATGCCCTTAAGAAATAAATATCATCTCCTTTTATAATGGATATTCTAGACAAGATGGTTTTTTTTATCAAAAGTGCATAGGGTTTTGACAGAGTTTATTTGTCTAAGTTATCAATAGCAATACGCAAGGAGAGTTTATTTGGAATGGGGAATTTATTTGGAATGGGGACTTTATTTGGAATAGGGACTCTATTTGGAATGGGGAGTTCATATAAAATGGGGAGTTTATTTGGAATGGAGAGTTCATTTGGAATTGGGAGTTTATTTAAATGGGGAGTTTATTTGAAATAGGGAGTTCATTTGGAATTACAAAGTTCATTTGGATTGTTGAGTTTATATGAAATAGGGAGTTCCATTTGTAATTGGGACTTAATTTTAAATGGGTAGTTTGTTTGGAATGTGGAGTTCATTTGGAAATGGAAGTTTATTTGGAAATGGGAGTTCATTTGGAATGGGAAATTCCTTTTTAATTGGTAGTTTGCTTTTAATGGGTAGTTTATTTGGAAGGGGAAGTTCATTTGGAATGGGGAGTTCATTTGGAAAGGGGAGTTCATATGAAATGGGTAGTTTACTTTTATTGGGATGTTTATTTGGAATGGGGAGTTCATTTTGAAATAGGAGTTCATTTTAAATTGGTGGTTTATTCGGAATGGGGAGTTCATGTGGAATGGGGACTTCAGACCCTCTTTTAAATTATTGGAACTAATTACATTTGTGCTTGATGTGTAACGGTTCTCTGAACACTTTTCCACTGTGACATTGTTGTTAAGTTCCTGTTTCTTTCTTTTAACTAATTTACAAACCATTGATAGAATTTTGTGGAGCATCACAATTATTTCTGGGGTAGAAGTAAGTGATAGAAAGGTTATCCTGTTGTATTCTGTCTTATTGTTCTGTTCATATTAGAACAACTCATTTTTATGAAACATAAACCATCACTATTTGTTTCTAGATCTACCTGCATCAGTGGGTGAACCAATGGACACCATCAAACTGGGAACGTCGATATCGGCCATCACAAGTTCCATCACACCTGACACAATCCTGAACACTCAACCTCTCTCTACAGTCACCATTCCACAGAACTTCTGCTTTCCTCAGACCTCCATGTCCTCAACCTTCTCCACCAATCAGCAAGCAGGACCAGGCACTCCCTCGCCAATAACGCTTGGTTTCCCTATGAATATGAATGCAGGTGCCATGGGTCATCCATTTGTGCAGCCAATCTCGGTCGGTCAGATCTGTACTACCGTAGGTCAGGGACTTGGCATTCCAATAAGTCAGACAATTCTTGCAGTGCCCAACACGGGTCAAGGCCCCTTTCTGTCTGGTCCCTTTAGTCAGCTCCAGCCAATCATAGTCAGTGCTCAGCAGCAGCCAGTCGTCGCTAACCCCTTCATGGGGGCGCCACAGAATGGCAGCATCACTCCGCTTGCTGCCTCACCAAACACTTTCTCAATCAACAACATAACAACGCCAACAATACTCCCTAAAGAACTCATCTTTGAAAATGTGACTGAATCTGGAAATGAGTCTGAAACCAATTTTGGAACTGAGACTCCTAAACAAGACATGGGCGATCTGGCAGATGTGGAATCAATCCTAAACATTACCTCTATGGATGATGGGGGCATACAAAATGACATAGAGATGCCAGAAAGTGACAATTCAAACACATCCAAAGAGGAAGCTAAATGTGAGTCCCCGGAAGGTATCCCCGAGACCTCCACAAGTCCCAAACCTCCTTCAGAAGCTTCTGGTGCAGGGGAGAAGATGGAGGAAGAATCAAACTCTATCATTGATGATTCAGCATCTGGAGAGGCTGGGAAGGATTGCGGGGGGTCTGTGGGGGACTCAAAGTCCCCCTTGAACTTGCTGAAGGAGGAATCCTTGTCCCCCCTCACTGAGGGAGAGAATGGGGACCCGAAACTGGAACAGGAGGAGGAAGGGGAGGAGAAGAAGTTCAGTGCAATTGATACTGCTGACTATAATGAAGGTACTTTGAAAGGTTTTGTTTTGATTAACTTATATGAAACATTCAGAAAATATGATACAGCTACAGTTTGATGAAGGTACTTTTCATGGATAAATTTTTGTAATAAAAGCATTGTTGCCCTCATCTGATATTAATTCATATGCTGTATTTTGGCAGAATGTCTATTCCATGCAATTGTAGTATCATTGCAAAATAAACATTTTATGTTTATGATGACCGTTCAGATAAGAGATTTATGAATGTTAATTACCCTAGGAAAAGAGCCAACATTAAAGTCCCTTTCCATACTGTTTTTGACACACACCAATGCAAAACCTGTAAAAAATTCAGCTTATTATCACATGATTTTACGTTATTTCTACAAATAATAAGTTTTATTAATAACTTCATAGTTGCCAATAAGCAAATTAAAATGGGAAATTCATGGACATTTTAAGATATCCATGTGTCTGTGAATTCTTTATGACGATGGCAACAATGAAGGCCAAACCTGATCCATTTCCTTGCACTGTATTGTAGATGGTATCCCAGTCGAGTACGACCAGTCCGAGTTTATCTGGGAGGATTATCTCATGGAGACCGGCTCCACCAGTGTTCCCCCGACAGCCTTTACTCATGTAAGTTGATCTTCTTGTGTTCATTCCTTTATTGCAATCTTATTCCATTTACAATCTTACCAGAATTCTTGTCTCACCAATGGAGCCCTTAGTCTTTAAGTCATTAAACCATTGCTAGTTAAATTGTAAACACTGGAAGGTGAATTATTCTTTATCCAACAGTTTTGTATAATAGTGCTGCGGCCTTCAGTTGATTCAGGAAGGAGTTAAGCTCAAGCTTATTATGATATCCTTTCAACCACCCATTCTCTCCCAAAAGATTTCCATTTCTTCCTAATCTAAATTCTCAGAAAAAAAAAAAAAAATGTTGAAAAATTGCAAAAAGTTTTAATTCCTTACAAATCATCTGATATAACGTGTTCATGCGTCTCATATATTATTTTTGACGGTTTGGGAACAAACCTTTCACTATCACTGTTTGAAACAATGTTGCTGATGGCATCTAACTAGGGTGTAACCAATCAGGATTATCTATTGCTGGTACAGAAAATGCTTCACTTGTGACCAAGCTGGGATGAGAGGAAATGGTTGAGGAACCTCTATCTTGTCATTGATTTATTACCTCTTAAAGTGACACAGAGTATGTTTCATGAATATTGTATGTAGCTCAAATACAGCCAAAATTTCATATGACCTGTGTTAAACTCAATTTGCTTATCTTAAATTGAATCTTTATCTCTTAAATGCCAAAATTATGACATTTTCTTGTTTTCCATTGTAAATCAAAAACCTCCATATAAAAGTTAAGAAGTTGGAATTCAGCGTACTGTTTAAATGTGTATTAGTAAAATGACCTACTAAGCAATACCAACCTATATTTCTCAGTGTTACTGCTATAAAGAGGTTTCCAAAATTATGTTTGAGTCATTGGTGCGCGCCACTGTCCTGTATTTCGATCACAAATCTCGACCTTTTCCCTATTCACTGTCACTATGCTTACTGATATGCATTAAGATCCTAATTCTAAGATACAACCACTGCTTGTCAATGAAATAACACCCTAACATAATATAGTTTGACGTATTTAAAATTCTCTGTGCCTCTGTAAGTATCAAGTTATCCCCCTTTAATTCTATAAGAATTGTCCTACAGTATCAATAACAATGTCGTTGCAGGTGGAATACAGTCTCCAGAGTGGCTTTGTGAAGGGGATGAAGCTTGAGGTCCCTAACAAGTCCTCTCCCAACACATACTGGGTCGCATCCGTCATCATGTCATGTGGCCAGTTGCTACGGTTACGCTATGATGGTTACGAAGAGGATGGGTCAGCTGACTTTTGGTCTGACCTTATGACCTCTGAGATTCATCCTGTTGGCTGGTGTTCGTCCAATGGAAGGACGCTTCAACCTCCCGATGGTACGTAACATCAATATAAGTTGGGTTATAAGATAAAATGATTGATTTTACGGAAGTTATTGATTTAACAGAGTCAAAATTTGATTTGAAATCATTTGACTTAATGAACTGTTGTTTGAATTCTTAACAGACATTTCAAATTTTTCAAAAGGTTGTGTATATTTTCTTATCTTCAATTTGAAACTATCACAAATGCTGATGAATCACATGGTTGCTGTTGCAGCAATCAAGGGCAAGTTCAGTGACTGGAAGGAGTTTGTGGTGACCTCGTTGACGGGGGCCAGGACAGCACCATCTTACCTGCTCGACAAGGTGAGAACATCGTTATTTATTGATTCATTAACTTCATCCATTTCTTCATCCAATGACACATCACATTCACTGCGCTAACAAACTTTGATAACAAAATCAAAGGAATTTTTTTAATTCTCCTCAAATCTAGTTAAATCTGTATTCAAAAGCACTTTGCAATTTTTTTAATTATAGAAAATATATCTCTTGATACATATTCTAACAGCATGGATAAAAGAACCAAACAAATTCATTCTTATTATGTACCAGGTTTCTAGTTACATAACTTCAGCAACAGCACCCATTGTGTGCGAGTGTAGATATATGGGGAAATCCATGAGGTAAAGCTGTCGTATTTTAATTTCCCACTTATATCCTCTAAACACTTCTTGTGAAAGTATTGAAAGAAAAGGTTTCTCCTGTTCCCTCAGACCACCGGTACGACCCCAGTGGATCAGCTGAAACAGGGCATGAAGCTGGAGATCCAAGACTCGTTTAATCCCACTCATGTCTGGCTAGTCCAGATAATTGAGAATGTGGGCGGACGTCTTTACCTACGTTATGACGGTGTTGAATCTGGGGCCCACGACTTCTGGATGTTCTACTTGAATGAGAGGCTGCATCCGATTGGCTGGACCAGAGACATGAAGTACACCTATAAACCACCAAAAGGTAAGAGGAATGTTCTGTCTTGTCAATGTTTGATGTGACATATGTAGTGTTTGAAATATTTGTCTCTCCAGGCAATAGGGACTGTTGACAAAATCATTCAGCTTTTCATTCAGTTTCACAGAATCTGAATTGTGAATGCAATTAGTTTAAATAAAATACCACATTTTCTATATGCCTCTTTTCTCTACTGTTGCATCTAACCCTTCATCCCTCACTCTACTAAATAGCTTTTCTTATGTATTAGAAACAGGCCTGATGGTTTGAAACAACAACAGGTTCTCCATAACATTTACAAGGCCTTCTAATAAAATGACGCATTTAAATTAAATTCTGACTTAAATGGAGGGCTTTCTGCACTTAGCTGCATCAAAATTTTGATTCTATTGTGATATATTTTTTTTTCAGATGCAGAGAAACATTTTACTCACTGCACAGAAGCAGACATAGAGAATCTTTTGGAGGAGGGACTCAAGATGGCTGATGATCAAATACTCCCTGCAGACATATTTAAGGTGAACAATATTTCAAAGAAGTTTTCAAGAAAATTAGAATAATGGCATAGTATCTTTCTTTGCTGTTGATAAATTGGGTACCCTTGACGTATTGATGGATTCTTGTTTAAATCTTTTATCAAGCTGCTGAAATAATAAGTTCTTGGTGGCCAACCTGGGGGAATTTTGATATGAGTAACCATGGGTTGATCAAGAAATTTTCTAAAACCTGCAGTTGAATGTCTCATCTAAATTGTTATTGTTATTCAAGGTATATTTTAAGTCATCAAGTGAGTATTTTTGTGCCTGTTGGTGAAAGCTTAACGTATCACTTGTTAAGCTGAGGTTGCCATTCTGGGCATTTGATTTGTAAACTCTATAGACCAGACAGCAAATCAAACACAGTAAGTGAATGCAACTTACTTGTTCTTCACAGGACCAAATGGAGATCCCTACTCACAAGTTCCAGAAGGGTTGGAAGTTGGAGGCCCTTAACCCCATGACCCGTAATGTGATCAGTCCAGCCACCATCATAGAGGTGTTCAACAAAAACTACTTCCTGGTCGAGATCGACTCCCTCGAGAAACACCCCAGGAGGAGAGTGCAGTTCAGTTGCCATGGAAACAGTCCAAATATCTTCCCGATACACTGGTGTCAGTGCAAGGGTCTACGACTCACTCAACCTGCTGGTATGTGTGATTATTCTTTAGGATAAACTTAATTTATGGTGCTTCTGAAGTCTTGCTATTTGTGCTATGTAAATGATAGATAAGAAATTGAAACCATGTGAACAATTTCTTTTTTTTTATTGGAAGTGGGGCTTGTGGTTCGAAAAATCAACCATTCTAACTCAAAGCTTCTCAGGCCCAGGAACACACTTATACTTAGTACATCAAGAACAGGGCATTGCTGACCTACTATTCAACCTACCTCATTTGAAATTGCTAGCAATTGGTAGACAGGACGGCAGCAATTTCAAACATGGATGTATTTTGTTAGTTTTTTTCTATGAATTACAGAGCATCTGATTTCCAATATGTTTTAATTTCATTTGAGTATCTAAAACCATTTTTTCTACCACTTGCTTCCCTTGTAGTAAGCTATGTGTTTTCCCTCTTCCAGGATGGGTGAAGCCTGATTTTGCCTGGCCCGAGTACCTGGCCTACTGTAATGCTAAACCAGCTCCAGACACATTCTTCGATCTGGTAATCAGCTTTTCTCGTCATCTTTCATGCTACTGAGGTGGCATTCTGTCTATTTGTATCTTGATGAAACTTCATTAATGAATAAACAACAAGTGGAGGAAAGAAAACATTTTTGACTTTAAGGAACTTTGGTGTAGGTTGAGACAAATACCAGAGAGCTTTAAAGTTGTTTGAATTGATGGTGGCATGCAACTGAACGACTAAATTATTCCCCCTTTGTGGAGCTCTCAATGCCACAAATTTTGTTTACCCGTTCATATTGAAAATGTTATTTCTTCTTAACTGATTTCAACCTAAATCATAACAATCATGTGACTGTAATTTTGTATGAACAAATACTAAAATACCAAGTACACACGTGTTTACAATTCCTCCTCTCAGACTCCTCCAATCCACGAGTTTGAGAAGGGCATGAAGCTGGAAGCAGTTAACCCTGACAACCAGAACCAGATCTGTGCGGCCACCATCACCAAGATCGTCGACTGTCTCATGTGGATCCACCTGGACTGTAGCATGAAGATCGTCGCCAGTCACATAGAGAGCATTGACTCCCAGAATCTCTTCCCCGTTGGCTGGTGTGAGAGCAATGGCTACCAGCTTCAACCACCACGGAAACTAGGTCTGAAGAGGCCAACACCTAAACGAGTTGCAGTTGTCCAGCCTGAGTAAGTTGAGACATTGTTACAGAGATACATAGTTACAGTACTTGATATTAGATCATTTTTTGTAATGTAAGTTGATGTTGCTAGCACTTGGTTTCCCCTCTTTGAAGATGGATTGGAATATGCAGACTCCCTCTGTCTGAAATATGTAGGAAAATCTGTCTAAGAAACCTATCACAGCTTTAAAAACTAAAATCTTGAATTATTTATTTAGTCTCTTCTATATTCACGTTCTTAAGTCTGAGTTATGTGATGATGTTTGAAAAATAACATTGATATGTTTTTCACAGAATGGCTGATGGGAACTGGAATGACGAGAGCAAAGCGGATTCCTTCTCTCAGATGAAAAGTGGAGAGTCAGGAGGTAAGTGTAATATTTTTAACATGAATAAACAGGGTTCTAATAATAGGATAGCCTGATGTTTTTGTATGCTAGATCAACAAATTATGTTCTAAAATAAGGTATAAGCTTTAAGAAATGGTTAGCACCTGAAAAACAACTTGACACTTGGATTGTGACAGGTGAAATGTTAGGAAATTGAGAATCCTAAATTTGGTCTTCTTTGTCTAATAGTTAGTAACATAAAAAAAATAGTAATTAATGCTGATGGAAAAAATCTAGTCCTTGTGGACCATTTGTGGTAATGATTCGGATATCAGCACAAAAAAATTATTTAATTAAATCACCAAGTGACACTTGTTGTTTTCCTTAAGTTGGATGTTATTTTTTACGAAGAAGGTAAAATGTTATAATCTATTCCAGGGAGTGGCTGGTGCCCAAAGATTTACTTCAACCACCGATGTTTCTCGGGACCATACCTCAGTAAAGGGCGTATCTCGGAGCTGCCCAAGTCTGTGGGTCCTGGCCCGATCAGTCTTGTCATGAAGGAGGTTTTGTCAATGCTAATCAATGTTGCGTACAAGTCATGTCGTGTCCTCCGGGAGATTCAGATGGAGGGGTCACCCAATCCCAACATGCATCAGCAAGTGCTCAAAGCAAAGTGAGTTATCAAAGAATGTGGTTTCTTTGTTACATTGATAACCATTCATGAATTTCAAAAGAATTGAAAGAGACATTGACTATTTTGATAGAATTACATACAAACCGCTAAAAATCTGTTGTCTATATGTAGATCAAGTCTATTGGCTTGCTTACTGTAAACTAAAGTGATACAAAAGAACCACACAAAAAAGCATACCAAAAAATTATCTGTTTTCATGTTCACTCTATACAGCCTTCCTTAGGCATTGTGGTTGATTTTTATAAGTTTCTTTACTGAGGCTGTCAACATTTTAACATCAAAATCCTTTATATTGTATTCTGCATCTTTGTTTCACAAGAGTACTTAAGCATGTCTTTATTATACATCATATCATTTCTGGTATGTCTTCTCCAGATACAAGGGGAAGAGTTACCGAGCAACGGTGGAGATATGTAAGAATACTGGCCAGCTGGAGGAGTTCTGTCGACAGATCTGTATCAAGCTGGAGTGCTGCCCCAACCTCATTAGTCCTCACCTCTTCCCCGGAAACTGTCCTGAGAACTGCTCACAGCTCACCAAAACAAAATACAGTCAGTACTTTTGGTTTGATTACATATTTCCATCTTACCATTACAAGTGCAATCATGTGCTTCTCCCCCTCAACTTGACAATAAATGTAGGCCATAAGTCATGTGCAGTTTCTCCAAGCTCACCTAAATCAAGTTTAATTGACAAATTCCCCTCTATCCATTAGACCTGCAATCATGCCATCCTCCCCTCAGTCTCGACAATAAATGCCATCAATCATGTACAATTTCTCTTGGCTAGATCAAGTTCTGCAAAATTTACATTTAAATCAAATCCTTTCAGCATACTATTATGGAAAGAAGAAGAAGAAAGTAGGAAGGCCGCCGGGCGGACATACAAATCTTGAAGACGGACCAAAGAAGCCAGGGAAGAGGAGGAAACGGAAGAAGATGAATCTGGTGCCGAAGAAGGTGAGGTTATCGCAGGAGGACGAGGACCTGTGTGAGGACGACAAGGACAGTGTGAACAGTGACACTAGAACAGTGGACAGCACTAGCACAAACGGCTCAAAGGACAAGGATTCGGATCTTAAACACTCTCAGAGCATGAGAATCAAACGGAAATACACACATCACGTGCCACCGCCGTCGGATATTCGTACTCGAGGTGCCAAACTGCCGAAATACAGCTTCGAGAGGAGGACTCACAAGAAAATCATGCTGCCCTCCCATTCGTCGCATCACAGCCAATCACATGCTTTGGCCAAGTCACAAGGTCTCAGGCTTGCCAAACAGATTAAACATTGCATGGTAGGTGCTTTCAACCAATCTCATTTTTTTCAGTAGAAAAGCCATCGGACCATTTACCTTATTAACAAGGAAAAAATAAGAGTTGCATGTAAATAATGCTTTTAGAAATAATCTAGACGTTTTATGATTTCATAAGCAACGTTACAAATTTCCATATTATGAATTATCAATTTTAATATTGTGTGATAAAACATGTTCTATCATAATATCATAGAACAAAGTTACTACCCTCTCTATTTTGCTTTACTGTCATTGGCCATTGAAGTAATTGTTTCTAAAATGTTATGAGTGGAAAACTCAAGAAATGAAACTTTATGACAAAGGTAATTATTAGGGCTTGCAACTGGCCTTAGGCTACTCTATACTATTTCTTGTGATATGAAAATCCTTAATCTGAAAATTGTTTGTGGATCCAGAAACCAAAGGACATCCAAGTAAAGAAGGAAGATATTTTGAAACTAGAGAAGAACCCATTGAAGTGGACTCTGATGGATGTTGTTGATTTCATCAAGACAACAGACTGCGCTCACCTGGCCAGGCTCTTCAAAGAACAGGTGGGTTCATTCAGCAATAATTGCTGTGCTTAATATTGTAATGTGTGCTCTGTGCAATTTCTCCCCACAGAGGTAGCTCCCTATAATTCCTATACAACCTGTCTTCATACAAACTACTCTTCATCTAGAAATGTAGAACACTGATTGGATGCAATCAAACTTAGTTTTGCAATCAGCTATGCCGTTTCAAAAGTTACCATTCAAATCATCCAAGTTATTTTGGTAGGCTTTCCAAAAGCTAAACTTTATTCGAATATGCACCTTGCACTTTTTGCGACTGCATCATTGCATATGACTGTGTAACAAAAATATGTTATTCATGCATTTGATGTTTTAATTGGCAGAAATATTGCCAGGGCCTCCTTTTACAAAGCAACCTTAACTAAGGTTAACCTTAACTCCCATACTTTAACATTGCACTAAGGTTATCTTATGGACTTACGATCACCTTAAGGCTTTGTGAAAGGAGGCCCAGGTAGTTAAAGTTGAACTATTGCGCCAGTAGGGGAAACTGCTGGATGCCTGAGAAACCTTCTTATTAAAGGCCGGGATCCAAACCTCAAAAAAACCCAAGGGTTTCTTATCTTTGTCATCATTGTCTGATTGGTTGATTCCATAAACAAAGATATAATCAGTGTTTGAGTGACAGGGCAGTAACGGTTTTTTTGGTGCCTGGGAGAACTCAGCAGGGTCAAAGGTCACAAACTTTACTACAACTTGTGGCTGGTAGTAGTCCATTCTCCTTCAGTGCATAATCATCAGGAAGGAAATCATGAGTAATCATACATGAAGTTTTAATGTGTGTGATAGGCTGATATAATTTTTAGTATATCAAATTCTATATATTTTATGAGATGACCAACACAAAGGAGATCTTTGATTATAGAATTAAATATAGGCCTATAAAGAAAATGTATTTGTTAAAATTTTGTGAAAAACGTTTAAAACAATCATAGTCTTTTAACAATGTTTGATGTATTTGAAATTTATTACAAAATTGTCTAAATCCATTTACTGTCACAATAATCTTTTTATAACCTTAGTCTCTACAGCTTATCCCCACAAGCAGAGCTAAATATTTGGGGGACATATGGGTTGGGGGAGGTTTTGATTTCCCAGTCAGGCTGGGAAAGCAGTGAAATCTGACACTCTGAATGGATCATTTTCTCCACTAACAGACTTGTTTGGTATGGTAATGATGAAAACCTAGTCACGTGACATTTACATAGTTAATTCAAATTTGGAAATAAATGCAGTCAAAGTACTGTTTTAGTTTTAAGTTTTGATTAAACATGTGTAGGATTTCCACTTCTTTGAAGTGTCAAGGATATATTGTGTAAATATGATAACTTTCCGGTAAGAAGATTTTGATTTATCCCACTTCGAACATGGGTACCCTCATTTTTTCCCTTCAAGGTGTAGTTTTTTCAGGTCAACACCGTGTATAGTGGCGGATGCCGGCCTTTAAAACAGAAGTTGTATAGGAAATTATGATGGAGCTACCTCTGTTGATAGAGAATGTGCTTTGTGATGATAAAAGTCAAATTCCCTTTTAGGGTAATAAAGTTACTTCTTCTTATCAAAAGTCATAATTATATAAGAGTTTCACATTTATTGCCCACTCCAGGAGATTGACGGTCAAGCGCTGTTGTTGCTGACCCTGCCCACTGTCCAAGAGCATCTTGACCTCAAACTTGGTCCCGCCATCAAACTCTGTCATCACATCGAACGTGTCAAGATCGCCTTCTACGAAACTTTCGCCAAATGAGGGACAATACTTGCCAAACAACTACATTCAGTATTGGAGAAACACACAGCGTTATCAACATTTGGTGCCATGTTTATTTGAGTTTGTTGTATGTTATTAAAGTGAAGGCTCTATATGTGAATTTTGTGCCAATTCATAGATTTCTGTTGATATATGTATACATGTATACACAGATTATGTTGATGATTTTGAACTGGATCTATTGATGTATCCTGTACATGACAAACTAGGGCGGAGTGAATGAAATGCAGACCAGTTTATTGTTACTTGTCTGTGTGTGCTTTGTAAGTCATTTTGAGTGAAACTTCTATTGTGTATCATTTGTTAAAAAAGATATTATAATATTTTTTCTGTCTCAAAATGTACAGTTGGTTTGAACTGTCCTAACATTATCGATAACCTGAACCATTTGCTGACCATTTTAGAAATTTATATTTCTTTTATTCTAGACAAAAAGAATGAAAGTATGTGCTTGTTTAGATCTGAGAGATCTCTGAAGGTAAATCAAATATTAATGATTAAGGTTGGTTCATGGTTTATGTCATCAGCGTGTATGTCAATTTAATGAGTTAATTATGGTTAATCTGAACAATATACCAACATTCAATACTAACATATTTCAAAGCATTCCTATCAAACAAAATGAACAATTAGTTCAATAGCTTTGTTATGACTATTTAATCAAAATGTTTGTCTATGTAATTAAGTTGGGGTGGTTGGGGTTGGAGGAGGGGGGAGGGGGGTGTGACATGACAAGTTTGTGACTTAATCCAGTGATCAGTTACACTCAAGTTTAAGAAGAATCCCACATTGACATTCTGTTATTGTCTTCAAGGTTTGAAGATTTAGTTTGAAGTTTGGGTTAACTATGTCATTTGAACTACAGACATATAACTTTCAGCCTAATGTAGATGTCAGAACCATCATGGCACATATGCAGCAGTTGACTGTCACATGGCTTAAGTTTGACAAGTTGTTAGCTCTATAAACAAACTAATATAACCTTTGTGTTTTCACCTTATTGAAAGTTTGAGTTGGAATTCATAAATCCACATGAATTCCATTCAGATCTCCAAAATTCTCAGGTTTTTGTGCAGGTTTCATGTTGAGTGTAAACCTTATTAAAGAGCCACTCCATGAGTTGTTGGAGTCATATATGACAAACTTAATTAATGGTGTCATTTGATCGCGAAGTATCCACTGTTACCAAAAAGACACATTTTAAAGCTTAATGGGTTTTTTACAGTGACAATATGAAGGTAGAACGTCGCAATTATGATCGAAAACCGAACAGTGGCGCGTCAATTAGTCAAACGTAATTTTGGAATCTTATCTAAAAATGCCTGGAGGGCAGTTAGGAGTTGATAGAGTTTGTTAGGTTATATAACTAGTATCCATGTATAGTGGACGTGATATTTACACCTCTGTGCATTTATAAGGCTGTTTTTAGATTTTCATGGAAAACCAGTATTTGTCATATATCTGTCTTTTGGACATGAAAAAAATAAGATGTTTTGATTTTATATCACCACATATAACATTTAGGCTCGTATCAAAGGTAAATAATATGTTATGAAAATCACGGAGTGGCTCTTTAATTCAGCTCTCATGTAAAGATTTCATGTGTTCAAGTCATTTGCTGTTTTTAGATTCATTTATCAAATTTTGCAGAAAATCTATACAAATATATGTTGCTGCTTTAATTCACTTTCCTAGAATGGGTTAAAAGAACGTAAGTATTGATTTGATTGATTCCAAGTCTTAATCTCTTTCATTAAACTTACGAGGATATCCTGTTTGATGAAGGAACTAGCAAAGGCGGAGACTTCGTCATCCAGAGCTTATTTTCAAAAGGTTTTAGCCTTACAAATTCATAGATTAAAGCCAATGTTTAAGAAACAGGGTCCAGAGAGTTTGGAGAATAGCTATTCAGGTCATCTTTTATGACATTCCTCATACCAAATGCTCTGTGTACCCGCTACGACATCACTTTCCTCCAATACTCAAATGTCTGGTCTTTCTTTAAGATTGACAAGGATAGTGTTCTCAGTGATGGCCAAAATGAGGGGTCGGGTCGGGTAATTCTAGAAAGAGGCAGCATGTATCAAGACCATACTTGTATTAATGGTAATAACAAGAAACATAATCTAGCAGGCCTGCTGTAATTGATTATGGTGAGCGATAGTGTTTCAATGAATAGTGAGGTCAGGTTGGACTGTAATCAGCATGTCTAAGATAAGTGGCAGTGTTTATCAGGTGCATATTGTGCTTATATTCATGACACCTAACACAACCTGGATCCAGATTATCAAAAACTCTATTAGCACAGAGATACCATTTACCACAACTCTTTTACTGGGGACCCTTTCTGTAATCAGTGGCCAAGTGGAATATTCCCCATGGAAATAAGTAGGGATTCCTATAAACTGGCCACTTAGAATGGCTCAGCAATAACAAAATCAAAAACATTTAGTGTTAATATAGCCCTAAGACTGTCTTAAAGCTAATAGAGGTAAGTGAGCCTGGTTCCAGGGCCAAAATGGGACAAAATGTAACCAGCTGTTAAGCGCGTCTAGTCGAGTGTAGGTGCTAATGCTTGTTGTAAACAAATGAAGAGTATTTATTGAAGCGTGGTGTACTGTGATGAGTAGAATTTGCTGATACAGCAGTTAGTTAGACTTCCCCTGCAAGGCATATCAACCACCAGTCTTAATCACCGGCTACTTTAAGTTTTGCTCCATTGCGTTAAAATAAAAGGCTGAGTTTGATTGCCTTATAAGCAAAGAGCAGTAACCTCCAATGAGATTCTCTGATGGAAATATCAAGCTCAGCAGCACTGTGCTGAAGAGCTGCCACAGAACGTTGACAACATGCTGCAAGACTTAACTTAACCAGTGATTACTGACTTATTTGCCTTGCAGAGGATTATGTATATGTATAGGGTCAGTTGATGAGGATTTGAATAGTATGCCATGTTAGGTTGAAATCTAGTTTAGTTAAATATCAATCTACCGGTAGTTAAAACTAGTTGTAATTTTTCCATCCCCTAAGTCCGTTATTATGGACTGAGGGGACGTAAGCATTACATCTATTTTTAACTAGATTGGATAAATATTTTCACTCTGTTATCACATTAGCTGTACAAACGAAAATCTGATCTAATGTTTTATGAAAATATTTCTTAAACATGTTTAGTTTGCTTTCACTGAAAAAGTACAAGTTATTTTCATCTTAACTGAAATAAGGAGTTTGAGAGTTAAGATGGTACATAAGAGAATTAATTGGCTTGACCAACAATATTGGCTTTTCTATGTATGTTAGATTTATGAAATGAAACATTTTTAACTTCAACACTGATGTTGAATTTGAACATGTTTGGTTTCATTTTGCTAATGTTTGGTTGTTTCTTTCACTATAATATATATAATATATATATAAAACAATTTCTGTAAGTCAATGGCAAAAAGTGATGTGATTTAAAAATTATCTTTAAAAATACCAGAAATATTTTAATTTATTAGTCAGTTGCATATTTTATTGCAGAATCTTTGTTATGAGGCTTGTGTGATGTACATTGCATGGATAAGAAGAGTGATTAGATTGCGGTAACTGCATTGAAGTGCTCATTTGTTGGTAGATTGTTAGTAGAATGATCTTGTTGATAGCAGCTACATTACTGCGTGGCTGGCTTCTTGTTTTCATGCCTACTTGTATATTCTTTGTAAATCAATTTTATTCAGAGAAAGATTAACTTGAAAATTTACAAGCTTATTAGAATTTCTACATCTTTACATTTGCAACTGCCAACCTTTGTAATAAGTTGCAATTTTGATCATATGTGTACATTTGCAAGTATTTTTTGGAAATCTATTACTATTTCTTGTTAATTGATATCTTAGTATAATATTCTATGAAATATTTTATTGTGCAAGATAATGAATGTCAAGTTGGCCATACTCACATTGTTTTCATCTCTAGGTGCTATCGGTGTTGTAATCAAAATGTTGAGACTGTTGTTAAGTGTGGGTTATATATATATAATATATAGTGTGAACGGTATTAAGATACTCAGAGCAACATAGAAGAGCTGTGACAACTCATATAAAACAGTGATGATAAATATGTTAACACTTTACCTTATCTTCCTAGGTATAGTTGACCTTATAAATACTATTGTTTTTGAGCAAATAAACAGGAATTTCCGACTATATGCTTAACCCCTTAAGCAAGATAATTGGTGCAGGAGTTTTGAGGCTCTTCATGTGCTTATATAATAATCGTACCACCTGGTATCCAAATTTCTATTCCTCGGGTCTTAACAAATCATGAATGTTCTTATCAAGAATCTTGTTTTACAATACCTTTGCATGCATTCAACACGTATACTTCAAATGATCTCTTTAGAAGAAATCCTTGGCCAGATAATTGAAGGACTTATTTCTTACTAAACCATATTCCCCATTTCATCAATATCATGTTGGCGTTTAACTTTCCCCATCATTGAAACAAAATCTACATAAGACACTTTAAATTGTATTGTTTATTTGTGATGTAAATATGGCTTCTTTACTGTGGCATATATATCTAGCATTTCTGGGGTTTTGTTCGTGCTGAATAAACTCTCAACAAATAATTTGTGTTTGTAATATATTTGATTGATATTTGGGTAAAATGTTTCCATCCAGAGTTGTCTGCCCTTACAACACAAGTCTTTTCTTGTTCAGCAAAATTTGGTTAAGTTTGGTTAAGGCAACGTCTTGAAACCTAGCTGGATAGTCAAAACTTTGTGTGTTTCATTACACAAACTGTATTTTAAGAGTCAAAAGCCTATTTGTTACAGTTCCCGACTATTCTGTCTTTTTAAATGAATAAAAAAGAAAGCTTCAATTAATGCACAAATGATTTAAAGATGCAACAGCGGTTAGATAATGGAGCATTCTCTCCCCTTGGAGGTTCACTCAATTCCTTTCTGTTAGAAGTTGAGCCAGATTTCTTGGTTCTTGCAAAATTACCTACAGGTGAAAATATACGACAAAGTTACAAGGATTCCATTCTGACTGACTGCCTGAACAAATGTTACCACATTACATAAATCCTGAATTTTTATGTAAACTCAATACATTCTACGATCCATAAGCAAATGTCTGATAGAATTCAGCAGAACATGAAACTAAAGGTCTTCAATCAAAAATGACAGAAAAGGTTATTTGTTTTGAGATATTTTTATCGAAAAAGCCACTTTCAATTCATACACAATAGCTTTCATACGAGAACAAAGCAACTTTGCTGACAAGGCATTATACAGAAAGCAGCATACAAAACAACTAGATTTGCTTAAGTCTTTAACCTACATTAGTTGTATGATGGTGCAATGACATTTTACAAGTAAAGGTCACATCTCTGGTACTATCTATGCCTTGAACATTTTACGTTATTAAGAATCAATTATTTTATATGCAACTTTTTGTAGACAAAAATTAATTTACATATGCATAAAAAAGGCATTTTATGGTTCAAAAGGTGACTAACAGTAAAATTTCATTAAGATTAAAGATGGTCATTTTACAAACGATCTCATGCAGTTCCACATGCTGAATGGACGCACAAGGTTAACAAAGACCTAAAATAAGTCATAAACGTTAAACAACAATTTATTGATAACTTATGTTAATATGGGTTCTTCATAAATATGAAAATAACTTGACAATTAGCAAAATACATTTTCACCAGGTCAGTGTTTCAAGGAATTATCAGTATCAGGTTTCACATTTGATTCACAGTCTACAACAAACTACAGAACTACCAGTTGCTATGGATACATAGGTGTCATGTCTTCTTTGTTGTTTTAGCTGCATCTTGGGCTGCCTTCTTTGCCTTCACAATCTCACAAAGTTCCTGGGGGAAAAATAAATCAATTAAACATGAAATTAAACTGTGTCTGGGAGTAAATGTATCAAAATCTATTTAAAATTAACTCACTTAACTTCTATGGAACCATACCAGTTATATACATATCAATAAACCTTTTAAACAATTGAGGATGAATTAGAGACCCATGTTTTGCAAAACAATTTTACTGCTATACCTTGTAACGCTTCATACAATCCTTCCTGCTCCGGGATGGAATACAGTCTGCAATCCTCTCCCATCGTTCAGGGGTATTGGGTCCAAACGTCTTCAAGGCCTGTTCTAGAAGCTTCTGTTCGTCCGTCGTCCACGGGGCTGGGTTACCACCGGTCTCACGGATCTGCTGTTCTGCTATACCTGCGGATACACACACAGTTACTTCCCTTTGTTTCCTATAGTTCCTAAAAGTGCCACAGAAAAATTGAGCTCTATGTCTCCCAACATGCTGGATACCTTAAGTAAGATAAAGGTTCCCTTATGGATAAAATAGTCTCCAAGGACTTTGCTCAGTTGGATTCCTAGGTGAAACAGTGCAAACCTGAACCTTTTAGTTCTTGTTTGAGGCATGCCTCTTGCATTGTATCATATCTATTATTTGTTCAGTGCTGACATTCACGAAATCATTGAGCTAATTAGCTTAAAAATTACCATATTGTGAATATCTAAAGAGATGTAACTTGAATTACTGGTTCAACATTCAGATCAAACCACTTGCAGCCTTGCTTGAGACATGCCAGTTGGTACTGTTCTCTTGCTAATGAATTCAATACAGCCAGGGGGGATCACCCATAATGCACTGCACTCACTCTCGACTCGCTGACTAGGCACCTCCTGCGAGCCCGACGAAGCTGCCTTGTGACCCGTCATGAATCTCTCGTAGGCCTTCTTCTGTGCTTCCTCCTTCAGGAATGCATCTGCAACAAGGGACAGTACTGTTACTAAATCATTCTCATGTGCTTTAAACAGGCTCCGATTGACACATCTTCTCGTATCAAGGGATCCCATTTGGTCATTCCTTACATTTCATAATATGTCATGAATTTTCATTTCCTTTCTTTTTATATCTGGCTTTTCCTGTGTATCAAAGAGTTCATAACATCCAAATCAAATTATTCTGAGTGGTATGATTTTTTCTAGACACACTTTCAATACATATTGTTAAAAACTGAAATTAATTTTTACCTGATATGTATGAACTTCTATTCAAAAAGTTTTTAGGTTATGGTTGTTATGTTTCGTTTCGTCTTTTTAATACTCTGTCAATCACACTAACCGAGTCACAGAGTTATCTCCCTTCAACAGTACATAGTTTAATGGCTGCATGGCATTTTATCTAAGGACCGGGATTCCATCCCACAACAAGCTAAATAAGCCACCAAAGTGTATGTATTTTTTTATTTTTTATTTTTATTTTAAATTTCTATTTTTTTACAGTACATTTCCATATACATTCATAGACATTTAAACATGCGTTACATGGACACATCTTTCATTGTGTATTTTCATATGTCTAACAAACATAACAATACAGCTATCCAGCATCATGAATTTCTAAAAAGCAAATGGAGCGAAGACCAGAATGCATAAAATCTTGTAGGGTTGCAATTTGAAAAAGCAATTGATTTTGTTACTTGATAATATTTTAATATTTCTTGTTTCAAATGTTTGAAATTTGGTTTCATTTGTCTAGTATTACATTTATATAACATTGCTTTTGTAATAAGAAGAATTGCATTTAAGGGGTTATTGTTTTCTCCTTTAAATCCAAATAGAATATTTTCTTCACTGAGAGCAATACTTCCCTCTACATAGTCTGAAATCCATTCTGATAATTGTCTCCATATTGCTTCTGCATACTGACAGGTAAATAGTACATGTGCAATAGTTTCCTCAAATTCATTACATAGCGAACAAACTGCTGAATCTATATATCCTATCTTATACAGTATTTTATTTGTACTTAATATGTTATGTATAATTTTGAACTGAAACCATCTTAATTCACTACTTTGTGTACATCTTTTTGCCATTTGGTTGATATTTTTCCATTCAGTTTCATTGAATTGTTTGTCGAAATGATCTTCCCATTTCTGATATGTTTTTAATTTTGTAAATTTTGGGTCCAATAAAGTCTTGTAGAATGTTGAACAACCTTGTTGCTTTTTAATTGTTGATATATTATAGGGTCGAAAAGGTCTATAAATGCAGTAGGTACCTACTCTCCTGTTTTGTAAAAAGGAGGATATTGATTTCTTTACACCAATATACGTCAAGAAATCTGTTTTAAGGTCATATTTTTCAACAAAATTTTCATATTCATAGAATTTACCATCTTCATCTATCATATCTGCAATAAAAGTAATTCCCTTTTTATGCCATTGCTGGATATAGATAGTGTCATTACCAATCCTAATGTTATTATTGTACCAAATAGATTTGGTCATTATTTCTTCATTACTTCTAGAGTCAATATCACAACTATTCAGATATAGTGACCATAAGGAAAGAACCTCTTTCCAGAATTTGTTATGAACATTTGGAACAATTTGTTGTGTAATATATTTGGAGTCAGCTAAAAGAAGCATATCTATGTCTATAATATATTCCTGAACTAATCTTGTCCAAATTGCATTATCAAATATCAGTCTCTTCACCCAACTCAATTTTTGTGATGCAATAACTATATGTAAGTCAGGGACACTAATTCCCCCTAGTTCTGGTGGTAGTGACATAACATCTCTTTTAACTTTATCAGGTTTACCTTTCCAAATGAATTGGTAACACTTCTTCTGGAGATTATCTATAACTGTCCTGGGTGGGCTTGGCACACTACTAAATAAGTGATTTAGTTTTGGCAACAGTAGAGATTTTAGTACAACATTTCTTCCGAAAGGGGTTAAAGTTCTCTTAGACCACATTGCCATTTCTTTTTCGATACTATCAAATTTACCTAAATAATTTATTTTTATCATATTTTCTAACTCAACGTCAAACTCTATACCCAATAGCTTAAATTGGGTTTGAGACCAGTCTAAATTCCATTCTTTACAAATCTTATATCTTGTTCGCTTTTTTGACCCAATCCAAATCAATTTGGTCTTATCAGCATTGATTTTTAAACCTGAAAATCTTGCGAAAAAGCTTAAAGGGGAACAACAACCCTAGCCTTTCAGACCTAATTGACCAGCAGTTATGTAATTGCCATAGCCGGGAAAGAGGTCACGTGACACGGACTGGGCGCCGGCCAAGCGGTCATTGTGACAGGGGAATCCCCTTTATTACATGCGATCGTTGATTGGCTTATTCATTTTCGTTCCTGACACGATGCCTGAATTCCAAATTCCAATTTTTTTTTTTTTACCACTTTAGAACTTTTATTAACTTAATTTGGGTGTCTATGACATATTCTAAATCTTATTCCCCCATTCATTGCAAATAACTAAGGCATAGGCCCCACGTCGGCGACATAACACAATGGTGGAAGCAGACGTTAAACTTCAACCCAACAACACGATGCCTGCAGTCCAAAATGGAAAATGGCTATAGCTTCTCTACTATCACATGCCGCTGTGAGAACACCTGCAATCGGTCGACTATAGGGGGAGCATGTCCTTGCCGTACAGCCGTTGGCCTTTTGTCGATGATTAATGAAAATAAGTAAATATCATGATTTTGGCATTTAAGTGATGAAAATGCAATTATTTCAAAATATATCAATTCTTTAATTTCAGTAAGGTGCCTTACGCCCACATACAATCATAAACAAATAAAACAGAACTAGAGAGGAAGTGAATTGACAATGTTTATTCCAGCTCGTCAACTGAAAACATTGGAGTAGAGTGAGATTACAGTGACTGTTTAGACCAGACTTTCCAAGTACTATATAACTTCCTTGAAGTGTTATAAACAACGTATGTGATCGATCTCTTACATAATATCCTTATTGTCATTTCCTGTTCCGAGGACAGCTGTGCTTTATTGCTTTATGCCTGACTGGTTGGCTGATAAATTAGATAACATCATTGTTGATTTCAGCTTTACCGTTCATGCATTGTATAATGTCTGAGAGACTACGTGGAATAAGATATATCTATAACAAAATGTAGATTATGCGGTTTTGCTTATGTTCAAGATTAATCCAACTATATTTCATATTTTTCACTATCTTTTAAATGTCAAAAGCATGTGTTCATCTACTGTGAATAATTGGCGAAAAAAATCAAAACAAAGTAACTATTAAGATTAAGACGAGATAATTTTTATTGTCATTTAATAAAGTGAATCTATCATTAATTATGGCTCAGATTGTTGGTGCCCTTTTCTCTGTAAGACTGGTAAATACATATACGTTAACAATTACTGCCAGGTTTGTATACATCATTTTTCAAGTCATTCTTATTCTTATCCATTCGTAATTAGAAATCCCCTATCGGGACGCATGATGTACGAGGTGAACCCCTTGTCCATGACTTTGAAATAATGAAAATATTAAATCAATTTTCGATTGTATCATCATGAGATTATACCTTAAAATTTTACTGATGAATAGTCAACTCAAATGCGAGACATACTAAACCAGACCCAAAAAAAACAGTTTAAAACACCCTATCATCAAGGTAACCCTTTTAGTTAAACTTTATAACTAGTGACCAGTATATCCTTCATGTAGCCTATTCCCTTTTTATAACTATCAGTGATATTTTAAAATTATGGCAAACGTTTCTTAAGTTTCTGAAAAATGATTGTGTCTTTGTTAAATGTCAACTTGGTGTTCAATTATGCTCTTAAAAAGTTGGATAACTATATGTGAATTGTATCAATATTAAAAGTGCATTGATTTTACAGTTGTTTAATCCAGGTTCAATTTACTGCCAAATATAAAAAAAAACAACCCTCAAACCCCTATCTGCCATAGATAAGAAATTTCAAATAGTTAGGAATTGAGTAATAGTGACGAAAATTCAAAAAATATCCACACAAGTCAAAACCTAACTTTTAAAAATATCGACAAATATTGTGAAGTTTGTAGTGTCCAAGCTTACAAGTTAAATGTAAACAACTGCATAATACCAGAGCACCAGAATTGTTTATCTAATTTTGTAAAAGGTGAGGGAAATAAAAACTAAAAAAGATTTCACTTTACAAAGATTTATATATTTTTTCTCATATCTCATATCTCATATGGCAGTTCAGTTGAAGAACGATTTGTTTAAAACGACATTCTCACACGCGTATCCGGTTGGGTAATTCGCGCGTGTAAGGAAACCGCGCGAGTAGGATGCAGCGCAGAAAAAACACCGCTGAGTAGAGAGCGCGCTGATTGAGTTTTACGACTCTCGCGAGGCCTCGCTAATAAAACACTGGAAGTTAAAAATTAAAGTTGTTGACCCCCTTTAAAGTATTCATTGTTGCGTAGAGGCTTTTTTCTGATCCATCTAAAGTAAGTGTGGTATCATCAGCGAATTGTAATAGAAGAGTTAAGATATTTCCCATTTGAATACCGTGTATATTTTCGTTATTTCTAATCATAATTGCTAATATCTCTGCACATATAATAAATATACATGGCGATATTGGGTCACCCTGTCGGCAGCCCCTTGAAACTTTGAAAAAGGAACTTGCATATCCATTTACTATTACACAGGATTCTATTTCATCAAATAGTATCTTCACCCAGTTTGTTATATGAGGCCCAAAATTAAAAAAATCAAGAACCTTTAACATAAAATTTCTTTCTACAGAATCAAAAGCCTTTTCAAAATCTATAAGTAATAATAAGCCTGGTTTTTGGTAGGTTTCTGTATAGTCCATAACATCATATATATTGTTCTGGTAACTTCCCCAATGTATCTACCTGGAACAAAACCCTTTTGGTCCTCATGAATAATTAATGACAGGATAGGTTTTATCCTGTTTGCAATAGTAGCTGATGCTAACTTGTATGATGTATTCAAGAGGGAAATTGGGCGCCAGTTTTTCAAGTACAGTTTTGATTTATTTTCTTTTGGTATACATGTAATCAAACCTTGTTTTTGTGTTACTGACATTGAACCCGTATCGAAAGCATGGTTTAAAGATTTTATTAGGTATTTATGTAAGTCTAGCCAGAAAAACTTTAGAAATTCAGTAGTAAAACCATCCGGATCAGGGCTTTTTTCATTTTTCATATTTTTTAATGCATGTAAGACTTCATGATATGTCAATTTACCTTCCAGGGATTTTGAAACGGATTCGTCTAACCTTGGGATCAATGTATCAGTACAAAGATTTTCTAAATTGATCTGCATACAGTCTTTGCTAGTGTAGAGGTTTTTATAATAATTTTCCACTTCTTGAATAATATCTTCTTGTTCCATAAGTAAGATTCCTTCTCTATTTTCAAGGTTAGTTATAGATTTATTTAGAAAATTTCTTTGTTCTAATTTCAAAAAATATTTGGTAGGTTTTTCCCCTTGTTCTACCCACTTTGCTTTTGATCTTATAAAAGAACCCTCTGTTTTAAATTTATTTAAATTATCTAAGCTAGATTTAATTTCATTTATCTTTTCTATAAGGATACCCTTGCATCCAAGCTTATTTCATATTTATGTAGTTCTTTCTCCAATGTAGTCTCCTGTTGTAGTGTTTTCTTTTTTTTTGTTGAAGAGAAATAAATTGATGACCCTCTTATGTTTAACAATATCATTTCCCATAGTAGTTGATCATCTAATAAACTCTGGTCACCCTCGTTGGCATTAACTTTGTATTGTTCTACCGTATCATGTATATTTTTCTTTATAAGTTCAACATATTCCTTATCTTTCAGTAATGAATTATTAAATTTCCAAAATCCTCTTCCTCTCTGTACCTCAGATAGTGTTAAGGTTAAGGATACAATCGAATGGTCAGAGTATGTATTTTATGCACAAACATTATCACATTATCTAGATGTTGTTTATGTATCAGTTTTAACTTGTCAGATTCTAAAAGGTTTGTTTATGTTACAAAATTTGCAACAACATGGACTCTCGTTCCCGCGCAGTACAGCGTCGTGACCCGACATAGTTTTTACCTTCTTCAAAGTAAAGTTTGCATAAGTACTGTTTATTATAATAGTATTTGCATTGTTTTGAATATCAGCAATAACTGTTTCATAAATTTACACTGTAATTGTAACTATTAGGAAAAGTGTACACATAGCCTTCATGTCCAAGTTTTCAAATTGAAGCATGCGTAAAATATATAAGATTGCATCCATGCTTCACGTATGCAGTTTTTGGTGTATTAATTCAGAAATTAAGAACCTACTTTTTAGATTGTAAAATATAACTTCTTTCTGGACTGTTTTTTCACTGGAACCTTTTGTTTGTTTCAGTCTTTTACGTAGTTGCAGTAGTTACTGTAACGGTAACTGTAACCTAACGGATTGGAACAAAGTTTATGCCAACGTAAACTTCTTTCGTCTGTACAATGGAGTTTCATTGCTGGATGAGAAAATGTCAATGAATTATGTTCTAATACATGAACAAAAATAATAGTGATATATTACCATTCTTCTGTAAATCTTTTGCCTTGCCAAGAACATCCTTGGCATTCTTATTGCTTGTAGTGACATGCTGCCCGATGAATTTGGCTATGACTTCCCACCTACAAAACAAAATGTATTAAATGTAAGCTTAAAATATCCCCAAAAATATAATGAAGATAAACAATTAACAATATTTAATTGACAATTTTTAAAAAAATCTTTCATTTCATGAACCTACCAAAGTTTTGCCCTAACTTTTATAGCATCAAATCACCTCTTGTATAATAGTTGAGGCAAATACATGACGGTTGAGGCTATTTCTTCCCTTAAACCTCTCCTGTCCTTAGTCCTGGCTTTTGACGGCCATCAGCATTATGAGAATGCCTGGCCTCGCATTAATCAGCCCAAAACAGTTAATGAAGATGATGGTAATAAATTCAAATGCCAATCCTCACCTGTCCTTGGTCCCAGCAGGGAAGAGGTTGACGGCCTTGATGAGGAAAGACAACTCCTCCTCGGTCCACTGCTTCTTGCCCTTAGTGCTGTCCCCTGAACTACTCTTCGTCATTGCCTCGATCTGCTCTCGCTTCTCCCGCTCGATATCGTCATTCATCACCTTTACCTGGAGCAGGAAGTTGAAAATTTGAACCAGAAAAATCTTGAGTCTGAAAACTCATGTCATATTCAAACTTCTTAACACATTTGCTGTGCTGAAATAAATTTTTACAAGTTCATTTTAGCTAAGGCAGACATTTAGTCCTAGCCAATGGAACGAAACAGAAGTCATAATGCACTCCATGCTGTGTTATCGTGTATAAATCTTTTTGGTCCTGGTGAACCTTTCACTATTTTGACACACTGGTGGATGCGATTCAGATAGAGAAAACTTTGCGACATAATGTCAAAAAGAAGGAACATTTCAACCAAAGTAAGCACATACTTGTTGTAGGAAGGCATCCTTTGCCTTGTCCTTGTCTCCACAACCAAGAGACTCATTCAGGGACTGGAGACTGCAAACAAGACATGGATACTTATAGGAAAACTAGAAATGTAGGAAATGTTAGAGCAGATGACAAAGATGAAAAGTTTGAAAATGACGTTACAATTTGCAATGTCAATAAGCATTGTTGCATTATTCTATAAGCATGACAGAATTATATCAATGATAACAACCCCATAAAGAAACATGCAACAGATGGTTTTCAAAGGACTATCTCGAAAATGAAAACTTAACACTTTTAATCATAACACAACAAATGAAACCAATAGCTATGAGAATAAACATTGTCAATCGAGAGTTGTCTTTTGATCCCTCATAAACATAGAGAATCAGAGGCAGTACCTGGCTAGTGAGAGTATTTCTGCCAGCTTGTCCACTTCCTGCATGAAGTCCACTCGCTCCTTCTCGTTGCTCGCAAAATACTCGTAATCCTGCAACAATAATATACATGATAGTTATAAGACGCTTAGTGGTTGATTAATAAGCTGTTGGTACGGTCAGTGTGGGACACCGATTTCTGACTCAGGGGTGTGGCAATGATGAGGCCTGGTGGTTGACCGATGATACGGTCAGTAGTGGTCATTGTTTCCTGATGCTGAGAGAGTGGGTTAAAGACCTACAGAGCCTCAACCCCAAAAAGCTACAAGAACTACTTTCAGATAGAGTGATCCGAAACATAACCATGTTTAGTATTGAGAATCATGCCCAGGAGCACTTCCTGATATTGCTGCTTGTCAAGAAGACACTTTGCTCTAAATTTCAGAGTTGCAAGATAAATAATTTACAGTTAATTTGGGATGGGATAAAAAAAATGGATGCAGATTTGTTCACTTATCTTTATGGATATAACTTGAATATTTAAAACACATATAAATTAGACATAATCATAGAGACCGTGAAAAAGAAGATGACTTATTGATAAGTATTTTGTTCTTACTTTTATCACAGTTCGCAAGTTTTTCCTCTCCTTCTTAAATGCTTTCTTCTGAGCTTCCCTCTCCTTCTTAGCTGCAGCGGCCTGTAATGTAGCAGCACGGTTTTAAAATTCCATGATGTCACAAACAGAGGAAACAATCTATTCATTTACAACTTTTGCATTTATCTATCGTCGCCAAATATTTATCCATAAATAATTATATATACAGCATAGGTTTCCTTCCAAATATCTGTGAAGGTACTTGAAAGGGACAGCGAGGAGCAAAATTTTAGATTCTTATCACTAACAGTTACAGCAATCTTCACATCTAGTTAAGGATATATTTATCTATCTTCATATCACCTGTATTCTTGCTTTTTCTTCTTCTTCCTCTTTCTTCTTTCGTTCTTCTTCTTCAGCCTCTCGTTTAACCTGATGCAGGGAAGTTTGGAAATTAAAATTGAATATGTCATTACATGGAATATATTTTGATGAATGTAACAATTGCATACATGAACTAAAGATGCCCCTTGAATTTTTAGAAGTATGAAACTTCAACAGCTCGAGGAATAAATAGACTCACTCTTTCTTCCTCCTCTGCCTTTAACCGGGCCGCCTCTTGCTTGGCCCGTTTGGCGGCCATCTTTTTCTCCTTTTCCTCATCCTTAAACCGCTGTATCCGTGGGTCACATGCATATGCATTATCTGGAAATTGTAAGGGAAATCAAGACTCGTTTTCAGTCAGACAAAACTTTTACTTTTCCTTATGAAAACACTTAAAAAGTTATGTCTAGGAGGAAATATTAAATTGTCATTCCATTATGCTATCTAAAAGGAATATTAAATCAAAATTTTTAGCATATGTCCTTTATTATAATATATGTTTGTCAAGAATTTCAATTTTTTTTCAGTAGCCTTATTCAAAACAAGTAGACAACTTGCAGATGTCAGTGGACATGTTCAAGCGAAGAGTGAAGTGTACTCTGCAAATTTAAGTCAATCAAACTGGGCCCAATATCTAGATATAAATCAAGACTGATCATAGCGCTGGTCTGACTGTTAAATGGAATCTTGACTAGCATTTAACAGAATTGTTGAAATTTCTTCATAATGATATATAATGTATTTTTAAATATCAACTGTACTTTTCATAATATCTCTGCATGCTTATGTTGGTGATACATGAAGTAACGAGCAGAGTCAAAACAAATTACTTTAATTGATGAGGCACATACCCACTAAAGATCGTATTCTTGAGACTTCTTCCTTCTTGCGTTTCTGTCGAGCAGCCTTGTTCTGTTTCTCTATCCACCGTCTCTCATCACGACTGGCAGAAAGATTAGAAACATCACAATATATGTTTAGCTCAAAGGGTAAGTCTCACTATTTTTTAAAGATTTTCTTTAGTTAAGCCTTTTTAGTATTCAGCAGGGGGTCAAACATCTCTTTGCTGTACCCAGTCATTCACAGTAATAATAGAAATGACCAAGGATCAACAAAAATGACTGACGGCCATTTTTTTTTGAACACCTTTTAATCATCTGTCGTAGGGAATTTGATTTGCATAGCTTAACTGAAAATGGGACATCAGTTTTACAACTCCTGTTGATGAAAAACATTGTCTTGCCCTTTGAAACATTTATTTTCATCACCTGATCAGAAAACATGCCAGTGTCTCTATAAGATCACAACAGTAATACTGCATAAAAATCTCTATTGTGCATATTGTACATACAGTGCTCTACACACTCACTACCTGGTGTTAGGATAATGCTATTCGGTGTCATTTTCACGACCTGGGAAGTATACAACCATGGCATTACTGCAGTTAGGGTTGGATAATGTTCACAATGCTTGCACTATCAAACCAGGTACCTAATTAAAATGTGAACAGAGGCACACTCGAGGGAAGTCTCTTGGCCAAGGTGACAACACAAGCCTTCCATTTAAGAATCTGATTAGACACAAAGGATAAGCCTTCGTCAGAAAAATAAGTGAATAAATGCTAGACATTATCATAACACTCTCACGTGTATATAACAGAACAACGGGAAGAGTTACCAACAAACAAGGAAATGTTCTTACTTTTCACCTTTCTCCTTTTCTTCCTCATCAAGGTAGGAATATTCTCTCCAGGAATCAAACTCATACCTGGAAGAAAGAGATAATCATCATGTGAATCCATAAATACAATTACCCGGTAGGTTAACTTGCTATAGGCCAAGGGTCACTGATGTTTTCTTTTGACCAAGATTATTTGATACATGCCAGGGATCAAAATACCTCTCATAACTGCATCCACTGGTGAAGTAACAATTGCAGTGGCACTGTGAAGCCAATGTCTTAGTGCCCTTATAGAAGGCCACATTTGTTTTTAGTTCTTTATTAATGATGAAATTCCAAAACATGATCATCATTGATTTTGTCCCGATATTTTCTGGCAAAATAATGAAGAATTGGAATTCTGAAAGACAGACTTTAAAAAAATCCTGTCTGGTCTACCAAGGCCTGGAATTTTTTTATTTGCATATGTGCATGACAATAAAACTGTGAAGTTTAAGGCTGTTTCATTCTGAGTGGCCAAGTTACAGGAATCACAATCTTATCAAAGGGAGAATGTGATGTTCTGTGATTGGTCATCAGACATAAGTTACATCTCTATATATCTTGAAATCATCCAGTGTAACAACTATTCATTGGTTAACTGCTTATTGTAACACACTTGGTTACCTCACAAAAGCAGAGGGTGAAGTAACATTATGTCAACAGTAATTCGCTTTCCTCACAGCAGCACTTACTTGCAGGGAGAAGATATGATAGAAAATTACAGCTACATCCTCTAGAAAAATAACAATTAACTAATTGACCATTACTAAAATTACCTACCAAAAGGCATAAAAATCATTGACATCATCGAATGTAGATTTGTCTGTTCCAAGGTGGGGAACTCTCTTCTTGTTAGACCATCTGAAAATGTATAGCATGTATATAACAAATATCGAAACTCAACATGAATTCATCTATAAACATAATCAACATGAACTGAAATTGTTGCTTTCTTACTGCATGGAATTTTACAAATATAACAACTCAATTTCTTATTATTTTTGCTCTTCTCAAATTCTCAGTTTTACATCTTGTATTCCCATGACAAAAGCAAATACACACAAACATTAAGCAGTAGCCATATCATGATAAGAAATCTTGAATATTACATACATTAATATTGAAATTTGTGATGGTTCTCTCCCCCTTGTTTTATATAGATAAAACTTCTACAACTTATATTTTTAGATGATTTTTTTCTTGTTAAAAATATATAAATCCTTACAAATCAACACATACCTAGCATTTCTCTCGAAGACTGGTTGAAACACTTCATAGAAGTTTTCTTTTGAATTTGAACTAACAGATGGCACTGAATCGTCAAACTCAGGATCTACGCTATCATAGGCTCGTCTCTTCGAAGGGGTGCCGAGAACTTCATAAGCTGCAAATACACAACACATTTATCACAAATCGGTTAAAATAAACATGATTCATCAAAGATGTCTATCCCCTAAAGACCTAAATATTTGAATGACAACTTTTTTCACTCAACTTAATTCTGAGGGGTCTTTACCCTTTTGTTTATGTCATGTATATAGTCTTGTGTCGATTTTGAACTTTTGCCTCAGCAAATGCACATTATTACTGTTAAAAGCAAAAGTACTCGTATTTATGTTAGACAGATTAAGATAAAAATTAACTTCTAAATGAACAGAGAAATGGTGCACAATATCAAAGATTCCAAAGATTTACTTACCACGTGTAATACATGTAAAGTAATCATCTTCTCCATCCTTCACCTTCAGCCCCCTTGCCTTTCTCTTGTCGGGATGGTGTTTTAAAACTTTACGCTTATCTGAAGCATAAATCAATGGTCAATCATTCACTGATAAATTTACCCCTGAGTCTTGGATCAAATACTATTGAAATTTGGAATGGATCCATGAAAGTTTAAGCTGTGGGTCTCCATGCTTAATTATTGAGGGACTTGTTTACATCTTCTCGGGCTTACGAGTCCCTGGACTCAGCAGGTCATGTATGTAGATTTATCACTGGTCATTTTATACCAATATTCAAATAATATAATTTATCAATGATACAAAACAAAGGAATAAATCTTTCTTTATGAGCTTGAGAAGCCACATCAAATAATGTAATACTATATTCGCCTCTGATGAGTCCTGTCATTAGTTTGAGTTCTTCGGAATTCTTTGTCCCAGAGATAATATTGAAATGAAACTCTAACACTCTTATACAATCAGAATGGAACAAAGCTGATTACTTGATTCCTTTTCATGATAGGTACACTGGATTACAACTCCTTACTGTGAAAATATAAACTATATGCTTACTTTCATCATGCGGAATGTAGGGAACAAAGAAATTTAATCCATTTAAACACAAAAACAAAGAAGTATGCTTATTACTCTAAGTAACTCTCTAATTAAGAGATATTATAATTTAAGAAATATATGTATACAGCCAGGATTTGCAATTTGGGGGTAAACTTCAGCTTGCTTACATGCTTTTTTAATTTGATCCTCAGTTGTCTTGTATCTAAGATTTTTCAAACCAAGCACTGCATAATGATCTTGATGCTGAAAGGAAACAGAGTTAAATGTAATTCAGATATATTGTATATCATCTATACTTTTGTCACTTGGGTATTATATTAGTTATTTGAATGCAGGATATCGAACTAAAACGACAACCTCATATCAACTAACTTGTGATAATGATATTCATCAATATTGGTTACGTTATCTGAAATAAACTTAAAAAAACATTTGTTCACATCAACGGGAGAATTGAAAATCTTCATTATGCAGATCTTTTATTCATTTTAATTTCCTATTTATGGGTAATCATTTATATCCTTTTTAGCCTTTCAATAATTAAATGAATTCATACCATCAATGCAATAAGATAAGGTTTCTTGACAATAAGAATATTTCATACCTTCCATTCCTTTGGATCTAATCCGAGGAGGATAGCCTCACTGACTTCATCTTCATCAAATATATCACTTTCACTTTCTGAGGAACTTGAGCTAGATCGGGAATGTTGCGACTCAGAGTGTCTGTTTCGGAGCCGTTGTGTATATGCTTCAAACCATCTGCCAACTGGTTCCACTTCCAAAATCACTGTTTCTACAAAAACAATGGTCATAAAAAAAAGATAGATATTATGGAGAGCCTTCAATTGACATTTGATAGAGTTTACATTTTCAATTAAGAAATAAAGTTTGCTCTACCCCAATGTGTTTTGTAATAAAGTATAGTTTTGCCCTGAACTATTATAGTTAAATCACGAGGACGGTAGTCCGAGTGCTTTAACGTTATAATAGTTCAGGGAAAACTATACTTTATTACAAAACACATTGGGGTAGAGCAAACTTTATTTCTTTTCTAAGATGCTAAAATAATCTATATGGGGAACCCTCTGATTTTAATCATCTCTGAATAAAAAATAGTGTTTACATTGCTCACATTAATAATCCATGAACAGGGCTAACTGTTCGCTATTCCAAGTATGGAACTCAACCCCTAGTTTAAGACGACATTTAGTTGGTTAAAGTTTTGATTACTGCAGTTTTGCACTTAAACTTTTTCATTTATTCAATTTTGAATTATATTTTCTTCTTATTTTTTTCTTTAAAAACTTAAACAAACAAATTAACACCTCTTGTTTTTTAAAAAAACCCTTTACTTTTACAAACTCGTGTCGTGCGATTATGCAGGGCTTATCACGTGGTTAACATTCCACAAAGAATTATGGGTATTGTTTGTTTTGGAAGCGTGATGGCGGACTGGATCCGGACATCTATTTTTTTGCTGCTGTCATAAACTTTGAAGGTGATGCTTTAGTCTCTTATATAAGCAGACTGTTGGGGCTGTACACCTAGAATTACTTAACTATTAGGTTGTCCATATCACATTGAACCTGGTACAGACGGTTGACGTGAACCAACGTCACAGTCCCACGGGGCGCCGTGACCTGACATGAAACAACGCGGTCACTCAACGGTAGACAAGCATTTTCTGTCCATTTTTCTTTACGGTAAATAGAAATAGATGATTCGAAACTTGTCTCTATTAATAGAAACATTAATATGATTATGTCGTTAGACCTTGATAGGGGGATAAGCCATGTTGTTCGAAGAATCGAGATGAAAGGTTACCATGGACGCGTGATCACGAGGGGGGCAGCGGGGAAGAGCGGATATAACGTCATTCAATTGCTACGTCATGAAAAAACTATACCTTTATTGTCTCATAAAGTACTTTTTTTTCGATTGTTCTAACCACTAGGCATCTTAGAAAAGTTCATATTTTCGAAAACTATCTAAATATGTAAATAAATTTATCTTTAACATTGTCATATCTTTGTTATTTTAACTACCTACAGAAAGGCTATAATTTTGCAAATGAAATTAATTCAATGGTCTAGTGCCAGGTTAGTAGTTCCCATTGGGGTAATGCGATTGATAAAAATCCATGGGAAAGTTTTGTTTTCTTTCATTTCAGCACTCTCTTATTTCACATTGGTGTATTGTCGATAGTATCAGCAAAACGTTTGTGTCTTATCAATGACGTACTTTGGTCACTACCCTTGGAACACAGGCCCCCTCCAAACTTGTACACATAATAGCCTACAACATCATATTTAAAGTCAATATTCAGACAAGTATCAACAGAACTGCAACCAACGGCATCACAAGTGACGATTCTTCAGTGAGTTATTGTTTTTCACAGCTTTGTTAAATTAGAAAACTCGAAAGTGATTAATATTTACAGTTCTGGACACTAATACAATTAATTAGCTCATTATGTAGTACAAAGTTTATATGGTTATAGTTTAAATGTATGTAATAATGTTTCATAAAACAAATATTGTTATTATCGTTTAATGTTCACAATCTTGACACTAGGCGTCTTTTCATAAAAGGAATTAACGTTCAAAACAACACTAGATCAAGTCAGTTCTGGGAATAATGGCAGAAATCTTGGGAAATCTGGTAATTTGATACACCCAGCTTATCTTGTGTGAAGAATAACTATCTTCTCCTTACAAGTGCTTTCTGTCACTGGTCATTTAGATAGAAAGCTTCATTATGACCAGATGGCTGACAAACACTACACACTACATGCCTGTCAGGGTATCTAAAATTAGCCCCAGGAACCCCAGTCCAGCAATTTCACTGATGAACCTACTCTTGTTTTCTTACTCCTGTCATCTTGCTTGAAAGTTAATATATTGAATATAACAATATTTATATTTCAAATGTTAAATACTAGTTGATTTTAGTGTGAATTTTTATACTAAATGTATTATATTTCATTAGGCTCTTTGGAATGGGGAATTATTTATGGATAAGCAACTTATTTATCCCGTAAAGGCAACATTTGGACAAAGATACTAATGTCGATGTCAAGCATGTAATCCATTGCAAAATTTGTCCTCATTATTAATTAAACAACTTCTAGAATGCAAATAAAAGAAGGTTCTTTTGAGATTGACCAACATATGTCTCTTCTACTTTTCTAAAATGTAATTGCAGGGCTCAACTCAAAGATGAATATGTAACGAAATACATTTTTGACATGAGTTTATTTACATGAAGCATCCAAAATATATAATTTTACATACAGCTGCATACCGAAAGTTTGTTCACTTACCGTCGTTTCGTAGTGCAATATCATGTAATTTTGGTTGATTTTGGACATCAATAAAATAACTTTAGAAAAACTGACAATGGATCACATATTGTCCATGTGTGAAATAGCCATTCTTGAACATGTTGGATCGTCTAGTCTCTGGTGCAAAATGTCGAAATTTGGCATGTGGAAATAGACCAAAGGGGTCATATTTTCGAAATTTCGATTTCGTTAAATTTCGAATAAAATGTTCCATACATCCTTCAGCAAAACCACAATGACTTGTTGCAAAGGAACAAGCATGACTAATTCTTAAAGTATTCCATGACTTATAAAGGATGTTGTGGAGAAAAATATAAATTGAATTTTTTGAAATTTTGACCCCTGGTCACTTCAATGACCTGCCAAAACTGTTACGGTAAATTGTGAGGTAGGATAAATAGGTACTTGCATTAAAGAAGGATGAATCTGCACATCTGTATTGAAATTTGAACGTTATGCGTTGCTTTTTCGCAATGCTACGATACCTCAAAGTCATCACAAATTTAATGATATTTGCACTTGTATAACCAGTTATGTGAACAAACTTTTGGCATGCAGCTGTAGTATTCTGTCGATAGAATTTCTATAGCATTGTTCAGAAACAGAGGTACGAATCAGTAAATACTTCACTCATGGCCTACCATTTAGTTATCATGTGGAGAAAATATATTTTAAAATGAAAAAGTAAAAGATCATATCCTCAATAAAATGATTTTTTTTTACATTGCCATAATCTAGTGTTCTCTAATAAACAGACTGTTGACAAATGCTTGCAATTATCAATATGATAACAAGAAGAATAATTTCATATCACAGCAGGAATTCACAATTTAACCCACAGCAATCTGTAAATTTAAACTCTCTACTTACAGGATATGTCATCAGTTTGGGCCAAAGTAAATAAGTCTTTTTAAGTAATGACAGTTTCCTTAATGGTAAATTAAAATCACTTGAGAAAGCATGTCATGTAATATATTTCAAAACTTATCATGCATGGTCATATGATTTGCAAAATTCAGTCATAGCTTTTTACATTTTGATTGTGAATTAGGTATCAAAGATAAGTTTGATGTGAGAGAGTCAAAAGTTTCACATCATCAGATATATCTTTTGTGGCGGTACTGGTAGACTCAACCTGACCTGTGACTGTCTTCCTGAGTTGTGTACATATAAATGACTTCACATCTACCTATATACAGAATTGAATCATTGAGGATGCTACTAGATTCCAGATATGTTTGTTTATTGTAACATGACACCGACACACACAGGTCTCTCCCCAGAGACTCCCCGATGACTTGGGTGCTGGAATGTTATCTTGCTAGGGCTAATTGATTTGATGACAGATTTACAAGGATACTTCCTGCTGCACCACAGCAACATTTGAGCCATTTTCCTCTAGACTGAAGTTCTTACCAGATAATTTCGCTAGAACCTCAGTTGTCTGGCCGTCCGTTATTGCTGGCAACATTTTGACTCTGTTTCGTTAACAATTATCATTTCAACATCGCCAGAGCGTTATAATTATACTTAGACAATTCAATAAGTAACATTTATCATAAGATACCGCTTCGGTACCATTTCCACAGGTTCGTTAAAACACATGTGACATCGAGGCTGGCACATGGGGATAGTATTTACCCATGTAAGAAATATCTTGTTCGTTTGAGGTTGTGTTGAGTATGAGTTTTATTTGGCAGTTTGTTAACTACTATACATCATTTACTAAATATATTGTAACGAATCATAACGAAAGCTTAGTCCAGATGTGGACATTTTAAAAGCGATTTACCTATTTTATCTTGCGATGTACACAAAAACTAACAATTGTCAAGTGCTGATTTTGTTACAACTTTATGGATGCTTTGCATGGTGGCTTAAAAAACAATAGATGGGGGTCAAAGTGGCGTTTGAGATTGATAATCGACAGACGATTAATTTATTTCCCCCTTTTGAATGCCGATCGGCTGTAACTCATAACGAAGTGTCTATGAGTCCCGTTCAGTCGGCTTGGATCGTAATTGAGTCGGGAAGAGTCGGAAGGTCAATTAAATCGGGAGTGGGGTTTTTTCTCGTTTGGTAACATATCCAAAAGCATTAGTAAATATAAACATTGGCGTAGAAACGCTTTAGATGATGTTCTCATTTCACCATGTCTCACACATCAGGATAAAATTTCAAAGCTTTGAATATCAATTAAAAAAATATTTGAATACAAGTAAAGAGGAAATATAATATTAAACACAAAATGTAATACTAAATCCACGAAAGGTTGAAATTATCAAAAACATTTCCAGATTTAAATGTCCAGACTGAAGTTCGAGATGTCCTCCATTAGCTTACATCTTACTTTTGATAAATACTTGTATGAGATACTCAAAGATCATCATTTACCAGGCGCACTTTAACAAGTGTGTAAAATCGTTATCATTGTGTAAACAATCGCTCCACAACTCTTATGCTCTCCAGAAACACGGTTGGGTAATTCCCCCCGTGCTCAAAGTTAATCCATTTAGAAATTCTTGATGATATTATGTCTTGCATTTGAATCAATGTTTGTCATAGTCATCACAAAACTGTCGTCTTCATCACAAAACTGACATTTCCATCACAAAGTCTATGTGACGGTAATGTCATTTGTTATGGTAATGACTATAGGGTTATTAGGGTGACTGTGATTACTCGTAAAGTGCTGTAAATATTTCAGGGGCGGATCCAGGATTTTTTAAAATATATATATTTCTATAAATGGTTTACTTTTCATTTTTTATTCTCTTGAATCTATCATTGATTTTCAAAAAAAAGGGGGTTGGGGGGGGGGGGGGGGGGGGTGGTCCGAAGCCCCTGAACTCCCCCCACCCCACCCCCTTGGATCCGCCACTGTATTTCATATTGTTTGATACTTTTATCCAACCTCTCATGCATACAGGCAGTCACCACGTCCAACATTTAAGTGGCATAAAGGATGTGACAAGGAAAGAATGACATCACCGCATAGCGATTCTAAATTCATTAAATTCAAAAATGTGTTAAAACCAAAGAATGTTTCTCACACTTCACCATTTTTAAACTCTTATGACACTTTATTTTGATAAAAAGCTTCTTTGACATAGCATTCATACAAGTCTAAGCAATATGGATTTAAATTTAGATATTATATATTCAATATTATAACCGTAATGGTAATGACATCTACATATGATATTGATATTTCAGGTCAAAATTTGAAAAATAGTTTTCAACAAATAATTTTCCCTTTCATTACAAATAATTATTGACAATCTAAGGTACCATTCTATGCACTGAGAACTGTTAATGGAAAGATTTTTGTTATAAATATATCCTGCAAATGGTTCTCATGTCACATGACCAATTGAACCTCTGTGAAATACAGATCGATGCAGTGAACTTGTTTGTAACTTTCTAATCAAACAAAGAAACTCAGACGAAGTGTTTACTTCTTTAAGTCAATAATTTGAAAATAAGGTTGACATGAAATATGGGTAAAACTTGGCTAGTGATTTACAATTAATCAGCTACCCGTTTCAACAATTTTACTCGCTCCAAAATATCTGTTCGTTTGACGTTAGCACACAAAATACTTTCTCAGGTGACGAGTACCGGTGAATAAGAAGATGGCGACAACTGGGAGAGGGGTAATTCTAAGCGGGAAATTGAAAAAGCAAACGGACCGCAGTCGTAGAGATGTGAACTCTCCCAGGTGCCAGCCTTACAAGGTGTGGTAAAATTTCAAACATAGGTTTAATAGAAATTCCATTAAGAAGATAAATCGTTTTAATGCCGAGGTTTTCCGCGCATCAGTCATTTTGACACTTGTGCCTCAAACTGTTTGTTGAGGTTTTGATATGTCACGTGAAGCCATGTACAATTTACTACATCACATTTTTATAAGTTGTGTCTAATTTAGTCTTATATCAATTATGGGTAAATTAGATCAAATAAGATCAAATTCTGATATAAAGGGAATAACTCTTAATGACAGAAAAAAAACTTGGCCAATATGCTGATGATACACAGCTTTACTTAAATGGATCTGAAAAAAGCCTCAATGCTGCAATTGAAACTCTCAACATGTTTTATGAAATGTCAGGGCTGAAAATGAATATAAACAAAACCAAAGCTATATGGATTGGTTCCATGGAAGGTAGTAATATTACTTTAGTTAACCATTTATATTTAGATTGGCACAGTGGGGATTTTGAAATACTAGGAATAACTCTCAATGCTTCTCTTAAAGATTTGTGGGTAATTGATACAAGAAAACGCTTAGAACATAAATAGATTGCTTTCTAGTTGGCGAAGAAGAAATTTGACTCTTATTGGGAAAATCACGGTTATAAAATCTTTAGCAGTTTCTACTCTAGTACATATTTTTTCTGCATTTCCTAACCCCCCTAAATCATTTATTGATGAACTTAGCAAAATAGTGTATAAATTCCTTTGGAATAACAAAAATGATGAAATTAAAAGGTCAAATATCAATAGGACTTATGAGGATGGAGGCCTTAGGATGATTGACATTGAGTCTTTTATCAATGCTTTAAAATTATCATAATTGAAATGCCACTTGAAGAAAAACTCCAGCTTTATTAACATCTTTCCCTTTGGCAACTTAGACTCTCTTGGCTCCAATGCTGTTGATTGCTTATCGGACAATTTTAACCCTTATTGGAAAAGATGTATTATCAGCTTGGAGAATATTCTATATAAAACACCCTTTTGACAATGATGACATAAGCCAAATCTTGGCCCAACCATTGTGGCTAAATCATTTCTTTAAGTCTTCATTTATAATAAGAAACTGGTATGATCATGGTATACATTACATCAGAGATATTTATGAGGAAAATGGTTTTCTCAGCTTTGAAATTCTAAAGCAGAGATACAATATTAGAGGAACATTTTTAGATTATCAACATTTGTTAAATAATATTCCAAAGAACTGGAGACAGCAACTGGGTAACAGAAATACTTGCTTGAATCATGAAGCTACTAACAATGTTTATGATTATATGATTTCTAATAGTAAAGGTTCAAGGATATTCTATGACAAATTAATTGGGGACAACACTGTCCCAAAGGTACTTGATTATTGGCATACTGTCTTTCAACATGATATATGTTGGAAAGATGTGTTTAGATTTTATAGGAAATTTACAAGTGATTGTAAACTGTTAGATTTTCAATACAAATTTATTCACAGAACGATATATACAAAGAAAGAATTAATGAAGATAAAGCTAGTTGGTAATGATTTATGCATATTTTGTAAAAATTCCTCAGAAGATGTCTTGCATGTTTATTTTGACTGTGAATTCGTGAAGATATTTTAGAATACTTTGTAACTTTTTCTAAATACTCATCTTAAATCTAACATCACACTTACAAAATTTACTATTATGTTTGGACTCGGTTCACACAAATTATTTAACCATGTCATACTTTTGGCCAAACGATTCATTTATGTTTCAAGTATTAAACAACATGTTCTTTCTTTTGAGAGATTTGTTAAATGTCTTAGGATGACATACAACATTGAAAACTTTATAGCTAGAAAAAATAATAGGATAGAATCTTTAGATGAGAAGTGGAATCAACTACCTGCTATAATTAATTGAAGCACTCATAAAATACTAATATCTCACTGCCTGCATTCTTATCTTATCCAACCTTATACAAATATATGTATCAACTAAAGAAATGATTTGTTGAAAATGTTTTATATGATTTGCTGTACTTAAAAAAAAGTGGAATAAAAAAAAAATAAAAAAAATATATGTATCAACATTGTCAAAACATTTTCTGTGATGAACATGAAGTTTTTTGTACTCCTGATTCAGTATGCATGTATGTACAATGCCTTTCCATGTAAAATGTATGATGTGAAATGGAATAAAAAAAATAAAAAAATTATGGGTAAATTGGAACTGATAAATGGCTACATCGTAATAATATGGTAAAGCAATGTGAATGTCATTTGTCATTATGAAAGAAGCCTGTAAAGAGATTGATGACTTAAACTTATTATTATTTTCATCAAGTTTTTTTCATAAATGCATGAGCTACACCAGATATTGACAATCTTTTAGGTTATTCGTAAGGATGCATGCAGAGTGTATGACCAGATCTATGCAGCAATCTATGGGCAGTGTGTTGGAGATGCTCTTGGTCTTCTCACAGAGTCCCTGTCCAAAGAAGAAGCAAAGAAGGTTGAAATCTTTTAAGAATTGTATTCTTCATTTAAATTAATTTCTTGCGCACAATGTACAACGTTGTATTGAGATGCTTGTGCAGTTTGGCATTTCTAGAACTGGTGTGAACTGTAGTTAGTCTTAGCGAAATTTACATTTCATATTTGACTCATTCCATAAAATTATCCACTGGTCAGCCGACAGGCTGACACCGTCATTGTTTAACTATTTATAGGTAAATAAAACTCTTAACAATTTTTTTATTGCTATTTTATTTCTCAAGTTCATTAAGATTAAAGTTTTAGATATATGGAACAAGGATGTAAACTGCTAATATCCTTTCAACATTCTGAAGTATAATGTCTTCATCATACTTGAATATATATCATCCATTCAAAATATCCTCTTTGAGAAAAAAGTAAATTTCCTATTGCCATATTTTTAGAAATATAGTAATAACAGTCTTGTGTAAATCTGCAGCTGTACGGCCCTGTATGTAACAAGTTCCAGCTGGTTCACAAGAAGATGTTGGCCGATGGCCATCGAAGGAAGTGGGATGTCTATGATTGGACAGACGAGTCTGATCACATGATCATACTCATGCAGTCACTGGTGGAAAATAAAGGACAGGTAAACATTTATTTGAAAGAAAATCAACTTCTGAATATATCAAAATTGAAAAATCGTTTAAGAGTAAAATTTTGATGTATATACTTTTGTCTCAGGTGCAATAAATTTTGAGCTCAATCCAAATACCCAGCAATTTTATTTAATTCGTAAATTTATAAATAAACCATTTCTCATATGCTGAAATTTTAAATCCCGATCTGACTCGTAAGTTTATGTTTTGGTAGAAAAACTATTCTAAATTACATGCCATGCAATTAATTCTAAAACTTGTATAAAGATTGAGTCTGAGGACATAGCGAAGCGATTGATGGAGTGGCTTGACCGAGGCTTCCCTGAGTTGGGGGACAAGACGGGACCGGGGGTGTGTAACTTCACCAGGAACGTCCTCAACCATAACCAGTTCTCGGAGATGCCCGTCAAGGTGAACACTTTTTCATCTGTTTTTGATAACTTAGGTCCTAATTTATAAACATCCACGGGTTTTTAAAAAATTGATAATCCTTGGTCCCTGACCATGCAGGGTTCAATTTATTCAGTAAAATTTACAAGAAAGTTGCACCTAATGCAAGTAACAGTTCATGTGGTGATACATCAATTTACAGGAGAACAATGATGTGTAAATTTTCTCTCTGCAAAATTGGTTTGAGTTTTGGACAAAATTCTGTGATATACTGTGAAAAACAACTGTAAGGCCATGATCTTATTGACTCTGGAAAGATTTTTTAATCCTGATTCAAATATATGAGGTAATAAAGTCATAATGAATAATGTTGAAACTTGAAGAATTTAATTAAGGATGGGAAGTATCTGTTCTCAAATTACCTAAATTGAATTTTGGCACACAATGCATGAAACTTTAATGCTTTAACTAATGTATAAATCTGTTGGCAGGCTGCAGAGATTGTGTGGCGAGACTCGCGCTGTGTGAACTCCACCAACTGTCCCCTCGCCCGTGCTCCCTTCTCTGGCATACACTACTACCATGTGTTGGGGAAGGTTATCAAAAACTCTCTAGATATCTGCTCAATAACTCACGCAGACCCCAGGTCAGTTGACAAATGTTAGACCTAAACTGTATAGAGTTGATTTTTTTCTATCATAAGTGAGAGATTCATTTTGCAATAAGACATTAATGCCTGAAATATTACAATAATAGTGAAATTGTGAATTGATATATATATAACAAGTATTTTATTTGTATGCATAGATTGAAATTAAATTAAGTATTTATTATGTATTATTTACAATTTGGTGTTGAACAATGTGTCAATTTTATTACTTGATATTATCCATGTGAATTTTGACTGGTTTATGTTAGCATGTGCTTGTTAAAAAAAATTTCATTTGCTTATCTACATGTTTGTCTCTAATCAAAATAAAGGCATGGTCTAGATTTGAAGACATTCAAAGCATTTTGAAATCATTCAGATGTCAAGCGTCGTGTGTGGCAGTAGCGACGGCAATGTCGGCCCTCCTTCAAAAGGACGAGAAGCACCTGAAGAAGGGCGGCCAGTACGATGTGGACTCCATCATTGAAGAGGCTTTCTCCTATGGGTGCAGATGTATGCTCAGTAAACCATACTCAGAGGTTGGTGAGAAATGCTTAGAAGATTTATGGCGTGTTTGATGGAATTTGAATCCTAATTGAACAATGCTGATTTGAAGATAATCTTGAGAGCTCTTTCGATGAAGACTTTTTATGAGAAGACTTAAAATGATATGTCTCTTTTATGTTGGAGGGCTGTCACGTTAGGGATCTTTTTTTCATACAATCATTAAGGGTTAGTGACCTAAAGACTTGTTGCATTTGTTATTGCTCAAAAAAGGTAATCAGCTTGTGTTTAAAAGTAGGTTGTGGCATATTTCCTAAATTTCAATCAGTAGAATGTCATAGTCCTGTCCTATATCATTGTGTCTTACACTCGTATATTGAAAGCATTTGGAGACCCAAGTCGTAACATAGTCTTGATTTAAACTGCAAGTTGCCAAAAGAGATATGATTTACCAATTTATCACCTGGGCCACCAACAAAGACTAAATATATATAAAACTACCAACAAATCAAATTATCTATGAAAAAGTTATCAAATATAACCATAAAAATCCTTGTTGATCATATTGTTAAAATAAATATGCCTTCCGAAGTTATCTCCCCTGACATTTTCTTAGATAACATAAAATATTTGAAATGTAGAGAAACACCTTTTCTGGACAGTGTTCAAAGACAAACATGCATAAAATAAATGAATATTTATAATAGCCTTCATGAAGATGATTTTATCAGTTCATTTTTCAAACATCAAAGCGTCTTTCCCTCAGATAAAAGAGTTCAAGAGAGTGTTGAACACTACATCTCTGAAGGAGTTAAAACTGGATGAGCCAGGCAACACAAACCATGTTTACAAGACGCTAGGCGCCGGGTTCTGGGCGCTCAAACAAAAGGACTTCCGCTCTGCTATCAGAGACATTGTTATGGAGGTGAGTTCTTTAACTGCCGAGGCAAAAAAATGATTTGACCGTTATTGCTTGACACCACCAGTGTGAAAAGGATTCATTCTTTATCAGTTTTTGAAGGTTATTCAGAAATGGAACTCATGAAAGGTTTCCATTTAGGTTTTTTTGATAATGTTGATAATGTTTTCATTGTGTTTGTTTACTCTATCCAAATCCAGTGAAAGCATATGCTCTTTGAAAGGAAAGAAGTTTTTATCATATAATATTGCTTGACAATATGAGGAAATTGCTTTCTTTGTCGGATTATTTAGATGTTATCTTTAATACAATTTCAATGGCTATATTAAATTGAAAAATGTCTTTGCCAATTGTGAATTTCCTGAGATAAAATTGTCTCCCAACCATATCGTCACTTGATAGCCCATCTTCCTAATAAAGCTAAACTACAATCACTGTCTATACAAACCTTCATAGATTGTTTTTATTTCAGGCCAAATGTGGTCAATTTGTTCAGTTCATGATAAAAATGTGCCAAGTTAAACACTACCTATCAAAATCTCAGGTTACACATTGACTATTCAATATGACCATACCATTGTTAAAATATTGCTATATTACTTTCTTTTCTCCAATATCAACAGCTAGCTCCCTTTGAAATATAGGCCCATGGGTAATAAATACTATCTAAATATTTTGTCCTATTTTCATCATCCTTGTCATTAGAGTGAAATGCTCCCAAAAGCATAGAATCTGTTTTATATGTGCTAATTGGTCCAGACGTTTAAAGACAATCATATTAAGTTTTTCGCTTTGACGTCTGCTGGAAACAAATGTTAAAAGGGTTCATTAATGAATAATTACAAAATGATGTTGTTACACGTTTTTCGGCGATTCTGATTGGACGAGAGCTCTCAAAAACATGCAACCATTTCTCGATGAATGCAGACAAATTTGTTGTTATACCTCGTGCATTCATACTTTATGACGTCACAATCTGACAGAACAAATTGACGCGACGGCTAGCCCGGTTATGACAACATCGCGTTACTTTGTTTTTTTGGGCAAAATAAGAAATGTATGCATGTCATTATCTTCCTAACTGAATGGATAACCAGATAATACTTTCCTTCCCCAGAAAAAACAATTACCTTCACCGAAAACTCTTGATTTTAATAACAACGAGTCTTGAAGTTGGATAGCTCGAATCGTTTTCACAAACGGTAGCCATTTTGCATGTCACGTGATATGCTAATGACGGTTATTTAAAAAATGCGGACTGGAGTTACGACGAACTTTGATTGCATGCGCGTCAATGCTGATAAAAACGAAATAAAATCATATTCCGTTTTATTATATGAAATTCGCAATTTTAATTCCACCACGTTATGTTGTGTGTAACACGCTGCAAAATAACGTAATGTTCACGACAATTATTCAAGTTTAGTTGAAATTATTCAGAAAATCTGTGGAAGTAGAGTTTATAAAGTAATTATACTACGCGATGTTATACAATTTGTTGCTGTTATACATCGATAGAGGCACAAAAAATGTAAAACAATCCTTAAATGCTAATATTTCTTTATATATCAGTTGTGAAATAAGAATAATTTGTCATTTGCCAAAGTGTATCAATTACACTTAAAAGAGAATATACCAATATCTCAGAAAAATATCATACCATATTATATGATACATTTACTTTCGACAAACACTTTTGTTATTCATTATCAAAATTAGAAATGAATTGAGAATACTGAACAGTAATGTTTGATACAAGAGAAACGAGAGTGGTTTGTATTTCATGAGCGATGAAAATTGCTGACATTACCTGCTGCCACGCTGCTAACATTGTGATGTGATAAAAGTTTAACATTTTACACATCAGTCAGCACTCGATGTTATGACAAAATATGTAATAACATTGTAGATTTATTAAACAGTGGCACCTTCAACGGGCAAGTGATATAAAAAATATCTTCACAACTCTGAAGTCATGACGATTGTTATGACCATGTTTCAGGGGGGAGACGCAGATGCCAATGCCTCTTTAGCTGGGGCTTTCCTTGGGTGTAAATTGGGTCTGGACGCCATTCCTTCCTCCTGGATAGAAGATCTTAAACATCGACGTTGGCTTGACAGAATTATTGACAGGTGAGTTGTTTATATCGTGAATAAGGTGTGTGACTATGTGAATGAGATCAAAGTTCCTATACTGGGCGTGACATTCATTTTCCCTAGAAACTTTAAAAGTCTTCTCCATAACCAGTTAGCATTGGCTTGTCTGTGTGTTACCCACTTACTGAAGTAAAGCATTTTGATATTTTCCGATGTATTTTTATTTCCATTTCCATGAAATTTTGACTCTCTACAGGGAAATCTTTATTTCTGAAGCAGAGACAAAAACTGCTGATCTTATCTTTCTGAATGTCTACTCAGTGTACTCTCTACAAATTTTATTTCTTTTAGGATTAAAAAGATTTATTACAAATTATTGGTGATTTTTTTTTTAAAAACAAGTTTCGGAAGACTATTGTTGATTCAAGATTTCATTATTTCATAAACAAGCTTTTTAACCAAGTATGAAGGTCTCATACTCGTACAACAATTTCCTTGTATAAAAACTTTTCTGAAAATTACAACCCACATCTAAACCAATAAGTACTTGTGCAAAATTAAGTTGATTAAGCTTCGACTTCATTCAGTGATTTTTAAACCAATTTTTACATATTGTACTTGTAAGTTTCAAGGTCCTTATCGTTCCAGGAGTTCTGATCTCACCATATATATATTATTGTGTGCACAATTTTGGCAATAATTATCAGAAACAATAATAATATAAAAGGTATACAAATCGGTAATACAGAATGTTTTTCAACCACAAATAATATCATGGATGAAAAGAATAACCAACTCTTATTAAAAATAAGGGAAATTGGCACAAACAAATATGCAATATGGCACTGATAGCTTTATACAGACATACGAAATAACACATACTTAAAACTGTGATAACACCACAAACAAAACATTTTTGGAAAGACACTTTAAAGGCATGGGGGAAATTTATAACCACAAAAGCAAGCTAATGCTAATAATGCAACAGAAAAGCACAAAAAATGGTTGAATGACAATATTAACATAGATGGAATACCAATATATTATAAAAATTACTCGGCCAATAGAATAACTTACATCAACGATATTTTTGTTATTGCATTAGGAAATTACTAGATGTTGAAAGAGTAAGAACATTCTTTGGATGCAAAACTGATTTTATAGAATGTCAGGGAATAAATGAATCAATTAGATTACAAAACATTATTAGAGAACCAAGGGGTTGTAGAGACATTTATCACTTACTCATCACTGGAAGCCCCATAAACTTTCAAATAAAAACATAAAAGAGAAAAATGGCAAAACAAATTAATCTTATTGATGATAGGGAAAACATGGGAAACGATAAAAAATCACATTTAAGTCATACAACACTGTTTCAATACAGTATATTGCATAGGTTTCTGCCAACAAATGATCTGTTACTAAAAATGATGTACAAAGAATCTAACGCATGCACTTTCTGCAAATCTGAGAAAGAATCAATTTTACATTTATTTTATGAATGTAAGGTCATCAAAAGTATTTTGGGAAACCTTGGCGATGGATTTTTTAACTAATAAAACTTCCACTAGGAAAAAAGTTATTTAAGGTTATCACAAAAAGAGAAACTTTGTCCTAAATTTAATAATGATTGTTGTAAAATACAATATATACAAAATGAAACAACAGGAAAAATTATCAAATTTGAAACAAATTAAGGAAGACATTAAGACAATGTATTATGTTGACTGCTTTAATGCCTGCTAAAACTGCAAATATGATAGCTTCCAAAAAGTCTGGTGGGTATGTCATGAACTTTTTTGTTATTTTTTTTTTACCCTTCTGTATTGCATGTACCTATCCTTCCCATCAATTGCTTTTAAATCAAACACTGTTTAAATAATCTTCTTGTGCATTGAACTGATATGTAAATTGTCTTGTCTTGTATGGAGATACAAAAATAAAAAAAGTTCAGTATTCAAAGGTACAGGCATCTGGGTTATTAAACACCCCCATTTCCCTGCTTGATGCGTATCGACCAATGAGAGCAAATGGTCCGACCACACCTCTTATGTGTGGCAGCTTTTTGTGATGAGATGGATATGTCGGGGGAAAAACCTTCCTTTTTAGTGGGGAAATTCATGACTTGATCTGAGTGATAAGTGTGAGTATCGCAGCATAATGTCCGGAACTGTATGTTTGCAGCTATTTCAACCTGCTGGAGCGAGGCAAGTTTCATCCCAAGATAGAGACGACAGTGTAGAAGGAAGGAAACAAGATGTACTGCATGACATCAGGGCTTTCAGACTCGACATACTTACCTACTTTCCATTCGGAAATAGTGGGTGACGGCTTTAGGAAAGAAGGTTTTTATCAGAGATCGATATCTCTAGTCTGTCATATAAAGTTTTTTCATGAAAATTTAGAACAAAGTGTTTATATATAGATATGATTGATACAATCAGAAAGTTATGATTGATACAATCAGAAAGTTATGATTGATACAATCAGAAAGTTATAATGGTGAGAGTTAGCATATTTGAATTTCATTGTGAAAAGCTTTTATCAGTTTTTTCCAAGAATTTTCACCAACTTTTTATTGTTGAAATATCATACAATCATACAATCTTAGGAATATATGAACAGTGATTTTCATGACAAATTATCACGCTGGTTTGTTGTAGATAGCATGCCTACCATGAAAACAGTATATCTGTGTTGATAAATTTGGATTCATTGGTAAGTAATTCAGTAGTAAGATGTTTTTAGGGGCATTAAACAACAAATATAAGCTGTTTTAGAAAGTGTTTGTTTGGACAAATTATGAAAAGAGAAGATACAATTTTTTCATCAGAATACAGCTTGATGTACAGAAGCACACATGTTCTTTGATCTGGAACAATAATTTGTACAAATAAAGGTGATGCGCCAATATTCAAGAAATGCATCTAATATTTTGCCTTTGTATATGAAATATTTGTAATCAGTCACTAGTTGGAATGTGTATATTATTTGTACAAGAAGTAAGTCTATTAAGCAATTAGAGTAGTTGACATTTACTTACCATTGTTCTTTCATCCTGCAATGATCTGTTTGTTGTAATCATGATATGTGAAGTCAACATGTGCCATGTACCATGTAGACAACCGGCATCTTACATGCTTGAGATGTCTTACCTTTTGACGTTATGTTTTCAAAAGGTTATGTTTTTTTACCAGGAATAAAGATTTTTTTTTTGGTACAGCAACTTTAAGATGTTAAAAAGATAAATCTATCTCATTATTTTTGCTAATATATTGAATAAGAGTTAAGTTCCTTTCCTATCGGTAAAATTATAATTTTTTTAATGGAATTCAAAACTCGAAAGATTATGAGTGAAAATTTTTTGTATAGAACATTCTTTATAGACAACGCTTCTACTTAGTTGTTGTCAATGTTGTCAAACAAATGATGTTTTTGGTTAAAAATCATGATGATGTTTTTGTCAAAATATTTTTGTTACAAAGTAATTTTCATTAAGTTCATTATACTCTTTTAAAAACTATTTAACAGTACAGAATGACTATTAACAATCTCTTTATTTTTAAATGGTCATGTATCTTGATGTTTAACTAATATTGCGCAGTGGAAATGACCCTTAAGTTTTTTTAAATGATAATCTAAATGTTTAGATGCATTCCTCTATTTGACGTAATGCATTTACCTAGTTTTTGGCAGTAAACTAATGTTCAGCTGCAGTAATGGTACATGTTTTATAATAATAAAATTGCACAATTAGTGTTTTTTTCCTCTGTAGTATTGGACTAATTTTCTTGAAAGACTTTTAGTATCCTACCATCATTCTTGGTTGTGGTTTCAAATAGAACAATCCAGAAGAAGCTTTAAGTTTTTGGTTCTTTTCATGACCTCCAGTCCTTGAAATTCGACTTAATTCAATGTTTTATGTAACCTTTACGCAATTGAAAATACAAATAATGGCAATAGAAATGTTCATAAGATTTGGAATTTCCTAATACTTTCAGAGAAAGGTTTTATTATTTTTATGGGATTTTATCATTATATACATTATCTAGTATGCATTTTATGTGCTGTTTAACAGCAATGTTTTTCTAAAGGTGATGAGTAAAAGTGATGTTTTATTATCAGGCCTAATAAGAATCTATGCAAGCAATCTCATCCAATATGACTCAATTGTTTATACAATTCATTTTTGATATTTTGTCGACTTCTGTGATATGTATTACTATGTTTATGAGGACTGATTTTTCTGTAAAAGTTTTTTTTGGTAAATTTTTAAAGAATACAAACAAAAAACTAAATGGCCTTTAATTTACGTTGCATATGCCATGCAAGGATCTAGGGTTTTCTAACCATCTTAAATATTGTTAAAGATTAATGTTAATGTTTCATACTTGTTTTTTTATTTCATGTTATACTTATGATCAACAATATGTTACTAAATGCAATTTAAAACAATTCTATCTACAACAGTGAAAAAACAAAAACTCTATTTCAACTGAGTGAAATAACATGTGATTCCACTCAGTGAAATGACACACATATATCATAAAACAGTTGAATGACATTAAGGAATGGAGATTGATAGATTTATGTAATTTATGACTTTTTGCAAATATGATGAATAGAACTTTTTACATTTCTTGTCGAATGCTATTTATATCTCATCGCATTTTTGTGTTTAAACTTGTGGCTTCACCATTGGTGGAGATATAAATTTCGGCTTCACTCAATGACATATTAAAAGAGAAATGAAATTTTCCAAAATAAATCAATTCATAACAAGATTCATGACAACAACAAGTTAGTTCTTCGACTTCAATTTCATTGAGAATTATTTCTTGATTTTAGTGTTTCATGATTTTGTATAGCCTGAATAGTTAACCCTTGAAAACTAAACCAAAGCTACACAAGGGTCTCTTACACCTGTGATATTAATAATTATTCTAGTGATAAAGTCAAGTTTGTAGACACCCAGACACAATATATGTTGTGAATGGTATTTATGTATTGTACTCCCAATTATGCTTCTACATTCCTTACTCAGAATAGAGCTGTGACGATATATTGTAGTATCAAGAATAGTGAAAATTAATCTGTTGATATCTGTATGATACGGTCTCTGTATTGTGGTACATATCATTGACTTTAATATTGCTTATGTTGCCAAAACATCAAGGTGCTTGTCTAAAGTAAAGCTTTCTTTTTATGAAAAATCCTTGAATTGACTATCATGACAATTGTATTGAATTGTATTGTAATGAGATATCACGATACGTATCTTATCGTGAAAAATGTGCATCGTCACACCTTTACTCAGACTGCATCCTCAGATACTTGGGGTCCAACTTCTCATCCTCTCAGTTTTACATGCCTCTTTCCAAAATACAAAGTAAAGGGTGGCTAAATAAAAAACTGGATAAGGAATTACTCTTTTCTGGAACCGTCAGTACTGTTGCAGAAGATAAGGTAATGAATGACTAAAAATGTTAATTAAGTAATTATTTTGTCATAATTCTGTGGAATTTTACAAGTTTCATTTTGTAAACAATTTTAGCAATACATGCCAAGTAGGTTGGCAAATTTCCTCCGGGTACACCCCTAGAAAGAACACTTGTACAGGACAATTAGATCAATCAAGGCATGATGTCACCAGATACCCATAGCTGTCACTGTGATACTGAAAAGATAGTGTATTTGCAAGTAAATGAGAACCAAGAGTTGAGGCATGTAGAACTAGGGGCTATGGCAGGTACACAAATCATTGTATTAATTGTGAAGCCTTTGTAACTTAGGATGCTCAAATCATAGACTCTTATTTACTCACAGAGGCCCAAGTAACCATGTGCAATTGTAGAGGTCAGTAACTACCTATTGGTGAATATTAAAGAAATTATTATCAATCTGTTGTTGTGTTGTGTCAATTTGAACTTGTCCATCATTTGGTATAGGCCGCCCCCATCCTTTAGCAGGAAGTTGGGGATGTTTTGATCCAGCAGAGTCTGTACATACATCTGAACTTACCAACTGGAACAACTCACAAGATATTGAATTGATCCTTTTCATGATTTGAACACTGGTTGACATTTCTTTTTCAAGATCAAACCTATGCTTTTAAAAATTCGAGAAGAATGATGACATTTTTATGGATTAACAACTTCTGTATTCTGTATAGGCAATGTTGTAACTGTGATTCTAATATTGTCATCAAGAAATAAATCTATGTCAAAACATCACTGGATACTGAATGAAGAAGTTGTTGATTTATAGAATTGCCATAAGTCTTCCATCACTCCAACTCTTGAAATGCTATTCAAAGTTATTTGTACTATTCACCATTATAACATGCATGTGAAGCTTGTCATTGAAATATCTCTAGAAATGCTTGAAAGTCTCAACACCAGTGATAAGATTTAACTGGATAAGTTAATCTCTGAAAGATGTATTACCTTATGAGTAAAACCTGTTGTTTGGTTGCCTGGCTCAGGTCTTCCTGGTTTAGGTAATCCTGGGCAGAAATCTTATAAGATAACTTAATCCTGGACATAGGTTTTACTGTTTTTAATCTTTGGCAGAGATCTTACTGTATAGCTTGATCCTCCACAGTCCTCTGGATAAGTTAAGTGTGGGCAGAGGACCTCCTGCATTGTGTCAGTTAAAACATTATCACAGAGTTATGTCATGATTTCCAGTAACAGTTAAAAAGAATTGAATAGAGTTTCCTATAATCCACGCTTTAAATCATAAGTCTCTTAAAGTCAATGGGTCCAGAAAAGCATGCTTGCATTCTTATGATATGGTGAGAACTGACACGTAAGAGGCCATCCATTACTGAGTGTGAACCTTTGGCATTACGTTTAAGAAAGTAAAAGTTATAAAATTATTGAAGTCTTTGTGATACAGTCGCCTTAACGTGAAGGGTAGTGTCTCGCAAAGACGCTGTTTTGGTAAATATAAAGGGGATAGAAGCCTCAATTGGTTAATGTAGTTTGAAGTCGCGGAATTGTGTGCGTCTGTAGCGACCCAAACCGGGACACGACCCAAAACCGGGAAATCGATCCAAGTTTTACACTCAACTCATTTCCATAATTTGCTGCGGAGAGTTTAAGATCACGTGAAGGAAGTCACTGAAAACTCGTATTGTAGTTTAAATGGAAAACGATTACAGCAAATTGAAAATATTTGGAAAGGTTTATTTGGTATAAATTACTTGTTTTGCCATATGTGTTTCATGCAATATATGAATAATAGTGTCAGAGAGGCACATTTAAACCTAATTTCGAACAACATTGTCATTTGCGGTATATCACTTTTAAAGATATTGACATATTTTTCATGCTTAGGTAATCTAAAAAATGAATGTAAACATTAATGTCCAATTTTTAAAAATTATTGTTTACACTTTTGAATGTCACAGAGTTAGTGTTATACAATTATGTATACTTTATCTCCATTCTTATGTCACTATATTGATTACGAGTGGTTTGGTACATTGAGAAAGATTCTAGATTCTTCTGCGATTACTAATAATCAGATTGAGTCATGAAGTGTTTGACCCTCTGAAGTTAATGTATTTGGGATAAATATTAAGCTCATTGGGGAAAATTTTAAGAAATAAACTTTCCCAAAACTGCTCCTTTGAGTTAAGTTTAACTTTAAGTTTTCAGTCTACTGTCATCGGACTAGGAGAAGAATATATATATATGCTATGTACCAGCTACATATGAATACATTCATAAGTCATTTTTCTGAGATAAAAATTTAACCATTTACCATTGAAATTTCAAAAACCAAAAAATATTTTGATAGATTTCCTTCTAGAACTTTTCCACACATTACAAAAAAAACCATACATATAAGACGGCATTTCAAGGTTTCATAAATGTATGGGCATAAATGTATATAAGCATAGTCTCGATGTAATCAGGTTATCATGTTTGGATTGAGGTTGTGACACGAGTATTATTTAGTAGTATTAATGTTTTTGTTTTAAAACTTAAATGCGTACCCTCGGCAGAAGAATAGATTTCGTTACGTTTTCCGTCCGCATTTGGTCGAAATTGCATTCAATTGCACACATGAAAAATATTTATTCTTCCAAAATAAAGTGTATCTGGTAGCTGAACATGTTGAAACAAAATTGCGCACTGTTTGGTGTACAGTATAGAATTTAAAGACGTTTTACCGTTTAGCTCAAGGGTCCAATCAATAATTTCAAAATATGCCAGCCTTAACTAAAACATCGCGAATCATGAATCTATATATATTAAAAGTATATATTTTAAAGGTGTTTTCCCGTGTTTGGTCAAGATCCCGTCAAAAATAACTAATTCAAACCAAAGCCAAAAATCTAATTGTATACCTTTGGTAGCCAAACTTGCCAGATCATCTTGTATCATGCTCATATATATGTGAAAAAGAAAAATGCGTACCATTGGGTCGAAAATATTAATATTAATATATTTTAAAGACGTTTTCCCGTTTTGGTCTTGGTTTTGTCAAAATCACTATATTCAAATCTATGTAAAATAGCTAATACTTGACAAAAGGTAGCCAAACTTGCCAGATCATTGTGTATTATGATTATATACATGTAAAAACAAAATTGCGCACCATAGGGACGAAATGGTAGATTTTAAAGACGTTTTCCCGTTTTGGGTCGAGGTCCTGTCAAAATTAATATATTCAAACCTATCTAAAATATCTATTAGTTGACCAATGGTAGCCAAACTTACCAGATCATCTTGTATCATGAATCTACACATGTTAAAACAAAATTGCGCACCATTGGGACGAAATGATAGATTTTAAAGACGTTTTCCCGTTTTGGGTCGAGGTCCTGTCAAAATTAATATATTCAAACCTATGTAAAATATCTAATACTTGACCAATGGTAGCCAAACTTGCCAAATCATCTTGTATCATGATTATCTACATGTTAAAACAAAATTGCGCACCATTGGATCAAAAGTATAAATTTTAAAGGCGTTTTCCCGTTTTGGGTCGAGGTCCTGTCAAAATCACTATATTCAAACCTATGTAAAATATCTAATATTTGACCAATGGTAGCCAAACTTTCCAGATCATCGTGTATCATGATTGTATACATGTTAAAACAAAATTGCGCACCATTGGATCAAAAGTTTAGATTTTAAAGACGTTTTCCCGTTTTGGGTCGAGGTCCTGTCAAAATCACTATATTCAAACCTATGTAAAATATCTAATACTTGACCAATCGTAGCCAAACTTACCAGATTATCTTGTATCATGACTCTACACATGTTAAAACAAAATTGCGCACCATTGGGACGAAATGATAGATTTTAAAGACGTTTTCCCGTTTTGGGTCGAGGTCCTGTCAAAATCACTATATTCAAACCTATGTAAAATATCTAATACTTGACCAATGGTAGCCAAACTTGCCAAATCATCTTGTATCATGATTGTATACATGTTAAAACAAAATTGCGCACCATTGGATCAAAAGTATAGATTTTAAAGGCGTTTTCCCGTTTTGGGTCGAGGTCCTGTCAAAATCACTATATTCAAACCTATGTAAAATATCTAATACTTGACCAATGGTAGCCAAACTTGCCAAATCATCTTGTATCATGATTATCTACATGTTAAAACAAAATTGCGCACCATTGGATCAAAAGTATAAATTTTAAAGGCGTTTTCCCGTTTTGGGTCGAGGTCCTGTCAAAATCACTATATTCAAACCTATGTAAAATATCTAATATTTGACCAATGGTAGCCAAACTTTCCAGATCATCGTGTATCATGATTGTATACATGTTAAAACAAAATTGCGCACCATTGGATCAAAAGTTTAGATTTTAAAGACGTTTTCCCGTTTTGGGTCGAGGTCCTGTCAAAATCACTATATTCAAACCTATGTAAAATATCTAATACTTGACCAATCGTAGCCAAACTTACCAGATTATCTTGTATCATGACTCTACACATGTTAAAACAAAATTGCGCACCATTGGGACGAAATGATAGATTTTAAAGACGTTTTCCCGTTTTGGGTCGAGGTCCTGTCAAAATCACTATATTCAAACCTATGTAAAATATCTAATACTTGACCAATGGTAGCCAAACTTGCCAAATCATCTTGTATCATGATTGTATACATGTTAAAACAAAATTGCGCACCATTGGATCAAAAGTATAGATTTTAAAGGCGTTTTCCCGTTTTGGGTCGAGGTCCTGTCAAAATCACTATATTCAAACCTATGTAAAATATCTAATACTTGACCAATGGTAGCCAAACTTGCCAAATCATCTTGTATCATGATTATCTACATGTTAAAACAAAATTGCGCACCATTGGATCAAAAGTATAAATTTTAAAGGCGTTTTCCCGTTTTGGGTCGAGGTCCTGTCAAAATCACTATATTCAAACCTATGTAAAATATCTAATATTTGACCAATGGTAGCCAAACTTTCCAGATCATCGTGTATCATGATTGTATACATGTTAAAACAAAATTGCGCACCATTGGATCAAAAGTTTAGATTTTAAAGACGTTTTCCCGTTTTGGGTCGAGGTCCTGTCAAAATCACTATATTCAAACCTATGTAAAATATCTAATACTTGACCAATCGTAGCCAAACTTACCAGATTATCTTGTATCATGACTCTACACATGTTAAAACAAAATTGCGCACCATTGGGACGAAATGATAGATTTTAAAGACGTTTTCCCGTTTTGGGTCGAGGTCCTGTCAAAATCACTATATTCAAACCTATGTAAAATATCTAATACTTGACCAATGGTAGCCAAACTTGCCAAATCATCTTGTATCATGATTGTATACATGTTAAAACAAAATTGCGCACCATTGGGACGAACTGATAGATTTTAAAGACGTTCTCCCGTTTTGGGTCGAGGTCCTGTCAAAATGAATATATTCAAACCTATGTAAAATATCTAATACTTGACCAATGGTAGCCAAACTTGCCAAATCATCTTGTATCATGATTATAGACATGTGAAAACAAAATTGCGCACCATTGGATCAAAATTATAGATTTTAAAGACGTTTTCCCGTTTTGGGTCGAGGTCCTGTCAAAATTAATATATTCAAATCTATCTAAAATATCTATAAGTTGACCAATGGTAGCCAAACTTACCAGATTATCTTGTATCATGATTATATACATGTTAAAACAAAATTGCGCACCATTGGGACGAAATGATAGATTTTAAAGACGTTTTCCCGTTTTGGGTCGAGGTCCTGTCAAAATCACTATATTCAAACCTATGTAAAATATCTAATACTTGACCAATGGTAGCCAAACTTGCCAAATCATCTTGTATCATGATTATATACATGTTAAAACAAAATTGCGCACCATTGGGACGAAATGATAGATTTAAAAGACGTTTTCCCGTTTTGGGTCGAGGTCCTGTCAAAATCACTATATTCAAACCTATGTAAAATATCTATTAGTTGACCAATGGTAGCCAAACTTGCCAAATCATCTTGTATCATGATTATAGACATGTGAAAACAAAATTGCGCACCATTGGGACGAAATGATAGATTTTAAAGACGTTTTCCCGTTTTGGGTCGAGGTCCTGTCAAAATCACTATATTCAAACCTATGTAAAATATCTAATACTTGACCAATGGTAGCCAAACTTGCCAAATCATCTTGTATCATGATTATATACATGTTAAAACAAAATTGCGCACCATTGGATCAAAAGTATAGATTTTAAAGGCGTTTTCCCGTTTTGGGTCGAGGTCCTGTCAAAATCACTATATTCAAACCTATGTAAAATATCTAATACTTGACCAATGGTAGCCAAACGTGCCAAATCATCTTGTATCATGATTGTATACATGTTAAAACAAAATTGCGCACCATTGGGACGAACTGATAGATTTTAAAGACGTTCTCCCGTTTTGGGTCGAGGTCCTGTCAAAATGAATATATTCAAACCTATGTAAAATATCTAATACTTGACCAATGGTAGCCAAACTTGCCAAATCATCTTGTATCATGATTATAGACATGTGAAAACAAAATTGCGCACCATTGGATCAAAATTATAGATTTTAAAGACGTTTTCCCGTTTTGGGTCGAGGTCCTGTCAAAATTAATATATTCAAATCTATCTAAAATATCTATAAGTTGACCAATGGTAGCCAAACTTACCAGATTATCTTGTATCATGATTATATACATGTTAAAACAAAATTGCGCACCATTGGGACGAAATGATAGATTTTAAAGACGTTTTCCCGTTTTGGGTCGAGGTCCTGTCAAAATCACTATATTCAAACCTATGTAAAATATCTAATACTTGACCAATGGTAGCCAAACTTGCCAAATCATCTTGTATCATGATTATATACATGTTAAAACAAAATTGCGCACCATTGGGACGAAATGATAGATTTTAAAGACGTTTTCCCGTTTTGGGTCGAGGTCCTGTCAAAATGAATATATTCAAACCTATGTAAAATATCTATTAGTTTACCAATGGTAGCCAAACTTGCCAAATCATCTTGTATCATGATTATAGACATTTAAAAAATAAAATTGCGCACCATTGGGACGAAATGATAGATTTTAAAGACGTTTTCCCGTTTTGGGTCGAGGTCCTGTCAAAATCACTATATTCAAACCTATGTAAAATATCTATTAGTTGACCAATGGTAGCCAAACTTGCCAAATCATCTTGTATCATGATTATAGACATGTGAAAACAAAATTGCGCACCATTGGGACGAAATGATAGATTTTAAAGACGTTTTCCCGTTTTGGGTCGAGGTCCTGTCAAAATCACTATATTCAAACCTATGTAAAATATCTAATACTTGACCAATGGTAGCCAAACGTGCCAAATCATCTTGTATCATGATTGTATACATGTTAAAACAAAATTGCGCACCATTGGGACGAACTGATAGATTTTAAAGACGTTCTCCCGTTTTGGGTCGAGGTCCTGTCAAAATGAATATATTCAAACCTATGTAAAATATCTAATACTTGACCAATGGTAGCCAAACTTGCCAAATCATCTTGTATCATGATTATAGACATGTGAAAACAAAATTGCGCACCATTGGATCAAAATTATAGATTTTAAAGACGTTTTCCCGTTTTGGGTCGAGGTCCTGTCAAAATTAATATATTCAAATCTATCTAAAATATCTATAAGTTGACCAATGGTAGCCAAACTTACCAGATTATCTTGTATCATGATTATATACATGTTAAAACAAAATTGCGCACCATTGGGACCAAATGATAGATTTTAAAGACGTTTTCCCGTTTTGGGTCGAGGTCCTGTCAAAATCACTATATTCAAACCTATGTAAAATATCTAATACTTGACCAATGGTAGCCAAACTTGCCAAATCATCTTGTATCATGATTATATACATGTTAAAACAAAATTGCGCACCATTGGATCAAAAGTATAGATTTTAAAGGCGTTTTCCCGTTTTGGGTCGAGGTCCTGTCAAAATGAATATATTCAAACCTATGTAAAATATCTAATACTTGACCAATGGTAGCTAAACTTGCCAAATCATCTTGTATCATGATTATATACATATTAAAACAAAATTGCGCACCATTGGATCAAAAGTATAAATTTTAAAGGCGTTTTCCCGTTTTGGGTCGAGGTCCTGTCAAAATTAACAAATTCAAACCTATGTAAAATATCTCATACTTGACACAAGGTAGCCAAACTTTCCAGATCATCTTGTATCATGATTATCTACATGTTAAAACAAAATTGCGCACCATTTGGTCGAAAGTATAGATTTCAAAGACGTTTTCCCGTTTTGGGTCGAGGTCCTGTCAAAATGAATATATTCAAACCTATGTAAAATATCTATTAGTTGACCAATGGTAGCCAAACTTGCCAAATCATCTTGTATCATGATTATATACATGTTAAAACAAAATTGCGCACCATTGGATCAAAATTATAGATTTTAAAGACGTTTTCCCGTTTTGGGTCGAGGTCCTGTCAAAATTAATATATTCAAATCTATCTAAAATATCTATAAGTTGACCAATGGTAGCCAAACTTACCAGATCATCTTGTATCATGATTATAGACATGTTAAAACAAAATTGCGCACCATTGGGACGAAATGATAGATTTTAAAGACGTTTTCCCGTTTTGGGTCGAGGTCCTGTCAAAATCACTATATTCAAACCTATGTAAAATATCTAATACTTGACCAATGGTAGCCAAACTTTCCAGATCATCGTGTATCATGACTCTACACATGTAAAAACAAAATTGCGCACCATAGGGACGAAATGGTAGATTTTAAAGACGTTTTCCCGTTTTGGGTCGAGGTCCTGTCAAAATGAATATATTCAAACCTATGTAAAATATCTAATACTTGACCAATGTTAGCCAAACTTGCCAAATCATCTTGTATCATGATTGTATACATGTTAAAACTAAATTGCGCACCATTTGGTCGAAAATACAAAAAGGCTTTATTCCGTTTTGGGTAGAGGCCCTGTCAAAATTAACAGACTCAGAGCTATCCCACAAATCCAATACTTGACCAATGGTAGCCAAAACTTGTTAGATCATTGTTTGTAAAATAACTTAGTATGTTTAAAAACCTTAATTGCGCTCTATTGAGTCTATAGTATTGGTATGAATTCCGTTTTTCTACTTCGAGGTGAAGTCCTAATATATCAACAGAATATATTACGCAAACAATCTAGTATAGGTCCAGATATAGGTGAACGTGTATCAAGACTAAGGGATTAAAAGCAAGTATTTTGATCAAGAATAACATGACAACTGAGACTAAACCGATACGAACATTGATATATTTGGTCACTTTGTGGCCTCCTATGTGGCCCATCTTCTTCCATAATAAAAAAAGGTCCTAATAAGCTCTAATCTTATGTAGAGGTACTTAAGCCAAAATTGAATATTTATTTAAGATTTGGTGAATCTGCGGCCCCAAATAGAAGCAAAATGCCAAGATAACCTGTTTTGTGTACATACTTAGATTAAAGGGGATTATGAGTTTTAGATTTGGTGAGCCTGTCAAACCTTTTGATATAGTGTATGAATCCTCATGTGCTACAGATCCAATTCCTCTATTTTTGTACTGTTTACATTGTATGATGAGCCTTATAGGCTATAGAACAACACGAATCTTTACTTATAACTGTAATGAAGCAGATACATTTTATTATCAACTTAACATAAACATAACATATAGTTGATAAGTGCCACATTTCAATATGATGACTTGAATCGCATGTAAGAACTGTGCAAGAAGACTACATGATATGTTTATGTCAATCAGGCAATAGTCTTCACTGAACAGATACGTAGACGAAGATTAAGGAAATGAAATAATTATTTTAAGAATAACGCATAACGGATAAGGCTATGTAGTTTGATATTTAAGATTTAAGATTATGTTTGGCTCAAAGATTCATAGACTAAAACACCGTAGCCCTGATATAATTGCAGTCTAGTAATGATTTAGAATAGTATCTATGATTTAGTATCTAAGTATCCACCATTACATACATAAATCAACGACTATTACCACGGATTCACGAATCCTGTTTCAGTATGATGTTTGTGCAGAGTCTGGGCAGTCTTACATATCAGATTTATCCCTTGAAACATTATCAATACAGCAAGCTTTAACTAGATTGAGATTCACTTGACTCAAAACTTGAAGAACTCTAAGCGTTTAATTTTAGGGTCGTTCTTTTAAAGTGTTGAACGTTAACTCAAAAACATTCTTCTGTTTAAGTCTTCTTTAAATAGCAATAAATATGATTAAGATTTCTACACTGGAAATGGACGCAAGAATGGCAGTTTTGGTTTTATTCTCAGCAAGAGGCATTGAAATGTGTTATTCTAGGCAAACCATGTCTTTTGTCTCATTCTTGTCCAGCTCTAAGAATGCGTATAAAATAAGAGCACTTTAAACAGTCTAAGTCATATTTACGCTAATTTAAACTATAAGAAGACACAAGAAGACCAAGAAATTGAAATCAGAAACAGAAGTTCGTTATTTTCAAAAATTATCTCAAAGTCTAATTTTCAGTATACTCGCGCTTTAGCAGTCTTCTTGGAGATTTTATAGCTTTCGTTAGAGCACCGCCTTTGAAATACTTTCACTTTGCTGAAATATATAAGTCGTGTAGAAATTTGTCAAAAACCAAGTCTAGATCTTGCCCAGATCCTCAGATTTCCATGGAAATATGGTGGTTCTCAGCTTTGGCGCAGCATTCTGATGGCTGATATTTTTATTACTCAAAGCTAATTCATTCTTTTAATATTAAGTCTCTTGTGTAGCAATGTTTGCCTTTGTATTTGAGAACACCATTTGAGTGTACTGTATGTGAATTCTCATTTGAGTGTTAATTGAAATTATGGATATTAATTTTTTTCATCGCTACGATACTTATCACTTGGCATATATCCGTCCGTTCATATAATAATAATAACTGTAACAGAACTAAAAACTTCTGAAAGAAAATATTTTTGTTTGTTTTAATGGAACTTTGGACTCATTTTTTGAGCAAAAATCTTTTCTTAATACTATTCCCCATGAATCAATACCTTGATGGACACGGTAAATTGTGCATGTATATTGCAAGATTGCATTTTGACTCTGTACAAATGAAGCTTGGCTTCGGGGGGGGGGGGGGGGGGGGGGAAGGTTTTGTTAGTATAACAATGAGGTGCGTCACGAATTCTGAGAGACTTGTGTGAAATGTGAAATGTGATCTTCTGAAGATATTTGTTTATTAAATTACTGTGATATTAAAACTCGGACTCAAATCGAAATGATTAAAGCATAATGATACAAACAATTTTGGTCCAGTGTAAGTTTCCGTTTCAAAATAAGGAAAACAGTCGCAGAATAAAGTGTAATGATTTAAAATTTTCGTTTTTGAGTTTCGTCAGGTAATTAAGCAATATTTGAATTTATGTGACATGTGAGAAGTAGACTGTTTTCCCATTCATGAAACATTTATGGCACGAAGCTAGGATATTCCGTAAAAAAATGTTTTGTTAATTGTTGCACTTATGCATAATCAATGAACAAATTAGGGGTTTGACATTTTGACACCTATATATCTACTTAATATAACTTTGATCAATTTGCAAACTATAACCCTCTTAAAAAAACAACAAAAACAGTCAGCAAAGGAAATATCTTTTGTTCAAATGTCTGCATTTAAAACATTATTTCAATTTCGTAATTACCCACCCATCGTAAATCTATCGGTTAAATTTAAAAACCCATGAAATATTACATCTGTTGTAATGATAAACACTGATAATGTATATCTCATCAATCAATAACGAATTTCCTCAATCATTGTCAAAAATATGTATTCAAATTATTTAGATTCTCTCGCTTATGCACAGAAAAATAATTAACAGAAGTTTTCTTAAAACATAATATGAAGACCTTCACTGATCATACAAACAAATTTAAACACATTTCTGACAGGGATTGGGTAGATAAAAGACACTTATTTACTTACAAATGTTTTGAATGAAAACCGAACAACGTGAAATCACATTGTCAGTTATTATGAATACTAGTTACTACGAGGGAAAGTAAATAAGTTCATCGAAATGAATATAAAACAGAAGCGAATGGTTTCATTTTTCAATATATTTTCCCTGGACCTTGATGCACTTAGGCCTTTTATCTTTGAGTCTGTCTATGCCGTTGCGGTAGAAGTCTTCTCACTGGCCCCTCATTCATGCCTAAGTAGCTGCCTTGAGTTCATCACCATGCCAAATCTCGTACCACGCAGGTTTAATTTCAAAATGCGAAACAGATAGAAGTCGCTTTTGGACATTTTCGGACTGTAGGGGGAAGGTTAAGATGTTAAAAGCCAAATTGTTGAAACGCAGCCTGTGCGATACTACTCTTGTTCACTGGGGCGTTGTCATGAAGAAGAATAACTCAAGCAGTCAACATGCCGCGCCTCTTCCTGTTGATTGCCTCTCTCAATCACTTCAACAAGTCAGCATAGTAGACTTATGTTTCTGTAGTTTTAGGCGGTTTACAGTCTGTAGGTATCACGCCCTTCGATTCCCAGAAAATGGTCGCCATGATCCTGCCAGCAGAAGGATGGGTTCTGAACTTTTTGGATCAGGAGAGTGCTTGTGCTTTCATTGCACGTATTCTTGCTTGGTGTCAGGTTCCAGCGGTGATTCCATGTTTTTTGCCCTGTAAGCAGACATAAAAGTTATCGAGATCAGCATCGTAGATGTCAAAGAGCACACGGCTGGATTCAACTCTTTGGTGTTGATCTTGTGCATACTTGTGTTATACTTTGCACCCAGGTGATCCTAATTTGTAGATTTTATCTTGACCACCGTTCAAATAATGGCGTTACAGAATACTGAAACTGAAACATTCTATCGCCTTTGTTTCAGACAAGACACCAGTCATGCTTGGGATATAATGCTTTGAGAATAACATTCTTAGTAGGTTTGAGACAAAGATGTGTAAATTTCATTGTCCTAACCTCAAAAACAATAGTGTGGCTGGGGTTTATATGGCGTGACTGGGTTGCAAACTTAAAAGGCCTGTAATTTTCAAAAACTTTGTCAGATGATCAGTTGAATCATATTGATGCGGTAAGGAGGATTCAATCGAGCCCAAGTTCTTGTCTGAAGCTCAAGTAATAAGTAAACTAAAAACTTGTTAATGAATTTTGAATCGTATGACTGAGCTTGTTCAGTCCTTGCAAACAATGGACTGGGCACACAATAACAAGGGACAAGCAGGTCGAAATCTGACACCCTTGCAATTTCAGTTGCGTATTGGCAGGGGTTTGGTAAACGTTAATTTGGGAAAGGTTGATAACAGAAGTGGTGGGGTCAGAAGATTTGAAGTGGGATGTTGTTGAAAATAGATTTTTTACTCGTTCAAAACATGTTTTAGTTGTTTTAAATGCGTTAAGACATAAAAGACCATATATGTTTAAGAGTGTGTAAATGAATGAAAAATAGTCACTATTTTGAATAAAATCTGATTTAAGGAATGTTACATGGTTTTATCAACTTTCTTCCTAATTTGTGTTAAGACATCTTATCTAGTGCACTGACAATGGAAAATTTTGGTTTTGTATTTCATTTGGAAATCTAACGGGTATACATCTTCGTCTTGAACATCAACAATACCAAGTCTGTTGAACTACATAGGCCATGGTTCTCTTATTTTTGTTATCTATTAACTCCTTACATCATATCTTACGTTTTCGAAATCCAAAATATTTATACCAAATATATACTCTCTGTATGTCTCTCTGAGCCTTGGACGGTAAACTTTAAGAATAGTGTGCCAAAGCAATTGACGGGAAGCAATAAATATGAGTATTTTCTTATTTCATCATTTTCAACATGCTATAGCTAAGGAAGATAAATATTTGAATAATTGATAACAGTTTTTGACATGATTATCCATCAAATTAATACGATTAACTATGGAGGAAATTATACTTACTTGAAATTAATTGTAATATTTATCGAAGTAGTTTGCGGTCGATGTCAAATTAATCAAGACCTTATTGCGACAATTATTGGAGACATAAGTAGTCTGGAAAATGCTTGCAAATTTAGTTACTTAATCCTTAAGTTGAGAATGGTTCAGGACTCAACTTTGTCGTTACCAACCGACAGCATCCATATTAATCAATCCTCGGTATTTAAGTTTAAGGACTATAACTATATTTTGTAATTGAGTTTGAAAGTAGCTTATAATCACTTACCAGAAAATTCATCCACAAAACTAAAACAACCAAAATACGTTAATCTTTAAATATCATATGGCACTTCCACCACTCCCCTCAGAAGGTAATAACAACCGATTTATAAATGTGATAACTTTTATAGAAAACAAAAAGGCAACCTTTAGATTATTAAACTAAATGCAGGGCCATTTACTTTGAACTTTAAAATTCCGATATTATTTCAATGTATATACAGTCATATGCCTGGCCAAAACTGTTGGTGTTTATCAATTCTGATTAGCAAATAAGAAAAGCTTTTTAAAAAAACCAATTCATGCTGATGAAATCCTGAGAATTTGATAATATGCCTTTAAAAAGTGATGCACTATATTCAAGTTGGAGGCGGCTTCGTGAAACCTTTTGATTAAAAGTAAACTGTGCTCCAAAACAATGAAAAATGTTTTTAAGTAATCTACGAAATCGTCAAGAACAATGGATTAGTATGCTGGTTTATATACCATGGGGCGTTAATGTAAAGAGAGAAAATGTTTCTAACAAGTAACCTATTGAGCCCTATCAAAAAGTATTTACGTTGGTTTGCCAAACTTCATTACACACGGTTATCTGGTAAGTTTAGTTACCATTGATCAAATAATAGATATTTGATAAATGTTTATGTTTGTAAGTTTCGAAAATAAATCAACCAAACGGAAAAAAGTCTTTAAAATCTATATTTTACTCAATAGTACATATGTAGATGATGATCCACGATGATCTGGAAGTTTGGTTTTCTTTGGTCAACTAATGGATATTTGATCTCGACCCAAAACGGGAAAACGTCTTTAAAATCTATACTTTCGACCCAATGGTGCGCAATTTAGTTTTAACATGTAGATAATCATGATACAAGATGATTTGGCAAGTTTGGCTACCATTGGTCAAGTATTAGATATTTTACATAGGTTTGAATTTGTTAATTTTGACAGGACCTCGACCCAAAACGGGAAAACGTCTTTAAAATCTATACTTTCGACCCAATGGTGCGCAATTTAGTTTTAACATGTGTAGAGTCATGATACAAGATGATCTGGAAAGTTTGGCTACCTTGTGTCATATATTAGATATTTTACATAGGTTTGAATTTGTTAATTTTGACAGGACCTCGACCCAAAACGGGAAAACGCCTTTAAAATTTATACTTTTGATCCAATGGTGCGCAATTTTATTTTAACATGTATATAATCATGATACAAGATGATCTGGAAAGTTTGGCTACCTTGTGTCAAGTATTAGATTTTTTACATAGGTTTGAATTTGTTAATTTTGACAGGACCTCGACCCAAAACGGGAAAACGCCTTTAAAATCTATACTTTCGACCCAATGGTGAGCAATTTAGTTTTAACATGTAGATAATCATGATACAAGATGATTTGGAAAGTTTGGCTACCATTGGTCAAGTATTAGATATTTTACATAGGTTTGAATTTGTTAATTTTGACAGGACCTCGACCCAAAACGGGAAAACGCCTTTAAAATTTATACCTTTGATCCAATGGTGCGCAATTTTGTTTTAACATGTATATAATCATGATACAAGATGATTTGGCAAGTTTGGCTACCATTGGTCAAGTATTAGATATTTTACATAGGTTTGAATTTGTTAATTTTGACAGGACCTCGACCCAAAACGGGAAAACGTCTTTAAAATCTATACTTTCGACCCAATGGTACGCAATTTAGTTTTAACATGTGTAGAGTCATGATACAAGATGATCTGGAAAGTTTGGCTACCTTGTGTCATATATTAGATATTTTACATAGGTTTGAATTTGTTAATTTTGACAGGACCTCGACCCAAAACGGGAAAACGTCTTTAAAATCTATACTTTTGACCCAATGGTGCGCAATTTTGTTTTAATATGTATATAATCATGATACAAGATGATCTGGAAAGTTTGGCTACCATTGGTCAAGTATTAGATATTTTACATAGGTTTGAATTTGTTAATTTTGACAGGACCTCGACCCAAAACGGGAAAACGTCTTTAAAATCTATACTTTCGACCCAATGGTGCGCAATTTTGTTTTAACATGTAGATAATCATGATACAAGATGATCTGGAAAGTTTGGCTACCTTGTGTCAAGTATGAGATATTTTACATAGGTTTGAATTTGTTAATTTTGACAGGACCTCGACCCAAAACGGGAAAACGTCTTTAAAATCTATACTTTCGACCCAATGGTACGCAATTTAGTTTTAACATGTGTAGAGTCATGATACAAGATGATCTGGAAAGTTTGGCTACCTTGTGTCATATATTAGATATTTTACATGATGATTCGGTAGGTTTGACTACCTTTTGTCCACTATTAGATATTTGGCATAGTTTCGAATTTATGAAACGGGAAACGCGTTTAGAATATATACTGTTGACCCAGTTGTGATTTTTGGGTTTTGTTGTAACATGTTCTGGTACATAATTCCGTTAGTCAACTATTGAAAATTTAGCATTTGTTTTAATTTGTTAAATATGACTCAAAACGCCAATTATAACATCTTTACTGATTATTGAGCTGTTTTGTTCACTATTGTACATTTATCTAACTTTGAACTGACGACATATAGCTTATGTAGGGAAACTGTTTTGGATATATATTCATATTGGTAATCCTAAATTGAGCAATATATCTTGATCCTAATATGATCGTTTTTAACACTCATTTCCTACAGCATTAAAAAATTATAGAATAAATTGTAGCCAAAGTTATCATTTTTTTAAACAACTATACAATGTATATTATACATAATACATATGGCGAGATAATTGAATATGTATGTATAAGATGCATAACCTATCTATGTCCAATACGATAGTTTGAACACAGAGGTCAAATTAAATCATGCGATATAGTTCAACTCATGGCGGTTCATTTTCTGGGTATTTTTGTTTAACACATTCATACGTTTATTGTTTCCTATAATACTTTTTTCTAATTTGAATTGAACTCTAGTTTCCATCAATGCATTTTGCTCCCCAATAACTCAAGAGTAAAGAGTAAAAATGTATTTAAAAAGTTTCAACCATTTCTTGAATATTCACATTCAACATTTTACTTCAACCTAAGACCTCATGACATGAGGATTATCTTTAAACCACTGTGTTTTAGTATTCCTGCTTCCGTGGTTCTAGGCTCCTTTCAAATTTATTTCTTATGAGATAGTCAAAGATAAATATAGTAAAATGTCATTTTTATAGAAAGAACTGATAAATATGTTTTATTTAGAATATTACATTCGTTTAATTTTTGTTTTTAAACTCAATTTATTTTTTATAATGGAAATATTAAGAAAATATTTGTCAGACAGCAAATTAAAAAATAAAGAAATAGAATCGAAACTATAATCAACAGCAATATTCAAACAGCGCGAGCAGAAAGAAGGTACAGTGATTGTGGTTCGTTTCCACAACGCAATCCTTCTTTTGCAGCTACGGGGCAAATCGCGCTCGACTTTCCAAGCGGACGAAGTCGAAAATAGTCTAATAAAAACAAAAGCTGTTTTTCTTTGCACACAAAGGCTTTTTTTCACTTAACCATACCATTTAATGATTTTCAATGAGGCAATTGGATTTATTTATATAGATTTCCCGGTTTGGGTCGTTTCCCGGTTTGGGTCGTTACATGCGTCAACGTCCATGGTGCATATCAGTAAAGTACTACCAAGTTCACACATTGCAATACTTAGTTCGATGTTTTGTTTTCAAGATGTATTATTCATTGCTGATTTGGACGTTTTATAGTACTAAGAACCAAACAAATTGGTGATCATGTTACTGAAATTAACAGAACCAAGTCTCTGAAGGTTGAAAGTTAGTAAGAGTAAAATTGAAACATTACAACAGCTGTCTTTATAGCGTATTCTATATAAGACAACCCCTTGTTTGAAGAATCTTTTTTAATGGGGATAATAGTGTGTAAATTTCGTATCTTTTTAGTCCCCCCTTAGAGCAACAGCATAATGGCCATACACCGTTTTGCTCATTGTTGATTTTTCAACTGATGTTTCACTTATGTGGTGAGCAAGGCTATATCTAATGGTCACACGGCTGACTTTCGTTATTGTTTTCCTCCGTGGTGACATGTGGTGGCAAGTCTTCGTTGCTTACTCTGTCCCGACTAAACTAAGCACTCCACTGTTTAACGTGGCTGGCCTATCGGTTACTGACCGCCATTTTGTTTTCAGAGAAAATGAAATGAAAAAAGGCGCTGTTCTTTTAATAGTTTTACGACATTATAAAATAAACTATATCTATTGATAGAATATCCACACATTTACGAATAATTTTTGACAGGACCAATCAACAATGCCTTGTAATGCCTTAGAAAGGCTTTTCACACTCGTAGCGACAATGAATGGCTTTACTTCTCATTCTTGTTATATTTTACCGAGTGTGCGCACTCATTAATCTGTTGTCAAATCTAAACCATCCAAAATGTTACCCTCCGTAACTTGTTTCAACTGGGTAATGAACTAATGAAATATTTGTATAAATGGAAATGTCCCCTTGAATTTCGTTTCCACAAAAAATACCCTGATAGGGCTGTCCCTCAAAGGCTCCTATTTGATGGAGCAGACATCTGATGTTTGTGATTTATCTTCATGAATTTCACTTGGACTGTATACTTTCAATGCAGATATTTGATCATATATCTACATTCAGTTCTGTCAATTTGGTAGACAATGTCGGATTATCTTTGAAGAGCAGGCAATACTAGGCAACTCAAGTGTATGCATCTCGATGTTTGCGTGCCGTTTATGCTCCACTGGAATGTTCTTCATGAATGTCCAGTATGGTTCCGTTTCACTTATTTCTCCATTTCCAAGCCAGGAACCAATGGGGATGCGCACCCCTCCCAAGAGAGTTCGACATTTAGTAAATGTTGAAAGGTGTATTTTACATGAAAAAGGTTTCACCTGAACTTCGTTATACATCACTTTTTAACTTCTCAATCTCGTAATTGGGCTAATTTTCATGTGCAAACATATTTTTGATCAAGAGTAATATTTTGGATAGTTGTACTTATGACACCCATTGGGCGCACCCCACCCGAACGAAAATCCTGTATCTGCCCCTGGGGACACTCCTCATAACTAGAAATATTAAAGACTGACCCTAAGCCATAAATACGGGAATTCAGATTGTTATAAAAAAAATGGTGCAACATTGTTCATACACTTCTCAGTCGTCCTCCTCCTCCAGAATAAGATCCCTTCCATTTCAGATATACGCCTAATCAGATATACGCAGACATCATACATAGTTGTTGAAACAAACGCTGCTCACCCTTCAGAGGTACAGAAGAAACGTATTTATTAAAGAGAACTCACTTTTCAATTCACAAGACTTTGTCTAGCAGACACTACAGTAACGTCACCATCATTGGTTTAAAGTAAAGACGTTCCTCATGTGATTCAACAAATGTTCATCTTCCTTCACGTATTTATGTAATTCATGGAACACTCAATATGTGCAATTCACTCATGTCAGTTACATCTCAAGTGCATTCATGACAGTCTCGAGAGGTATCCGGTTATCTCGTACAGCCGAGCACTCAAATGACCGTAGATCCTTGAAACAGCGCGCGGCGTTTTTTAAATTTCATATACCAATTTATCCACGCGTATATTCAACTGAAGCGAATATTTAAAGATTAGCGGTATTGCGGCATGTATATTCTGCAAGTTAACATTTTCAACACCATGAACCTCGTGAGAAAGATTGACAAGCAGATTTTCCGGACATGAGACAGATTAGGCCTGTAGCGATATTTTGTTTATATAGACAAATGAAAGAATTAATTTAAGTTAAGCTGAGTATAACCTACTTATTAGATGACAAGCATGAGATTGTAAACTATAATATCTTAAACACGGGGATGCTAGTGATAGTCTTCTTGTCAAACACACAACATTCATTAACATCATCTATCTTCACAATTCTTACACAAAAAGCCCGATGTGTTTGACTGCGCCTTTGAAATAATCCGATGTCATAGTCTTGTTAGAACAACTTTAAAGGATATTGAATGGTATGGTGTGGAGTGGTATTTGTATAGTATGTCATTGCATGGTGTGTTATGATATAGAATTATACCTTGTCTAACGAAGGTATTATACGTCGTAATTTTGATAATAACTCACATTAGATGAAAGAAGTGTTATGATGCTAGATTTATAAAAACCAATAACTGTTATTTAAGAATAGGTGATTTACTCTAGTCACTCTATCCCGACAGAAGAAGCTCAAGTCGCACGGTAGTACCCTCACATGAAGTTAGCGTCGGATTTTATGATTGAGCTCCGTTAGGAGGGAATGGTCTGAGGTATTAAATGTCACATGTTCACTTCTTGAAAACAATCTTTGATTGAGTTCACAGAAGATCGATAGCTAATTAATACACAAATAATCAAAGTAAAAAGAGGTATAAGAAGAGAGATTTTTGTTTTGTATCTTTAAATATTGGCTATTTGATTAGAATAACCTTAGCATGGATACAAATGGACGAATTAGATGCGGTCAATTGTATTAAAGTACAGGTAATAAATTGTTCAAATGCAAATATTTGTAAACCATTTCCTAAACAAGTTGAAATGTCAATGTTGGTAAAATTCTAACCCAATGTATGAACTAGTCACTATATTTTGAATATAATATATACTCATCTTCCTACGCAAACTGTCCAAGACAGTTTGAGACTGGCAATAGTTAAGCTTTGCGTAGGAAGATGAATATATACTATGATATATATACTGCTATATATATATATATATATATATATATACGATTAACCAAAATCCCATTAACGTAAAATTCTTCCTTTCGGGAAGATCCATCAGAAACTGGGCTTCCCTGTGATACATATAGATGCATAACTAACGTCATCATCCGGATTTCGATGAAGAGGAACTATAAAGTGCTTTAGATTCTCGTGACTGTGGTGCGCCCGCTCATTGTTGGAGAGAAAAGACCTCAAGTGACACTCCACATCTACAAAGATGGGTCCCGAACAGGTCTCACCAGTTGCTCTACAGATGGAACCATGCGTCTCTACGTTGGATCGGTAAGTTGATCGGTAAATCTATGCTTTGTTCCTAATTGAGCAAACTCGTCAGACCGCTAAGGTTAATTTTGCAAGGAATTCAATTTGCATATGAGAAAAGCGATGACGACGACTGTAGAGATATGCTGTTAACTCATTGTGGCAATTTTTTTTAGACCTTTCCTCAATGGCTATTGCTAAAGAAAATTGTTGAAAAATAGACACGGTGACTCGTATTATGATTTTCAAAAAGAGAACGAATGTTGTGAGTCACAAAATTCAATAACGCTAGTTCTTACATAAATGTACAAAGCGCTGGTGAGCCAAACGATTCAATATCCCGAACTCGAATCTTTTAAAGATGTTCACCGTCAAGTAGTATTCTCATTATACGTTACACCTTTTTGCGTCTATGGATAATCGGGTTGAAAAATGAAGTGTTCTACGATATATAACGCATGACATTTAATAGAAATAACCACTGGGGGGATATGGTCACACCATAGGAAAACGCACTACACTTCTCAAGTGTCACATGTATATATACTGTGCTTCCTTTCACTATTTGTCAAATATTACCAAAACATATTATGTTTTTATCATTATTTCTTCAAGAGGTATATGATTGGTAGATGAGGAACTCAATTTCTGAGGATCTACAAATTCTTAATTACAGGAAACTGCCAATATCTGACCCTACTTCCAACACCTAACACACCTAGTATTCATTAAAAATAACAAGAGCTTTAATAACTTCGAAATTTGCACATTTTCATGATAATAAAACGCTAGAAAGTCAACAGCACGATTTGTTGCTTGTGCGGGAGTTGGCTTGTTTTAATTTATTGAAGGTAAAATATACATACAAAGTCACTTGTCATGACCCATTTTGCGCAATTCTCAGATCAGGAACGCAGTCATGTAAATGTTACTTACAGATTCGGCCTCAAGTAGTATATGATTTATCACTTTTCGCCACTCAAAAAACCCCAAAATTTTCTGTCCGCAGGGATGACTCACTTGAGGGTCAAGACTCACCTGGCACACAGAGAGTTGCCTCCCTTCAAGGCACAGACTTCCTTGACACACTGGGAATAGACACGTCCACAGACGAGCCAGACCTCGGCCTTAATCGGAACCAGGTAGCATCTTTATAGACCTTGTGCAAGAAGTCACGTGATCGTACGCCAGTGCATGCTTGTATATAGCCAAAGGATGTGCATAGCCATTAACACATTCCTTTCCTCGTATTCTTACAGAAACTAAAATTGGTAAAGATTTTCGTCTCTTTCTCACCTCAGCAATTGATGATGTATATTTGTAGATTTCCTTTAGGTTTTCTTTTCTCTTTTGGACAAAGGGGTCAAAAACTATAAATCTATCTTTGTCTCCTTCAGAACAAGAAGTCCTAGAAAGCTTGAACCTGTTGTACACACCCTTTGGCTTGTTTTGATTTTATACAATATATTTATCATTAAATATATATTTTACTATTATACATAATTTTCTGATTGTTTTTGCCCCTATCGACGTAAAAACTTTATCTTTAATTCCAGTACTTGAAGCCAGACAAAAATTAAATCATGTGGCCTAAGTCCTTGGCTAATGTAAAACTATTTTTTATAGCCTAAATGTATGTACAATTTACTGCCTCTGAAATGTACACGTGTTGTTGATAAATCCTGAATAGATTTACGTTGACAGCTCTGTCTTTTAATTATGATTTTTCAGTTACATGAATATATATTCGATTTTGGTATTTGAATACAATTGTTTAAACTTGTCTTTCACTTTGAACTAGATTACCTCAAAACAATATGTCAAAATTGATGTTAATTAGTTGCAACTCGCACGCAAGGTTTTTACCAAACGTTTCTCTCTACGTGATTTCATTATGTTTGAAATGGTCGTCTCGTTCTCAAGAACAGTGTTATGTTAGCTTGAGAATCCGAGTACCAATATTGTAAAATCCATCAATCTATAAATTTAATCAATTTTCAAGTACTAAACAATTTAGGTGAATATTTTTCTGTGAGTTTTGAATTAGGACAGAATAATCAAATTTTAAAATTCCCATGCATATATATCAAGCTCCATATGTTATCATATCATATCAAACGCTTATTATGTATGTTACGTACTTATAACCTGCATATTTTATCATTGTGCATGTACCGATGGCCTCCATACGAAAAACAGACTTGACTAGAAACCTAAAATAATGTTGAGAGACGCTTTACTTTAAAAACTCCTTTTTGAAAACCATTCTTTTTATTTCAAACAGATTGCGAATCATTCACAACGAAACGAATTCAGCAGCAGGAAGCAAATGGCCAAGTGTCTTGTCGACTTCGCGCTGTTTGCCGCCAACATTTCGCAGCTCCGGATTCTTCTCTCACACACACCGGAAGTGGTTCCCTTCTATTACGCCCTGCTAGCGCTTGTGATTTGCTCCCTAATTGGACAGTGTATGTTCGGTTTTCTTATCCTGGCTTTATGGGAGAGAGAATCTCGACGTGGCGGTAAATCGAGTTCCGGACACGGAGAACTTGGTGATGAGGAGGAAGTAACTAAGCAAAGGGACAGCGTTGTTGAAACACTGAATCTACTGTCCGTGATTATAGTGTTTTTAATTACTATACTGAATGTATGTATTACGGGTTTAGGAATAACTACGATAGATAAACTACCCAATTCAACCCGAACATTGTAAATGGTGAAGACTGAAACATCAGTGAATGTGGAATGTGGTGAATATCTTGATTTAAACAACACGCTTACCTTTACATTATGAAGATATTTCTTCTAAGGGAAAACATCCCAATGGGGCCTACTGTCAACTGGCTCAATCCAAATCAACACCTTCAAGACTTTTATCTATTATTGATGAGATGTTGAAAACAATAAGATCAAATGCTTTGAAACAATCATCCAACGAGTTTCAAACCTCACATAATTCGTCATTAAACAGATGAGTGATCTGGATGATATTTTATTATTCGTGCTTGTTTTCTATAGGTAGTCTTATTTTCATTAAACAACGTTGGTGTTAAAAGAGCGAATAAACATACACAAATGTACAAAATATACAGAAAACATGATATGAAGGTTAAACAATAAAATAATAATGATAAAAAATATATAAAAATGAAATATAACGAAAAACTTCCAATACATCGCCCCTTTAAATGCGGAATGACCTAACAATGTGAGGAACATGGATAGAGATTGATTCTAGGAGTTCCTTACCATCGCTTGATCTTGTCCACATTTTCATCTAATGACCTTGTTAACTTTAAAGTTTATGTTTATTTTCCTTTAGTGATGCAGCAAACATTGTAATTCAACTGTTTCTTGTTGCTAATATAGTATACAGATTTAATTATGCACACGTATTTTTGGAATGTATTATTCGTTTTATGATAACGTTTGACTTGTTCTGTAACCAAAGATGTAAGTCTAAATAAAATTGACTGTGTTCCGAGGAATAAAAGTTTTTTTTTAAATGACTCAAGCGAGGGGCTTTCCTCTTCACAACCGTCTTCGTTGTGGCGAGGATAGACTAGACAGATAGAGTTCGAATCTCGGTTGAGTCAATATTTTGAAACTTTTATCCCTCGGAACACAGTCGATTTTACTGAGACTGATATCTTTGGTTACAGAATTAGTCAAATGTTATCATAAAACATACCAAAAATACGTATGCAGACTGCCAAAGATATCAATGAATAATAAAATGAATGAATTTTCCTATACCTATTTGTTATCTATCTTTCAATTGAAGGAAGGATGTTATTGAGAAGAGATACTTTGCAGATTGAAATTATTATTAAAGCTAGATTGTAAATATGTTTGGTAATAATTAATGATGTTGGTTGATAGCATTTCTGTCAAAAAATGAATTTCCTTGCAATTTTTCAAACACATTGACATAGAAATAAGTTTTAAAAGAACAAAAAAATCCAAATTTAGTAGAACTCAAATTCTATTGCAACTTCTTTACTTCTTTAATGAACTTACTTTATTTTAAATCTGTCAATGAACTTCAATAAAATCATAATTGCTAGTGTGATTAAGCTATTTCATCAACCTTTGTGTTAATGATGTCACTGTCCATTGCGTTCTGTTGCAGTTCAACTCTCCAATGGAAAGAAAAACAGGAAAGCTTAAAAAATGCAAATTCGTGTAATACATTCACTTCCTCTTCTCAAAAGTACACGATGTCTTTAAATGTACTGAAATGTTATTATCATCTACTGTTTAATAACTGATCATACTAAAATCAATAAACAAACACATGCTCACGAACACTTATAAACAGGAAAGCTTAAAAAATGCAAATTCGTGTAATACATTCACTTCCTCTTCTCAAAAGTACACGATGTCTTTAAATGTACTGAAATGTTATTATTATCTACTGTTTAATAACTGATCATGCTAAAATCAATAAACAAACACATGCTCACGAACACTTATAAACAGGAAAGCTTAAAAATGCAAATTCGTGTAATACATTCACTTCCTCTTCTCAAAAGTACACGATGTCTATAAATGTATTTAAATGTTATTATTATCTACTGCTTAATAACTGATCATGCTAAAATCAATAAACAAACACATGCTCACGAACACTTATTACAAACCTCCCAAACTATACCACAACAATAGAACAATGGTTGTCGCGCAGTTGTAACAAAAGTAATCGGGGTAGAGAGAAATAGGTATAAACACTGCACATTGGCGTTTGACAGAAACGTTTAAGGAGATTGATTGTTATGTTATGTTCTCACGCTACCGCCAGGGATTCCTTCTGACAGAGTTACCACACAGGCGTGGAGAAATAGGGGCATTAACTATATCAGTGTAAGAATTACTGGAAGCATTAGCAAATGATTCTTGAAAACGCCAAAACTCTGTTAACAATGTCTTATGTAAGTGTACGCATCACTGATTAGATATCTCGACTAGATGTTGTAAACATTGACGAGCTACCATAAAAGGCTGGGAATTACAAGGTAAGTAATTCATCTAAGTCTTGTAAAACTTGAGCAGTAAACAATTTCATGTTGATGATAGTAGTCGATAAGTCCCCACCCTTCACTGTAACGACAACACATACATCGCTAGAGAATAACGAAGGACATGGACCCGTTAATATGTAAAATTGAACGGAGTAATACTTTTCAGATTTTGTAAATCTAACCGTATGTTTTATGTACATATATTTTGTAAACAAGCGAAACAGTTGTTCTCACTTACAGCATTAGGTTGGTGGTAAAGGAAATACTTCTAAGCAAATTTTGAATTATAAAAATAAAATCATTTCGGTTTACGATGAAATGGCTTCCCCATTTTCTGTTTATAGGAAAATCTTATGTGCACTTATTGATCAACAGTTAGATAAAGTATTGTTAGTATAAGATTTGTAAGTTACTGACGTTCGTAAAACAACTTTAGAACTTAATAGTAGCATAGAAGCAGTGATGACGTATACGTCCTTTATGTTTGCTATGTCATTATCTAAAACAGTCATCATCATCATCATCATCATCATCGATCATCATCATCATCATCATAATCATCATCTTTATTTCCTCCCTTTGGAGATTATTGATACAAAAAATGAGGACAGTAGTGTCTATTTGTCTGAGCTGTCAAGGCTCACCCATAATTCTAGTGGGAAAAAATTTGTCACTGATGTCACAGCATGGTGTCATAGCATGTCGAATTAGATCATGATAGTTTTGTCACATAGCACACATGTGGATGCAATGTTCTGTGGAATAGCAAGTGAGCAAGTGAGCCAAATGGGTATATTGCTTCTCATAGAATCTGTTTCTGGCTGATTTATACACAGTTGCTGCTCCATGACGTTGATCTAACATTTTGAAGCGCCGGAAGTCTTCATCTTAATCTATTCGGGCTGACCACCCTGCTGTGTATTTTCTTTGAATGTGTTGATATATTTGTCGTTTCCACTGATGTTTTGTTGGAATTCTGTCACAGTTAAGGTAGTTACTTAGTGTGCCATGCAAATTGTATTCACAAAGAATATTCATAATGTGTGGAATGAAGCCTATTTGTGAGGGGTTATCTAATTGAAAATATTGAAATAGTCTTCTATGAAAAGTCTTCTGGGGGTAGTAAGCAAAGTCTACGGAAGAACATCAGTTGTCGTGTATATCTTCTTTGCTCAGCCACATGTCAGTTCTTGTTCGTGGTCGAAAACCCTGAAGAGTTTTGGGTCATGTATTGCCATGTTGCTGACTGACGTTGTGTTATGAGAGTTGCGTCAAAACTTCGCATCCGTACAACATGCATTATTTTTTAAAAATATCATTTAACAAAACTTGAATCCACTTTTTTTGGCTTTGTCCAAAATTGAAGAAATCAAGCACTTTTTTCATAAACATTCTATCAACTGAATCAAAGGCCTTTTCAAAGCCAATAAGTAAAAGTAAGCCTGGTATCTGATATGATTCTGTATAATCCATTACATCATATATTTGCCTAGTAACTTCTCCAATATATGTACCCGGAACAAAGCCTTTTTGATCCTCACTAATAATATATGGAAGAGTACCCTTATTTCTATTGGCTATAACTGCAGAGGCTAGTTTATAAGAGGTATTTAACAGTTTTTTTAGAAAAATTTTAGTTTTGTTTTTCTTAGGCAAACATGTTATGAGGCCTCGTTTTTTTTTATACAGATAGAGAGCCAGTTTCGTATGCATAATTTAAAGAAGTTATCAGAAATATATTCAGGTCATTTCAGGAAAACTTAAGAAATTTACTTGAGAAGCCAACTGGTCCTGGCGTTTTTTCATTTTTCATTTTCTTTAATGCTGAAAGTGTTTCGTGATAAGTTAATTTTCCTTCCAGGGATTGTGCTTCGGCCTTAGACAATTTTGGTATTTCAGAATCAGTAAATATATCTTCAAAATTTATTTGTGTACAATCTACGCTTGTATACAACATGCATTATGGTCTTGGGAACAGTATTTTCTTATATCAGTGAATTGACTACTTTTGGTTTCAATCCTATTCCCAATAGACATGGAAGCAGACTTTAGCATTTTTGCAGCCACTATTCACAGAATCATCACTAGTCAGACGGTTACTCATTTGCATCCCTAAGTGGCGGGTGGAAAGTTCAATTGGTATATATTCATCTGTGATGGGCCAATCTGTACTGGAAGATCCTAGCTTCTCTCCAAAAACAACAACATGACATTTTAATGTATTGAGTTCACACCTCCACTTTCTGGTGTAAGTGGAGACAAAGACTGGAGGGCACTTGGAGACAAAGCTAGCAATGTGACGTCATCTGCTAAGGTTGGATTGCCAAGGTTAAGATCCATGACAGTCACACCATAGTTAGAATGTTGAAGTAGTCCAAGAAGTTCATCTATAAATATGAGGTAAAGGATCGTGCAGAGGACTCCTCCTTGTCGTACAAATGCAACTTAGAGGGGCGATTTGAACATAAGTTAGCACTTATAGTATTTTGGCTCTTATTTCATCCACAGAAAAAATCATCAAATATACTCAGAGTCACTTTAATACATCTTGGGGTTATCGTCGTCAGAGTGAACAGTTTCACAAGAATTACCGTTATTCGGTTTCGGAAGGATGTCTCCATATTTGTTGAATCCCATAGAACATAAAGGGAACAGAAATTAGCAAAACTGAAACTTAAGAATATTAATTTTATTTAAATGAACTGAGGTAAGATATATCTTTACGTTGCAAATGCAGGAAAATATAAGGAAAGGTTTGATAGAATATGTTTGATATATATTAAAATTAATATCATTGAAAATATTATATTATTCGATATTTTAGTTTTACCGATGGTTTGTGAAACATGATCATTTTATCAATGAAAGATCGCCTGTAAACAATTTGGTTTCCAAAAAAATGAGTAGATAGTCTTTCAGGACACAAAGCTTTTGAGTTACAATTCAGTTTTAGATACACATTTTATTCAAGTAAATTTAAATCTATACCCGATTTCAAAATAAAAGGCAGGGTGAATGATGGTATATCTGTCAAAAAGTATTGAATGTCTCTATGTATTCGTGTAAATGAATACACATATTCAGGTTGAAATGCATATTTTTTATTTAAATGTAATGATTTGTAGTGTAACAAAACCAGTAGGGTAGGAATTTGATTTAATCATTAATTGCACATTGAAGAAGTTGGTCGAAACAAAACTCTCTAAAACTGAAGCGCGAAGAAACTCTATAATCATAAATGATATCTTTGACATTATTTCAGATTTATTCACGATGTGGTCACAGAATATATTTTGTCCTTTGGCAAGTTTTGTTATTTGCTGTTGCATGTTGCACGTCGTCAAAGCTGGTGAGTATTTACGATTTGTATCATATCAAAACCAGTATTTGTCATTTTATATGTCTTTTGGACATGAAAAGTTAAAATGTTTTGATTTTATATCACCACATATGACATTTAGGTTCGTATCAAAGGTAAATAATAAGTTATGAAAATCACGGAGTGGCTCTTTTACAAAATATGTCTTTGTTTTCATAGTCTGTAAACCGAAAAGTTAAATTCAATTTCCATCAACATTCGGTTTCATTTGTATCTTAACAATATATTGTGGTTCATAATTGAAATGAACGTCTTCAGGCAAAAAAACACAATGATAATGACGCCATAAAAACATTTTGGGTGACGTCGCTGTAGCGGGCCGTCGCAAAGTAAGAAGGCCATTTTCTGAATATCTCGTTTTCTTTTAGATGGAATATTATAGGCAATAAAGAAATTATTACCCTCGGAAGTGTGTCATATGATTTTTACAAAACTCGCTCTCGCTCGGGTAATAAAAAAATTCACATTCGTATGGTAAAAATCATATGGCAAACTTCCTCGGGTAATTTTCTATACATATATATAAAGAGGAAACGATTTAGTGGTTAAAGATCGCTTTTGTAGCCAATAGAAGATAATTGGAAGAAAAAAATTGATGTTGCTCGTGATCAACGCTATATCTGTTTCAATTGTGAAAGTTAACAATCGAAATTGTTGTCGAGAAAATGGTTATAAGTCAGATATGAATGGTCAGAAGTTTTTTATAACGATCGTACTTCAAGTGGATACAATAAAGAGCTTAATCCATTGAAGATTTTCTATTATTTTGAATGTAATTACTATATGTATGTATTTCTGTATGATGTATACTGTCCTTTCCAGGACGCTTTGTTGAGGCGGAAACTGACAGCCATGTAAAGCTCATTATGATGAATGATCGTGGAGTCCCCGTGAGCGGATTCTATAAGGTGCTGTTCGAGGTGAAAGGATGTGGCAAAGCTTATATTGCTCTATCACAAAAAACCCGTTTCAGCGACAAACAGGGGAGATATTTCCTTATCATGTTCGGGGCAGGCAAGAATAACCGAATGAACGGCATTAAGGATAGCTGTATCAAATGTGCAACATTCAATGATCATGCCTTGAAGACGACCGTCAAGTGCGACAACTACACATCCATCTTCCTAAAGTGGGACGGGAAGGGGTCTATTCAAGTCGGAGAAGGAACGGACGAGACGAATGATAAAGATATTTTTCTAAGATACAAGAGTAAGAAGAAATTTGACATAAACTTCATTAACATTATGTCTCAAACATACAACGCCTCATGGAGGTTTCGGATTGGTAAGTGTGCTTTTAATAAGATTTTTATGAATATACATAAATATACATAAAAGTGTGTTGTACGGCTTTTACAAAAGTGGAATCATTTTCTTGCCCGAGTGAGTGTTGCTTTAATAAAGTTTGATAGTGTCATATTTTAGCTCAACTTGCCTGTGAGGCGCGATGGGCTTATGGCGTGGCATGGTGTGGCGTCTGGCGTCCGTCCGTTCATCCTTCCTTAAACCTTCCTAGATTTCATCTTCTTCTACAGATCCAGTGACCCAGGAAATCTGATAAATTGTGTACAGACTCCTTTACTAATGATATCTTATTTCTTTGGTACACTGTGACCAAATATGGGCCACAGGGACCACGACATAAAATTTCATTTCGTCTACTGAGCTGAAGGGAATTCTAATTGATAGATTTAATTACCCTGTTACGCCCTAAAAAAACAAGTGTCATCTTCTTCTGAACCAGAATACATTTTTTTTTTAAATTGTCGTGGAAACAAAACATGTAATTTGACCTCTGGTACAATAAAGATATAGAGATATTATATAGCCTCAATGACTTTTTTTCGTGGTAAATATTTCAAGGAAACAATAAAAAAAAAATTAGATTATGTACGAAAGCCTACCAATTGAAACAACGCTTGCTCAGTATCTGATATGAATTGGGTTTTTTTGTTTTCCGATAAGCCAGTTACCGATACTCTCAATCTAGGTGAAAACTCAGTAGAATCTAAAGATTTATTTTGTAGACACCTCTTTCCACTTCTGTGTATTATGTCATTGTCTCCTTCTTTCCAAGACGGCGAACCCAAGTTCACAGCCCCTGATGCTCATGGAGCCACTGTCATACAGGTCCCCGAGGATACGCCTATCAATAAAGTGAGTCTAGCATGTTGAGCATAAACAACACAATTAAATACGGACAGTTAGTTTTGACAGGCAGAAAAATAGATGCCGGTGTACTGAATAAGGCCCATCTGCCAGCATGGAACTTTTTTGGTTCATTTTTTCCTGGTATGGTAACTTTTTAATTTTCGTCATAAGGGGAAAGTAAAATCCCTATACACAGAATGAGTGGAGCCAATCTTCCCAGTGAAGAGCGTCTTTTCAGTTGAGATACAGTTAGCTACAGTCTTGTCTAGCAAATTACCAAAACAAATACTTATAATTTCAGACACATCAGTAAACATAAATGAAATGGAGAGATGGACGCAAAGTAAGGAACAGATAACTCTAATTCACTGTCTTGCAACCAATGAGATTTCTCGCTGCGCCCCCCCCCCCCCCCCCCCCCCCCCCCCCCCCCCCGTGAAATCTCATGTTACTATAGCATATGTGTAGATCTCTTGTAGTAAAATTCCAATAACCTTTGACCTCCCTGACTCCAGCGACCGTTAGAAGGTGGGGCACATTGGGTGATAAGATCTCCCCCAGTCTGCCAGTAACAAATCACTGCTCTTGGAGCCTTAAGTGCTAACTCATTGATAAATCAGGCCTGTTTTACCTTCCCCTTTAAACGTCTTTCTGAATCACTTTTGGGTTGGCTACGTTTTCAACTTTCCTTCAGAAACCGCTGATGCTTAAGTTATCTTATGAGTTGATATGAAGGTTACATGAGCACTATTAAAAGATATAGTAACCGAGAAACGAGAGAAGAAATATGATGATGCATATTATTTGACAATGATAACTTATAAATACATATTCAAAAGTACCTTGCATGCATTCACGACTTGTTTGCAATAAACTGCTACTAGGCCTATAAGGCTCGATGGCATTGGCCATCCTTCCGTCATCTGTAAAAAGTCCACATTTTTAACCCCTCCAGACTTACTGTACACCCAAATCTGAGTGGTGTCTCTTGCACTTGAGGGACAAACATTTTAACTTTTAGCCCGTCATTCCTTCATAATAGCGTGTTAACCATTTCTTCTAAAAGTTCAAACCAGTTCTATTCCAAAGGCAATTGTCAAAGACAGGTGCAATTTTCATTTTTCTCTTTGAGGTCTTTGATAATTTGTTCAATCCAAACATATTAGTTTGCTCATCAGCTGTCAGGTCTCATTAGTTGACGCTAATGTTTGCTAAACTTCTAAAAGTGGACACATAATTGGATAAAAGGCTACAAAGGAAATATATAAAGAGAACGAGGCATGGTGCATCCAGGGAGCTTATGCTCGGACGGTTGGACAATAAACTGTCCACCTCTGACTCACAGGAGATCTACGCCATGAAGGTTTGGGACCCCGAGGATGATAACATCACCTACAAGCTCGGGGACAAGCACAAGGATGTCTTCAAGGTCGTCGGCTCAAGTCTCATGTTGGCAAAACCTCTGGATTTTGAAAAGCGGTCGTTCTACAGCATAGAACTCAAGTGAGTCACCTGTTTCAGTAACTGCATACTGAAAGACAGAGTCAATTTGTTTTCTATAACCTTTACAATGTCATTTTGTGAAAGTTTCAGTTCCGTCATGATTCAGTTACTGCAAACACAACATCCTGCTACATCAGCGTATTTGTCTCCGCTCAGCTCTATCATATACTCTGATATCCTTCGGCCTTAAACGCTCGTATCGCTTACTGCTGGTTACTCGTGGCTATTTATAGCCTACATTGACATTTGTTTAAATTCTCATTCGGGTGGTGCCGCTATCGCTGAATGCGAGTCATTTCATTGGCTTGCTATATTTAGCGATACGAGCGTATATGAGCGTATAGGATATCAGGGTATGTGATGGAGCTAGGCGGAGACAACTACTCTGATGTAGCAGGATGCAAACACAAAGGCCTTTTCGATCCTGAGGCACTCTGAGTACTTGTGTTCAAGATGAGTTTCTATACCTAACCTTTGTCGTTTTGTTGTTGAAGGGCAACTGATGGTTTCAACACGATCCCAGTTGCCATGGCAATACGCGTAAAGGACGTCAACGACGAGCCGCCGACCTTGAATTACAATGACGACGTCAAGGTCCCGGAGGAGATGCCGGTAGGGTACGTCATCAGTGGATTATTCAGTGCCATCGACAAGGACTCAAACGACAACATGACATTCATGTTAGAGGGTTAGTAAACGATTTTAATCTTTCCGACATTGTTTCAATACATATAGCGCAGCTAACCGTCTATTATGCGACATATAATAAGTATCCACGACCAAGAGGACTTACAGACAATAGTAAATCTTGAATTTTCCGGCACTCAGGGTTCACAATCTCTCCAAAGTCCGAGTAGGAGTGGTTTGTCGTACTTGACAACCGCCTACCATTAGATTTTAAATGGGAAACAAGAAAGAATATCGTTGCTAACAGGCCAGAATAGTAGAATTCTATGGAATACGTGATATAACGAGTAGAGTTACCTTCATGTAACTAATGACTATGAGATTTTCACGAAACGCTAGTGCATTCCAAACACTGTTGCGTTTTAAAAAGTACATCTCTCTCCCTAGCGTTAAATCGAAGCATAAAATATTTGACTGTATATGGATGGAGATTTTAGCTTCTTTTATCTGATCTGTGGCAATGCGGTAGGTTTTTTATATTTAGGACAAAGGATTGCGGGTTCGAGCCCCGCCAGGTGAAGTGTATCAAGTATCATATGCTAACTGTAATTAATTATGGACACTGAATTCAGGTACATACCACAAAGCGAAGATGGATGATTTCGTATTCATTTAGCCAACTCTTTAGCCACAACCCTGAACAGGACCTCATACCTTATGTACCTGTAAATAAAGTACAAACACTTTCCCTGTGACTACATTTCGTAACAAACAATGATTTTATACATTCAGGTCTTGTAAGAAGGACTCTCTTCAGTGAGATTTTCTATAGAAATCTTAAGACGAACATTGTGAATTGTAATCTCGATCTCCTGCCACCTGATATGAACTAAATCTCCACCCAGGTCCGGAGAGCTCATACCTAAACCTCTCTGACAACGTGTTGCGGGTGAACCAGCGAATCGACCACGACGGCGACCAGGGTCACTCGACCCTAAAGTCGCTCACCTTCAGGGTGTTTGACAGTCTGAACCACGAGAGTAACATCACTAAGAACATCACCATCATGGACATGAACGACAACGCTCCCAAATTTCCCAAACACGTGTATGAGGTCAATGTGACCGAGAACTCAACCAATAGTAAGTTACCTTGTGTCATGCATCTTTCCCTTTTAGGCGTAGTCTGACTCGCTTTAGTGTGTACAGTGACATGCCTCGCTTAAGTGAGCCGCAATTCGTGGTAAGCGATGGTTAGTGGCAACTTTTTGGAGATTACGTATAAATGGTGATTCTGGACCACAGGAAAACAAAGGGAATTTGTTCATTACCCTTTACACAAAAATACCTTGTATTTCTCTGTTATCGATAAAAAAAATTAAGTTTCACTCACCACTTATCCAAAACTCCCCATTTATACCTACTACATTCTCTCTACTTAACTATCTAGCAACTATGTAACGCGTACAGAGTTCCAGTTTTGCGTATTTATTTTGTTCCAGTTGTTTTCGCACTTTTTCTTTCTCAGCAGTGGTTTTAATAACATAGTTTTCCATTAGTCATTCACCTGTATACTTAAAAAGAGCATCCCATAGAGTTTGTTCTGTAAAGTATGTAAGTATTGAGTTATACTTCTGTGAAAGAATCGGCACATTTTGTCCTGTATGACGCCCTGAAGAGCTAGTCTCGACAGCTCATCATTTTTAGTGAGATCATTTTCTGCACTACAATAATTGATTACTAATGAGTGGTTTCTTTCTTAAAACTTTTTTCAAGACGATCCCAAAGAATAATTTTTTATATTTCTGGACCTGTACTTATCAACAATCTGTATTTATTTGTTTCATTATCATTTATAGTTATAATTTTGATTTTATCGTTATAACTCTCTATTAAATCTTTTCTTCTAACAACAGGTCTGTCCACAAATCATGGACATATATTTTATTAGTGGTTATGATGTTGATTTTATGCATTACGATTACAAGATTTATATTATTCATTGTATATATTTATCTGCTATTCGTTACTTTAAAATCTTGAGCTGTATTTGTTACTTTGGGAGAAATGGGTACATCGCCTGATCTTTCAGAAAAATCTCACTCTAAACAACTTCACCCTGAGCTAGATGCGGTTTAGAGAGAAAAGCTGTTTGAGTTGGGGTAAAAGATGTTGATAAGAAAATTTCTACAGAACGAATTAATAGAATGACTATTGAAGACGTATAAGCGCATGTTATGGGTAATGGTAAAGACATTAGGAAAGTCTTTGTTACATTTATATTCTAATGCTATAAGCTGCTTCTTTGATATCCCTCCCGAAATAGAATCAGCTGATTGATGATCTTAATAAAGACCCTATTATTGATCATCCTATAAATAAAACTGGCTTTAAAGTTTTTGTTTAAAGCAATGTATCCAGTAACCCATTACAACAATCATAACAACTGCTAAGCAATTTTGAAGATAAAAGAGTAGATAATGAAGAGGAACCAACTACAGAACAGACCCAAAAAGCCTGAAAAACTTACTGATAAACAAAAGTAGCTGCTGGTAAGAAGGGGCATATGGTCAAGAAATTAAAACGTGAACAGAGGTTGCAGAATGCAAAGTAGTGCACAGAAAAGTGAACAAAAGCCTAATAGAATGCTCAGCAGAATGTTCAGAGTAAACACCATACTCTGGGTTTAAATCGGTGTAGTGTAGTACTTTATATAAATATCAAATATCAAAAAAGGGTTGTTTGGGGAATAGTTGTGGAAGATATTATATACAGAAATAAATTATTCTGTTTGTTGAAATCCAATTTAATCCCCACTATGGCAAACCAAAGAGTGGTATATTGAGGATTAAATGAGGTGTTACTTATTGGAAATTGTCTCTGACGAACGCAGACACATGCAAGTGAACCCTGCCACCCATGTTTTGCAAACAACCAAAAGCATTGGGTATTGAAGGATCGGTACCGACTTCATTATGACTTTTCGCACTTTTGGTTGACAATGGCGGAAAGGAGAATGTCCAATGCATTGAGATGTCAAATCATTGGTCTTAACGGCCACGACTTTCTTTGCAAGAATTCAGTTTCACTTCATCGTAATAAGCCGTCTTGTGAGGAAGCATGTACAAACAAATGTTGCCTATTCTGGACCAAAAGCTACCACACCCCTGAAGGATAGAGCTCTGTTACGTCATGTTAGACGGCAGGCTTTTGGTTTAAGCACCCTTCTGAAACAGGCCTGGTTACCTCATCGCAACTTCTGAGACTGTGAGAAACCGCCTCAAAGCTGTTGGATTCAGAGCAAGATGGGTCATCAAATCGGCTCACAAATCACCACAAGCGTTTAAGTTATTGTGTGAGCACAGGCAGCTTTTCTGACATATTTTCCTTCCTGTCGCTGCCTCTCACGAGCCTTTTATCCTTCTGAGTGGAAATTAGAGAAATAAAATGCAAACTTTAATCGCATCTTTGTTTATCTGACAATATATAGTATTATATAAAATAATGAAACAACAAACGACTTCGATACATCATGTTAATTGTTGTCAACCATAAGCGTTCAGATAACTGGATATTGAATGTACAAATTTCCTTTCCATAGATATTTTCCTCCTACAAGTATCGGCAATTGACAACGATAGCGGGGGTAACGGAGAGGTGGTGTATTCTCTCGCGGGAGAGAACGAGACTACAAAGTACTTCCGGTTGAACGGAAGTGACCTTTATGTGGACGGGGACCAGATTGACCTGGAAGCACTCCCGGATGATAGAAACGAGCTGCTGTTGACCTTGGTTGCCGTGGATACCCCTGACTTCGAGCAGCCTCAGACCGGCTCGGCAACTATCCGATTAAAGGTATGGGGGCTTGTTGGGTCATTTTGTAAGGGTTTTTTTCAAGAGATTCTTCACCAAAATAGAATAAAAGAAAAAAGTTAAGGAACATCTCACATTAGCCAACTGCTACTCAGTGATTCCGAAAAGTCAGGGAACACCGGAAGGAGTGTTCTGTAGACCCTACTGTTTTATGTTAAAGATAATAGTCATGACAATCTTTAATAATATGAATAATATGCAATTTTTCGACAACAGATAGGTATTCTAAAACAAATGATGATATACATTTAGTTCCTTGTTACAGCTTAATGCAGGTAAGTAAAATATGTCTAAAGAATAATCCATAAGATTAAGAAAGAATGAGTAGATAAAGCTTCAACCATACCTTCATCACATTCAACAATTGGACTTCTTGATTGCCTTGCTTCTCTAACATTGAATCCAGATCAACTCTCAAAACGAGTACAACCCAGTATGGACATTTCCAAAGATTGATAATGGTTCCTTACCGGAAATGACGTTGTCGGAAGATGCAGTTCCCTTGACGAAGGTTGTCACGGTTCAAGCCAAAGACGAAGACCGTGGCGAGGACGGAAGAATAACATACAGTATTATATCTATGAAGACGGGTATGTTGAGATGATTTGGGTTTTTTCGCTTTGAGTTTCAGTTTCCTCTCATAGCATTGGTTTGGATATAATTTGACTCGTATTATAATTTGAACAGATAAGTCAATTGAAATTATATTTTGAAGGTTTAAAAGCAACCCATCGCTATGTTTCGTGTATATATCAATCAATGCTTGGGGAAAAAAATTGTTTCATGTACACATGAACTAGAAAACATGCTACTATGATCTCTCCTGTTTTATCTTGTGCTACCTAACCATTGCGTGAAGACGTGAATATTGTGAGCTTTTAACGACGATGAAGTCTGCCAAAGGGTCAACCAAAACGAAACGAAACGAGAAGATGACTGGATATAGATTGGTATGGTTTTATGATGTCATATTATTATCATCATATTACCGACCGTGATCCTTTTCTTTCCTTGCAGGTTCTGGAGCCGAAACCAACCAGACGTTCTGGATGGACTCGAGGACAGGAGATTTGAAGACAGCGGCTCTACTGGATGCTGATATCAGTACAGGTGCTTGTGCATTTATATGGTTATCTCGTAACTTTGGGTAGTTAAAGGTTTCAACGGGACAATGATGCGTTTTTAAAAAAAAGATTAGTGTGTTCAATTTGTGTTCGATAAACATAAGTTATGTCAAATGTGGTCAAAAGATCTCATCACTCATCCATAGTTAAATATGAAATAATAAAGTGTTCAGCAGAAAATATTTGTACGCACAATTTGTAATTATTTTGGTTTGGAAACTGGATTAGCATTTTCAAACCCATTTTGGCACGTCTGTATTTTTTACTGCTTCTTTGTCTTTCAACAGGAATTTTTTTAAATTTTAGTAAGATCAATTATTCATTTACGATACGTGCTACTGTCACTTTAAGTCCCATGCATCAAATATAGGAGTTTCCTCTTTACCAATCATCATCGATCATCTACACTGGAAATGTTGTTTTGTTCTTAAAGCTTGAAGTCCTGGTAGCTACACTGAACAGTGAGCAATTCAAACTTTACTATCCTTTTAAATATTTTACCATAAAATCATTCTACATTCTGAGCTCAATGATAACCTTGAGCTGTCTCAACCTAAAAATGTGTTATAAAAACCTGTCACTGAAATGCGTTTAACCGCTGACCTATATCCAACTGTCACCTCACATTCTCAATCCTGGTGGATAAAGAAGACGTCGAATTTATCTCGACTTACTTCTTTGAATGGAAATTTTATATGTTAATATGTTATAAGGACCATATTATGGATAGCCAACCTCTTTCTTTTGTTTCAACATACAGTAGATTCTCGTCTTATATAATTGTCCCCGTCATGTGTACTTGTTGGTCAGCAACATGTACTTGCTAGATGAGAACATCAGAATCTATGTCGAAGTGTTTCACAGATAAAAGAAGTTTCTTATCCACATAATTGTGCATATTTTATGGCTGACAATGAATCACTTTACCGCACCAGGAGGAGAAGAATACTACGACCTGACGCTAATGGCATCTGACGGGGGATCTCCCCCTCACAACGTCACTGCCAACGTCAGGGTCCGCATCACTAACATGAACGACAACCCCCCTCAGTTCAACGACACCGTCATGGAGATAACTCTAGCCAAGAGTCTGGGAAGGGGAGACGTGGTTACCTCCCTTGTCGCGTCGGATCCAGATGGAGATAATATTACTTTTAGCCTCGGTGGTCAAGCGAAGGATTTGTTCCAGTATGACGGCATAGAGCTGAAGGCTGCCAAAAGGGTCAACCCAAAGAGTTCCTATGTGCTTATTATGAAGTAAGTGATTTAAAAACTGAAAACACTCTGGCATTTTGCATTATTAAACTCAATTTTGGTAATATGTTCTACTGGGTCCACCAGCCCCTGTAACATTTTGATGCATCAGTATATCATTCATAAATACAAGGAGCAGGATAGCGCAGTGTTTAGCGCGTTCGGCTTCGGATGAAGTGGTCCGGGGTTCAAATAGGGACAAGGTAACTATGTATGCAGTGAGAACTGTTCTACATTCTGTAAGGTTTGGGTGAAATGCTACAATTAGTTCTGCGCTGAAGCACCTATAGTTTACTAGTTCCACCCGATGGTCACGGGGTTTCACCGCAATCGTTGCTGGTTTTCTCCCATTCTTGATGTAAGTGAAATAATTTTGAAAGCAGCGTTAAAACATAAATTACCTCACCTAACCTCAGATGTACAAAGTACAGATGATGATGAGTTCATATCTGTGTTTGACACGGAAGAAACGTTTTATTGGTCAACACTTAACGGGATGTTACCCTAGGAGGAGAGATAACAAAAGCGTCACGTTCCTTCGGTTATTGACCAATAAAAACTTTCTTCCTTGTCTCAATGTCAACTTTGCTTGCTAATTAACATAGATTACAGTTTAATTTATCCACTTATAAGGATTTCAACAGAAAACATGTAAGAGTGCTAACAGCTAGTACTGCTTATCAAGGGTTTATTCTCAATGGTTTTATCCCATGGTGACTACATCCCAGTCTTATAAGAATAGGTTTAAATTGGTTTGAAAATATCTATTGAGTTACGAGTGAATTTAGAAATATGAAACTGTCCCCAGTTCAACCAACTAAACATGACAAATAATTGAATTCAATTGATAATAAACAAATAGTTTAAATAACAATGGAGACCAATACAGATACGTCCTTGAAAGAAAAGTCCTTGCAGTGATAGTTTGAGTCCTGGCCTTGACGAACCAGTTTTCGAAAACAGTTTCCCAAAGTGCGGAGAACAAAAGCGCAGCCGAATGATCGCAACATCAATTGTAGAAAACCAGGTTGATCAAATTGTTTGAATGAGTGCTTTCCAATAGTTAGCCTCCATATACGGGTCACAAGATTTCCAGACCCTTCCTTTGTAGAATGATCAGGGAGACACGAAAACCATAAAGGAAAGAACTTTCCAGAGAGAACTTTCTAGAAAAGGTTGACCTACATATTTAAAAAAATGTAAGATTGTGACCCACTAAACAGTGAAATAGTATTACACAATGACACACATGCAGACAATCACATTATCATGACAATTGCAATAATGATAATGGATTGGTAAAACAAACTTTAAAATTTTTTAAAATGCTGCAAAGAAATAAAAAAGGAACATGACTGATATCATGAATCTACTTTAATCAAAGATTTGCAAAAGCCAATAAATCATGACAATTACAACTTTGAAACATAAAAAAATGCCAATCATTGTAGAATAATTACAAAATTAACGTAACTGTATGTAATGCTAGGCCTAGTTTTAATGAGATTGGTGAAATGTTTTCTTCCAGAGCTTCAGACGGGCTTCACGAGGTGTCAGCCACTGCCCTTATTGTCGGCGTGGACAGTTCAAATTCCTCTTTTAGCGGCGGAGGGGGTGGAGGGGGAGGGGGAGGGGAGATGGTTGTCGAGGCTATAGACGATGCGGAAATACCCGAAGAATACCCGGTTGGACTCGGCATGCCTCGGGTGTTTACGGTTCTTGGAGGAGGCAAAGATAACACTCTCTCGTTTTCTCTCTCTGGTAAGATAGTGATTGAAAGTTAACTTAATATAATTGTATAAAATTTAGGCAGATGTTCTTATTGTATGGAAAACGATAGGTAAGTGTCAGTTTAAAAGTTTTTTTGTTCAAGATCGAAGGTGGAAGAAGTTTTCATTTCGAACTAAGTTTTATTCTGATAATGGGATAATTCAATTTGGTAGAACAAAGAATTGCAGTTTTCGGACGAAACATTCCTCTGTACAGTGTCGATAAAAGGAACAGAACACATAATATTGTTGATGAATAATATTGAATATAATCACATTTTCATTATAGGTGCTCACAGTTCCAAGTTTAACATTGATTCCAAAACTGGCGTTATGAGCGTCAAGGAAAACATCGACTTTGAGTCAAACGCAACCAGAGTGTTTGACAGTTTGACCGTCACTGTCACCGACTCAGACGCTAAATCAAAGTCTGCCAACATCACGGTCAAGTTCATAGACATTAATGATAACCAACCCAAGTTTGATCAGTCCGTTCTCTTCGTCAACGCAACAGAAGCTTCTGCAAACGGTAACATAAAGTGACTCAAATTAAACAAAATATGCTGCGTTGGTATAATATATTTATTTTTGTATAAAATCCATGCCAAGGGAAATGACCTTTTTGCATATTGCCATTTCAAGGATCAATTCATATGCTTTAAAATGGTAAATCGACAAGGGCAAGTAGCTGTAAGTAATGGTATATTCAATATACAAACAAAAATCTGTTAAACAAAACAAATAAAAATCATCTGATCAAAGATCAAGTTAAGCGGTATGCTTTGGATATAACAAGCAAATCGAAGAGAGCAAGGTTGGAACGACTTTATCTAAACAATCCAGAAAAAGTCGTTTCCAACCTTCTTCACTTCTATCAGCTACGTACCACTAAACTTGGCCTTTGTCTGAAGTCCTTAAGGGTTTCGATCCGTTTTCAATCCGTTTTCAAAGGCGTATTGAATAAGTTTAATAGGTAATGAAATATATTCCTTCTTTATTTGTTATATCTGCATAAGCGTTTTTTCAAGAATTAAACTAGAAGCTGATAACCACCTAGGTGATTTTTTCAAACATTTTTAGACACCCTATTGACGACGCTAGAATATAGCGATCTGGACCAGGGAGCCAATGGGAACGTGAGTCTCAATATCAGTAGTGACTACAGCGCCCTCTTCCGACTGGAGGGAGATAAGTTGTATGTGGACGCAAGTCGTCTGGACTACGAGAACAATAACTATACTAGTCACCAGCAAACTGTGGTTATCCAGGCCGTAGATAACCCGACCAGAGGTCAAGCTAGGACTGGAGAGTGTCTGGTCGTTGTAAAAGTAAGCTATTTACTTTATATACTCTCCAGGAAATGTCTTCCGATAACATATAGACGAGATAGATTTTAGAATCTACTTAACCGGTTGTCACAAGGATTCAACCGAGGTTCGTTTTAATTTCAAGATATTGGACTATTCCAAATTGCAAACTTGTAAATGATACCGCAAATTCACGTAAAACGTCAAGTTTAGTCTGCAGGGTTGTTTGGCAATCCGACCTACGAATTTTCTTGGTCATCAATCCTGAAAAACATAATTATACCCCCGCCTTACAGCGTAAGCGGGGGTATATAGCGTTCATTCTGTCCGTCCGTCCGTCCGTCTGTCCGTCCGTCACAAATCTTTGTCCGGAGCATATCTCCTAAACTATACATGCTAGCTTCACCAAACTTCATACACTTATCAACCATGATCCCTAGATGTGCCTTTTGAGGGTTAGACCACCAAATGATTTGTATTTTTTGAGGTTTCCATGGAAAGATGACTAAAACAGTGACTATGACCAAGTCCTTTGTCCGGAGCATTTATCCTAAACTATACATGCTAGCTTCACCAAACTTCATACACTTATCAACCATGATCCCTAGATGTGCCTTTTGAGGGTTAGACCAACAAATGATTTGTATTTTTTGAGGTTTCCATGGAAAGATGACTAAAACAGTGACTATGACCAAGTCCTTTGTCCGGAGCATTTATCCTAAACTATACATGCTAGCTTCACCAAACTTCATACACTTATCAACCATGATCCCTAGATGTGCCTTTTGAGGGTTAGACCAACAAATGATTTTTATTTTTTGCGGTTTCCATGGAAACATGACTTAAACAGTGACAAAGTCCTTTGTACAGAGTAAATCTTCATAACTATACATGCTATCTTTACCAAACTTCATACACTTATCAACCATGATCCATTGATGTGCCTTTTGAGGATTAGACCAACAAATGATTTTTATTTTTTTGCGGTTTCCATGGAAACATGACTAAAACAGTGAATTTATGACTAAGTCCTTTGTCCGGAGTATATCTTGTAAACCGGACATGCTATCATCACCAAACTTCATACACTTATCCATATTGGTGCGTCTCTTGAGGGTAAGACCAAAAAGTTATTTTTATTTTTTGCGTTTTGCATGGAAACGTTACTAAAACAATGACTATCTGACAAAGTGCTTTTTCCTGAGCATATCTCCTAAACTATACATGCTAGCTTCAACAAACTTAATACACTTATCAACCATGATCCCTAAGTGAGCTTTTTGAGGGTAAGACCAACAAAGAAAGCCAGACTATAGTTTGAAGCGGGGGTATGTGAGCTGTGCTCACTTCTTTACTTGTTACGTTATCATCATTTCATTAGAAAAATTCTGAGGTTTGGTTTGAGAATGTCAACTGATACCAAAATGTGAACTACCTCTCCTCCAAGGTCACAGTTGCAGGAGTAGGCCAAATTATTAGTCCAATATATTTTTGTATACATTCGCCATATTGTTTCTCCACAGATACTGCCTAAGAACGAATATGCCCCAGCATGGACCAAGCCAGTGCCCGATGCAAACGGAACTTTTGATAACGTGTCTCTTACAGACGTCTCAACCCCGTTAGCGGAAGTCGGAAACTTCACTGCTACAGATGAAGATGGCGGCGACGATGGTCATGTGACATACAAAGTTACATCTGCAGTGTCAGGTAGAAAAAGTATTTTTAAGTAGATTTGTTCTGAGAATTTGTTTGAAATTGCAAAGTAAATAACATTTATTGCAAAATCTTCATTCATTTGAAAAAATATATCTAAAATGAAAATAGCCTGTCACAGATACTGGGGAAAGCGTCATAAAATCCTTCTCAATGAACCCTGCGACTGGAGTACTGGTAACAACAGCCCACGTTGACAGTGGCGCCAAGAAGCCGAGTGAATATTACGACATCATCATCACTGCTGAGGATAACGGAACGCCGAGGAAGATGACAGAAGGAAAGATACGAATAATAGTTGATGTCTCAAGGGTAGTCTCTCCTTTGTTGAAGACTGCTCGCTACGTGGCGCAGTATGTTGGAGAAATCGTTGAGACCGCAGCCGTTGGCGATGTGGTGAAAAATTTCACCAACGTCTTTCCAGGGTCTGGCAATACCAGCCTAACAGTGACTGGCAAGTGGAACCAAACTTTTGAATTTGACGGGCTTGTCCTTAAAACAATGGAGAAGCTTGACTATGAAGAAACCCGCATATATTTTGTAGATATAAGGTTCGTGCTTGTTTGATTTTTTATGACATTAAATATTTCTGTGCTAAATCTAGGTGCTGTGGATTCAATTAATCTATTTTTATCGAGGTAAGTTAAAAGAGTAAAATTAATTGAAAATTTATGGTATATTGAAAATGTTTTAATGACTGATAGGTCAAAGATCTCATCCTTTTCACAATCAGTTTAGCATAAGAATAAGCTGTAGAGCTTTTGTGTTTTCATATTTTTCTTATCACAGATGTTTCTCAAGTCATGCATTAGTTAGTGAAGTATTTTACAATTTATGAAATGGAATTATTGGACCCGTGGTGACTGCAATCGGTGATTCTTTTTATAAAAACTGACCATTTAACCATTTAGAAAACTAGAGTTCTTTATCTATGCGACACGCGCTAGTAGTTCAAAACAATAGTAAGGGTGCAGACTTAAGACGATATTTGATTAGAGAAAAATAACAACGGCATCCGTGTCCCAAATTTCAATACAAAGGGATATGACACCAAGAAATATGGTTCTTTAACAGCAGGTAAATGGGAAAATGCGAATTAAATGTATCTGGGAAGGAAAATGTTTTTTCACTGAGGATCTGCGGCGCCATACTGGTGTTTACAGCTATGTTAACTCGATGAAATACATACATTCGAGTTCATGAAGTGTCAACGAATTTTATATTTCATCACTAATGGAGAACAATTTCTCTTTGTTTTTTAGTAAAATAAAATGTTAACGCAGCACTGCTTTTGGCTCTGCAGTGGAATACGATTATAGCAACGTGACGTTGTCAAGTCATGAATGTAATGTGTATCATCTAACTGAATGATTCAAATAACTTTGATACGGCATGAAGTCAGAGACGTATGCAAAGTCTTCTTAAAAGCTCAAAAGTTTGATGATAAAACAGAGGCGGTCACCTTTTATGTATGATAATGTAACATTGGTATAAATATATCATTTTTTCTCAAAAAGCAAATATTAAAGATTTGTGGAAAAAGTGAAGTTTTATTAAAGCTACTGGCTATAACCATTGTAGACTAAGCGACGGTACACGTGAAGAAACAACTGTGATGACCATCAATGTCAAGGACGTCTCTGACGACACACCCAAAATCACCATCCTAACTTCCTACGTTCCCGAGGAGTTACCTCCCATGTCCGTTGTTGGCAGCATCTTTAAAGTAACTGATGGTGACCAGAACGATGTCCTTGTGTATAATCTTACAGGTGTGTTGATCTATGATGATGTGATTCATCGACCCTACCAAGTCGTTACTCGCCCAAGTCTCCATTTCAAAGAAATTCAAACCTGCTGCATTGCGCCATAATTCATTGTAGCGCCCTTATTGGCGATAGGTATTATCCTAAAGGAGATTTCCAATTGGACTATGAGGTTCAGGTGTAGTAAGCTGAAGAGATGGTACAGAACTGATGACCAAATGCAGCAGGCCTTTAATAAACCAATGGATGAGAATAGGGCGAGTAAGGCCTTGCGGGAGGAGTTAGATATGGTATAAGTTAAGAAAATTTGTTCTTGTTTCTCTTTTCCATTATCAAAATCATCAACAAAAAACTTGGTAAATAAAACAATTCTCGAAATTGTCCGAAGCAAAATCTTCTGTTCAGGGTCTGATTCAAAGTACTTCAACATCGACACGACCACGGGCCAACTGACGATGAAGGAGAAGCTAGACCGAGATGGAAAGGACGGAGTGCGTCTCCTTGACGACCTCCTTCTGACTGTCACGGACAAGGCTGGTCTGACGGCAAACTCCAGTCTCAACCTCACCGTGCTGGACATGAACGACAACTCCCCCTACCTCAAAGCGGCTCTTCTCAACCTGAACATTACTGAGAACTCTACGAGCGGTAGGTGGGTTTTTTGAAGAATCAGTGAGAACTCTACATTAATGTTGTAGGGTTTTTGTAAACACCATCGATAACTCTTATAATTTGTCGTTACCCTGGAGACATCAAATTCACCAGTACAAACACCCAAACTCTCAAGACTGATGCTGCTTTTGTAATAACAGTATTATTTTCCTTTGTCTAATCGTTACACATTTACCAACGTATCAATTAATAGTCATACTATAAACCCTCGTTCAAAACATACAACACATCTTACAGACACCGTCCTGACTTCACTTGTTTGTGAGGACCCGGATGAAGGCAATAACGGAAACTGCTCTCTTGAGCTTGTCACGGATCTGAACACCCTCTTCAAACTGAACGGGTCGGATCTCACCGCAGACGGGTCTGCAATAGACTACGAGTCTCTGGCCAAACAGCAGTACAAGTACGAGATAACTGTTGCACTATCTGACCACCCGGACGGTTCAATACCTAGGACGTCGTCAGCCACCATTCAGATCCAAGTGAGATCCCGTAGAACTTAGCGTGTTGATCATGCCATGTGTTTTTGAAATGTTGTTCATGTTGTAGAATTCTGTTTTTGCAGTAGAGAGTTTTGTTTGTTTATACCCCCCCCCCCCTTTTGTTCGTGCTTATTGATTATTCTCAAAGTGAAGTGTAGACGATGACAATATGAGATTGTGTTATTTCGTTCCCAGTGCTGTCTTCATGAATGATGTTTACAATTTAGTAATTTTCCTCCTCTGTTCATCATAAACAGCTCTAAACAAAGCATGTTCTGTGTTTATTTGCTTTTTATTAATCTTATATGTTATATTCCAAATGTTACCACTGTAGCTTCAATGTCATCTAGATAATCACATTATATCTTTTTTTATATTGTGGAAAAATTGTCAAGTCGATTTAGAGTCAGACCAACGGTTGTAGCTAATGTGCCCTAAAACAAGATTTTGATTTAAAAAAGGCTTTGTATTTATTGAGAGTAAATCAAGAGTTTAGTTTCTATTATTATAGAACTATGGTAACCAGGTTTTCATTTCTTTACTTGTTTTTCCCAAGGGGGAAACCTGTTCATGACGTTAGCAAATAAACTTTGTAACCATCAAATGTTTGATTAGTGTTAAATAGTAACTACTTTTTATATATGGTAATTAGCCACAATTAGTGACAGGCTACAAGGCACTCCCATTTCATTACAGAATATTTCATGCTTTTTCATCCATCTTGTTCGACTTGTTATATTGACTATGTGTTTATGATCTGTGTTGTGTTTTGTTGTGTAAAACCAGCTTAGTGTCTTTTCTAGCAACATGCAAACGGAATTCAAACATGATATCGTTGTATAAAAAAACTTAATAAATGCTTAAACTACTATGCTATAGCACTACCTGGAAATTATAAAAATATGTTATAGATCTTCAATTGCTTCATAGTTAGGTAAAGCAACATGAGCATGCATCTGCATGTCTTCATAATGTTCACTGTTAGAGATTTTAGTATCACGACATAACACAAAGAAACAAAATATGTAAGTAATGAAACGAGATGTCTGGTGACAAATATCAAGCTAGAGTTTCGTTTGCTATTTTTGCAAGTATATTTCCCTCTATGTCATGTTGTCGTTTATGGTAATGGTTAAATGTAGCCACTAACATGCCTGGCATCACAACCCACTGAAGAGTTCAACGGCAAAAGATTCCCCAACGAAGCTCACCGTGGACAAGAGATCCGGAGAAGTCACCGAGAAGGTCACCTTGGACCAAAGAGGCACAAAAAGACATCTTCTATAACAACACCTATTAGTTGATACTTTGCTGGTCCTGTACAACGATGCCATGGGATGATCCCTCTTACTAACGCGACACAAGGTTTGTAAATTTTGTATTGAACTGTACTCAACTTCCATCAATTTTTATACTGCAACCGCGAAGTCGAAGGGGAACGTATGTTGGCTCTCTCCGCCCCTCCCTCCACAAAAGGGTAGCTTCAATAATAATAATCTTACACACGCTTTTAATATATGTCAGTGATGAGGACATTCTTTATGGCATGATGCATATAGTATGTTTGGAGTTATGACATAGGACTTAGAGAATTTCACTATCTGTCTTTCGAAATCAGCTCCTCTCACAGTTTTTTTTCAATCTTTCTGAAACTTTACAAATGTCTAAGGTATACATTAGTTATGCGCATATCGAAATTTAGGGTGGTTGCCATGAATCTGTTTTGGCCTTTGACTTGGAGGCGACGGTGTGCCTTCTTAGACTGAGTGTGTATGCCTTGTGAAATTATCTCCTACACAGTTTTTGCGTAATCGTTTAAAAATTTGGAACATCACTTGGTTCTATATCTGTGACCCGCATGTCGAATTAAGGGTGACTGTAATTAATTCTATATTTAGATAAAGTACTGTGTAGAATTAATTTTTTTGTATACATGTTTCTATTTTTCAAGACCCCTTTTTCATAAAAGATAGTAGTGTCAAGGAATGCTCGAGACAATAATACATCTCTATTGTTTTAAAAAACTTTAATTTATTGGAACATATTAAACAGAATATTGAACAATGCTTTAATGTAAAGTAAATTCAAAGTGAACAAAGTGATTGAACTATACCTAGCAAGCAATATCAACTGCAGTTGTCCTTCAATCTGTTTTGAAAAAGTTAGCAAAATTTCGTTTGAACTCATTGACGTGTGTCATTGTCCAGTTTTCGATTTAGACTTAAAACCTGACATTGCCACGGTACCAAACCGAAAGACCATAAGGCCTTGCTCATTGAAACTTTCTAGATGAAACGATTATAATGTGAATGTGAAGTGTACCTTTTGGTGTTTTCATTTTCTTCCTACATTTATTTTTGGCAATTTCCTTTGAACCATTTCTTAGTATTTTATTTCCAAACCAGAACTCAAAAAGCATAACTTCTAACTCATTGTGTTCAGTGACGCCGATTGGCTTCTTTTTACCGTATTTTGTTGATTCTATTTGAATACAAGTCCTAACATTGTTTCGAAGGTTGACCGAAAAACCTTAACGCAAAGCATAATGAAACGAAGGATCTTAAAGGCACTAGTGCACGCTTTTACGGTTTAAATAGACTGTTTTAAGGTTTACAAGGACTTAAGCATTCACTTAAACTTTCTATCGATGCAATGAAATACTAAACATTCTTTACAATTTACCTGCAATCAACAATGAAAACGTTAAGACAGCCGCTGTCGGCTTGGACACATAAAGATCTATGGTTATCTGTGCACAAAACGGATAGATTATTGACACTTGGAAACGGCTGAACTAGTACTGTGTGCAGCTATTGAATTTACCTAAACTCTGAACTGAGAACAAATCATGAAATATGTTTTATGAAAGCGATGTTGTAAATTAACCGATTTAATAACGCAGTATTAGCATTGTTATTAGTTTGACCAAAGCGGCTGCCGTTTCCGCTTTTTTGGTTATAAGCAAATCTTAATATTTCCGATATCGTAGTTCATGCGGATTTAATGTAACGTAACATTAAATACTTCCGGCCTTTAAAAATCCACTTTACTACCTGAATACGTAAATATTTGTTAAGTAACTTACGAGGTAGTTAACTTGAGTGAGGATAGTGAGTAATATCGAGAGATATGCAGTATCTGTGCATTCGTTGTGTTTACGAAATATTGGCGTGCACTAGTGCGTTTAAACAATCATCTTCTGAAGGAAAGATGTATTACCAATGATCTGCGGGTTTATTGGGTTTCTTGAGGGTTTATGAAGGTATAGAGATTCTTTACTATTTATTTGCCACTTGGCGAGAGATATAGTCGAGACTGTCTGCTTGTCACTTTTGAATCACCACGTATCATTGCTTATGTCCATCATACGCCTTAAGTCATTAGTTGCCATGTCTTTATCTATCATTATGCTTTTGTAGAGCGGAAACATAACCAGATTCCTGCCCATTTGCGATAGCCATATTTTCTTCTGAAGAGAACGATTTTCCTATTTGTCTGGGTAGGGACCTTATGCTTTCGCTCCCGGTCCATATTTTAAATTTTGTTCAATATTCATTTTACGAAGCTTGGTAGCCTATGTGGTTAGGCCTAGTGTTAGAGTGGCGCCTTTTACTACTTATTCTGAAATCCTTCTGAAATTATTTTTATTTCCATGGAAATAATTTGAACTTACTGCAAAAGTGGCAAATAAGTTTATGATGAATAGGTTGGATTGGCAGTTGTGGCGGGGAACATCGCAGTGCATCACAAGCACACATTTCTAGGTAACTTACAAAATGATCCACCTCCAATGGTACATGAGTAAATAACAAAAACGTTATAGAATATAAAACAAAATAAAGTCATATATAACATATAACAATCGACTTCGTTACTAACAAGCTCAATGAAACTGGACATTTTTTGAGAGCTGAGATTTTAGTATAGAAATGTTGACCAAACATTTAAAGACTTGGCCATAATATTCTTATAACAGTGACCCTCGTAGATCTGTAAAGTAGTGACATCTAAATATGCAATTGAACTCAAAACCTTGTCCTTTTGATATTACATGCTATCCGTTTAAAATCGCCGCATCTTATTACCACTGGTCCCTGAAGTTATAGATTTGATACTTGTAGTCTTAAGTTATGACCATACCAAAAAACAAATCTGAGCACATGATACTGCCCTACCTCGCATGCATTCATGAAAACAAAGTACTTCAACTAATCTTTCAAATCTTTTTCACGTATCTTAAACCATATTTCATTCCAAGCGACGAAGTAATGATAAGTCACATGTGCAGCAGAATGCATCATATCGCTTGGGAGTCGTGAGTAATGGCTATTCGTCAAAAGAAACAGAACAAAGACCATTTGTGAGTGCTTATATTCGCCTACAGAGAACCATTGATGGAGCCCTTCAGCTTGAAACATTGGTAGATGGATCAGAGATATGGAACAGTTCGTGGCACATTAATCAACCATCGCGTGCACCTGTTGCTGATTACTGTTGTCGTTTAACTTAATTTTTACCGGACGATCTAGGTTGATAGTGTATTTGTAGTTGTATATTTTGTATATTCATAAGTATTCATAAGTCCTGACATCAGTCTAGTACTTGTGTTATTGGTGACGCATCGAGAAATTCAATATTCAGTTGAATTTTTGTTTACTGAACAATGAAGACAATGAAAAACAAAGCATTTAGTTAGAACGGTATGATAGTGTGATGTCTTGACAAATACGTGGATTTTTATATATTTCCCAAAAGCTATTTTATTTGCAAGAAATCTATATCTAATAAGATCGATGATCTATGAACAGAACTTAAAATTGTAACATGAATTAAGGTTTATTTTGATTCTGATTGGTTGATTTGAAAATGACGCGGTTTGAATTACGATTGATATTTAATAATATTTATCTTACAATTTATTGATCGTTGCATTTGCGTGGAAGATGAGTAAAACTAGGTGAACAGAGGAATACAGCTACAAACTCAGCAGAAAAGGTTCATTTTGAAAGAAAATATAAACGGATGCCAAAGAATATGATTCTGGAAATTGAATTGCAAAAAAGACAAATAAATCCCTAAAAGTCGGCGAGATAACAGTTTTTTTTATGAAGAACAGTAATTTCATCAATTGCGGAGTTTCTTTGAAATATAAAATGCACATCAAAATCCATGTTTCGAAAAGCATGGCATACCTCGATAACATTTTTGGACTTCAAATGAAATCTAAAACATCAAGTTAAGGCCATGTGTATATCGTCTCTTGTAGGCATGACATTTTACCATTCATTAGAGCGAGGCGTTGTGGGTCACTGACAGGTATTATTTAGTTCTTTAACGATAGGATCAGAAAGGTGAACCTGCCTTTGCAGCTAGCCTGATGGCTTGATACGCCACACCTCAGTTTCAGTTGAAGACCTTTATTGCTTAGTTTCTTCAATACCCGTCTGTAGGATACGGGACGAAAATGTCCCCAGGGGTATACTAACGTTGTACATGGTACCAAACAAGAGATACTCTTGAAGAAGGAATTATAATAAGGTAATGATATTCTGTGTCTGTCTGATTGATGTTCAAAAGATAGGCATTCTTTGTATGTTAAATGGTTTTAGAAAGTTTCAGTGATTCTCATCGTTCTTCTGGGTGTCTTGATTCGAGTATTGATTATCATGTGTTTACCTTAATATATGTTTTCTTAATTGTTTATCCCCGAGTTTAGGTTTACAACAAGCATGGGCGGATACACAAGAGGACGACCGCTGTTACATGTCTTTGCCCTTGCTCTCTATGTCCTCAAGATAGTCGACGCTGGCAAGTACCTTTGAATGGTTTATAAAGTGATATTTTCCAATAATTGATTTTATTCTATATAATTCATCTTAATTTTTATCTTTAAATGCTCATGGTTGTTCATTAATAGAACATGTTCATAACATAGCGATAATATGTAGCTATGCTGATCTTTCTAACATTTACTTAAAGTAATCAAAAACATTTTCTAAATTTGTTTAAAACGTTTGTCCTTTTTCGAGCTGGCGTTTCCCAAAATTTAAATTCACTGGTCCTTTGTCAACCTTAATTCATATAAACTTTCTGACATGAAAGACAGATTTGATCAATGAGGTTAAGTACAGAACAAATGGTTTAATGAATAACTTTAAACAGCAATAGCTGAGTGGGAGAAACAAATTCAGTACATGTCAATCTTTATACAATTGTTACTGTAAAACACCAATGGTCCGGAAGACAGAGAGTTCGATTAAGGAACATTTGCTACCGATTGTCATCGAAATCGTGGCAAATATGGCAAATTAGCGGCAACGTCTTTTGTGGTATGATGGTTGATAGGAACCTTTAACTATTAAGCAAATAAAATGTAAAACGTTGATCAAATTGATAGTCATAAACATTGCAAGAATGGACTTCTGGATACGAGGGGAAGTCAATAAGAAGTGGATATAAAACCGAAGCCAATGATTGTGACAAGGATTTTCAATATAATCACTCTGGACGTCGATGCACTTTGCCAATCTGTCATTGAGACTGTTTTTTTGCGGTAGAATACTTTCGATGGCCCCTCAGCGTTTTTGGGTTCCTATTATTGTAGTTTTAGTTTTTTTATAATCTATAAGTATCACGCTCCTTGAATCCCAGAAAATGGTCTTCATGATCTTAAAGGCTGAGTTCCGAACTTCTTTGGTAAAGGAGAGTGCTTAAGCTTCTTTTGCGTGGATTCTTGCCTGGTGATATGATACCAGTGACGAATCCGCGTTTCATCCACTGTAACCAGACGGGCATGAAAATTATCGGGATCATGTCGGGGAGATGTCCAAGCCCTCAAGACTGGATTCAAGTCTCTGATGTCGATCTGGTGTTTAAGTTTCGTGGCACCCATCTTGCAGACACCTTGGACATGAACAAGTGCTCATGAATTATGGTGCAAACACTTCAATGAGAAATGCCACTCTGAAGCTACCTTTATTCTACGATCGGACATGGTTACGCTATGGAACCGGGCAACCATATCATCTGTAATGGCCTATCTCAAGTATGACATCAACTATTATGTCTTCAGAGTGTGTCAATACTCACTTCTATGAACTTACTGACTGACCTTCGTACACTGACTTTTTAAGACTACAATTGATGTCCTTCATAACAAATCCCATCAAAATCTGACTCAAGCAATCCTTATTATGAACCTAATGTAATAAAATTACCCAAAGTCGCTCAAAAAATTAATTCTCCTTAGGTTATCCTCAAATCGCCTCTCAAAATTTCCATTTTTAAATGATTTGGTTCTACAAACCGAATTAAATGAATGGAGGTCTGAAATCAACCCATAACGTTTCTGCAATTTGGACCTTCCAAAGTTTGTCTCGTACCTTCATCAAATCAATGAAAAGGGACGTTATTTTTAAGAGATGCGGAGTGATTTCCTTCTAACTTCCCCAGATTCTTTTTCTTGTCATCCTCGGTCACCCAGAGCTTTGTGTTTTGATACTCTTCACTGTGCCATCCCTGGGAAACTTTATCAGAAAAATCCCACCAATTGCTTGTAAATAAACATTGTGTTAAAACAATCTTGTTGTGTATTGAACTGAATATGTGGTTTTTATTGTCTTGTATGGAGATTCAAAAACAAAAAAATTATCACAATAAAACAGAAAAATCTGTACTGAAATTACCCGCCTTTGATTTGTTGAAGCCAACGAAACTGCTCCGTCGATTTAACCTGCGATCATGTCAAAAGACCTGTTAAAATACGCTATAGAAGAACTAATCTTGCATTACCAGCTCTTAGCTCAGACTTTCGTGTACACAGCCTATCAGGAGGGAACCGTTCCTGTGAAATTTCAAATTCAAATTTCTGAGTATGCGCTGAAAGTGAGTGTTTCAACCTCAGCGTTTCCAAAGAAATATTTCCAAATCTCGTATCAAGCCGTATTATTGGGTTATTGTTTCATAACAAATTTCAAGGGAAGGTTGCTGTAGTACAGATTTTCCTGATGAAGTTTCCAGGGGTGATTGTGAAGATTATCGAACATTAAGCTCTTAATTACCGAGGTTGTGTTCTTGAATGCTATGTGTCATTCTTTAAGCAATAGGAGCAAATCCTATGTTACTAGTGTCAGAGCATGTCATTGTCAAGTATGATCTGCATCTGCAGGAACCTTCAGGGAGTTAAAAACTGACGGATCAGGCAAAACGCAAAGCGTGAGTGCAATGGGAGTACCCGTTGCAGGGGCCAACCAGATGCTGTTCGAGATTAAGGGACAGGGGAATGCTATCATCATTCTCTCTGAGGACAGCCACATCGACACGGCCAAAGGGAAGTATTATGCTATCTTCCTCGGCACGAAGTCTAAAGGGGGCGGAAATCGTGTAAACGGAATAAAAGATGGGTCAATTAATGCTAGAACTTACAACAAGATGGCGCTGATGACTCTAATGAAGAATGATACTTACACTGAAGTGTGGATCTCGTGGAGAGACGGTCTCATTCGGGTAGGAGACGGGACGGACATCCACCAGGCAATGCCTCTTCTCAATTACCAGTCCCCCAACAAGCACAGTGTATACTTCATCTACGTCATGTCACTCAACGTGCCAGTAATATGGAGGTTTAGAATCGGTAAGATCTATTTCATATATTATAAAGGCTTTTAAAACTTAAACTTGGAAAAGGTAATACAACATTCTTTTGCTTCATAACTTTCAGAGAGAGATGTTTATATATTCACAACTCAATAATTCAAGTCATCATTCTTTCCTACATGCGTAGCAACAACATTTATCATACCCTGATGATCACATTTGTGTGAAACCGGTTGGTCTTTTATTTTGAAGAATGTATATATATATTTCATCACATACTTGATAAAGACTTTTGTACATACATCATGGTGTTTCATCATTTGCTTGTAAAGGACTTTTGTAAATACACTATATGATCTTTCATTAATTGCTTGATAAAGACTTCTATACATACAGAAAATACTCTTTCATCTTGCATGATAAAAACATTTCTATTTACACCATGATCTTACAGCACTTGTATGATAGAGATTTTGAACATACACCATACCAACGGGGTAGCGTTATATTAATGTCATTTTAAGTAAACAAACATACTTCAAGTCTAAGGATATCGTACAGAAAGTTTTCCTTTTAATTTGAAATATGTAAACTGATATGCGTATGCACTTGGGCACCCTGTAAACTTTGTTACTTTGCTGTTCATCTCTTGCATATTGCAGATTCTGCCCCTGTTTTTAAAGTTCCATCTCCATCAGGCTCCACTGGTGTGCAGTTCGCTGAAGATATCACTCTCAACACTGTAAGTTGGCTGAAGATATTGTGACAGGGTGAAGTAAAAGCATTCCTACTGGCTTTGGCCAGAGGGATATCTCTTTGGCAGAATCGGTAGAGTGTAGGACTCTCAAAACTGTAAGTTACTGAAGATATCACTCTCAACACTGTAAGTTGCTGAAGATATCACTCTCAACACTGTAAGTTGCTGAAGATATCACTCTCAACACTGTAAGTTCGCAGAGTTCCACAGTAAGTCAGCAATGTAGTTCGCAAAAGATACCTCACTCAACACAGTAAGTTCGCTAAAGATACCTCAAGACAGTAAATAACCTCCACAACACACCAAGTTCGCTCAATATAACCCTATTCAACACTAACTTTGCTAAAGATACCGCACTCCTCACATTGAGCTCGCTAAGGATACCACCTCCCTTCTTGATTCAGTATTTACACCACACTCAACGCTGAAAGCTTATGTTTGCTAACGAGATCCCACCTCTCAACGCAGTACGTTCGCTAAAAATATTCTTCAAACACTGAAACTGGGCGCTTAATATCCCCTCAACACACTTCTTACACAGGGTATACCCACTCAACCCAAACCTCAGAGTGGGGCAATACCAAAGGCTCTTACTGAACCAACACCTTACTCACACGACCATCAGGCATCGAATCGATCTTCTTAAAATTTCTATCAGTAAGAAAACAAATCATATTCTTTCCCACAACAATAATATGTAATATGCTTACCCCTCCCAGACAATCTTCAAGCTGGTATGCGAGGACGCGGAGGGAGACAACATAACGTACACGCTGAAGAACCATCAGGATATGTTCCAGATAGACGACTCCAACATCGTACTCATCAACACCCTCGACTACGAGACGATACGGCACTATCATCTTATGATTGAGTATGCTCGATTACCGAATAATTCATTGTGTATAATGATTTTAAGGATTATATATTTTATCAATGTTTTTGAATAACATAAACGTTTTGTATTCCAGCCGTTTATGATTTGAAATCGTGATATAAACTAAATTTAGATGATTATAATTTCACTGTATATATTTAACGTATGTGAATTGATTTCATACTTAAAATATAATCGTACATACTTATAACAGCGTTATGACTCTGTATTCATCCAGAAGGCATTTAGTAATTGTTGTATTTGGTTTAGTCATCGCCTTGTCCGTTTGATTATCTCTCTGTCTGATATTTTGTTTCCGAAATAATGTTTAAAAAGACCATCAAATTGTTTTGCATGATATTATGAATTATCCACTAGATTAAGTGGTTCATTCTGATAATGAAAGATTTCTTAAACATGTTTGTTGCCATAGAAATAAGTCGAAATATGACTTTGAATATATTTTTATTTTCAGAGAAGAACACAAAAACAGATTACTACAGCTTATGATAATTTAGCATCTGTATTACATAGACTCCTATCGCGGTAGTTTTTGTGGACCTAATTCGAGAGGACATTCCAGTCCATACAATCTATCTAACAATTCACCCGATACATGTTTCTGAGTGTCATATCTTGATATTTTAAACAAATTGATTGCGGAAAGGACGCTGGCAGATAACTGGGTGTTATAGATGTTTCGATGGTACGTTCTCTACTTTATCTTCACTATTCTATCTATACCATCTTAATGATAACTGCTTATTTGCAGAGCGTTCGACGGGCTATACAAGGTGCCGGTCAGCATGGTGGTCAACGTGACGGACGTGAATGACGAGGTTCCTGTACTCACCTTTTCTGACCACCTCATCATCCCGGAGGAAATGCCAATAGGAGCTGTTATTGGGGGCATCTTCAACGCAAGCGATGAGGATGCTGATGATACGCTGACATATAGCTTGCAAGGTACAGTTACAATTGATGGTCAGTTTCCAGTGCTGAGAAGAGAAGCATATAGTGAGAACCAAACTGACAACTTATGCATGATGGGAGTATCCTTGGATATTTTATACAGTAGAAACCTATGTCATCGTTTGGTAGATGTCATGGTCATAATCTAGTCATAGGGCTCTATATTCTTATATTTTTAAGGTTTGTCCTAGTTATCCTACCGAAAAGCGAACCGAATCAAATGTTTGCCACCCGTTAATATATTTATAATTCACTAAGAAACAATAATCTCTACATGAACATGTTTCTTCATTTTCATTTTGATATTTAAATTGTTCTTGTTATTTGGATCTAACAAGCATTTTAAATTAAATGCTGCTTGTTTTATTTTGGAAAGGTCGAATGCTTGATTTCGATTATTGGATAAATACTGTCAATGACTCATTAAGGCCCATTCTCCCTATGCGACTTGTAGTAACTACTTGTACTTGTAGTATCGACTCGAGATTCAGTGTGAGAACAGACCGGTTGTTATAACTTTGACAAGTTCACAACCTGTTGAGAGCGAGTTGCAAGAAATAAAAACTATCCTATTTCTTGCGATTGGTCGTACGGAATTGACCAATCAAAGACGTCGAATCAGTATGGAAAGATTTCACGCCTTGCAAGTGACCAGATCTCTCCAATGACAAACACGGACGACATGTCAATTTTACTGAAACTGTCATGATATGTAAATGACATTATGTAATTATATTTCATTATAATATGTAAGAGTAAAAATGTGATATGAATAGGAATTTATTCTGATATGAATGTGATATAAATGTGAATATATTCTGATATGAATGTGATATAAATGTGAATTTATTCTGATAGGAATGTGATATAAATGTGAATTTATTCTGATATGAGTGTGATATAAATGTGAAATTATTCTGATATAAATGTGAGTTTATTCTGATATGACTGTGATATAAATGTGTATTTATTCTGATATGAATGTGATATTAATGTGAATTTATTCTGATATGAATGTGATATTAATGTTAATTTATTCTGATAAGAATGTGATAAAAATGTTAATTTATTCTGATATGACTGTGATATAAATGTGAATTTATTCTTATATGAATGTGAATTTATTCTTATATAAATGTGAATATATTCTGATATAAATGTTGTTGTTTTTTAGATAAATGTGAATTTATTCTGATATAAATGTGAATTTATTCTGATATAAATGTGAAAATATATTGATATGAATTTGATGTGAAGCAAACATGAATAAGGAAATCTATCATTTGTTTTTTTACCAATTTCAATTTTTAATCCATGGTAATGGCTAAGGCAACACACGCGTCCTATTGTAGTCGCTAATTGCTTATGTGCTCCGGGAAATCATGTTGGTGCATACTGAAGCTGGACATCCGCTCCCACCAAGAAAAAAAGCGACACACCAATATGGACAGACGTCCATCCTAAAGGAACGCCTTGCAAGTGACCAGATCTCTCCAATGACAAACACGGAGGACATGTCAGTTTTACTGAAACTGTCATGATATGTAAATGACATTATGTAATTATATTTCATTATAATATGTAAGAGTAAAAATGTGATATGAATAGGAATTTATTCTGATATGAATGTGATATAAATGTGAATTTATTCTGATATGAATGTGATATAAATGTGAATTTATTCTGATAGGAATGTGATATAAATGTGAATTTATTCTGATATGAGTGTGATATAAATGTGAAATTATTCTGATATAAATGTGAGTTTATTCTGATATGACTGTGATATAAATGTGTATTTATTCTGATATGAATGTGATATTAATGTGAATTTATTCTGATATGAATGTGATATTAATGTTAATTTATTCTGATAAGAATGTGATAAAAATGTTAATTTATTCTGATATGACTGTGATATAAATGTGAATTTATTCTTATGTGAATGTGAATTTATTCTTATATAAATGTGAATATATTCTGATATAAATGTTATTTTTTTTTAGATAAATGTGAATTTATTCTGATATAAATGTGAAAATATTTTTATATGATTGGATATAAATGTGAAAATATATTGATATGAATTTGATGTGAAGCAAACATGAATAAGGAAATCTATCATTCGTTTTTTTACCAATTTCAATTTTTAATCCATGGTAATGGCTAAGACAACACACGCGTCCTATTGTAGTCGCTAATTGCTTATGTGCTCCGGGAAATCATGTTGGTGCATACTGAAGCTGGACATCCGCTCCCACCAAGAAAAAAAGCGACACACCAATATGGACAGACGTCCATCCTAAAGGAACGCCTTGCAAGTGACCAGATCTCTCCAATGACAAACACGGACGACATGTCAATTTTACTGAAACTGTCATGATATGTAAATGACATTATGTAATTATATTTCATTATAATATGTAAGAGTAAAAATGTGATATGAATAGGAATTTATTCTGATATGAATGTGATATAAATGTGAATTTATTCTGATATGAATGTGATATAAATGTGAATTTATTCTGATATGAATGTGATATAAATGTGAATTTATTCTGATAGGAATGTGATATAAATGTGAATTTATTCTGATATAAATGTGAGTTTATTCTAAACTTGTTCTCTCGCTGGTCACCTCCCGTTTGGACTACTGTAATAGTCTCTTTGCCGGATCACCCAAACGACTTATTGACAAGCTTCAGAAAGTACAAAATCTGGCAGCTAGGATAGTGTCCCGGACCGGCAAACACGAACACATCACTCCAGTGTTGTACTCACTCCACTGGTTACCTGTTGAATACAGAATCAAGTACAAGATCCTCTGCCTCTCCTACCAGTCTCACACAAACCAAGCTCCCCTCTACATGTCTGAACTACTGCAGCCTTATGTACCTGTCAGATCCCTCAGATCAGAAACTAAACACCTGTTCACAATCCCTAAAGTAAGAACTGTGCGTTATGGGCAAAGCAGGTTTGCTTTCCAGGCCTCTACAGAATGGAATAAACTTCCAGAGGAAATCAAGCTATCCTCCTCACTGGACTCCTTCAAGTCAAGAGTGAAGACTCACCTGTTCCAACAGGCCTTCAAGTTGTGCGCCTAGAGCATACAGACTGTGTGAAAACGGCGCTATATAAATAGACTATTATTATTATTATTATATGACTGTGATATAAATGTGTATTTATTCTGATATGAATGTGATATTAATGTTAATTTATTCTGATATGAATGTGATATAAATGTGAATTTATTCTGATATGACTGTGATATAAATGTGTATTTATTCTGATATGAATGTGATATTAATGTGAATTTATTCTGATATGAATGTGATATTAATGTTAATTTATTCTGATAAGAATGTGATAAAAATGTTAATTTATTCTGATATGACTGTGATATAAATGTGAATTTATTCTTATGTGAATGTGAATTTATTCTTATATAAATGTGAATATATTCTGATATAAATGTTATTTTTTTTTAGATAAATGTGAATTTATTCTGATATAAATGTGAAAATATTTTTATATGATTGGATATAAATGTGAAAATATATTGATATGAATTTGATGTGAAGCAAACATGAATAAGGAAATCTATCATTCGTTTTTTTACCAATTTCAATTTTTAATCCATGGTAATGGCTAAGACAACACACGCGTCCTATTGTAGTCGCTAATTGCTTATGTGCTCCGGGAAATCATGTTGGTGCATACTGAAGCTGGACATCCGCTCCCACCAAGAAAAAAAGCGACACACCAATATGGACAGACGTCCATCCTAAAGGAACGCCTTGCAAGTGACCAGATCTCTCCAATGACAAACACGGACGACATGTCAATTTTACTGAAACTGTCATGATATGTAAATGACATTATGTAATTATATTTCATTATAATATGTAAGAGTAAAAATGTGATATGAATAGGAATTTATTCTGATATGAATGTGATATAAATGTGAATTTATTCTGATATGAATGTGATATAAATGTGAATTTATTCTGATAGGAATGTGATATAAATGTGAATTTATTCTGATATGAGTGTGATATAAATGTGAAATTATTCTGATATAAATGTGAGTTTATTCTGATATGACTGTGATATAAATGTGTATTTATTCTGATATGAATGTGATATTAATGTGAATTTATTCTGATATGAATGTGATATTAATGTTAATTTATTCTGATAAGAATGTGATAAAAATGTTAATTTATTCTGATATGACTGTGATATAAATGTGAATTTATTCTTATATGAATGTGAATTTATTCTTATATAAATGTGAATATATTCTGATATAAATGTTGTTGTTTTTTAGATAAATGTGAATTTATTCTGATTTAAATGTGAATTTATTCTGATTTAAATGTGAATTTATTCTGATATAAATGTGAAAATATTTTTATATGATTGGATATAAATGTGAAAATATATTGATATGAATTTGATGTGAAGCAAACATGAATAAGGAAATCTATCATTTGTTTTTTTACCAATTTCAATTTTTAATCCATGGTAATGGCTAAGACAACACACGCGTCCTATTGTAGTCGCTAATTGCTTATGTGCTCCGGGAAATTATTTTGGTGCATACTGAAGCTGGACATCCGCTCCCACCAAGAAAAAAAGCGACACACCAATATGGACAGACGTCCATCCTAAAGGAATGCCTTGCAAGTGACCAGATCTCTCCAATGACAAACACGGACGACATGTCAGTTTTACTGAAACTGTCATGATATGTAAATGGCATTATGTAATTATATTTCATTATAATATGTAAGAGTAAAAATGTGATATGAAATAGAATTTATTCTGATATGAATGTGATATAAATGTGAATTTATTCTGATATGAATGTGATATAAATGTGAAATTATTCTGATATAAATGTGAGTTTATTCTGATATGACTGTGATATAAATGTGTATTTATTCTGATATGAATGTGATATTAATGTTAATTTATTCTGATAAGAATGTGATAAAAATGTTAATTTATTCTGATATGACTGTGATATAAATGTGAATTTATTCTTATATAAATGTGAATATATTCTGATATAAATGTTAATTTTTTTATATAAATGTGAATTTATTCTGATATAAATGTGAATAACAAGAATGACAAGAATAATTGTTTTCTTCCTAAAATAACCCTTTGAAACAAGTTATTTAAAAAAAATCTTGATTGGGTAGAAAATGCTTCCAATTTTTAAAATAACCCATATATGTGTTAACAGAGACCCTATGTGAATTGAATAAAATGGTGTTTTATGTTATAAAGTTTTTTTATACGTTATTATCATCACTCGAGTGAAAAAAACAACTGTTGTATCTTGAAGGTGTCTTTTAGGAATTCTGTCTTTATTTATCTGGGCCGTTCCGATATGTCTAAAGGGTAGAGCCCATGTTACACATGATTAGTCAACCATGAAAAGTGTTGTTTTAAGCTTTCTGTCTTTTGGGAATTCTGTCTTTTGGGACGATACCCCGGGAAGCACGAAGTCGACTCGAAATTTGCTTGTTTGTTGTTACACCCTTCCAAGTGTCGACTGAACACTACATTTCTCAAAAAGTCAATGCTATTATTAGATTGATTGACATTGATTAAGTGAACACGAAATCAAAAATTTGATCAAGTGAACACTACATTTCTCAAAAAGTCAATGCTATTATTAGACTGATTGACATTGATCAAGTGAACACGAAATCAAATATTTGATCGAGTGAACACTACCTTTCTCAAAAAGTCAATGCTATTATTAGACTGATTGACATTGATTAAGTGAACACGAAATCAAATATTTGATCGAGTGAACACTACCTTTCTCAAAAAGTCAATGCTATTATCAGACTGATTGACATTGATTAAGTGAACACGAAATCAAATATTTGATCGAGTGAACACTGCCTTTCTCAAAAAGTCAATGCTATTATTAGACTGATTGACATTGATTTGGATATATAAGAAGCTGGTGAGATACTATTTCATCAATTCCATCATGGCAAACCAGCAATTAGAGTATTCCGACTTCTAGAAGTGGCAGATATCTGGATTTAGATGGGTACATGTTTCGTACAAACCGTAAGAGAAATTCTATAAACTGGATATCTTGGAGATGTTTACAGAATGACTGCCGAATACGTCACGACGTTCTGGGTTGAAGGTGACCTGCCTGTCACATCATGGAACCATCATGACACAGCTGGCCCAAGGACCAACAACCACTTAGAAGGATGGCACGGACGTCTGAAGAAGATTATATCTAAGGCCCATCCAAATCTCTTCGAGATGTTGGCATTTTTGAAGAAGGGTCTTCTTCCATATGCAGATGCTGTAGCATATTTGTTAAAACTGCAATGATGTGTGAGTGAAATGTGTAAATTATTAAAAATAAAATATGTCCATCTCTCCATTAAATGATATCAAATTTGGTAATTATTAAAATATGACCACGTGTGAACTATGTCCATTCCTCCAAATAAAATGGTTGTCAAAATTGTTGCATATTTTTAGATAAAAAGTGCTTGAATGAATTGTTGAACATTGTTTTCCATGAATAAATACAAACTTCTCTATATTCACTTATGTTTTATGTTACACCTGATCTTTCAATTTCGGTTCATCTCCAGTTGCGAATTTGGTGCTACCCGCATGCTTATCATCACAGATTATGCCCATTGTTTCCCAAATTCAGTCGACTAGAAAATCCCCATGTGTCGCCCTCACTTGTTGTTATAGACATCACAATTGTCTACTTCCAGGGAATGAACCCTTCCTGCGACTTAACCGATCTATAAATCTACATGTCGATACTACATGTTGTTCCTGCTTGTCGCACCATGAGAACGGGCCGTTAAGCAATCAAAAATCAGTATTGATGGTTATTAGTAAATATGAAATCATGGTCATTGTATGAAATTAATTCTTGATTCAATTAATTGGTTTTTGTATAAGAACATTCAAACGATTAGATGATTTTTGGTAATGTTAAATGGTACAAATCCAAATATTATTCGATTATTTACATTTTGTTACAGGCCCTGGTACGACTCTGCTCGAGTTCAAGGATAACCATCTGATGTTGAAAGGCAACATAGACAGGGACCTGCCGAACCAAATCAAAGAGTTGGCGAACCTGACCTTTGTTGTGAAAGACAAAGCTGGTCACATTGCGAAGGCCGTCAAAACCCTGAAAATAATGGACATAAATGACAACTCCCCCGGCTTCTACAGAAACATCTATAATCTAGAAATCACGGAAAACGGAACATCGAGTGTGTTGTATTCGTATATTTGAATTTCTTTATATTGTTTTGAAAACTTGTACTTGAAAATGTATCATTTGTTCGTATACTTAATATTCTGTTCATCTTTTTAAAGGCGTCAACTTGAGATCTTGCCATAATATCTAAATGTTTTGACCACTTTTCTGTTGTTCTCATTGTATCCAATATTAAAGCGAGTTTTGTCCTTTGTAGTAAATGCGATCGATAATACTTATATTTCACAATTATTTACAAACACTTACGAAATATTTCCTATTTAACAAATAAGGACAATTTAAGATATCGCCAAGCAATGCATGTAAGTTGACACAAAGTGGATTTTATATTACATATTGGATTATAACAGATAAATTATTGACGAAAATCCAAACGTTGGACATCGATGAAGGAACAAATGGCAAACTGACACTGATGTTGAATGTTCCTGACCCATACAAGTCCTGTTTTGAAATGACCGGAGATGACCTTTACGCCGATGAAGATAAAATTGACCTGGAAGCAATTGGAGTTGAGAACTCGCTTCTGAAGTTCTCTGTGGTGGCTCAAGATAACCCTACAACAGGAACTGCCAAGTCTAGTACAGCGAGCTTATACATCACGGTAAGTCTGACCTCACTTCAGTCAATTTTTTCTTTTATGATTTTTCCAGTAAATGTGGTGACACATTTCTTTCGAAAGTTTCTTCATCGGCCTTATCGTTTTTTTAGAATTCTAGATTAATAAATAAAGCGTCTTCCTCAAAGTATGTTTAATGTGTTTTTATTTTATTGATTCGCTTTCAACTTGCGGTATTACAAGACACAACCTCAGAGTAACACAAGTATTGACTGTACCGTCAAACAACAATCTCGGCTCTCGCTTCGACTGTTGATATGCTTTTATAAGTTTGTTCAGCCTCGTTGTGTCTGTGTGAAGAAACAGAAGCTCTAAATGATGTTTTAGCAACCAGGTTTTAAGCAATAATAATTTAGTTTTACTTGGTGCTTCTAATGCAGGAATAATCCTTCAAGACTAATTTTTAATTAGATAGGCGGAATCTCAAATATGATTTTTTCACATAAAAGGATGATAATACCAATTGTGTTTTGAAATTGGGAATATTTGTAAGTTATTTACTTATCGATCGTAACAGGTAACATCTAAAAATGAGTATGACCCTACATGGAGTAAACCGGAAACACTGACCAGCGATCAGTTCAAGAGTATCACCGTTCTTGAGAACATCACAGTGCTGTCCACGGTCACACAGTTCCATGCAGAGGATCTGGATGTTGGGTTGGACGGGGAGATCCGATACGCGCTCCTGAACACTTCTACAGGTATGTGGCTCATATCAAGCCTTTTATCCTATTGGTAAGTAGAAATTAGATTAGCTTTTGAGCACGATTGCATGTATGTGACAACTATACACGTGTCTCGTCTCTTGTAAGGAATAAGTGAGTTTTGAGGATGATTTGTTCCTCTTTTAGAAAGGTAAAACAATTAGGGGTTCATATTGATATTCTCAATTCTTTGAAAGATTACATCTCAAAGGAAATTTTTTAATAAAGGTATAACGTTCATAGAGAGGCGTCTCACTGTATGAAGTAAGTTTAGAGACTGCCCAAGAAAAACATTACGGAAGTTTGAACACATCCATAACTAAATAGATTTACACATAAACACTGCACTCGTAGCGAACAGTGTTTTATTTGTAAATAATTATTGATTCATTTATATCCTATATTTTCTCCTGTCAACAGGATCGGGGCAGAGCATGTCCACAGTTTTCTCATTGGATGCTACCACCGGTGTCCTCCGAACCATATCCCTCTTGGACGCCGACGCCCATGACGTAGACAAAATTGTCATTGTAGTTGAAGCCAGTGACAGTGGAAACAACTCCAAATCTGTGACCGGAACAATGATTATAGAATTGCAGAACATCAACGACAACCCTCCAACCTTCAACAGTTCTCTAGTGGAGGTTGAGGTGAAGTCAGATCTGACTGCCGGTCAGCTCGTCGTCAATATCACAGCCATTGACCCCGACAGAAACAACATCAACTACACTGTAGCTGGGGTCAATCAGCAGCTGTTTGAACATACCGGGGTTGGTCTCAAGGCAAAAAAGCATTTATCAAAGCAGAGGCCGTACTTCGTTGAGATACGGTGTGTAAATTGATTATTAGGAATAGATTCATGAAGAAAAACATAAACCTAAATTCCTTTCGAAGAGGGTCTGTTTTTTAAACAAGAAAAAGTAACCTTTCGTTTCAGGTCTGAATATTATGTAAGCAGATGTCAAAAGGCCAGTTATCGGTCATTTCAGTGTTTTCCAGAAATTTCAATGTTTTAGCCATTCGTACGAGATTTAGTTGGATGACGATAGTAGTCTGAAATACATCTATTTCGGGAATTTAGAACAAGAAACATTCACCGTTGAAATCATTGTTGCAAATCCTTCTCTCGTTAAGATTTTTGTTGCAGTATAATGAATGTCGTGTACCCACAGAGCGACTGATGGTCTCCACGAAGCCGGATGTGTAGTGGCTATCTACAGCGACAACTACGTTTCTCAAACTTCTCAGAACGCTTCCGGTCTTGTCTCGATAGTTGCCAAATATGGTGTGTCATTGGCGGAGGAGCTTCCAATCGGCCTGCCTCTCCCAACCTTATTCCATCTTCAGGGACTCGACCCAGGTGTTAATGGATCATATTCTCTAGAAGGTGAGATCTCAATCTTTCATATATTAACTAGAAGAATCGATACTTCATTTCCATTTTTCTTGTAATAGATCTATCTTTAAAAGACAATGTGATATAACAATATCATAGTTCGATAGAAAGTGACACCCAATACTATAACTATCAACATCAGACGAATATAAAGTGACACCAGATACTATAACTATCAACATCAGACGAATATAAAGTGACACCCAAATACTATAACTATCAACATCAGACGAATATAAAGTGACACCCAATGCTATAACTATCAACATCAGACGAATATAAAGTGACACCCATACTATATGTATCAACGTCAGACAAATAGAAAGTCGCACCCAATACAATAAGTATCAACATAAAAAGAATAGAAAGTGACACCCAATAATATAAGTATCAACATCAGACAAATTGAATAGGACACCCAATAATGTAAGTACAGTTGTATCAACATCAAACAATAGAAAATTATGCCCAATAATATAAGTATCAATATCAGACACATATAAAGTGACGCCCAATACTTTACACCAGACGAATCATGTTATTGTTGCATCCCAGGAGAACACAGTGTATACTTCTACATGGATTCGACCTCCGGAGACATGACGATGAAGACTCGTTTGGACGCTGATAATCTGACACGGATGGTACTGGACGATCTGATTGTCAAACTGGACATCGGAGGCGAGGTCAAGAGAGCAAAAATAAATCTGTCCATAGTGGACATCAATGATAACGAGCCTCGCTTTGAAAAAACCGTTTACTTTGTAAACATAACAGAGAATTCAACAGGTGCGTCAAAATTAGAAAGGAATTTGATCATAATAATTATATTTTCAGTAATGAATTATTGTCATCAATAGAATTTGTTTATTTTAATTTTTCACTCGATGATGGAGAAGATGTCTGATATCTGCTCATTTTAAGACCTGGGTGTTCCAAAGAGTATCTACCCTTAGGAAGAAAACGACATGCAAATGCAGCTGTTTTATAATTTTCCCTCGTAGTATTTTTCAACCTTTAGGAACTTTTTGTGTTATTTTTCATCATCCAGACCCCGATTTTAATCAACACATTATACTGGGTTATTCCAAACGTCCAAACCTTATATATAAAGATATACATTACAGTTTCTAAACAGAGACCTTGTTAAAATGGATTACCTGAGGTCCAAAACTATGTCACAGAGCATATTCCATTTTCAAACACAACGAGTCGGACAGTCCACTGAAAGTGATTAATTCAAGCTCAATAACAGGGTCTGGACAACTATTCGCATCGTCCAAAAATGTGATCATACCGTTATGAGATGGTCATGTCCTTACTTGGAATTGCTCTTATTCTATCGAGATATCAAACTTTCAATTGAGATGTTATGTTATTCAATATCCAGATAAATGTGTCATGAAGATTTCAGTTATTGTTCTTTTTTCACTCTTGTTGCCCAAAATGCTGTCATGCTTATTATGACGACTTTAGGGGGTTTTTTTTCATTCTTGATGCCAAAAATGGTTTCTTAAGACAATGTGTTCAAAGGTCAATTTTAAATCCAATTTTAACTTCTGTAGAGACGGTGCTTATGGACCTGAATGTCTTCGATGCAGATAGTGGACAAAATGGCAATGTCACGCTCTCCATAACCGATGGGGACACCGCTCTGTTCACTTTAGCCAACCATAGCCTCGTAATGGACGGTTCAAAGGTCGACTATGAAGCGATGGGCGTGGAAGACAGTGTGTTCTATGTTGTGGTGAGAGGGACAGACAACCCCGGAGAAGGTGTCGTGAAATCAGGGGAGACAACTGTTATCATCAAAGTATGTGCAGAGCAACTTTTGGGATAAAATAAGGAAAGGAATATTTTTATTCAGATGAAAATTACCGTCAGGTTGTACGTTCACAAAATCGACTTTACATTTAGGGAATCAAGTAGTTATGGTAGGATTTTTGGGGTTTAATGTTAGATGTTGCATGGTGAATGTATAACATTTTAAAATACAAATATCACATGATTTGTTTAAGGGTTATTTTATCATTTAATGAAATAACATAATTTCTCATATGACCTTCATTTTATTGTCACCTTTATGGTTATGAATAATATGAAATCATGTTTCATATAAAATATTTCTCTTGTTTGAAAGTCCTTCTTAAGACTTGACATAGACATTAAAACTAGTTCTAGAAATTAACAGAATTTAGCAGCATAGGTACTTAACTGTTAACAGTATCATACCTGCCATAACAAAGTGCTTTTAGTATGGTTAACATCATTAATTATAGATATCTAATCTACAAATAACCAACGAATATAATCCGATTTTAGCCATTCACAACAGCTTTTAGCAAATAAATAATATATTAAGTTTTACACCAAGCTTCTTTTCGCGTCACGTCTTTGTTTACTAAAGAGTAGACATACAGGGTTATTATTTCATTATTTTCTTGAAATACTGGTAGGTATAACGTAAGTGACAGGTTCCACACTATGTTGGTATTTCCTGTAAGAAAAGTTGCTTTAACAGTCTCCACCTGATGAAGTTTGAAAGATATGAATTGTAACCATAAACTTGTCGTTTCGTTGTTATGGTTAGACCCACACATCTAACAATAGTACACATTCGTGTGCTTTTTCGGGTCGAGTCCAATGGGGGACCAAAAAATAAGTTCGTCGTGTTCACTTAATATCCATAAAATTCAGTAATTGATATTTGGATTCACACTCCTTTTTTAATCCGAGTAAATAAAAAATGTGTCAATTTTATTGCAATCCTATACACAATGAAAGACAATTTACCAAAAGAATATTCTTAGAGATACTAGTGATGTTGATACAAAACTTTTATCATTTCAAATAAGGTTTTGTCTAAAAATGAATACACCCCTGTGTGGAAGATTCAGAATGACGACACCTCCCCGACTGTGCACATGACTATAGAGACCCCCACCGGGTCTGTCCTCCACGTCCTCTCGGCGTCCGACGAAGATAGGGGAGAGGCGGGGGTTGTTGAGTACTCCCTCGTTAATGTGACAGCAGGTGGGTTTCTAATTCAGAAAGAAAAGTTCTATTTTTATAAACAGGGTTTTGGGACCTGTAAGCCTCAAGTCATTCCTGAGCCACGGACTTCATGTCTTGTCCATTTGAAAATATTATTGAGTATTAAGTATACTAAAAAGGATCTAGTAGTTGATTAAGTTGCGTAGCTTGATTTGAAGTCATACTTTTGCAAATAACTAAGGAGCAGTATCACTATGTAGGATACATCTCTCTATCGATCTGTCACATTATTCTTCTATGAAGTCTTTCCTCGATGTGCCAACAAAACATTCGAGACAATACATAAAAATTAACTGTTGAATATAGAGTAAATTGATAATTAAATACTTTTTTCATGAACGTTGGGTTGGAATTAAGTATAAAAGGTCTACCCATTACAGATGACGGCCAGAATTACTCAAGTATCTTCACAATGGATCCACGGTCCGGAGCACTACGAACAACACCATCACTCAAAAATACCCGACTAAGCGGCGTTAACTCGTTTGAACTGACAGTCAAGGCAGCAGACCGTGGCTACCCTCCAAGATATGTCTCTGGGTCAGTCACAGTCCACTTGGAGTCCTTAGACGGTGGACCTCACTTCGACCAAGTTTACTATGAGGCAGAAGTCTTAGAGAACACGACAGTTGGTTATATCATTACCAATATCTCAGTGACTTGGTCCTCTGGCAGCAAACAGGTGCTTTCTGTACAGAAACAGGTTGGCGGTAACGAGTCGGAGGTGCTATTCGGGTTTGAGAACGGCAGCTTGATTCTTAAAGGATCGCTTGATTACGAGAAGACCCGGGTTCATTTACTGATAATAAGGTAAAAATAATTATTTTTATTGTTGGAAATGTTATCAATATTTATAAACTATATATGAAAATAATGTTCAAACTATTCGTAAACTTATTCAAAATCTAACATATTTGCACCTTATATACAAGCAGTCTTGGTAATTGGGTTATCCAGAAGAACCTTATTCCAAATAGTTACCATAAAGCACTAAGACCCTATATTTGGAATACGTCTTCCTATATTCTGTGATGTTTGTTGAAGTCGATTGATCACAGCACTTGGACCTTACTACTAACACAACATTTGAGTGAGACTAGAAATGATCTGGCTTCATCTCAAGTATTTGATTTAAAGTAAGCTACGATCGATAAACAGCTTATATTAAACACAAGGTTTTAGTTGAGTGAGAGAAGTGATAATGTCTCTATACCAGTGCGAGTGACGAGGAGGGCACGAGGAACTCAACGGTGATCGTGACGGTGCTGGACATCGTAGACGAAGTTCCGGTCATCAGTGTGGAGAAGAAGCTCACTGTCCCCGAGGAGCTGCCAGTAGGAACAGCATTTGGTGGCTACTTCACCTGCAGTGACGCTGATTTGCACGATACACTCAAGTTCAGTATCTCAGGTACACAGTGTCTTTGATGAAGTGTCTTCGAGAAGTAAAACTTGTATCTGCTGTACTAGTAGGGTTGTATCAGATCGTTGTACATTTGATTTTAAATTGTATCACAAAACACAAGCCATTTTTAGTGTGACTTTGATACATGTTTTAAAAAGGAAGATTTAAGATTCAGTCATTCCAAACTTTCCAATGTTAACTGAAAAACACGTTTTTCTGGAACCTTGAGTTTCTGTTTATCTGCCTACATTTTCATCAAACACTACACACTACACTTTTGATTACCTTATCTCGTCGTTTAAGTGCCATAACATTACTTAACACCTGATTATTTTGTTTTTGAATAACAGGAAATGACAGCTCCTACTTCTTCGTCAACCAGAATAGCGGCGTCCTCTTCCTCTTCGAGCGTCTAGACCGGGACGGCCCTAACGGCAAACCCGTCATTAGCGACCTGATCTTGACGGCCACAGACAGTGCTGGGTACTCTGCTTCCGTCAACGTCACCATCAACGTCACTGATCTAAATGACAACGCGCCCTCACTTGGGGATTCAGCCTTCTATACAACCATCAAAGAAAACTCGCCCAATGGTGAATGGAGACTTTGTGATGTGGAAGTTATTCATATGCGTTATTTCAAAATCTTTCTTTTCACGTATCATTAATGCACAAGTAATTCACACTCACAAAAATATTCTACTCTGTCCCTATCATTGTTCACCTTCAAGAAGCCATTCTCATGAATTCGCAAACAAAGCAACCGTCATTGACATACCTTAACTTCATCTTCAGGAACTGTCATTCTTCCCTTCAACGTCACAGACCTCGACCAGCCTAACGCTTCAGTGCACAGCTTTTTCATCAGTTTCGGGTCCGGTAATGAACTAGGGATCTTCTCCATAGAAGGGAACGAAATTCTAGCTAACGGAGAACTGATAGACTGTGAGTCCAAGACCAATCGGGAGTTCAAATACGTCTTGCCCCTGCTGGTGGTTGATCATCCGGGTTCTTCTGACAGTCGGGTGGGCGGATCCTTCCTCTTTGTTTCGGTAAGATAATCTTGTGTAGATATGACAACTGGATAGGATTACATGTTTTGTTTTTCTATCTTCCTCATCAAGTTTTCGCAATATTTAGAATAAAAGGTATGTTAATAAAAATCTTAAATACAAACTGTGTGCCCCTACACCTACCAACATGTGGTCGGAAGTTGTTATTCTTCTTTGTAGCGATTATATCATGCCAAGCATGGATGAAGAGCAATATGACTAACCATTATTGGTTGCACAAAATGATATCATAACTAAGGTAATCTTAGTGCGTAAACTAAGGCTATTTTAGTGAAATAAGAACGAAGTGTAAAGGGACTCTGGTACTTTGAATACAGTCTGTGCTTATGTTGCCGATGATGTTTAAGTTACAGTGTTTCTTACCCAGGTGATCCCAGTGAACGAGTACAGCCCTACATGGCTACTTCCCTACGAGTCCAACACGAGTTTGCATGTGAACACGTCCCTGCCCAACACGGAGAAGGTGGGAACTCTTGTCACTCGTGTGGAGGCCATGGACCTGGACTGGGGAGATGACGGGGAGATCCAGTATGAGATACTCGCTGTCACTGGAGGTGATCTGATTTTCATATGTAACTTTCCAGAATATTTTCAAGAAATGATTGTGAAAATAGTAATTTGTAATGTAATAACAACCCGGTCCCTGATCTTGTACACAGGGTCGAAACTCTAAAACCTCTTTCCAACTTAACTAAAAAATTCATGATTTAGATTAATTTTACACAGGGCCTGTATTTTTGAAGCTCTCTTAGTGTTAAGATATTCTTAAGTACCATACATTAACATTGGTTTACGACTTTCTCAGCACTATGAGAGCTCTGAAAATTTAGGCATAGGTTCTTGGACCAAACGTATTATGAATCGAAGATCGGATGACCATTTTATACATACAAGGCCATTGCCTTAAAGTTTCATCAACTCAAAGGCTATGAACAAATAGTCGTTCTGGGTAATAAGTAAAACAATGTAAAGGTTTAGTTTATTGACCTTAGTGAGTTTGAAATTTCTTTGCGAGGAAATATTCACGGTTAATAAGTCACCTTACTCAAGATGCACATATTTACTTACCACGTAGAATCCGGCAAGAACTGCACCGATTTATTCCGGATCAGTTCCCAGACCGGCGTCATCACAGTAGCCAAGCCTCTGAGCGAACTTGGCTTGGGGGAACGCATCAAAATCAGGTTCAGGGCAGTGGACAAGGGGTCCCCAGCGAGGGAGATCGACGGGGAGGCAAACGTCACCATCCTGTCCTCTAACAAGGCCCCAGAGTTCCTGCAGGACGTCTATCAGGTCCTGATGTTTAAAACAGTCATTACTATCACAATCAAAACAATGTTTAAATATGTTAATTCTTCAGCTTCTTTGACATTCCAATAATCCAGTACCGTTGCGAAAACTTGTACTGAATGTACAAAATATGCTGTTGCTTACTTTAGCCTTAAGATGAAGGTAGTGTTCAATTTGTTATTAAAGAACTTCTTTGAGGCTAAAGTTATGTTTCTTTCAGTAAGTAAGCTGTTAGCTCTTGGGAAAAGGGTTTGATTAAATCCTTGTAATGTGACATGGTTTAAATCGTATTGAATCCTTTGTTCACGGGAAATATGTGACTTTTTATTGAGCATGATATGACTCATGTCAGTTTTGATTATGATCATTGTTGATCCTCCATGTATCCTGTAATTGTGGTGTATCATGTGTACACTGGAAAGCTTGATTTACGTCTGAATAAAACACTTACCACTAGGTGGAGACAGAGGAGAATTTCGCCCTGAATCAGACACTCTTCAACCTTACTGTGTTCGATGCTGAGGGGGACAACCTGACCTTGAGTGTAGGGACTGGTGGGTCGGGTTTCTTCAAGTTCGAGGGGCTGGGCTTGGTTCTTGTGAAGGAGCTGGACTATGAGGCACAAGAGCATCATCTTATTTCAGTCGAGTAAGTACTTCATTTTGTATCTTTGAGTAATGGATAATTCTCGAATATTGTATTATTCTTAAATCATTTATTAGGAAATCTTGTTGGGATGTTTTTGTAGATCGATGCTTGTCTTGCTTATAGTTAGTCACCATAAACGCAACAAATCGGCAGCATCGAAACGTCACTATTTTAAGCTCATGGCATGTCTTAGCCTTCGGCGTCCCTCCTTCCGAAGACTTTTCCTAATTTCTTCGTCTTCTCTAGAACCATAGACTCTGAAAGCTGAATCTTTGTGTAGAGACTCCTTATCTGATTCCGAGTATCATTTATAAATTTGATGACCCTTTGACCTCTAATAACGAAGAGCCATAGGGCCACATTCTCAAAACCATCCATCTTCTTCTCGAAAAACAAATGACCTAGAAAGCTGAAACCATTTGTAGAGAATCCTTAGCTGGTTCTAATTTATAGATTGGCTGATCCTGTCATCCTGAATTAAAGGAACATAGGGCATTCCCTTCTTTCTTCGTCTCTTTTTGTCTAAATGAAAAAGCCTAGACAGATTCCTAAGCTTATAAAGATTATACCAAATGGTATTGGTATTCATTCACGAAATAGATTATAGACAGCACGATGAGCTACGTGTACAGAGCAATTGGTTATATTTTTTGTGCTGCACATGTCCAATTCAACGGACATTTTGAATTACGAAGTTGTGAGAATATTTTGGTTTTAAAAATAAACTCTGTATGCAATAATCTTAAAAAATCCATTTTCTCCTGGCTGTGAAGATTTCTGTTTCAACCAATATCTTTTACAGTAGTATTTGTAATTGTTCCTTAAAATATGAACCATTAACCAAAGTATACAACAAATGACATAATTAGGTCTTCATTGTCTCCTGTTCTGTAGAGTTAGTGATGGACTAAGTACTGATACGGCGACTGTGCTTGTTAAAGTAAAGAACGTATTTGACGAACCACCTGTTATCTCCCTCACCAACGCCTCTATCAATGAAGAGATCGCACCTGGCACCCTGATCGACCGAATCTTTGAAGTCACCGACAGGGACAGAGATGACAGTCTCAACTACACCTTGACAGGTACTTCTTGTTTCAAACTTCGATAATAATGCCATGCTATACTAAGTTTTAAGGAGTTTTTTGATAAATCATTATTTTTATGTCTCGGTCTCTTTCAAAAACCTTCATTTCATCCCAACTCTCAAACTTTACAAGCTAACTTTACCAAACTTGATAAATAATGGCAACAATGATCAATAAATATGTCTTTCAAGATAAGACTTAAATCTTATTAGTTCCCCCCCCCCCACTATTTTAATGAAAATATAACTTACTTTTTACTTTAATCAGTTGCCATAGATGTGCATGTTCACTTATTTGAAGTTTCTTAATTCTAAATGAGAAACTTGGATATGTGAGTTGTTCTCGCTTCGACACTTGAAAATATAACTACCATAAATTCAGGTCATTATGTAAGTTTTAAGTATTTAAATATATTTTTCATTTAACTTTCATTACATCAAATGTGTAGTTTCCATACCAGTTTATCTCTTATTGATGGATAGGTCATGTGAATGATATATGTCGTTCATCCGCGAATTTGTTCATCATTGCTGCAACGAAACGATGTCAACTGTTAAGATTACCTGTTCCAGGTGAGGACGCTAGGTTGTTCTCTCTTGACGCGTCTACAGGTGAGATGAGAATAAAGGTGCGTCTGGACGCTGACGGAGAGAGAGGTACATCTTACCTGGATAACCTCTTACTCACTGTCGCAGACCGGGGTGGGCACAACGTCAGCGTCAACCTGAACATCCCAATCACTGACCTCAATGACAACCCTCCCAGCTTTCTGCAGGAAATGTTCAAGGTCAACTTTGTTGAGAACGGAGATGCAGGTAGATAATAGCGATAAAGAGGAAATATCTGATTTTTGGCTATAATCCATTTTGAGTTGCGTTTACATGAGATTGTCAGGTAGGAATGAATATGATGTTAAATATCATAATAAATTTTTTAAAAATTCATAGAAGAAAAATGAATGAATGTCCCATCTATACATATGTTAACAATGATGGGGAAAGTCATAGCCACAAATCTGCTTATCTGTTAATTCGTATTAAATATCGTACTTTTAGTATACATACTCTGTAGATTTTATTTCAGTGTATTTGAACTTATATGAACTTCTTTAATTCCAGACTTCAACTACCTATTCTATCGATAAAAAGCTTTATTTTGGCAATGCTTTCTAAAAGAATATATAAATTTTGTTTTCAGACCATCTCTTGATCCAGCTGAACACTACTGATGCCGATCGGACTCCCTCCGGGAATAGATCCCTGGTTATCCAACTGGGTAACGAGCTCGATGTCTTCTGTTTAGCGGGTAACAATCTGCTTGTAAATGCTTCCAAGGTGGATCTTGAGCAGGAACCGATTGATTCCTTCCTTCTGTTACTGAAGGTTTCAGAGATATCGTCAGAAGGCAGGGAACTTTCTACCGGTGCAATTGTCATCGTGGATGTAAGTTACTCTTTGCAAAGAAAATTAAATGTTTTTGTCTAAATATTTCCCCCCTACAATGATATTAACTAACTGTGAAAGATTAGGATTGTACGTGTTTAAATTTGGTTACTTGTATTATCTTCACGCATTAGGTATTTTCTTTATAGTTTTGTACCTCAAACATCATTTATATGCAGGTCCTATCCAAGAATGAGTTTCCACCATCAATACTTCTACCGAAACGAGTAATCGGAACAATCCCGGAAGTGTCTATTTCAAAAGAAGACCCGGTGGGCACCTACGTGACACACGTGCGTGCCAAGGATGCGGATGTCGGAAGTGATGGCGCTGTCGTGTATTCAATAAAACTAACATCTAATGGTTAGTTCTCTATCCACATATACTGCATTAGGAATAAACACTTTGTATTGAGCTCGCCAAGGCTCGCAAAATACAATGTTTATTCCTAATGCAGGATAATTATACCCAAAACATACTCGCATGATAACCTCTATATATTGAATTAAGTAATACAGATTTTATTAAGTCCTTCTTTCTAACGACGGGTTCAAATGTGATCCTTAGTTTACAAAATGTATTTTATTTCAATCAACAGCATAACAATTACATGTCACTCATTCCACAGATTCATTCGACACCTCGAGGAAATATTTCTCTCTAGACAGTGACACTGGGGTAATCAGATTAGCAAATACATTGGAAAACATTAACATTTCGTCTTTCAATATGACTGTGACTGCATCGGATAAAGGACACCCAATCAAATCGTCTTTAATTGAAATAAATATAAGAATCACAGAGGCCACAAATAGACCTCCAATTTTTGGTGACATCTCCCAGACTAAAGAACTTCGAGAGGATACGCCAATAGGAACGGGTGTACTGAACCTTACAGTGACAGACCCAGACAACGATCACCTCAAGTTCTTGGTGCGCGCACCTGCTGATCGCTACTTCATAATGGAGGAAAGCCTGCTGGTTCTGAACAGATCGCTGAGGAATGAAACTTTTCAAACCATTGTTGTTCCTATAAGGTATCGAAACTTTTGTTTTACCATAGATGGTATATATTGAGGGATTATTGAGGGATAAAAGTAAGCGTAGGAATCTTTTGATCAAACGTTATCAAAGATGGTTAGAGTGTTTGAAAAAGTCGGTCTGAATGTATCAAATTGACCTCACTAATGGACAACGCATAAGATGGAGTGGGTTCGTGAAAAGAAATGAGCAAGCCCCGAAGGGCCGAGTTTATTATTTTTCACGAATCCTCAAGTCCGATTGAATTTTCCCTCTCAATCCATCAATGACTTCACACTTCTAGAAACTGTTATTTAGTAACATTTGATATATTTTCTTCATATTTTACTTATACTGAAATTGTTGCTGCTCACTTTTCGGATGACACGCTTGACGCGCTTGAATTGGATTTTCCATGCACAGAACTACACATGATTGTCCGGAACAGTCATTAAGCAGTGGATTGTTCAATCACTATTGATAGACAAAAGAGTGACATCATCGTCCTGAATTGATAAATATTTTTTAATCTTACAAATTCTGTACCTAGTGTGACAGATGGCAAGAGCACGGTTAGCACAGTGGTAGTGGTGGAGAGGCAGGAGGTTTTTGACTGCCCTCCCGTCGTCTCCGTGTCACCAGACATTACGCTGGAGGAGGGGCTCCGTCCGGGGTCTGTCCTACCAAGGGTCTTCACTGTACACGACGCCGACCTCAGCGATTCATTCACCTTCTCTCTCTCCGGTATGAAGAACACTAATTACTAGTATTGTGAACATAAGGAATGATTAATTTTCTTATGACGCAAGTACACATATCCCCCTTTGATAGCAACGATTGATTCATTGTGAGTTCCAAAGTTTCGTCGCCAGCAGTGTTATACAAGACTTGTACTACCAAGCGGTTCAAAGAAAAAATGTCCATCGGTAACAAAGAAATTGAGATCGTCGAAATAGTAACATCTGCCTTCAACTAAACTAATAGAATTCTCACTCACTCACTCACTCTCGCTTGTTGTCATATGACGCCCAACCTTTAGTAAACGTCTCTATTGATGACTTTCTCGCTGACGGAATAAATAGCTACTCTGAAATGTGAAATTTTTACAGCAGATTTCGCAACTTGTAAACATATTTAGTATACGTTTCCAACTATATTCACATGAGTATTAAATCTATCTGAACTATGTTAAAGAAGATTATTTCATTTCTAGGCAATGACAGTGTCTACCTTGCTATTGACAACACAACGGGAGAGTTGAGTATCACTCAGATAATCGACTCCGATGGAGTTAATGGTATTCACATACTTAACGACTTGAAAGTTACGGTAGTTGACAAGGGAGGAAACTCTGAATCGACAAATCTCAGCTTCCCAATCGTTGACATAAACGATAACGTTCCGGTTTGTCTGAAGACGTTCTTTGATGTACAAGTTGTAGAAAATACAGATTATAGTGAGTTGTACAATTATCTTATTGTTTTATAAACATAACCAAACATCATGGGAACTATTTCTTCACTGAAAATTCCCCTCAAGAATTTAAAACACGGGAATGAAACATGATAATGGAAAGGGAATGCATAGATGGGGGCCTAATGACCAATTTTTAAAAAAACTTTGAATCTGTATATAGCATTTTCTAGAATTGATCAAAAGTACTTTTCACATTTGAATTATGTACATTCTTTCAGATGGAAGCCTTGTAAACCTGGAATGTTATGACGCTGACGACGGCGATAACCAAACAATGGCCGCTCAGTTCTTGCATACAACCTCAAATATTTCACTAAACACCGAGAAGATGAAGATATACGCTAATCTGTCCGACACCGATTATGAATCATTATCGAATACAGAAACGTTTCTGACAGTAGAAATAACGGATCGCCCAAACACAACAAACCCTAACATTGAACGAATCGTGATACGTGTGACGGTTTGTAGCTTGAATTTGAATAATAACAGGTTGTTGTCATTTGGTATAGTATTGCCATAGCAACATGCCTCCTCACTAACTGTTTGAATATTTGATTAAACAACTAATATGATAACGAAATGCAAAAGCGTAACGGATGAAAACACATTTTCAATGCAGATCCTTCAAATGGTGTGATATCACCTTAGTAATGCGAAGGAGGGTGCATTAACAGCGGGTATAACTTTACAGATGTGATCTTTTATAGATACTAACACGGTTCCGGGAGTTCTTCTGCAATGATGAATTTATTCAAACATATTTTAACAGACAGATAGATTAGTTTCTGTATATAATGGCAACTATAATTTCTATATACTATATACCATAACCAGTGTTAGTACCAGTGCAATTCGATACAGGTTATGGGCAGGAACGAGTTCGAACCACGATGGGTTGAACCTACTCCAGATACCAACAACACGTTCCCGCCAGTGAGTGTGGCCCGAGATGCCGAGGTTGGTTCTGTTGTAACAGTGTTCAAGGTCAAGGACGACGACCTTGGCCTTGATGGTCACATCCGGTTCAACATTGGGTCAATAGTTACAGGTTAGGTGGCAAACCTTTTCAAATAACAATCTGAACGAAAGAAAAGGATTTTAATTTAATTATTGTATGATATATTTACATACATAAATTGATGATGTTAAACAAATCATTAATATATGTGTCCTCGACAGCTTCAGGTATGGCAAATTAACTAATATAGGCCTAAATAAGGGCCCTTTAATCATACGTATTCTCATCTCAAAAAACTTTTCTTCTGTACATGAAGTCTTGTGTCCAGACTGGCAGCCAAACTTTCTGGTATTACGCAATATGAACCTCGTTTTAAGTTCGCTTCCACCGCGATTTGGAGCACTAGATAGCTGAGTCCTATTTCCAGACGTCTGCCTGATGTAAATATACATAATGACAACGTCTATATGAAGGTTTTATTATCAGTCAAATAGTAGATCTTTAAAACTCGATTATCTACAGAACCAATGGCTCAGATATTCTTATTGTCATATCGGGTTAGGCTAATGTGATACGAAAGGGCTATGAATCAAACATTTACATGTAGATGTTCAATATAAGTTTTAATGGTGAACTACTGTGCCTAGGAGTACTTTGTTAATATTTCTGAAATACCGTATGCGTTAATCGAAATTTAAATCCTCTCACAGGACCCGCTTTCTCATCAAGAAAGGCAAAATTCAAAATATGACAATTTCTTGTTTTCAGTGAAAATCTAACAACAGCCTTGAAGATAAAACCAATATTACACTCCAATTTACATTATATGTGTTACATACGACTGCTTATTCATATATGTAACCTTGTGCTTGAGGTTTCTAAAATTGCCTTTGGAATTTTGGATGGCGCCGCTGGACATTACTTGACTTTCGTTCATAAGTAACGATTTTGCACCTATTCATTGACACCATATTGAAGCAATTTACAATGAATTGATTATTTTGGAGACAGTTACAGATAAAGTTCGACATATGTTTATTCAGCAACATATTCATTATTACTTAAAACATTTTAAATGTCAATTTTGAATATATCTTTAACTTAATCTTTCGAATTGAATCATTCAGTCTTTGAATTCTGCTTTTGCAGATTTAGGCAACAACGCCACAGATGTATTCTCATTAGAGCCTGACACAGGAGTCCTTAAACTCAACAAAGACCTACTCAAGACCCAAGGAAACACAACCATCAATTACTACAGTGTTGTGATCATTGCCTCTGATGGAGGACACGAACCCAAGTCCATCAACGGAACTCTCAGGATAAATATTCAGCCCACCAGTAACCTTGCTCCAGTATTTGAGAAAAACGTATTCTCTGTCAGCATATCCGAAACAGCAGGAGTTGGTGATGTTGTCGTTGATGTGAACGTTACTGATCCGGAAGGGAAAGACATAACTGTGGAAATAGTTGGTGCTCAATCTGATGTTTTCAGTTTCAATGGGACTTCAATGGTGCTCAAAAAGAAGCTGAATTTTGAGAAGACTAGATACTATGTTGTCCAAATAAGGTATTGAAATAATGTATACATATGAGGATGTTTTTAATTTCGAATCGGAAATCATTCGCGTTTTTGGTGCTTAATCCTTGTGAACATGATTTTTTATTATTTTCCTATTTTCTAAAGAATAGCTGCAATCAATCTGAATCGGACCTTTGCTTTTTTAAACGATCATATTCCTCCCTACTGTTGAAGAGTGACCTTATTTTTTCGCTTTTTTATAAAATTGTAAAATCCTACCCAGATCCACTGACGGAGATATGGAGTCGACCTCTGTAGTTTATGTCACTGTCAACAATACCTTTGATGAAGCACCATCTATCACCATGGAAACGAGTCCGACCATTGTAGAAGAACTTCCGGTAAACACTGAATTGACAGGGTGGTTTGCTGTTGAGGACTTGGACGAAGAAGACAAGTTAACATTCAGTATAAGCGGTTCGTTGAAGTTACATGTTAATAATCAGCTTCCTATTTAACGCTTGCCGTCCTGCCACTTTAATCATTAAGGCAATGTATCTAAAATGATTCGTTTCATGTTAAGGTAGCTGTGAGATAGTGATATTAAATATGTATTGCATTGACAACATAAATATATCTAAACGAATTCATCTTCTTTCCGAGAAAACTATGTGCTTTAAGGAACGTAAAGTGCTGAAGCATATGAAATGTGTGTCTCCAACGACCAAAATTTATTTTTGCCCTCCCTCAGCATAATTTTCGAAAAATACAGTTCTAATCGCTTATTAAAATCAGAATAAAAACCATGAAAAATAATTAAAACTTTTTAGTATAAGCCAGTGACACATAAACATGGTTTTACTTCCTACACCAAATTTCTGCATAACCTAAACGGCGTTCAAACGATTACAAAACCGGCACGACCAACAAACAACTAGTCGAAATATATTTTTGTTTTAAAAAAACTGTATCTTTTCAGGTAATGACTCGAACTATCTGACGATTAATGCTAGTACCGGACTTCTGAGAGTAGCTCAAAGACTTGATGCTGATGGTGTGAATGGGTTGAAGATTCTTCAAGACTTGATGTTAACTGTGATTGACAAAGGAGGGAACTCGGCCAATTTTACATTCAACGTCACGGTAGAAAATGTCAATGATAACGTGCCCAAATGCTCTCAATCCATCTATCAGACAAATGTCATAGAAGAAACGTCTTTAAGTAAGTGCCACTTCAGCACTGTTCACATTGAGTTAATTCGGTTTTTAGTTTACATGATAATTAGTTACATTAGAACAATACCTTAACATACACACGAATAATCTCTAATGCCCCACATTTACCTGCAAAGTACACCTATTGTTAATCGAAAGTTAAATGTGTTTTTTGTCCCCAACCGTGTTGTGGAGTGGAAGAAATTAGCTTTTTCAGCCCATGGGTCCCTCCGTGTGTTCGCCTAGTCACGGGCGGGATAACGCAGTGGAATGCGCGTGTGGCCTCTGATCAAGAGGTCCGTAGTTCAAATCCCACCAGGGGCTCGGCAACTTTTTCTGCAGTAGACAACTGTTCTACACGCAGTAAGGTTTGGGTGCAATTCTACATTGAATTTCAGCGCAGTACCACTCATGGTTCGCTAGTTTCAGCCGATGCTCGCAGGTTTTATCGCAATGAAAACCTCACTGGTTTTAGGGCTTTCTCCCTACTAAAAAAACTAGCGGCCGTGATTTAAGTGAAATACTCGTGAAAGCGGCCTAAAACTCAAATCACCTAACCTCACCTCACCTACTCACTCTCCGACCGTCATAAACATTATAACTTAGGAGGAAGTATTTAACCGTGGCCTTTTATGATCATTTATCATACTTATTGATATTTCAATAATTAATATAAACTTTAAAAGGAATACCGGATTCAAAGAGTTTTAGCTTTTTTTAATTGCACAGATTCTTTTCCCTATTTTAAGAAAAACTGATTTTTCAGTTTATAAGTATTCTTTTATCTGTTTAAGAGCTATTTTATTGTATGAAATTAAAAGTACATCTGAGATTACATTACAAAGTTGTAATGATTGATTAAAGACAATGTCACAATGTAAAATAACACCAGTGATAATTTTCCTAATAATACAAATTATAAAATATCATCAAGGTTATTCCTACTTTTCATCCTTTGCTACCAATAGTTATTTTCGGCTTTATTTTAGCAGCTTTTGATAAAAAGTAACTTTCATTTTATTTTACAGATGGAAACATTCTACACCTTGATTGTCATGACAACGACGCAGGAGACAACCAAACTATAACTGCTGAACTTGTGCATACAAACACAAACATTACCTTTTATATCGAGGACATGCACGTGTATGCTAATCTTTCTGACGTTGATTATGAATCATCGCATGAAACAGAAGTGTTTTTGACTGTCTACATTACGGATCGCCCAAACACAACAAAACCAAATAATGAACAAATCGTGATACACATTCTGGTTTGTAAATATTATATCACTTGACCAAATAGAATTTTCGTAAAGTATTGTTTCAGCTAATTTCTATTGTAATTTCTTTTAACAACTTTTTTTATTAAGCGTAATAATAATAATTTTAGAGAAGACATTTTCCTTACAAATAATAGTCAAAAGATTTAAACTATGATAATAATTTACACATTAATATTCTTAACCATCAACTTCTTCTATGTAATATTCTTACGTCCTCAAAAACTTTGATAAATGCATATTGATATTTCTCACAGATTACAGGTAAAAACGAGTTCGAACCACAATGGTTTGAACCTACTCCAGATACCAACAACACGTTCCCGCCAGTGAGTGTCGTTCAAGATGCCGAGGTTGGTTCTGTTGTTACAGTGTTCAAGGTCAAGGACGAAGACCTCGGCCTTGATGGTCACATCCGGTTCAACATTGAGTCAATAGTTACAGGTTAGACCACCATTTGATGAAACGGATCATTAATCTACGCGACTACACTGGTGGTTTATGATTACATTTGTATGCATAACTTACTAATTTTCTTCATAATCTTTCCCTAATTCAGAAGATCCAATTTGTAGAAAATTACAGGATGTCCACATATCACCCGTGCCACCGATATTGATGTCAGATAAATTCAGAATGGCGAATGTGAAACCTTGTTATAACCTTAATGACCTACATAAGTTGGTCAACATCTAATATTTTAATGGTGTATGTTAAATGATTATAACACATTCTGTAGTAACATGGTTGTATTAAATGGTTTTGACATGGATTTTTTTCTAGATGCTGGTAACAACGTCACAGATGTATTCTCAATAGAGCCTGACACAGGCGTTCTTAAACTCAACAAAGACCTACTCAAGAACCAAGGAAACAGCACCATCAGTTACTACAGTGTTGTGATCATTGCCTCTGATGGAGGACAGGAACCAAAGTCCATCAACGGAACTCTCAGGATAAATATTCAGCCCACCAGTAACCTAGCTCCTGTCTTTGAGAAAAACGTATTCTCTGTCAGCATATCTGAGACAGCTGAGGTTGGTGATGTTGTCGTTGATGTGAACGTTACTGATCCGGAAGGGAAAGACGTTACTGTGGAAGTAGTTGGTGCTCAATCTGATGTTTTCAGTTTCAATGGAACTGCAATGGTGCTCAAGAAGAAGCTGGATTTTGAGAAGACTCGGTACTATGTTGTCCAAATAAGGTATTTAAATAATGCATACATCTGAGGATGTTTTTAATTTCCCATCTGAAATCTAGATTTCGAGAATAATCTACTCTACGTTGTCCAAATAAGGTATTGAAGCGGATTGCAATGTAGATTTCGCATTTGAGGTGTGACATAACAACATTGAATGACAGGTTAGATTTGGAAACTGTCGTTTGGCATGCTGTTGTTTTCTATGATAAATTGTTTTATTCGTTTGTTTGGGGAGAACAGGCGAAGTTTGTCACTCTTAACACAAATTCACGTTAATTCTTACGTTAGAGGTGGCATCACAGCAATTAATGAATTTAGCCTATTGTTTTCGTATAAACATTATAAATCAATAAATTTAAACTCTGTTGTCTTCCTTTATAAATTATCAATGTGTCTCTTGTGAAGCAGAGATGTTTTCTTGATACCTGTCAAGTTAGCTTTTTTGATACCACTGCTACCTCATTCCCAGATCCAGTGACGGAATCGTGGAGTCTACCTCTGTTGCTTACATCAAAATCAACAACAGCTTTGATGAACCACCATCTATCACCATGGAAACAAGGCTGACAATTGAAGAAGAACTTCCAGTCAATACTGAATTAACAGGGTGGTTTTCCGTTTTTGACATGGATGAGAAAGACAACTTAACATACAGGCTTAGTGGTCAGTTTAAGTGTGTTCAAATTAAGGGTTTTTGTACATAATCGAAACGGTATACGAAACTCAAGCGTGTTGAATTATTTGGAGAATTAATTATATTGAGATCTATGTTCTTTACTTAATTTTTCAAACGAGATGTAACTGATACCTTCACTTGCCTGATAACGATGATTCATGTTTACAGAAATTAAGATTTTTTTTTGGAATAAAAAGACAACCCAAAGAACATGTACTTCTTTTAAATCCCTTTGTATTTATAGGAAATGACTCTGACTATTTGACCATCGATGCTAGTACCGGACTTCTGAGAGTAGCTCAAAGACTAGATGCTGATGGCTTGAATGGTGTGAAGATGCTTCAAGAGTTGACATTAACCGTGATTGACAAAGGAGGGAACTCGGCCAATTCAACATTTAACGTCACAGTTGAAGATATAAACGATAACTTGCCAAAATGCTCTCAATCGATCTACCATGCAAATGTCATAGAAAATACATATTTTAGTAAGTCTCATATCGTTGATTTTTAGGATCAAACAAGACACCTTTTCATTTGTACTCTGAAAATTCGAATTTTTATCTTACTGTATGCCGGTAATGGTTTATAAAATTCTTTTTACGAAAAGAAATGATTTTATTCCTATATTTATATCTACGACTATTCCGTCTTCTTATTTATTGTTTTTTAAAAACAGATTAATGAGTAAAAGTATTTAAGTTAAAAAAGTCCATTTTCCCCTGAAGACTAGTCATCACACAAGAAATTAGTATTGAAAGGTCTATCATCCGTCCGATTCGATGTTTTTCATGTAAATATGTTCCTTTTATGAAAACATAAATATTGTTATTCATATATTAGAAATATTTTTGTTTTGCTTTGGAATATTCAAAGATCTCTCGTTCAAATTAAGCTGTTATATTTTCCCTTCCCATGTCGCATGGGGAATGTAGGTTTCGGCTTGGTCCGTCCATCGTCCATCCAAGTTAAAGGAGAAGCTTTTCTCAACAACTGTTTACACGATAACAACATTTTGTGTAAAGTAAAAGACATCTTCTCTTACAGATGGAAGCATTCTACACCTTGATTGTCATGACAACGACGCAGGAGACAACCAAACTATGGCTGCTGAACTTGTGCATACAAACACAAACATTAGCGTTCATATCGAACACATGCACATATTCGCCAATCTCTCTGATGTTGATTATGAATCATTACAAGAAACAGATTTGTTTTTTAATATCTTAATTATGGATCGCCCAAACACAACGAAACCAAATATTGAGCAAATAGTGATACATGTGCTGGTTTGTAAATTTTATATCATTTGAAGAAAAAGAATTTGTGCAAATAATACAAAATATTCATATTTATTTCTTCTTCTTCTTCCTCTTCTTATTATTCCATTAACAACTTTTTCCTTTAGTGCATCCCTCTAAAGTTCTTACTAATCTGTAGTTTTTTAAACTAATTTGCTTTACAAAAGATAATCAAATGATCATTCTGCTACATCAGCAAATATGTTTACCCGGAGCTGCTTCAAAACTCTCAAATGTAACAGGATTTCAAGAGATTAAAGCTTTTTAAAAATTAACACTTTATTTAGTTAACCATAGTTTTATATAATTATCTGAAGTCTCCAACAAGGTGACATATTGATTATTCATACAGATTGTCGGTAAGAACGAGTTCGAACCACAATGGGTTGAACCCACTCCAGATGCCAACAAAACGTTCCCGCCAGTGAATGTTGCTAGAGATGCCGAGGTTGGTTCCCTTGTTACAGTGTTCAAGGTCAAGGACGAAGACCTCGGCATTGATGGTCACATCCGGTTCAACATTGGGTCAATAGTTACTGGTTAGTGTTTCAGGGGCTACCGATTATATTACGAAATAAAGAAAATAATCCAAAATCTATTTATATTACTTGTTGTTATTTCAACGTATGTTTACATCTATAATGCGTTGATGCTAAACTTATATTCTGGGCAATTTTATATAAGTGATAAAGATAAAGGGCCATTTCTAAATTTCCCTTCATGTATTTTCAATTCTATAAACAAGATGTGTAGCAAAATGGTGGTCTTTTTATTCTCGGCATTATTTGATACAATCATAAAATATTTTTCTAGATGCTGGCAACAACGTCACAGATCTATTTTCCATAGAGCCCGACACAGGCCTCCTTAAACTCAACAAAGACCTACTCAAGAACCAAGGAAACACAACCATCAATTACTACAGTGTTGTGATCATTGCCTCTGATGGAGGACAGGAACCCAAGTCCATCAACGGAACTCTCAGGATAAACATTCAGCCCACCAGTAACCTAGCTCCTGTCTTTGAGAAAAACGTATTCTCTGTCAGCATATCTGAGACAGCTGAGGTTGGTGAAGTTGCCGTTGATGTAAACGTTACTGATCCGGAAGGAAAAGACATTACTGTGGAAGTAGTTGGTGCTCAATCTGATGTTTTCAGTTTCAATGGGACTTCAATGGTGCTCAAGAAGAAGCTAGATTTCGAGAAGAATCGATACTACGTTGTCCAAATAAGGTATTTAAGCTGATTACAGTGTAGATTTTGCATTTGAGGTGTGAGTGACAGGTTAGATTTGTGAACTGTTGTTTGGCATGCTTTTGTTTTCGTTGATAAAATTTATTATTCGTTTATTTAGGGAGAACAGGCGAAGTTTATCACTCTTAACACAAATTCACGTTAATTCTTATGTTAGAGGTGGCATCACAACAATTAATAAATTTTAGCCTATTGTTTTCGTATAAACATTATAAATCAATCAATTTAAAGTCTATTGCGTCGAGAAGACGCGGTACTACGTTGTCCAAATAAAGTGAGCAGATCTAAATCTATCAAATGTATTGCTGTTTATACCTTTCACTGTCATTTATATGTACATATACTTAGCTTTACAATAACATCGAACGCATTTATTCAATTAAAAGCAACAGCACATGTCTTTTGAGGAGTACCATCATAAAGTTTATCGATTTAATGTATGTTACATGTACAACAACTAGTCTATATTTAATGCTTTCTTTTATCTTTGCAATCTTTATGAAACGTTGTCTAATAAAAAATGTAAAATGTTAATGTTATTACAAAAGAGGCTTTTCATTGAAGCGCTCCTTTCAAAAGAATTATAGTGTTTAAGCTATGCAAGTAAGGCGTCGTTATGGATAATAACATTTCGAAGTGTTATATTTCATTCATCTGTTAGATAGTAGGGGAAACAGAGGTTGCATTTGGCTTGAAATGAAAGAATTCTTACCAAGTGTTAGGAACTCAATCACAGATAATGAAAGAACAAATCTTAAGAAGGTACTCAGTAAATGCAGACGTATATTCATAGATGCTTAATTAAAGTGTTGATTGAATAGTGATTACATGCCACAATTCAATCGTATGAATTGTATCTTTGCCATTGAATGAAAATGTCAAATTGTGTTTATTCCTGGCAAAGAATAGATTTCTATTTGTCAAATTAAAAACCAATTTACTTTATAATGCCTTGGTAATCATTCCCACTTAAGGTATCGCATTATTGTAAACTTTTTAGGATATATTTCATATCTAAATTCAATTACATCTTAAATAACATTCTGTTCAAGTCTATGGTGTTAAATCCATTTGAAAATGATTTTTGAGTATTTTTCTATACATAGTATAGCTGCAATCAATCTGAATTAATCCCATTCCGACCTTTTTTCTTACAAATGGTCAAAATTTGCTACCAACTATTGTAGAGTGACTTCATATTTTTTGCTTTTTGATAACTTTGTAACATCTTTCCCAGATCCTCTGACGGTGACATGGAGTCCACATCTGTAGTTTCCGTCGCTATCAACAACACCTTCGATGAGCCACCATCTATCACTATGGAAAAGAATCTAACCATAAAAGAGGAACTTCCGGTTGGCACTCACCTAACAGGGTGGTTTTCTGTTGTTGATTTGGACGAAGAGGACAACTTGACATACAGTCTAAATGGTTAGTAAATAAAATAACATTGCAAACCTACCATAATGTATTTTAATTCATATAAACTATATACCTTGGTATCAATCAAAATAACAGTATAGCTTACGGCGTAGTACATCATAATGAAATAAGTTCAATTGCTCATCCCTCATGATATTAAACATGCTCAAAGCGTCCAATATATCCTGTCATCTACCATAAGAGTTGAAATACATTGTATATACATTGGGACATGTTGGGAAGGCTGTGTACAGGTGTACTCGCCGATAACGAGTTCTGTATATTTTCCAAATCCTCATGACAACATTAGTTCTGTTACGTATTTAGGGGCTGATTCTTCAAAAAGTATATAGCAAATAAATTGTCCTGTTTTCATCGATTTTCACCGATTGTGACACTTGTCTTCTTATGTAAATTCAGGGAATGACTCCAGCTATCTGTGGATTGATACTACAGAAGGTGCGCTGACTGTAGCACAGAGAATTGATGCTGATGGTGTTGAAGGCATTACAATGCTAAAAGATTTGACTTTGACCGTTGAAGACAAGGGAGGAAATTCTGCTAACATCACTTTCAACGTAACAATTCTAAATATCAACGATAACGTCCCAATCTGCTCTCAGTCCTTCTACAGAGCAAATGTCACAGAAAATACTCCAACTGGTAATTTCCTTCTTCATGTATCAAAATAAGTCCTCACCCTAAAGATTTGAATTTTCTTAACAGGCGTTCCAGAGTGTATTAAACAATTTTTTTCAGCTTCCATACAAAGTATTTTTTAAAATTTTCAACCTGTTAGAATTCATTTAGTTTTTTCTTAAGCATTATGACATAATACGACAGATTATACGTTTTCTTCGTCATAAAAGAGTAATTATACCATAGCTTTTACACGGTGTAATAACACTCGAGATAGAAAGCTAATTTATATCTTATAATCATATCAAAACTTTAAATAACTTCATGCATGAGCACATTATAAATCATTTGAGACAATCCCTAGACAATCCTGATCCATACTATGCTCGAATGATGTGAACTCTTGTAAACGTGGTAAGCGAAATTAGGGGACATCATCAACGTTGAAAACTTTTACTAAGATAAAAAATTAATTGAATTAAACCTTTATTTTGAAAATCGTTTATCGTAAAAATAAATTGCAACGTTTGTCAGACCGAATAGTAGCCAGCTTAAAAGTGAACCACACCTCCACCTATTATAGACGGTCCGCTGTTGTCACTCAACTGCACCGACCTGGACGACCCCGACACGAACCTCTCAGCCCGTATCCTGGATTCTACTCTGAATGAAACCTTCTCTGTGGAGGGACTGCAGCTCTACACCAACAGCTCCCTGCTAGACTATGAGTCCATGGACTCCCCGTACTTCACATTCATGCTTTCTGTGTCTGACTCGGGGGAGGTGAGGGACTGTATCACATCCGTGGTCGTTCATGTTCAGGTGAGTCGGACATTGATCTCGGTTGACTCTTCTCTTATGGTGACACAACGCTTCATCTTTATTACATATCTTACAAAAATTCTTCATCAAAGGCATCCTACAGCATGTATGAAATGGCTATTCATAAACCGAAATCTTTGCAAGTTAGTTATCATCTATTTTCGGAATCACATAACGATGCACTTATGAAGAGATTCTTACGTCAACTGGTGACTAATTTTAAATCAGTCTATCTTAATCAGACTGATTTTAACGAATATCAGTGCCTAAATCTTTAAGGTTGTCTCAAAGAACGAGTTCATGCCACAATGGAAGTCACCTTCAATTAACAATGGCTCCTTTACGCCTCTGACCATCGCCCGAGATGCAAAACAAGGGACGGTAGTGGCGATGTTCACAGCCTTAGACGGGGATAAAGGAGTGGATGGTGACGTTTTCTATAGTCTCGGACCTGTCGCTACAGGTAGGAAGATTACTAACTGTGAATTACAAACAAACTTTTCAAATCAATGTTATTTCAAAGATTTGTTTAAAACATTGTATTTACTAATAAGAGGAGTGGAAGTAAGTTATCCAACTGAAAATACACTCTTTTTCTGCAGATTCTGGAGACAATGTTTCAGAAATATTCCAAATCGAACGAAAATCCGGAAGTCTATATCTAAATACCAGCCTCCTTGGACAGAACGACATTAAACACTACGACATTGTGGTGAAAGCTTCCGATGGTGGTGATTCTCCGAACAATATTCAAGGATCGGTTAAGGTATCTGTTACTACCTCCGGCAACCAACCCCCTCATCTTGACTCGTCCCTGCTTAAAGTTTCCGTCTCAGAGTTGTTTTCCCCCGGTGAGGTGATAACGAACATATCAGCTTCAGATCCAGATGGAGGCAACGTGACCTTGACATTGAAAGGCAACCAATCACTGTTTGCGTTTGATGGGGGCAGGCTTGTGTTGGAGGGGACACTTGATTTCGAAAAGGAAAGATCGTATGTTTTAGAAGCAAGGTAATAACTCATTGTTGATAAATATATTTGTTGATAAAAAAATAATGTAATCATTAAAGCAAATATTATTTGAATTTCCTCATGTCCTGAAACTAAAATACAGACAAACGAAGAAAACTTCAATGAACATTTTAAACTTATTTGAAATGATACTTCCATAATGAGGTTACAACATTTTAGGTATGAATGAACTTATATGTCATAACAACAAAGGTTTTCGATGCTTCAGTGCAAGCGACACAGAAAGTGAGACCCCCTTTATAATAGAGGTTACAGTTGAGAATGAATATGACGAACGTCCACAGATACATATCATGCCGGAGGCCACATTACAAGAAGAAATACCAATAGGAACAACCCTCAGTGATCTGTACAGTGTCACTGATGGCGACATGGACGATAACTTCACATTCCTTCTGAAAGGTAGCTGAAATACATTAAGATAATGGTTAAATGTAAAAAATCAATATTCCGGTGCAGTGATATTGCAGTATATTAAGACATTCCGTAATGTAATGCCTTAATGCAATTGTCTTTTCGGTAATGTTTAAATTATGTTTTCGCATTGTCAGCAAGTGTTTACGTTTTGTTAAAGGAAACGACAGCGACATCTTCGACACGAATCCAGTGACGGGTGACCTCATTCTCAAGTCGAGGCTAGATTATGATGGGGACAATGGTCACCATGTCCTGTCTGACCTCATACTTATTGTTATGGACAAGGGAGGCAACTCTGCAAACGCCTCATTCAACGTGTCCGTTGACAATATCAACGATAACCCACCCGTGTGTCACAAGTCATTCTATAAAATCAACATGACTGAAAACACGACATACGGTGAGATTATAAAAAATAATTATGTAACTGAAACTTCCTGGTTGTGAAGGACGTATTTTAAGGAATATTTGGATGAAAGGGTTTTCAGTTGGAAACATGCATTTACTCAACCTCACTTGCAGTATGTTTTTGTCGAAATCTGGATTAACATTAGTTTCATGAGAAAAAAAGTTAGTAGACGGATTTAAATTAAAATTAAGATCGATGAACAGTAAACTTTGAAATGTTTACTAATATCATTATCAATCAAAATTTTCGTATCTATGCAGTAGCTTTGCACTCATTGCAATTGATTAATTTCCTTTGTAGCATGTTTTCGTTTTACCAATCAACTCTTGTTCAGTCTGTCAAACGGAATCACAGAAGTAACTTAAAAAGTAACTAAATCGTTATTTTTTTATATGAAGCCGAGCCCCTGCTGACCATTTTCTGTACGGACCTGGACCCAGGAGACGAGAACCTGACCACGCACCTGTTGGAAGACCACGTGAATAGCACGTTCCGCTTAGATGGTCAGCAGGTGCTTGTGGACGGACAGATGGATCTGGAAACCTCACAGGAGACACAAGTCATCTTGACACTGGCCATAGCTGACCAGCATGGAGAGGCTAGTCATACTACGACAGTGATTGTCTTAGTTGAGGTACTCGTTTAAGAGATTCGTGCATTCCTACCGAAATTTTGCATTAAGAGGCAGAATTTCTGCGTTGCTATCTTTATCAAAACTAAATGCAGAAACAAAATATAAATTATAAACTTCAAATAATTTATGTAGATGGATTATGCGCATTTACATATATTATTTTTATACTGGAAAAGTACAAGAAATGCACAAGAAACAAAATGACTGCAGAATATACAAACATAGAATTATTTGAAATTTGATTTACGAAGATCTTTTTAGCATTATAATATACATTTCATTGGATCTTTGTTTTCAAGATCTTATCAAAAAATGAGTTTGCACCTGAGTGGAAGTCTCCTAAAATAGAAAACGGAACATTCCCATCAGTGAGGATCGGCCAAGACGCCAAGAAGGGAACTGTGATACAGGTGTTTCAAGCAACTGATCAAGATATGGGAACCGATGGGGACATCACATACAGTCTCCATCACGTGACTGATGGTAATATACGTTTATCACTTCGCAGCCATCAAATGATGATCGATATTAAGTGATAGACAAAAAGTTGCATTTGATTCAAGAACTCATATCTTAAATAACCTGGATTTATTTCAGATTCTGGCGGCAACGTCACAGGACTGTTTGGAATGTCCTCACAGACAAGGAGTCTCTACCTATTAGACAGCATGTTGAACCTGACAAACATCAAGAATATAAAATACTTTGATATCACTGTGCAAGCCACAGACAAGCAGTATTCTATTCACGGAAACATCCGAGTAACTGTGAAGCACTCCGGCAACAAGCCCCCGTACCTTGAGGAAAGTCTGTACTCGGTTACAATTCCAGAGTCGGCGTTGCCAGGGACGACCGTTCTCAATGTCACGGCTACAGACCCAGATGGTGGAAATGTTACTCTCACACTCTCGAACAAAGATGGCGGCGTGTTTACATTTGATGACCTTCAACTAAAAACTTTGATTCATCTGGACTATGAAAACATCTCGTTTTATATTTTGCAATCAAGGTCAGTTAATCCTGAAAATTTGACATTAGAATCAATGAGTTATCAAATTATTGATTAAACCGTAGAAGCTCATTACACTATGTGACAAAGTAAAGTTGAAGATGAAATTCAACAAGACATTATCAGGATAAGATAACAAATAAAGTAATACGTCAGACTCCTTTTAGAATTTATTGACTTGGTATTGATAACAACACCAAGTGGTAGTGTCACAATGGTAGTGACACAACTGAGTTGAAATGAAAATGTCTTTTCTAGTAAGCAAAGCGAACATGCTTGTTTCTCAACATCTCAAGTGCATTCCTATCAATGGCAATTCTTCCAACAACAGTGCAAGCGATGGAGAACATGACGTACCTTTCTTCGTGCACGTCACTGTGGAGAATCTATACGACGAGGTTCCTGCTGTGACACTCTATGGGAACTTGGAGATTCAGGAGGAGCTGCCAGTTGGAACTGTCTTAAAGGATCTCTTCAAGGTCACTGACGCTGACAAGGGAGATAACCTCACTTACATCCTGTCTGGTGAGTTAAAGCTTTAGATTAAGATCGAAAATAGTTCTGAACGTATTCGGGGTAATACCTTGACTATGTTTTCGAAATGCGTATAATAGAATCATGTCTCTATACTTACTTTTTTGTGAAATTTAATTTTAGATGCAAGGAATAATAATCGTTGATGCATTGAATGTGAAGGTAGCATACATAGCGTATGTTGATCATAAAACCACTTGTACTTATTTCAGGTAATGGTACATCATATTTCGACATCGATGCGCTGTCTGGAGACATGATCCTTACATCAAGACTCGACCATGACGGGGTTGATGGCTTTCACTTTATAGATGACCTCGTTTTGATAGTCACTGACAAGGGAGGCAACTCTGTGAACACTTCACTTAATATAACTATTATGGACGTCAATGACAACGCACCCGTTTGTGAATATTCACTTTACAAAGTGAATGTTACTGAAAACACCGTATACAGTACGTATTAACATCAAGTTAATTATGAATATTTTACGAATGTCGCAGACATTTAACACTCTATAGCTATGTAACACATGCGACAATCTATTCATTTTATGACATATTTCTTCCAAGTTCAATATATTATAATTGCTACTTTTCGAAATAAAAATTTGACCCATTGAATTCAGAAGCCGAAATGACATGTCAATTCTATATGGAATACTAGTTAATATAGTTTCTATTAACCGATCTATCTGAGATTTATAAGTTTCCAAATTACGTTTGACCAATTCAAGCGAGTCGATCATGGACGACCTTACACATTCGAAATGTCACCGTAATTACCAATTGAACACATTTGAATGAATTTGTGAAATACCGAGATCGTAAATGCAAAACATATTTTGGAAATAACTTAACAAATATCATCAAGTTAAATATTAAAGACTTGTCCCAATTTTGTCGGAAATGTGCTCAAAAAATTTAGTTGAAGAAATATATAAAAAGGATTTTTTTAACCCATTCCTCTTTTGGGCATATCACATATATGAACCTTGTATATATATAGTAGAAAGGAACCCTTTACATATTGAAATTAGAATAGAATATAGGAAATTATTAGCATTATAACAAAGGTTTGTTCAGCAGCTGTATATCCAATGCTCAGCAATACTTCTTTACACATTCGTAAACAACAAAGATGCGCTCCTAAAAATCTTTCCACTTGTCTTTGTTAAAATATAAGTGCTCTTTCATCGTGTTACTAATATTCTAGATGATCCTCTGTTGGAGATGTCTTGCACGGACATGGACAGTGACGACGTCAACCTCACTGTCTCGTGGGTAGACGACGTTGACAACAACACATTCAAACTCAATGACCTTGCCCTCTTTGTGAACGGAAGTGATATTGATTACGAGGCTCTGGTGAAGAGGGAGACAACGTTCATTTTAGATCTGAAAATCGAGGACAGACCAGGGTCATATAACTCTCTGACGACATATGTAGTTGTCATTATAGAGGTAATTGGTGTATGAATAGTGGAGGTCGATATTTTGTACTTGAAGACAATTTCCTGTAAAATAAGTAAATGTAGTATTTTTAAAAGTGGCACATTGACTATTTTCATAAACTATATGCTAAATATGTATCCCAAACATAAAAAAAACTACATGTTTTCATTGAAAAGAAACTTATGTGCTCATATTCATGTAGTTAGTTTTTTTCGTTTATGTATCAAACGCTGCCATTCAACAAATAAAGTTTGACTCATTTCCGGTCTTACATTTTCCGGTCTTGATGGAAAATAATCATTGTTTAAACATTGTTTTGTCATTTGAATGACGCGTTGAGCGCTCGTTGATAATTCACGTAAATACTACACTTTTCAATGCCGAACACAATTCATAAAATTAAGCAAACCAGTCTATCAAAAGCTGTAAAATATTAAAGTAGATACAACCAACATCTAATAACAAGAAGTTGTAACGAAGGTAAGGACGCCATATTTTTCTTAATCTTATCTGCAAGACGTCAAAATAAGGACATGTCAAATTCCCATTTCAAAAAATGTTTAATCATTAGGTATTAAAATATTGCAAGGTTTACTTTAAACACGTTTCTTTAAGAGCAGATACTTTTTACAGGTTCTTTCGAAAAACGAGTTCTCTCCAGAATGGAAGTCCCCTAAATTAACCAACGGAACATTCCCATCAATGAAAATAAGCCAGGACGCCAAGACCAACACAATTATAACCTCAGTGGAGGCCACAGATGAAGACGCTGGACCAGATGGTGACGTCATGTACAGTCTAGGACAGGTGACTACAGGTACTATCAATTTTCATCATCATCGTGATCCACCATACAAACTGAACAGAAACATCAAATTTGTTTAATAAGGCTAACTGTAAAGGTTTACTTCGGTTAGATTTATGTTGCCTTGTATCAAATTGTGGTAGAGTTTATTTTGAAAACAATGAAGTCATCAGTCAGGACCGTTTTGCGACATTATGAGTGCCACTGTAAATTCAACGTTGTTTTTCTATCCATTTTACTTACACAAATTGATTTCCTTATTTCACGATACCTTTTGATTTGAAGAACGTTAACAATGAAGCTCATTATTACTGATCTCTAAAATATTTAAGTCTGTAAACTTCCATACTCCGGTAATATGTTACTGGTCTCTTGGATAATGATGAAGCCATCGATTCATCAGACCAGACAGTTAATGTGACGTTATATATTGTTAGTTTCTTTGTTAATTTTCTATATTATGTACTTAAAACGTTGACTGCCTTCATTCTCTATACTTTTAATAATAATGGTGTAATTGTTTAATCTCTAAAGTATTAAATCTGTTAACTTCCAGACTCCGGTAAAAATGTAACTGGTGTCTTCGACATTGCCAAAACAACTGGTGTGCTGTACCTTGCCGATAGCCTCTTGAAACAGAGCGATATAAAGAGCATTAAATACTTTGACATTGGCATCAGAGCGGAAGACGGGGGCGCCTTACCAAAGTCCATTGAAGGGAAAATACGAGTAACAATAAAACATTCCAATAACCAACCTCCTTATATAGAGAAAACTGTCTATAGAGCCGCTGTGTTGGAGTCACTTCCCTCTGGTTCCACCGTTATAAACATCACCGCTACAGACCCCGATGGTGGAAATGTTACCTTGAAGATGGTCGGAAAACAGTATTCCGAGTTTATCTTTGATGGGCATGAATTGAAGCTTTCAATTTCCCTGGATTATGAGACAAAGACTTTCTATGTACTAGAAGGAAGGTGTGTAGTATATTTTATAATTTTTGTAACATAACTTTTATTATTCGGGACATGGCATTGACAAATTATTTTAAATTGAATCAAATAAATGCTTGGAGATGAAGCATCGTAATTCGTTTAGATTTTTTAATTTGTACCCATGAGGAAAGTGTATTTTCTTTTTCAAAAAGCTTTTTATAGCATTCATCAAATTTGAATAAGCCCTTTAGTATACTTTCAAATGTGACGGCACAGTCGCTTTTAAAGATTATTGCATGTGTATCCAAAGAAAAGAAGGTCACTACTAAATTCTAAGCTTCACTGATTAGCGTTAAACAACAACTCTTTTAAAATAACCTATTTTTCTTACTATATTTTCTCCATTACATTCTAAATCTCCTCCAGGGCAAGTGATGGAGAGAACGATGTACCCTTCTTCGTCCACGTGCGTGTAGATAATGTGTATGACGAGGCTCCCCAGATACGCTTGGGTGACCTGAGACAAGTACAGGAGGAGCTACCGCTAGGTTCTAGAGTCCCGGACCTGTACATGGTGTCCGATAGGGATGTCGGGGACAACTTGACCTTTGTGTTGACGGGTTCGTACTTCTGATATTTTGGTCTTCAAATTTGTTTAACTATTTATAACCTCAAAAAGCTGTTATGGACATGTTCAACTGGTATTTGGAGTAAACTGGTTCTTAGACATGTGACGTGTTCATTATAAAAAGAATTGACGATCAAATTTCCCTTTAAAATCTTTTACACAGAGTACTAACAAATAAATCTGTGTATTCTATGTTTTTTAAAAGTTTAAAACTTGTTTATGGTTTAAAGTTAACCGAATAACGAATAACGTCTAATTTAGTATAATTACTTAAATCACTATGATCGATTATGAGTTATATGTAGATATAAAAAGTAGATACATACTTATATCCTTAATAAATGGCATCTACCATCTCGCCTTAACCGTGGCTTAAATCATGATTCCAATGGAACCATAACCGGTTAGTAGGATTGACTGTTAAAGTCATAAACTCTCAAACTCCTCAAAATCTGCGTCCATTTTCAAATGTTTGGTTATGCCATTTTTGTGATTGTCAGGAAACGATAGTAGCGTGTTCGCTGTAGACCCAAGGAGTGGTCAACTGAGCATTGCAGAGAGACTGGACTCTGATGGCCAGTGGGGTAGGCAGGTGCTCGAAAACCTGACCTTGACTGTCACAGATAGGGGTGGTCTTACAACTAATGTTACTTTCAATGTGATAGTAATAGACCGTAACGATAACCCACCCAAGTGTTCTCCTGTGGTCATGAAGTTTGCTGTCACAGAAAACACAACAGGTATGGCCTAATAGCTAGTTCAAATAAGTCGTTTTTAAAATACATTTTCCTTCAAGGTGTCCTATTCTCAATTACTATTTTTATGTTCATCTCACTTTCGAAGAGAGGTTACTTTAGTCTTTTCTGACAACATGACATCTGTTGCACGCTGGTCATATGCCTTGGTAATTAAAAAAATTTTCTTCGCTCTGAAAACCTGCGATACGGACACCACTCTTTATTTTCATCAAATCAAATATCTTTTTATATCTCAGACTGATTCTGCCTTATAAGAAAATGTAATTCTTTTTGGTAGTGAACCGAATTCTCAGATTAAAACAAATCTCTCATTGCACGACGAACTTCTAATGCAGCGTTAGAATTCTCTGGAAATGTTGTATTGTAACAAAGGTACATGTTAGTCTGGAAAATTCACTCGAGTAATTTCTGAGGAGAAAATGCGTCATGAAGAGGTGTTAAAGCATGTCCCTGAAACTTGTTAGTGTAATATCTAAGCACAATTACAACAAATGCTTCCTGAACGTAGTGATTGGCCATTACAATCTCCGAGATATTTGCTCAGGGTTGGAAAGGAATTAAATCAAAGTTATTATCAGTAGCCTTGAATGTTTTCTGCTTTGATACATTTGTTTATTGCGATTTTCTCCTGTTAATTTCAGCACTTGAATTTTGTCTTCACTTTAGATGATGAATGTGGGTGGATTATTATACAATATTTTTTTTATCATTGTTCCATTTTCCAGGTACAGTGATTCCAATCAACTGCTCAGATGCGGATACAGGACCGAGCGGAAACATCTCTCTTGAGCTCATGGGGAACGCCAGTAGCCAATTCACTTTGAATGACAGCAAACTTGTCTTTAATTCCGAAAATCTTAATTATGAAATTCCTGACGAAAGATCATTTTTATTGTCAGTTAGAGCTATAGACAAACCAGAAGTAGACACCCCACTGACATCTTCAGTTATTTTGCAAATAGAGGTAGGTTTTGATAGCATCATTTTTCCAAAAGAGCAATTGCTATTGTTGAGAGTTAAACATATTATCTTTATGCAGTATTTTTTATATCATCAACTTTCATTTAAATTTTTTATAGTTGTAATTACATGTCATGCCTTTTCATTTCAGGAAAACCTACAGTAACTAACAATCATGCATGGATAGATTTAACATTCACGTGTTAACATTTTCACGCTTATTCCTCGTCTTGCTATTTGTTACATGTTTACCCGCCCATGTGTTTGTTTGTGTCTTTCGTGGTTAACCGATTCCAAGATAATGCAAATGACTTTGAATATGCAAATGACAAAAATAACTTTAGAATTATAGAAAGCAAATGGAACAATATTTCATCTAACCAATAAACGGTTAAGTTAATGCATTTAACGTTTCATCTTTTTTTCTGTAAAACATCAAATTTGTATAACGACATACAACATTAAGTTTAAACTTTATTTCATCATTTTACATTGGAAATGTTTTCAGGAGAATCTCTAGTGAAAATGTACTAAACGTACAATCAAAATCAATATATTAAGAAACATTCTCTCCCCACAGAAGTAAACAACTAAATTCTTCCCATGTAACGATGGGGAATATTTACTTGCAAGCATTGTGGTGGAGAATGAATCTCCAGATTAAAGTAATCTACCAGGGCTTAGATTTTCGAAGCTCTTTTAGCACTAGGATAGTCGTAAGTACCATCACTTAACATTGGCTTACGACTATCTTAGCACTAAGATAGCTTCGAAATTCTAGACCCTGTTCATTAGGTCTTACCAAAGAACGAGTATGACCCTAGATGGAAGTCCCCGGAGATAGACGATGCTGGCCACTTCGCCAACATGACCATAATGGATTCGACACCCGAGGGGGCTGTCCTCGCCGCCTTTATAGCAGAGGATGAGGACCAGGGGCGGGATGGGGACCTCATCTATACTCTGGACTCCGTCACAAACGGTACTCGATTTTAGTGGTGACAAATGTGTGGACAATGGGACGATATTTTGAATCTGCCCTTTTAATTACGTTTTTCTGGATTGTTATTCCAACAGATTATGAGATGAATCACGAGGACAATTTTGTGTTAACTATACACCGCGGAGTTTTAATTGAGATGGGTCGTAGTGATATTAATCTATAGACGCTTGTTCTGTCAGGATATTAAATCCTTGATGTGTTTTCGTAAAATATAAGGTTTTGACTTCTTCATATAGTTTCATAAAGTTACGTTCATCATATGATATCACCATTATTCATGTATTTGTTGATAAAGGTCATCATTGGTTTCTCATCTGATGTTAAAGGTATTTTTTAATCTTCCAACTAAATTAACCAATGACTTCATACGTTCCTGGAACGATATTTTCCAATCCAGTTCCAGATTGCTAACCTGTTAGGTCCTTGCTTCACCCCCAGACAAAGGGACCAACGCGAGTGACGTATTTTCCTTGGCGAAGACCTCGGGCGTGCTGACCCTACTGAAGAGCCAGAAGGACATTATAGACTCCTCGGAACACTACGACCTCAAGGTGACGGTCTCAGATCAGGGAGTTCCTCCAAGGAACGTCTCTGGAACCGCAACGATTAAAGTGCACAACGTTCTTCCACAGGGAAAATTCAACCAGTCCTTCTTTGAGGCTAAAGTGTCCGAGGACAAGAACGTTGGAGATGTTGTGTACACGATGCCAGATATTTCAAGCGGCAATATGACATTTGAGGTCATCGAGGATGGTGCTAAAATATTCAAGGCAGATGGTTCTGACATTAAGCTAATCAAGAAACTAGATTATGAAACGAAACAATACCACATGGTAAAAATAAGGTATTAAATGCTCTCTTATTATAAAGTCAATGTAGTATTTGCTATAATATCACATTTATTGACATATGTTAAAGATAAACATAATGCAAGAGGCATACTTATAAAATATATTAAGTTATAACATTCCGTCATGGGTGACTCAACGATATATTAGTCCCCGCTTTAGGTTTTGTGCAACGAGCTCAAAGCGAGTTGCAAAAAGAAATAAAACTGCTGGATTAATATATCCCTATGTCACCCGTGAAGGAATGTTATAACGACTTTTTCTTAACAAACGTTTAAATGAACATCACATAGAGAAACTTTAATGTTTAGAAACCTTTTTGGTGAGTACACAGAATGAAAGGAAATCTTGATGTGTTCAATGCGACATACAATTGAAGACCATCACTCTGCACGCTTTTTACTTAGTACCCTTTTTAGGGTGATATCAGTTCTTATCCAGGGTCACGTGGACGTCACGTAAGATAAAGTAACATGATGCCAAGTGCCAAGAATTGCGTCTCTTCCTTAATTGTTCTCAAGAAATTCTGATCTTCATTTGTCACTGAAATAAAACGTTATTACTTGCAATGTTCTGTAGCCTAGACAAATTAATTTCTCATCAAATTGCGTTTGTCTGCTGCTACTGAGTCAAATAGCGGGTCTAGCTGGAACGATCATGTATATTTATGACTAGGCAGAAACGTTATGATTTATTTTCAAACTCCCATGATAAAACATGAATTTCCCCACTTATTCCATATCTTCAACTTGCATGTTATCTACCTTCGTTCATGAATATACCTTTTCATTAAAACCCAGAAAAATATCCCTATGAGGCACGCGAGTACATTACGTCAAGTTTCATTAAAAAAATGTCTGGATCATAACATTGACCATCCTTCAGTTCTCCCATTGTGTCCTACGTGAACTATGTTAACCGCTATTGCAATGTTAATGGTTTGCCCAGCGTTTTATTTAGGATTATTTTCAATAAACCTCGGATCTTGAAGTCATTTCATGTCAGAACGTTTATTGACTCTTGCCCTAACACTTTTGACTATTGAGTTATCTTCTTGACTTTGTCCAAGTAAAACTTCGATGAGTAGCGGTCAGTTTGATATCAGGTGCTATATTCATGCATTAGTAGACTTCAGCAAATAGTGTATATCCCACAGAGGCAGCACGACTAAGAAGGAGAGCACCTTGACCCTGATGGTGAATGTGGACAACGTGTATGACGAGGTACCCGTGATCACAGTGAAAGGTCCCAGTATGCCGGAGGAGAGGCAGGTGGGCAGTCAGGCGGGGCAACTCTTCACTGTCACTGATAAGGATGTAGACGACAAGCTCAAGTACAGTCTACAAGGTATTCCTCGTACCCGGAGTGTTCCGCTCATGTCCTTGTTAGCTTTCCTTGATGAGAATGTTCCCTTTCCTGTTGTTCGGGTTCTTCACTTTTTCTTTTTCATATTCATTGTCTCCTTAACTACATGCATATTCCCTCTTCACGCATTAATATATATGATTAACTATAACCCTTTGAATTATTTTGACATGTTCATCTTCTAAGTTGAAGATAAGGACTACTGAAATTAATAATTAAAAAATTGATGGTCAAAATTGTGTGAAGACATCAAAATCTTTGTCATGACACCTGAACGCTACTGGTAGTAAATGCAATTTCTTGACTTCGATATTGTATTGTCATTTGTGGTATATTTATTAAAAGAAATGACTCTTTCATTTAGATAGTGAAGAAGACGGAAGAACAGGGGAGTGTTGAACCCTCAGTTTCTGAGCTGTTCTTCCTTTCCGTGCCCACAAACCCCATTTTAGTTCAAATTCAGTTTCTTGGGCTCTCATTTTATTTCATTTTTGATATTCTTCATATTATTATCCCCCGCCCAACTACCGGGGGATACTGAAATGGTCTCCGTCCGTCCGTTCGTCCGTCCGTTCGTCCGTCCGTCCCGATAATGTTTCCGGAGCACAACTCCAAAACGGTGAGACCTATCTCGACGAAACTTGGTATGTGCAACGGGCATCATGCGGAGATGTGCCTTTTGGGGTTTTCAACTTCTTTGCATTTTTATTTTTACCCGTTTCCATGGAAACGTAACATAGGATTTCGTTTCCGGACCACTACTCTAAAACTGTGAGACCTAGCTCGACGAAACTTGGTATGTGCAACGGGCATCATGCGGAGATGTGCCTTTTGGGGTTTTCAACTTCTTTGCATTTTTATTTTTACCCGTTTCCATGGAAACATAACATAGGATTCTGTTTCCGGACCACAACTCCAAAACTGTGAGACCTAGCTCGACGAAACTTGGTATGTGCAACGGGCATCATGCGGAAATGTGACTTTTGGGGTTTTCAACTTCTTTGCATTTTTATTTTTACCCGTTAATGTTTCCGGAGCACAACTCCAAAACGGTGAGACCTAGCTCGACGAAACTTGGTATGTGCAACGGGCATCATGCGTAGATGTGCCTTTTGGGGTTTTCAACTTCTTTGCATTTTTTCCGTTCGTCCGTCCGTTCGTCCGTCCGTCCCGATAATGTTTCCGGAGCACAACTCCAAAACGGTGAGACCTAGCTCGACGAAACTTGGTATGTGCAACGGGCATCATGCGGAGATGTGCCTTTTGGGGTTTTCAACTTCTTTGCATTTTTATTTTTACCCGTTTCCATGGAAACGTAACATAGGATTTCTTAAAGGTTGTTGTAGAAAAACAACATGATCACTGTTCAATATTCCACAACTAGTATCCTTAACTACCCTTTCCCTTTGGCGGGGAATATAGCTGACTCTGTCTGCTTGTTGATTTTATTTCTATGTTCTTGATTAATTCTATGAGATTGTATATTCTTTATATTCAAATTTGGATTTGAGAAGACAAACAATAACTGGATCTACTTTCCAAGTTCAAAACATAATCATTGATTGACGTCAAAATCGTCTTATTCACGTTTTTCCCCAAAAGCATTTATCGTGTATATTAGAAATAGATTAGATCAGAAAAGAACAACCAACATTTGCCCAATCATTTTTACATTCCGTTTTTGTGTGCATTTGTATGATAGTAGGTTGTCAAGTTTATGGGCACTAAATTAGCTTTAAACCCCAAACTCATTTCTCCCCATAAGGTGGCGATGCCCAATACTTCGATATTGACCCTTCTAGCGGGAAGATGACACTCACGAAAAGGGTCGATTATGATGGTCCTGACGCAGTGAAAGCCTTGAGCAACTTGACCTTGGTGTTGGTCGACAAGGGAGGTAACCAGGCAAACGAGACCCTCACGATCACCGTGACTGATATCAACGATAATACGCCGATGTTTGAACACACCGTTTTTCATCTGAATGTGACAGAGAATGGCACACAGAGTAAGACACGTCTATACCAAATCGTCTATACCAAATCGTTAAGAATGCTATAAAAAATTAAGATTATTTTCTTGAAATTGATAAGTGATTATGCTTTTAATTAAATTGACTTATATTTAAAACGTCTGAAAATGTCGACTCGCGATGTAATCACCTATAAAATTCTTGGTGAAAATAACATAACTCTAAAATGTAATGACAAATGGTCAGTTTTACATTTTCGTTACATTAACTACGCAGTTAAAATACCTTAGTAAATGAGAAATAAAAACCGCTTTCAGCTCTTGAATTGGCCAACTTCACCATCGCCGATCTTGACAGCGGCAAGAACGGCGAAGTGAATGTCAGTATCAGTGACACTGGCGGAGCGGACTCTGGTGTCTTCAGTATCCAGGGGACATCACTCTTGGTGGACACGAGCAGACTTGACTATGACAATGAGAAGAAAAATGACCTGACATACATACTCACTGTACAGGCTGTGGATACCCCAGACAGCGGGCGCGTCAATACAGCAAAGACGACCGTCATCGTACAAGTGCGTTTTCTTATAGAAGTGATAGACGCAATCTTTCTCAACAAAATAGCTCCTACTATAATTACTTGTATTAAAATAGAGCTTAGAATAGGAGTTTATGACTCGACCTATCTCTTTGGGAGGAGAATGAGATATACGATAAATTATTATTGGATATATGGATACCTGACAGACAGTTAACAGCTAACGATGTTATAGTAAATGGCTTCCTGAAAACCACAAAAATCAAATGTCTCTTATCCATTTGGCATCTCACAATTATTATTATGTTAAGGAAAGAGCAGAAATGGCATATCAAGATTACTAGAAAATAATTACTCAAACTAGTATAATATAATACACGTATCATACAAGTGGGAATTAGACATTCTTGATGACTAAATCAGCCTATCGCATGGCGAATCAGCCTGTTAAAGAAAGAATTATCCTTTCTGTTTCACTATTAAGTCAACTTCGCTGTCCTTCAGGTTTTATCCAAGAATGAGTTCAGTCCAGAGTGGACATCTCCGGCCCTGGACGCTAACTCGACCGAGTTTCCCAACAAGACCGTGTCCGAGGATGTTCCGGTGGGAACTCTGGTGGATACCTTCAAGGCTAAAGACGGGGACTACGGGAAAGATGGAGAGTTGACCTATGCTATTGCAGCTGTTAAAACAGGTAAGAAGATCACTGAAATATCCAGGATCAATCTTTCACCCAGAGCGTATTGTTTCGATACCCTTAACATAACAACAATTGTACCTTCGGCAAAATCCGTTCCCTACTTAACGGCCATTTAATATGGTGGTGACAAAAATACCTTGTAAACTTTATTTGGGATGGAATGAGTTTGTCTCTTCATCTCGATGATTTTTTGTTTAAAACAATTCTACATTTTGTACTGTAAATTTTCTCTAATGTAAACCCCCTGAAATAGATTATTCTTTGTACTTAGCAAAGTGCCTGTCAAAAACGTTTCTTGCCTCCAAATGTTTAATAACTGTAAAATCTTTATGCTTAATCGGTAATTTCGTTATAGTTGATAATGAATAACAAGGGAGTTCGTATACACTTATCAGAAATTTTTTTTCAAATCTTCCAAACTTTTGAAGATCGTCTTTTGATTTGATACACTGCCTCAATGTGTAGAGAACAAATGTATCAAAGTCATTAAATAATACAATGTTTCAGACGAAGGCTCCAATGCGAGTAACATCTTCACAATGGATTCGAACACTGGACTGATGAAGACAGCGTCCCCATTGGACCATGACAAGGTGACTGGTGGTTCGACCTTCTATGACGTCACTGTGCTTGTCTCTGATGGCGGAATTCCACCTCAGACTGCCAATGGAATGATCCGGGTCATACTGAAGGACGTCAACGACAATTCTCCTCATTTCAACAAAAGTCTGTACGAAGTTGATGTCTCCTGTGATGCTGCTGTTGGTGAAAATCTAACATCATTTGACACGACAGACAGTGACGATGCAAGTGCATTTACATATTCGATCATCAAAGGAAGCAAGACCCATTTCAGCGTAGATCAGACGGGCGGAATCCTCAAGCTGCAGAAGAAACCAACCGCTGGCAATTTGAAGGAACAATTTCAGGTGCTCACTGTGACTGCAGCAGACAAACTCAAACCCGCTCTCAAAACAGAAACGCATGTGGTAGTCAAGTTCCAAGATTGTACTAACTACAATTCATCAGCATCTGGGGCAAATAGTACTAGTGGAGCTGGTTCAGGCGGTAGTGCAGGTGGTGTTGGATCAGGTGGTAAGGGAGTCGGTGGTGCCGGCGGTGGTGTTACGGGAGCTGGCGGCAAAGGTGGTGTAGGTGGAACGGGAGCTGGTGGCTTAAGTGGCTCTGCTGGCGGTAGTGGCACTGTGTCCGGCGGTAGTGGCCCTGGTGGTGCGGGAGCAGGTGGCACTGGCAAAGGTGGTGCGGGAGTCAAAGGGGGAACTGTTGGTGCTGGTGGAGCAGGGACTGGATCCGGTGGGAAAAGTGGCTCAGGTTCCGGCGGTAGTGCAGGTGGCGGTACCGGCGGTGGTGCAGGTGGCAGTTCCGGCGGTGGTATAGGTGGCGGGTCTGGCACTGGGGGTGGTCCTGGTGGCTCTGGTGGAGCAGGTGGTTTTGGTCCAGGTGGTAGAGGAGGTGGTTATGGTGGAGCAGGCGGTTCAAATGGAGGCCGAAATGGAGGAGGTTCTGGTGGTTCTGGAAACGGAAATGGAAATGGTGGAGGTGATTGAAACAGTATTTACACGAAGTTTTCAATTGAAGTGTAGCCGCTGATGGCATATTTATATTCCTAGAGCTAAAGACTAGCTTTATTACTTTCTACTTTGTTATTTTGACACGTCTTAATGTTTTTGCTTAAATTTATGAACAGTTCTACCTCACCAGATGAGAAACACGATTGTCGAGGGAAATAGTTTCTGTTCACGTCATCAATTTTCTTCGTTTTATGGTCCAATCTACTGAATTAGATATTTTTCCCGTCGCAATCTGACAATTCTGAAATTGACAATTAAGGTTATTGGGAAAATGAGTTCATTTCACTATATTCCTAACTGTCTTTAATGTTTTCAAATAAGTACACAAGCTTAATAATCACAACTAATCTTTTGTTGGTAAATATTGCTATCAGAAAGGTGATGTTTTCCAAATTTCAAAGTTCCAAGTAAATCTTTTTCGCCTTATAATGTAGTAACATATGGCTAAATATTCTGAACAATCCAGGTGGATCAGGAGGACAGTCCTGTTCAACAGTGGATATATCCGAGATAGAAAACTGGGCGCTCAGAGGCTCCTGCGGCTTGTTGTCAGTCGGAGTCATCGGCTCCCTACTCGCCGTTTACAAAATGAAGAAAAGCAGGTTCGCTTTTATACATACAAATCAACAAACAAATTATAGTTTTGGTTCTAACGCTACTTGGGTGGAAGAAATAATAAATACAAATATAATAACATAAATAATATAATGGATATGGTTGTGTCACATATCAGTTATTTGTTTACAATTAGAATTGGGTTTTGTTAATCATAAGTGCCAAAACATAACGAAAACAAAACCGAATCGAATTATCTTGAAGAAAAGGAAATAGGTTTTGCGACTTAGATCCAAATTAAAAACAAAGTTATTTCAGTGATGTTTTTAAACTTTTACGCAAAAAACTGTTTTCCCCAATGAAATCAAACATTGTCTTTCAATTTGAATTTAATATTTTTAAAAGTGATTATTTCTGTATTGGTAACCTTTTTGCATGTATGGATAGCAGGAATAGGATGGACATCACCCCGGAGGACTCCCTGTATACAGACACGGACTCTCGCGATGACCATCCGGATTTGGGTGAGAAACAACCCTTCCATGCTCCAAAGACACTGTCTAGAATAAATGCAGTTTTACTGAGGAAAGGGTTAGGGTGAAATGCCAGTTGATTGATATTCAACACAGAGTGTCTGATGACAAGTGACAAACAAGTAAACCCCTGCCTAATCGATATTTTTTAAAGAGGTTATAATTTTCTCTTTTCAGTCCTCGAGACAACTTTAATAATAGCTCTGTAGTCATTACCGTACACCCGTTATGTGTATCACTTATCTAAGGACTATAACAATTATCAATATGGTAATATTTTGACATTGACCGTGGGTTATGTTTTCCGAATTTCTTTAATCATGGTCAATTTCTAAATTTTTTTTAATCATTTGGTTACCTTTGATGGTTTAGTGACTCAAGGTGATTCCTATAAATGTATCCCTGTTCACAAAACTATTCAGATGAGGATTATACTTTACAAAAATTTAAACAAGTACAAGAACGTCATGATATATCGTGCACTACGAAGCTGACTAAATCATCTGTTTTGATCAGTCGTTAGGATTAATTACTCTACTTCAATTATTCTGTCTAAACACGAAACAATATTTTCATTGTTTAGTAATATCAGTTAAGCACCATATTTTACATTATGTCAAAAACATTAATATTGCTGTATATACGACATACTATGTGAAGTTTGACAGCATTGCTAGTTTCCGAGCCCCATGTGGATCCCAGCGTATTATAAGGTTAATGTCATTTTCATTGCAGTGATTACAAAGATGCCGAGAGGGCTAGCCCCAGTGGATACACAGAACAAGGGCCTAGCCTCCTATCTGTCGCTAGAGTCGCTGGTGCGTGTCTACATAAACAAATAATTATCATTCAGTATTTCAATGTACATTTAAATGGAATTTTTAAAATGAATGTTTACGTTTATATTGAATTTGAAGTAAAGGAAAATATGCTAAAGGAAGTAATAACATTGTTTGGAATGCATTTTGAAATAAAAGGTGTATAAGATTTAGTTACATTTGCTTTTAAAGATTTTGAAATGTGTTTGTTCATTGGCTTGTAATCGGTTTGAAGCGTCCATTTTAATTTGGTGTAAAAGTAAGTGATTAAATGTTTGACCATATGGGACAACTACACCCGTTAAAGTATTTGTCAAACCCGCAGGACTAGAAGTAAATATCATGTAAGTAACTCAAGATAATGTCTTTTTCACAATATTAGGCCATCCACATTACCATACTACCATCAAATAGTTTACTAGTATTTATTACGTTGTAACAACACATGTGTATAAAAACCACAAGTTTCTTGGAATACCAACACTTTTCATCTTTGCTATTAAGATTATAAATTTTCATAATTTATAATTTTATCAGTTAATAGAAAAACTAATATCTGTCTTCCCTAACAATAACCGTGTTTAACTACAATATTACCATTATAAGAACATATTTGTTTTATTTAGGTATTATTATGTTTTAAAAGTAAACCATAAGATAATCGCTATTACCAACAATAATTCACTCCTATAATTTGAGTACCTTTACTCTGTGAAAGCACACATTATACGCACTGTGAATAGTTATGTGTGTCATAATCTTGATCATTTTGTCACTTATCTATTCACTCTTCATTCACATTCATGTTTCTTCAACAGTATACAGATGTTTAACTGAAACCGTCCTTCTATTCTAGAATGTATGTAGTACGTCTTACGTCATCTCAATAGTTGAATGAATGTCAGCCTCTGATTAACTGACACAATTATGTTTTAAATTGGTCCACTTCCCAACTTGAAGGCTATGTTTCCCCTTGCAAATATAGATGTTCTAATGCCTCTTTCGCGATTTTTGTTTAACAAGAATATAGAGTTTTCCTTTTGTACTTACCAAATCGTTTCTTAAAATTCTCAGTAAAATTTACTTTTCAAAATATTTTAATTTTCTATCCCGACCTATCTTAAAATATTTGTGTGATAATGTTATTATCAAGTTCCCATTCATTTTGTTTTTCATCAAACATATGCAACGTATGCTTATCAGAGGGGAATTCAACCTATTTGATTTTTGTATTTTTGAGGTGCCTTAAAATCTTTTTAAGAAAATGTGATTATCAAAATGTTCACATTCATTTCTTTCGCACAAAAGTATTAATGAACGACCAGACTGCGACATAAGCTACATGTACCATGTAACATGCATATTGTTTGGTCCTTAATAAATTGTTTTCGTAGTGGTATTAATTATATTGCATGCCATACGTCTAATCAACGTCTTGTTTTAGCATTTCTGCTCAGACATAATAATCGTTACCCATATACACTAAATGTTGTAAACCTTTGTATGTTTATATTTCAATCTGTAGTAAGAAAAAATTACCATCTTAAAAATATATAATAATAAACGATTCACGTGTACTTTGTGTTATCAGTGCATGCCTTGCTAGAAAACATTTTTTAACATAACAATCGCCATGAATGTACATTCATTCACGGTTTATCAGTCATTTCTCGTAACATATCTGTTAGATTGCTAATATATTTTCTTTCTAAAAGTGACAAATCTCAATTGTTATGTTTGAAGTTTCAACAATGCCAGTTACACAATATGCTGACTTTACTCTGCAACCCTTTTTTCAGACTCCAGACTGATTCATCAACTACTCACAGAAGGTTGGCTCTCGGACCGGACTCAGCCTCCTAGTATGACGTTAGTCTTATATTAGACTATAACTCTTATGTGTATATAACTTTTAATAAAATTGTAAAATATATGTAATTATATGTTTCTGTAATCTTAATAAAAAAAATTCATTAGATTAAGTGTTTTTTTCAAATTCAAAGTTATTACTGAATAGTAATCATTTCATACTGAGACCAACGTTAATGCTTAATTCATCACTCTCTTCATCAATATCAAATGGTATGAATTAAGTAAAATAATGAGTATTTCGTATAATAAAACATTTTAATACAATAAGATATGTAATATATCTATAAATCTATAAAACAGTTCCATGTGTGACACAATAGCAAAACGACATGTATTCAAGTTCACTTTTATAATTGTGTTATTAACATTGACCGTGTCATGGCGAGTCATCAAAAGGTGATATTTCAGTGATGGGATAGAGTTGTTGTTTATCAGAAACACACGAAAAACGAACTATATACTTCATAGACATAGACATAATTAGCAAACATCGTCTCTTTAGGTATTTATGGAGTCAACGGTTGTCTACATTCCCCTCCCACAGATTTTACTGAACTCATTTAACCCCTCTTTTAACATAGGTAATTACTATGGTTACAAGGAAAATATTCTCTTGAGTAACCTCAGTCGGAAGAGAATGAACTTTTCACTTTAATTATACTACTACACAAGATTGATATTAACATCCACTGTTTGAGGTATACATGTCCCCCTCGTCATGTGCTTATCATCCTTCGGGGACATTAATTCACCAACTGTCAAAACAGAATCACAGACGCTAGAATTTGTTCTTTCATCATATGTTGCGTTGAGTCCGATGAAATAGATCCCAAAGGGATTTTATAAATGCTAGTTCGAGTCCAAATGACTGGAGTAGGATCTGTGCTATGATGGCGCCTCGATGTTTTTGGCGTAGTTCCTCGCAACTTCGTAACAAAAGCTGTACTGGCTCTGAAATATATGTATAATATATATGTTGGAGTCGAGAGATTGCATATGTTTTAATAGACAAAGCTCATATTTTAACAAAAAGTGGGTAAAAATAACGTTGTTATTTAAAATATTATTATAATGTCAGTTTGTTTAATATCATTGTTTCAGGATATGTAATAGAATCTTTATTGAAAGAGAATCAGGTTAACCGAAAACTTGTGCTCTTATTTGTTAAATTCACTTAGAATATTTCTTTCGGATAGTTCTTGTACATATCTTTTGTATTAATATATTTGAGGCCCAGGTTCCAACCCCAATTACTGTGCGGGTGATCGAATCTATGAGCCCTGGGTAAGCACAAACTTATAAGCACTGCACTAAAGACAGAACACTCACAAAGTTGGGTATGAGAGCTGGCCTAATGTGCTGAAGCTCTCTGACTGTGAGGAAGATGTCCACCTCTTTGTCCAGCTTCAGTCTACTGATGATGTTCGAGATCACACAGAACAACCCACTGCGGCTAGCTCCGTCCCTGTGGAGGGAAGAGATACTCAGGGTCCAATTTCACTTACTGAGTATATGGGATTTTCATTTTGATTTTTTTTGTCATTTCAAGTGATAACGTTAATCATTTCGGGAAAATATTTCTGAGTAAACCATTATCGAGTGCTGTTGCTATGAGATTAGTCTAGCATTGTATTATTCATGATCTTGCCGTCTCTGTCAAATTTGTGTTTATGATACTGTTCATCGATATTTGTGGGAAAGTTGGCTAACTATAGTAGATATCATCTAGCATAAATTCAAATACTTAAATACAACTATGTCTTGAAGCCGTGGCCATGTACCAATAAAACCCTCAACTCACAGACAGTGGACAATGATAGGATGCTGCCCCGCGTCCTTCTGTCTCCGGACCAAGGCGTCCAACAGGAGGAGAAGCACGTGCTTGTTGCTGGGAGTTACCTCCCCTGCAGTCCAGTCCGGCACACTGAATACCTTGATGTGACGACTCGGTGTGAAATCTCCCTGCGAGTAGAGGATGAAGATGTTAAGTTTGATTTGCTCAAAGTTCATCACAACTATCCCATATGACATCAAGATCGTAACAATCAGACCACGGTGTGTTAAGATTTGACTTCAGCTCAGCAAGAATTCTTTGTAATGAATTTATCTGTGACCCTTTACCTCATAAAAAATCACAGATATGCTTAGATATGCAAAACAAAAGTTTCTATGATTCCCTAGATGGTTTCTAGCCTCGTCGCTGATTGGTCATAGTTTAAGCTAATCCGTTTAATAAGAAGAATTAGTGTAATATTAGGGAAAGTTAAACGTAAATTTTCTCACTTGACATAAATGGAATGTAAATAATATTTGCAAGCGGTTTTAGGAAACTTTTGAAAACAAACGTCATCTGCTTTTTATTCAACTTACCGCTCCTTTTGTTTTCAGTATTATGGTTTTCTCCGGTATTTCTTCCCGCGTTGTATTTGTTGACTTCAACAGTATCTCGTATTTACCAACGGAAAGTGTTTGGCCGTTTGCTTTTGGCATGTATTCTACAAACTCCTGAAAACCAAGAACTTACTGTTGAACCTAATTATTCAAAACTCAATATTTCAGTGTTTTATCTGTATTGACACCTCGATTTAAATATTCACGTCGTCGATCTGTTATGGTGACCGGGTAAATAGATATCATATGAGAACGTAAATCAAAAGAATATGATGTATTTCTCACTAAGCAATTCCATGTGAAATGTACCCTCTAAACCTTAAACCGTAACCTTAAATTACTTTAGATGTAAGTATGAACGATCAAATCCTACGTTAAGAAATAACTCCTGAGAGACTCTTAAAAGTTCGATTAGGAAATACAAATCTAATTGGTTTGCTTCGTGTTGATTATGAATTTTTAAGTATATGTGCATAAAGAATCTGCAAAACCGGAGAAGTTGAAGGGAGATAAATCGGGCCAACCTTCCGGTCCAGGGGGTTGACCTCCCGGGGGGTGAGGGAGACGATTGTGACCGACTCCTGCTCCTGGACCATTGTCCAGAACTGCTCCAGTGTGTTGGTCAGGGGGTGCTGGGTCAGGATGAACCCTCGCCGGTGCAGAACGGACTTTAGGGATCATTAAAGAAACAATTTCATCGTTAATTAGGAAAGCCCAATAATTTGTTACATGTGCAGGTGATATTGTCCATCCAGCTCAGTACAACAAGTCGAGAATTAGAACTTGTTCAGGTATATGCAAGAGTGCTGACTTGTCAGCAAGATGAAACCTTGGGACAGGAGCATTTACTACACAATATACACTGCATCAGAAGCAGACCATTCTAACGTCAAAAACTGATTTAGTTTGTTGGCTAAAGAAGCTATAAAAACTACATTGGAGAAGTTTTGATACACATAAATAAATGGATATAGAATGATGGCGTAGGGCAGCAATTTCTTAATTGTGTTCTTAACCTCATTGAAAAAAAACTATACGAAAGGCTCTTGAATTGCCATCAACTCTCCGTATAGTTTCTTCAAAATAAAAGTTAAGTTATGAATGAATCTAATCAATTATAATTGTTCTTACTTACCGGTAGGAACACAGCATTTATATAATGACCCGGTTTGACTGCGGTTCCTTTCAATATCACTCGGTGACGGGCTCCTGCAAACATGTAAGCGTTCTCTTCAAATATGTCCTACAGTAATTGATTACGATCCTACTTCAAACGGCCCGACAAGGGAGTAGGTTCGGGGATTGAACAGAAAACAGGTAAGAATAAACTCAAAAGGACACGGAGAGAGAGACAAGACAACAGTGCTTAATCCTAATTAGTAGCGACATCAACAGACATTGGAAAACATGAAACCCTACTAGATAGATGGTTAGCATTCGTTTTTCTAAAAAACGCTCAAAAGGGAGGCTATGTTTATTTTTATCTCTCGTCTTTCTATTTTATTTTCTCAATTTGCCTTGATCAAAATTAGACGAAGGTTGGTTAGATCTCTGTTGAACATTATTCTTCCCCTTCATTGTATTGTATGTACTATGGTTGTTTCACCAAATGAGGAGCCTAGGTGCCTGTCCTCGAAACTAAATCACCTAGATCTTAGTAAATGATAATGTGACTAATCCCCACGTGTCACATGGGCCATATATTGAAGTTTGCTTTCATATATTTATAGATTTTTATAAGCCTTTTACTTATGTCTATGTGTGTTTGTAGGAATGTTGTCACATTTACAAACACTTATCTCTCTCAGGCTCTCACTGATGGCAGCCTCCTACCTGGCAGTATGTCCAGGTTCCTGTTTCTCCTCATGTTTTCTGGTCTGAGAGCTGCTTGGGTCTCCTGCTGACTAAGACGAGGCCTCATTTCGTCCAGTGTCTGCAAAACGAGTTAGTTGTTATAGGGTAGACTGAGTCTTTTTCTGTTGTTAATTTAATGAAAATCAACAGCCTATGTTCAGCAGTTCTTTGAGAGTATCTGTGAAATCAAGTGAGATATTCAGATTTCCGAATCTTGACCTTCAAGTTCCCTCTGTATCAAGCGTATGTTCTCAAACTTCATTGAAGCGTAAGGCACGATGCCAAATTTTCTACGGTATAAAATTTAAAATAAAAGGTGCTAAAAATTAATGTTTCACGATAGTTTTGACCGAATTTAGGTAAAAAGAGAGAAAATATGGCAATCAAGTTTATAAACGATGTTTGAGCCATTGACACATCATTCTCTTGGATAAAAAGCTTAATATTACAGAAGGATTAAGCTACATTGGACCCTGATTACAGTACCTGATACTCAGCGCCCAACGCACTGCTGCTGGAGATGGTTCTAAAGGCGGTCCCCCGGTATTTCTCCATTAGCTGGGCTACACTCAGCAGTGTGTCTCTACTCGCAACCATGTCATGCAGCGTCTGGTGCACTCCCGCGTACTGCACCTGAAATATTTTGCACGTGTGTTTAGAGTGCCAAAACCGAGACAAGTGTTGATTTTTCCCAGTGTCAAGAATGTTGAAAAAGTCACTAAGATATAACAAGGATAAAGAAAATCATTTATATAAATAAAATGGTATTTATATCTAAAGCATGAATCAAAGAATGCATATAAATGTAATTGTAGCTTTTTATATCGATTAAATCACTACACTATACCAATACTATTTATTTAGTTTAAGTATTTAGATCGATTACATTGTGTCTTACCCTTGTTGGGACCATTTCCGGTCTGCGCAGTCTCATGTTACACACAAATTTGAAAACATCGATTTCCGGTTCAATGCGAGCCTGTTCCGACGCTCCGTTGATGGCGATATAACATCCGGTCCGACCAATACCGGAACTAGAATGGACGGAAGGAAATGACAATTATACATTTATAACCTTATACATCTGGTCTCAATGAATCATTCATTGTAATCAACTTAATGGTTCAACTTGTGTGCTGGACATGGCAAAAGATAAAGTAACATAGATGTACATCAGCCAATATTTGTAGAGTCAGGCTATAAGTTACATTTAGGTTATTTTAAAATTTAAAGTATTCATCAGTAGTAAATGTTTAAATAAATACTCGTCCCTCTTCTTTAAACAATGGGAGTATAGGTAAAGAAAAACGATACTTTGAATGGCTATGGGAAATTTTTAGTTTAAATTTCAAGAAATGTTATATCCATTGTTGTACTTCTAAAATATATCAAAAGAGAAATATACACTCATTCATGTCCCTATGATGGTGTTAAAAGAAGATAGCCAATAGATACCTGCAGTGAACCACGGTGGGGAAGCGGGAAGTGTCCATCTTGTTAACGTGTTTGATGAAGCTGGCGAGTACTGGGGGAGAAGGCAACCCTGACTCAGGCCACGATATGAACTGGTACTGCGTCACCAGCCGCTTCTCAGCGCCCTGAGTGTATACAACAATAAATTTTTAATCTTTTTACGTTAGAAGTGTAAAAATTCAACTAAGGCTGGGTTATATAATCTTTTATTGTTAGTCATTACAACAATAAATTTTTAATCTTTTTTTAAAAACGTATCTTACAGATATGAAGAAGTGTAAAAACTCAACTAAGGCTGGGTTATAGTATCATTTATTGTTAGTCATTTGATCATCAACATATCATAGATTGCTATATATTGTACGAGATTTCATCCATTGTTTTAAAGAATATTGATTTTTATTCAAATTCGACTTCTAGCTTACAGTATCTATTGAATAATATCAAATGAATACCTATGAATTAAAACATGTTGTAAAATCTACTTTTACAAGACCAGCCATTACCGTCGATATTCGATCTGTGTTCATGAAATCATGCTTTTGTCTTCTACATTAATCGTATCAAAGACTCAAATAAATGTTCGATTGTATTAAATAAAGAGAAGATTATTTTAGTACCTGATGATCGTACATGTAGAACTCCCTGACGGTGTAGTGAGCACGTGCTTGAACCTTGCTGCACGTGACTGATAGGTTCCCGTATGTGTGACCCTCTTTGGCATCCGGCCAGTACTTATAGCACTTGTTCTGTAGGGAATAAACATGCTGACAAATTATTTACGAATACGACTAACCGAAGATAACACTTTCTATCAGATTTTCAACATGTTTACCATGTCATTCGTTTGGAAAATGTTTACGTAGTAAGGTTACAAAACTCAAAATGTTCTATATGATTATTGTAATGTTGCTTTAAATCCAGCGTTGGCCCTCTGTGGATGGTGAGTTAAATCGAAACCTATATGTTCACATGGCGTCGATGGTCTTACACTTTTAAACTTTGTCAAAACGTTTGTAATTATGTCTTTAAAGACCAAGAAGGGAAAAAAATTATAAAGAGCTTGTTATTATAAACGTTTTGTAAATGATACATAGAAGTGAAACACATCTGAATGTTGAAATAGCAAAGTTTGAATAAATATTATTTAACAGTACAATGTCAGTGATACTTATTTAGTACATGATCTTCTTGCCTCCTTCTCACCGGTCCTATAGTAAATCTTATTTCAACACACATATCACTGAGACTTGAGTAAACGACACATGTTAAGGTAAAGGATAAAGCACATGCTAAGTTCACCTTGCCGTTCTCTCGTGTCCTGCCCAGCATGACGATCTTGCAGACCTTCTTGTGCCACACCATGTTCCAGAAGTCGTTCACTGTCTGCAGCAGCGGGCCTGGAGGAGAGACAGGTGTGAGACTACTGGCTGTCTTACTTGGTTATAGGGACATAGACCATGTTTCATACACATCAATAGCATTGTAACGTGCTCAATCAAAATAATATCGATCCCCTCAAGTAAAACAATTGTATTTATCGACAAGAAAACTACACCGTGACATTGTTTTTAGCTCCAAAATTATATTCTTTGTTACGTTTAAGAAGCTGGTAGAAGAAGGGCTGAGCTGGAATGATCAAATAATTTCTTACATAATCACAAATCTATAAAGATTGTTATTTTCAACATATTCACTTCCAAATAAACCAAAAGGAATAACGACCCCCATCACTTCTTATAAGTTACCTTGTGCCGCTATATACTCCTCCAATATTCTGAACCCCTGTAAAAACGAATAATGATAAACATTTATTCACAAACAGCATCATGTTCTATTTTCTTAAGTGCATTATTATTAACGTTCTCGCAACTCTTCATTCCGTTAATATAGTCATTATTTCTGTGGCTCATCAGGCTGTCTATAATTAATAATAGCTTTCTAGCCGTTTTCTTTTAAAATAACGGAGACGAAAAGGTATTTTTAGGTGTGACCCTTATTATGGATCGCAGGGTCAGCAAATATATAAATTAGAATTCCCTACAACTAAGGAGTCTGCACACAAGGTTTCATCTTTATCGGCGTCTTGTTTTTGGAGAAGGACGTGGCCCTATTGGACCTATTTAGGGATCAGCAGGTCACCAAAACATCTAATGAGTCTGTTCACAAAGCTCTCTAGGCATTTTGCTTCTGGATAGGAAGATGGACATATTTTTAAGGGAGTTGCCCCTGTTGTCCTCTTCAGGTATGACAGGATAACAAAATCTATGAATCTCAAAGTTGTCCCCAAAGTAATACAAAATGTATCTAATCAAAGGTGATGACAGATCAAATCAAGATATTAGATGACAGTCAGGGTTAGGGTTGGGGTTAGTCTGTACAAAAGATTTCATATTTCCTGATTCAATTCTTCCTGAGAAGAAGATGAAGTAGTGAAATGTTTACAGACGCACGCACGCACGGATTGAGAGACGGACGCCGGACGGACGACATGCCATGCCATAAGCACATCGGGCCTTTCAGATCCTGAAACTTCATTTCAGTTCATGTATAATGTTCTCAGCTTAGCACCTCCAACGCGGGTGTTCCAACATAGAAAATGTTCTCTGTGTGGCTGTCTATAATATCAAGTACAGTGACAACTTCATATTAAGGAAACAAAAAAAAATTATAGGTTCTGACTCTTCTCTAGTCCCGCCATTACGTTTTTAATTAAGTTAAGATTTTGTCTTGGTCCCGTGATATTTTACTTAACGAGAAGCGACTGAATGTTACAAAGTGTACTCACATCTATATGACTAGCGTTAATATAATCTGATAACTTGGGGTCCGTGTTTGTCAGATATACCCTAGATTCATCATCTGAAACAATACAATACATATGATCAAATCATGGAAGTATTTTTGTATATTTGAAGGTTTTTGTTTTTCTAAGAGTAACGGATGCTTTATCATTGCAAACATAAAGTGCTGATTTACCAGTAAGATGATCTAAAGCTATTTTCAGAGTGAATACTGAACGACGCCATACAAAGTGAACTTGAAGCAACTTGAAGAATAAACCTATTGTTGTTTGTATGGATATTAGTTGATAAATTGATCAGAATAAGGTTTTCAAACCATGCAACTTAAGTTGAATATATAGTTCGAGTTTTATCTAAAATTTAACTTTGCAAAAGTTAGACCTCTTATATCATAATATCATCTGACAAATCTTAAACACGTTTCTGAAAGGAAACATCAACAAGGCAGAGAATATCTCCGTTTGATTTCACTTACATGGTAGAATTTTAGGATATCTGTTTTTCGCTGCATTACTCGGATGCAGTCCTGTGAAATGTGGAAACCGGAGACCCTTTGGTAACATCTGCAAAGTTAAAACAGAGCTACTGCAAATATCTGTTTCTGTGAAATCACAACAAAACATCTGAAACAGTTAAATGATAATATTTGTTCTCATTTATTTATTGATTAAAAAAACGCCTCAAAGGCGCTCTAGCACGGTTTATCCTTTTATCAATCTTGCATACATAAATTGTTAATTTAGACAAATTGACCGAATTTAACGTCAAAAACAGTGCTACGGTAAGATTAGATCTTGAAAGTGTATCTTAAAATGGAAAGGCCATTCATCCTATAACGTTATAATTTGGAAAAAAAACAATGGTACTCAACCACTTGTATGAAGTATTATCATCATTTTTGCTTTACCTAAAATGAAACTGTATTCATTTTTTCAAACAGGATGGCATTAACATTTGAAAGATGTGAGAGACTTATTTAACTTAACTAATAGTTCAAAATACCTAATACATTCCGGATACCAACATCCAGCGAGCACAGGGTACATATAAACAAACCCAAGTCTCATGCAAATCATAACGAATTTTTCACTTGTATATCGCTGCATTTCTTGAACTGATTTCAACAAGATTAAGAAAAATTCTCACCGAGAACTCATTCTCAAATCCCCCAGCGTCCATTTTCATCTCTATATGTTCTCCGATTTCGTACACCGAAAAGGCTGTGGATGTGTCGTCCTCGCCCGGCCAATCGTACTCGCTGTCCACTGATTTGATATCCAAGTCGTCCTCATCCGTGCTGACCACTTGACCCGAGAGGTCCGAGGCGGTGATGACCGACGAGACGCGGGTTGGAATGCTGAGGCCGAGGGAGGATTCGATGTCGAAAGGGTTGGAGACTGACTCACTCCGTTTGGAGCTGCGCGTTGTAGACATGCGGGATAAAGTGGTGTACATGTTGTCCGCTGAAAAAGGAGATGGGACATAGAATTAGAGTTAAGTCACTCACCACAACTGTAAATGAAAAAGCTCTGGATAACACAATTAAACCTATGGGAAACCCTTGAGACCATTTCTTGACAGCTATGAATAATGTTCTGCGAGTATGGTGCACCATCTTCAATAATAGAGTAAACGTGCATCACTTTTGTTAATTCCCGTTGTTCTATCTATTATTGTACATCGTCTTTTTCAAAATATATTTGTATATACGTTTTTCTTAAGAGCAGTCAGCCATTAATCCTATATATATATATATATATATATATATATATATATATATATATATCATATTATATCAGGGTTGGCATGGCTTTCGATAGGGAATGCTTTTGCAATATCCAAATTAGTTTCTTTCAAATTAGCCAATGTACAGGACAGACATACCTCCAACAGACACGACCTCGTTGTCGATAGGGTCGAGAACCACATCCTCCTCTTTGCTCTTGAAGTTGTCCTTTTGCTTTCTGCGTCTGTGAGAACAGTTCAAGGTTTCCTTCATGGTTAGTTTTGAATGACTTATAACCTTCAAGACAGATAATGTCTTCGGGAGACATTGTTTGTTTTTTATTGTGGATGACTTCAACAGACTTTTTTTCAAGAACATAGAGAATGTCTTTGAGCCACTAGACTTAACCTTCAAGAGAACAGGGAATGTTTTACAGGGACTTATTCTTCAAGAACATGGGTCATGTTTTAGAGAGAATTAATCTTCAAAATCAAATAAATAAAAACTTATAAGGCGATCATGAACTTACTTGACCAGACAGATGACCACAACTAGAACAACTATTGCCATGACAACAACTGCTGCGATGATTCCTGCTATCATTGGCGTCGTGTCATCTTCTTGAGGAGGCAACTCTGTCGTCAAAAACCAAATAAGATATTGGCATAATGGAAATAGAACATTATAACTGAATGTATCTGAACAATGATTAATTTATTTCTTGTTATAAGAAACATGATATTATTAAAGGGAAACGAATGGATATAAGGTAATATGTCTTTACGTTTGCGTTTCCTTCTCTGTGACGTACAGTTATTGAAGATAGTCTGAAGTCGTGTAAAAATAAAATAGGAAATATCTTGTTGTAACAGAGCTAAAAAAACTGATTGTGATCAGCAGTTTGACAGATAATTTCATAGCAACGTTTTTCAAAGTAAAACAATTGTAACTTCGATATTACGTGAATACAACACATCTGACCTCATCATCAACTACACCTCCCAACTGTTAGTTTATTGAGGGTTTACCTTCCCGTAACAAAGGTCGCCTACACACCCCCGGGCAAGGAGAACAGTTATCGAATGACCAATGATAAAATTGCATATGTATGTTGAGTGTTGGCCTACCCTCCTGACAGAGGTCCCCCACAAAGCCCTGGTCACATTGCTGAAGGGGACATGCTCCAGTGATTTTACTGCAAGGGGTCCCTCCGAGACAATTCCCACACACTAGCTCGCAATCTGTACCATAGTAACCGTCGGGGCAATCTGCAAAGGACAAATATCATTAAGACATGCCTTCAACGTATAGCTTAAAGGGGCACAGAGTATGTTGTCTGGATCAATTATGACAAACTTCATAGATGTTGTTATTTTATCAGGAAGTAATGGTTGTTTCTGAAAATTGACATCTTAATGCTAATTGGTCAGTATAATGTAGTGATGTAATGATGGCACGCTAAAATGATTCAAGCTTCATAGCAGACTAAAACATGATATGGGTTTGTAGTTTTGGGTAGGTCCTTAAACTAATATTTATGTAGTTTGATGCAGAATTTTTACTTCTTTACATTTATACTAATGTTTTTATATTATCACTGAAAACAAGAAAATATCATAATCTTGGAATGTTAGAAATAAACGTTAACTGTAAGAGAAATATTCGAATTAATCGAGGACATGTGGTATTTTGGCTCTTATTCAAGCCACATACAAAATTCATGGAACTTACTCTGTGTCACTTTAACACCATGAAGCCTAAGACAAAGGTCCTTATTCTAAAATTCTTTATTGTAAAAGAATCATGACGCTGCGGTTTTCGCTTGCTCCCTGCCAGGCATTAGAGTTTATTAGATAGTATATGACAGAGCTCTGAACGTAAATTTACAATCCAGATAACTTTCCTTTCTTACATATTCTATATCCAAATGCCTTTCGGAAAGTTGATAATATGACATTGCCTGTTTTTAAGCAATTTACTAGAATAACCTCGCAACAGCAGAAGGTTTTCTGAGTTAAATGATAATTCCTAAACTTTATCTTAGGGTGTTAATATTTTGTAATCAAACCAGAATGGAATGAAAGAAGACTCACTCTCATTACACTTCTCCCCGATATACGACGGTCTGCAGCCTGCCGGACAGTGTCCAGTGTTGGTGTCACAGTCCGCTCCATCCAGACACTCACCACACTTCTGTGAGCATTCCTCTCCGTACTGACCACTCGGACATCCTGGATATGATATCATAGTTATCTTTCAGATCGTTACCTTACATTCAACATGCGCCGTTCCATTTTAATGACTTATTAGTCAAATTGTTAATAGTTGAATATATGTGTCTTTCTAGATCTTTTGCACGGTGTTTTCTTAGGTTTTGACAAGATAAACAATGAATATCTGACTGTCTGTCTATGAATCAAAATTTCAACAGATCTATAGATCTATCTCTTGCATGATCTATACTTGACAACTAGTATACAAAACGATGTTATAAGTCATTGACACAATGATGAAATAAATGTAAGAAATTTGTTTACATAAAATGCAGAAATTTAAGATATGACCTGACAAACTGATAAAATAATATATGGGACAATGAACTATTGTATAGGAAGTGATCACATTGAACAGAAGACAACTATAAGCATGGCCTGTCCAACCGTTGAGACGTTATATACATCTGTTTCCATATCCTTTCAACATTAATACCTTGTGGTGAGATACGTTTAAGACGACACTACCTTGAAAACTCACCCTGATCACACCTGTCCCCGCTAGAGCCCGGTTTACACCCTGCTGGACATAGTCCGGTCTTTCTGTCGCATGTTGTCCCGTCTCTGCATGCACCACACTCAGATTCGCAGTTGGGGCCGTATGTACCGTACCCACATTCTGGTTTGAATTGGGAGGGTGTCAGAAATACGTATCAAGACTCTCAGTTTTGTTCTAAAGTTAAACGATGTCACAACGAAAAAAAATGAATATATCTTATATGATATCTATCAACAGACTAATTTAACATTTGAAATGATCGAATTGTAGAGGCATAAATATAGTGTTTAAATCATTTGGAAATAACACTCTTTGGAAAGTTGCAATTTTCTTAATATGCCTACATCCGTTATATTTCGAAATGGATAAGATTGAAAGTTATTTCCAAATATTCATTATTTTCTAAACAATAAGCAAAATAAATCTAACCTGCCCATCAAAGTGCATGTAGGTAGCAACTTACGCTGAGTACACTTGCGGCCCCTCCACCCAGCCAGACACGAGGAGCAGGTGCCCGTCACGTGGTCACAGGGAGAGCCGCACTGTCCACACAAGAGAGCGCATCCCATCCCGAACACACCCGTCGGACACTCTACGAACAACGTCGACAAATAGGTCTTTCTACCACATATCTCATTTATTTCGAAAATGTAGAACTAAAATTTCTATTTCTGCTACTACACACATTCTACTACTACCACTACTGCTGCTGCTGCTGCTTCTACTACTACTACTGCTGCTGCTACTACTACTACTACTGCTGCTGCTGCTGCTACTACTACTACTGCTGCTGCTGCTGCTTCTACTACTACTACTACTGCTGCTACTACTACTACTACTGCTGCTGCTACTGCATCTACTACTACTACTGCTGCTACTACTACTACTACTACTGCTGCTGCTGCTGCTACTACTACTACTGCTGCTGCTGCTGCTTCTACTACTACTACTGCTGCTACTACTACTACTACTGCTGCTGCTGCTTCTACTACTACTACTGCTGCTACTACTACTGCTGCTGCTGCTGCTTCTACTACTACTACTACTACTGCTGCTGCTGCTTCTACTACTACTACTGCTGCTACTACTACTGCTGCTGCTGCTGCTGCTACTACTACTACTGCTGCTGCTGCTTCTACTACTACTACTGCTGCTACTACTACTACTGCTGCTGGTGCTGCTACTACTACTACTGCTGCTGCTGCTGCTGCTTCTACTACTACTACTGCTGCTACTACTACTACTGCTGCTGCTGCTTCTACTACTACTACTGCTGCTTCTACTACTACTACTGCTGCTACTACTACTACTGCTGCTGCTTCTACTACTACTACTGCTACTACTACTGCTGCTGCTGCTTCTACTGCTACTACTACTACTGCTGCTGCTGCTGCTTCTACTGCTACTACTACTACTGCTGCTGCTGCTGCTGCTACTACTACTACTACTGCTGCTGCTGCTGCTGCTACTGCTACTACTACTACTACTACTGCTGCTGCTGCTGCTTCTACTGCTACTACTACTACTACTACTGCTGCTGCTGCTTCTACTGCTACTGCTACTACTACTACTACTACTGCTGCTGCTATTGCTGCAGCTTCAACTACCACTATCACTATCATTTTAACTACTACCTTTATTGCTGATTCTGTTACTGATATTGCTGCTACTACTACAAATCTCTCTCTGTTACTACTGCTACTGCTACGTTCTGCTTCTGCTACATCTAGAAATGTTACTAAAACAATGACTATGAACATTAATACTGCAGTTGATACTACTACTATTAGTTTTACTATGTTACTGATAATAAATGATATTACTAATACTACTAATGGTGTTTCTACTTCTACTGTTGCTGCCACTATTACTACTTCTACTGTTGCTGCCACTATTACTACTTCTACTGTTGCTGCCACTATTACTACTTCTACTGCTACTGTTGCTGCCACTATTACTACTCCTACTGCTACTGTTGCTGCCACTATTACTACTTCTACTGTTGCTGCCACTATTACTACTTCTACTGCTACTGTTGCTGCCACTATTACTACTTCTACTGTTGCTGCCACTATTACTACTTCTACTGTTGCTGCCACTATTACTACTTCTACTGTTGCTGCCACTATTACTACTTCTACTGTTGCTGCCACTATTACTACTTCTACTGTTGCTGCCACTATTACTACTTCTACTGCTACTGTTGCTGCCACTATTACTACTTCTACTGTTGCTGCCACTATTACTACTACTACTGCTGCTAACAGTAGAAGTAGTAATAGTGGCAGCAACAGTAGAAGTAGTAATAGTGGCAGCAACAGTAGAAGTAGTAATAGTGGCAGCAACAGTAGAAGTAGTAATAGTGGCAGCACTTGCACTTGCTTCTACTACTACTACTGCTGCTACTACTACTACTGCTGCTGCTGCTGCTGCTACTACTACTACTACTACTTCTGCTTCTACTGCTACTGCTACTACTACTACTACTGCTGCTGCTATTGCTGCAGCTTCAACTACCACTATCACTATCATTTTAACTACTACCTTTATTGCTGATTCTGTTACTGATATTGCTGCTACTACTACAAATCTCTCTCTGTTACTACTGCTACTGCTACGTTCTGCTTCTGCTACATCTAGAAATGTTACTAAAACAATGACTATGAACATTAATACTGCAGTTGATACTACTACTATTAGTTTTACTATGTTACTGATAATAAATGATATTACTAATACTACTAATGGTGTTTCTACTTCTACTGTTGCTGCCACTATTACTACTTCTACTGTTGCTGCCACTATTACTACTTCTACTGCTACTGTTGCTGCCACTATTACTACTTCTACTGCTACTGTTGCTGCCACTATTACTACTTCTACTGTTGCTGCCACTATTACTACTTCTACTGCTACTGTTGCTGCCACTATTACTACTTCTACTGTTGCTGCCACTATTACTACTTCTACTGTTGCTGCCACTATTACTACTTCTACTGTTGCTGCCACTATTACTACTTCTACTGTTGCTGCCACTATTACTACTTCTACTGTTGCTGCCACTATTACTACTTCTACTGCTACTGTTGCTGCCACTATTACTACTTCTAATGTTACTACAACTTTTATTGTCACTACGATTTCTACTATTACAACTACCACAACACCACTAATCTAAAAACAGTCAATCACCAAACCACTACTCCTAGTGGACCTTTTGACTTCCATGACTAATTAATAACAAGACTACAACCTCTGTAAAATATTACATCTAACACTATTTCAACATTTACTAAAAGAACCTTATTAAAATATCAAATCTGACACAGTTTCAACAACTACTACAAACAATACTGTCATCACCACTCCTACCACCGCGTCTACAAAGACTACGAGAAAGTGCACGGAATAAAAAAGAAGAAAAAACACATGGAGTGAATGATATGAAGGAATAACGCCAAAGAAACTCACTCTTGTCACACTGGAGTCCGGTAAAGCCGGCTGCACATCCGTTCATACAGTTACCGGTCGCCTTGTCACAAGAACTCATCGACACACAGTTCCCACACTTGGCCGCGCAGTCCGCTCCGTACAGTCCGTCTGGACATTCTGTGGGTTGAAAATGTTACATTTGTTTCATTGTCAAAAATTTTAAATTGCTATAATATCATATTATTACACTTTCTTTTTTATCATAAAGCTAAAATTTTGCTAGTGATAAGGGTTAACTTCTCATTGAAACGGGTTGTTTACCATTTGTAAAAACATTTAAAATCGCATCAAAGGTCATGAATAAGTAAATTGAAGATATGGCAATATCACTTAATGTTATTTCGCTATTTGAAAGGGGGAAATGTTTCAACAAGTTGTGATATTTCTTTTAGAATTCATCTTAAAGAGGCGGTATAGTTGGCTCTAAGACAACACTTAAGACACATTCACAAACAAACTGTTATTTCCATAGCACAAAGGAGGAATATTAAAACATAGCACAAAATAAGAAACAATAAACTACTTAAAGAAAGGATTCGGTGGCTTTCAAACAAGATATAAATGTAAGTTTCATAATTGCAGATATATTGATCATAACCATCCTTAATAAATATGGAAAAAGTACTAGTAAAAGGAAGAGAATTGTGTTACATTCAGCTTCTCTCTACCCACCCTGATCACATTTGTCCCCTGTCCAGCCCACCTGGCACACCCCAGGACATTCCCCCGTGAACCTGCTGCAGGCCTCACTCCCCTCACATGACCCACACGTCGAATTGCACTCAGACCCGTACAGACCGTCCGGACATACTGCAAAAAATTAATGTGAAATACAGACAAATATACTTTTATGAACTTCAGAGTACGGTGAAATAATTGTAATGATATTGAGAATCATTTTTCAGAAAAACTTCCTCTGTTTTTTTTACTTGGATTTAGAATTCATGAATTAGCGTGGACCAATAGCTGAATATCTTATGTGCGATCATTACTGTGTTAAGATAGAGGATGTTACATTGGGAACATCCACGTTTTCGTTGCACGAACATTCAAAATTACGTTAACGGATACCAAATAATTGGTCAGCTTAATATCTTGTGTGTGATTCCAGTAATTTGTTGGAGGGGAAATGGGAACATTATTGTCTTGGTTCAATCTTTCGAATGATAACAAATATGTAACATCAAAAGAATAAGGTTTAAGATGGTCAGCACAGAACAATACGTACACTGATCACACCTATCCGAGGTCCACCCAGGCTCGCACCTGCTCTCCGGACACGTGCCGTCCACCTTGCCACAAGCCACCTTCTCAGCACAGTGCCCGCAGTTCTCCGTGCATGCTGTGCCGTATGTGTCGTCTGAACACGCTGGAGACGGATACATTTACGCAATGATGTCTGATACAATAGGGTCAGATAAAAAGAGTGCACTTTAGTAGAATTTTGCACAAAAGAAAACTAGCTGTAAGGCTTAACGTTATAAAAAGTCTGATGTTCCAATAACATTACAGGAAGCTTAAACTATTCTTATAATGAAACTACTCATGGAAAGGTTAAAAAATCTAGATATGAGATTAACAACCCCATTCCTTTTAGATCTTGCCTACATTATCAAAATATCCACTTGTTAAGGATTAATTTTTCAAGCACTAACCTGTCTGACAGTCGTCGCCCAGCCACCCTGGCTCACAGGCCCCAGGACACCGCCCAGTCACGTGATCACATATCGTGCTGTTACCACAATTCCCACACGTCGCATTGCAGTTCAACCCGTAGGTACCAGGTGCACACTCTGTGAGAGAAAGGTTGTCACAAATGAGAGACAGGGTAAGTAAATGAATAACTATAAACTACTGGTGGATCTAGGATATGAACACCCATTGGTAGTCAGGGCCACCCGTTCCTTATGAGGAGAGACCGTAACAGCTCCAGGAATAAGCTTGTTCAAGATATTTGGAATTGGACCAACAACCAACACCTAGCCTACTTTCTGTCCATCACAACCCTAAGAGTATTGTTTGCAGGGGTAATTATGGTTTGTTAATTTTGTCAAGCAAGCATTCTCAAAGCGATGGAATGGGATCTCGATCAAGATATAGCTTCGATCCATCACAACCCTATGACTATTGTTTGCAGGAGGGATGTTAGGGATGCTGGTTCTTTTTAAGCAAGAACGTAAAAGGCAAATGTGCACTTAATCTCTAAATCGAAAACAGCAACATCTTCCTTGTTTGCAACGGATCTATCTCTTTTTACATATCGCTGTCATTAATAATAGACATTTCCTTGATGGCAGCAAATTGATTCTCAATCCTTAAAATATTGTTTAACTATTTAGTTTTCGCGGGAAATGTTATGCACCAATGGGAATGAAAATTATGTATTCAAGTGTTCATGTCTAATTGCACCCAGTGTTACTGCATCGATCATCGTTCCTTGACTTACTACATGAAATACTGACATAGAAGCTAAAATCAATTAATCTAGCATTGATCGTCTCCAATTCTCATAGTAGACTGGATTCACCTTGAGCTCTTTTCTAGTAGTGACTCATTCAATGATTCTGGTTGGTTTGAATATATATAAACCTAAGGACTGTAATCTTTGTGTCTGACACGCTTATCGAGTTGTGGCAAAATGAGTCCCGATGGCAACCATTCATATGATACATCTTCACCTATTAGCGTATCTTAGTGCAACGTCATTAACTTTTAAGACTTTGAGGCATAATTGCATGAAAAAAACGAAAGTGATCACGTTCTATTTTCGCCTAAGAAGTGGCAATTTCATCTATCATACAATTAACCGGGGCAGTTCTGTCAGTTTGCTGAAGAAACCAAGGGTCAATATTGTTCTCATATAAGAAAAATATCTGTAAAAAAAGATCTGGGTAAACGCACCTTCCTTGCACTGCTCCCACCTATACCCGGGATCACATCCGGCTTCACAGTGGCCTGTCACCCTGTCACACGCCACCCCACCTCTACAGTATCCGCACTGGTCGGCGCAGTTCCGTCCGTACGTGTTGCTCGTACATACTTTGGATGAGAAAATGGTGTTAGAAAAGATGGGAAAAAAAGGTTGACATATATCTAGAATTAAGGAAGGCGTCGTTCATGATGGAAGATCCAGAGAAGACGATGATGAAAGTAAATTGTATGGTCATGTTGAATTTCTCCCTACCTTGGTTACAGGTGGCATCCCTCCAACCCGGCTGACATCCCGATGGACACTGTCCAGTAGCAAAGTCACATTGGGTGAGGTCCAGGCACTGGCCACATTTCTTGAGACACTGGAACCCGTACGAACCTCGGTTGCACGCTGGGAGAGGGAAGAGATCTGTGTTATAACTGTTGACCGTCCGATTTAATAGTTATGTTTAATATTACAACATTATACCACTGTTGCGCTGTCAGTAACGACGATGACCTACCATCGCAGATATTGTTAGCATTTAAGGGCACATACCTGTCTGACAGAGAGATCCGTTGTATCCCGTCTGACAGCCGAACGGACACGCACCTGTCACCTTATCACACACGTCAGGCTCTCTACACTGTCCGCAAGTGTACCCACACGACTCTCCGTACTTCCCGTCTAGACAGTCTACAAGGCATACAGAGCTTGTGAATAAAAAAACGTAAGGAGACGTGATCCATGCAGCTAAAAGTATTACATTACTTTTCTGCTTTTAATTAGTTTCTATAATGTTTATTTATAGGAGTTATCCATCAAACGGATTTGTCGTCTACTAAGTGTTTGATGCAAATAAAACCTTCAGGGATAAGGTCTTTGAGAACATAGTTGGGCCTCGTCACCTTTGATTTAGAAAGTGCATATTGGTTATAAATAATGCAAATTAAATAATCATTTCTTCCTGTATCAAGATATTAAAAGGTACATATCAATGAACTGTTAAAACTTGTCTTCAAGTGAATATCTGCTCACCAGCATCACAAAGGTCACCAGATTTGCCAGGCTGACATCCGCTCGGGCAGCTTCCGGTGACCTTGTTACAAGGGAGACTATCCTTGCAGTCTCCGCACGTGAACTGACACGCGAAACCGTAGAATCCGTCGTCACATTCTAGAAATTAACGAGACAATAAGTTATTCAGAATTAGCCATTGATAACAAAAGGAAAAGTGCATTACAAAAGTTGAAATGTAGTAAATGATGTATCGATTAAAGCTTCACTTAATAGATATAGATATAATGTTCTACTGATAAACGAATTCAAAGAGAGGAGGGACATGTCTAAATGATCTATGGACACTGAAGAACGTCTCATTAATGGCCTCGTCATTAGTTAGAATTAAACGAACATCTACTGAAACTATACACTTAATGTGCTATTTGTTATGGTCAAACAGTACCAAACTGAATATTCCAGATTTATAATATCACGAACACGTTGACCCATTCGAAAAGTTAATGAAGCAAATGAAGGGAGACCTACCTTCGGTACACTTGTAAGGTTTGAAGCCAGGCAGACAACCCTGCATACACAGTCCGCTCACCTTGTCGCACGGCTTGTAGTCCTTGCACAGACCACAGGAACTCGTGCACTTGTCACCGTACCTCCCAACCGGGCACTCTGGTTCGAGTAATACATACATTGTATTTAGGTACAAGAACAGATAGATAGATAGATAAATATTTTATTTGCGTGTCACGCATAAAACTCATCACATTGGTACAATATATAATCACAGATTAAGAGTAAATGCCCAGCCACATTGGCTTATGAGACACGTAAAATACAGTTATAAAACATATTTGTATAAATAAACTGTAAAAAAGATATTTACATATATGTTATCAAAAATAAATATTTGTGTTAAGTCTCATACGTAAAAGTTTCTTCTTTTATACATTTGTAAAAGGGTAAAAGCTAAAAGTGGTTGTAAATGGTTGTGGTTAAGAATATAAGTAAGTTTATAAGCCCTATCCATATAGATAAAACCTGGGGCGTCACGTTCAGCTTCTGTAAATAATTTGTATCTTAAATCCGAGTAAAATGTGCAGTCAATAAGGAAATGCGTTTCATCTTCCACCGTGGGACTTGTAGCTGCGCAGATGTAAGACACTGACATCCTTATCTAAGACGCAATTTTAATGAAATTTAATGACATAATATATCCTTTTTGGTCTTTCTTCGTTATATATTTTATATTTATTTACACGTCATTTAAAATTTGATCTCCTCTGTGTAACTTGCACATGATTTTTTGACTGAAGGAAAATGGACATGTGTACATATACACATGTAATTGTGTATAATATAAATCAATTGTGTACGAGATAAAGAAACAAGAAATATACCAATAAAGTTATGTTGTCAATAACAAAAGAGGTGCAATACATGTTTACGATATTATTTCGCTGAGAAAGATTACGAGAATCTACGAACAAGGTCCTACCCGACTTTCGGAATGTACAAGCTAGCCTACCCGACTTGCATGTTGAGCCGATCCAACCGGGCTGACACCCGTCTGTACAGTCCCCCGTAGCCTTGTTGCACGCCACCCCGTTCTTGCATAGCCCACAATTCTCTGTGCAGTCCACGCCGTACGAGTACGTCTCACACTCTGGGAGGGGGAAGACGTATATATATTCCATTAAATCGTCACACTAATCACATTTGATATTACTGCCGAAGATACACATTTGCTTTCACATTCAAGCTGTGATGCTAGCTAGGGTTACTAAAGCGAATGTAATTTACTCTTTTATAAAGAAATTTTTGTGAATCATTTATGTCTCATTTATGATTTATCCAGTTTTTCATAAATCTAAATCTACGTAAATGACGAGTTTTAATTAGGTTCACTTACTTGTTATGCTAGCTACTTGACTGTAAACATTTAGCACATAAACATTTTATCTATATACAAGACTGAGACCTCTCCGCGAATGACACAATATCGGTCTCAACCTTAACACAATTTTGTGAGCTATTTGTAAAAAAATAAACTCACCAACATTACATGAATCTGTTCTCCACCCCGCCGCACACCCCTGTTCACACCTGCCTGTCTCTCTGTCACACACCTGACCGTACCTGCATCTACCACAAGTGGACGCGCAGTTAGCGCCGTACATGCCCGGCACACACACTGGAAGGAAGAAAGATTTCAAGCATCGAGATAGTAACGATCAATCGTTCAAGCTAGATTCTCAAAACGTTTCCCCAAAAAAAGGAAATGTTCAAAACTTCAATGAACTTATCGCCGCAAAAATCCCAATTACACAAGATTTCGAGTTGCACACATAAACACATTAGACACATAGACACAGTTCTATCATTATCTACAAAAAACATGCCGCTGTATGTTACTTACAGTAGATATTTCCTTTGCCAACTGAAAATTGTTCTTTAAAGGCACTGTATCATGTTTTTGTTTTGTTTTGTTTTGTTTTTATTTGTATCGAATGTACCTTATCAAATCATAGATTGTGTAAAATATTTCATCTCTCAGCCCGATTATCCGTCGTTATAGAACAAGCTTTCACGTATCAAGCAAAAACTGCACACGACCATTTTAGTATGAACACCTTTAAAGCATTTGAGTTAGAAAAATTGATTCGCATATTTTTACCAAAATTTATAACTCGTTTTAGAGATCTCTAATTATTATTATATTAAATATTATTAAATGGCACCCAGTTACGTTTTCGCATTGTGTCTTTCAACGTTATAGACACAGTTTGAATTCACATCTATAGCTTTTCAAAATGTCAAAATCATTCTTGAAATATTTAACAATAATAGATAACATGATATTTGATGCTATGGGAATATGCTAACGAAAGAAAAGGTAGAACAAATTAAAGTTGACCTAGATATAACAAAACAACTACACGCTGGTGTGTATTCATCAAAGCATGACATATATATGTACATGGTTCTTATCAAACCGCCACACCATGGACGGACAATAGTGTTGTATGAAATAGAAATATCGTGTGTCGAACATTGTAAAGGCTGTTATGTATGATCATCCGTTACACAGTGCCTTGTTGTTAGATACTGAAGACGACTCAACACGCTGCATGAATCTCTTCTATGCATTATCGAGCTATACCCGGTGACTGACTGCTATACAACGGACTTCCTTTAGGATGGCCCAATAACAATCACTTCATATAAAACACGTTTTCTATGGTTTGGAGTATTGATTTTTCTATTTTTGATACGTCAGTATCATTGAATATGTTTAAAGCATTATGCAAGCTATGATATCCGTAATGTAATTGCAATTCTGAAAGTACGTATCATCAAACAAAATTAAGACATTATCGAAAGGGTAGGAAAAACTCTAATGACTCTTTCAAACGGTTTGATGCAGATGAAACATTCTATATAAAGCAAGCATTACATCAGAGCATTACTCTCCACATAGAAACTCTAGCTATACCTTCCCTTTAAACACTTCTGTCGTAATGTTTCCTTAACGGGATATACAAAACATAGAATTCTGAATGATCTCACCTACACACATACATTGAGTTGGTGATATGGGTAACACCTAATGAACGGTTTGAACTAATCAATTTTTAATCTTTCAAATGAAAATTTCGTCAATGATTTCATCAATTTCCTCATTCATCAATATCAAGCCCTCTGGACTTAGTATGGACTTGCTTGGGTTGAAATCTGACTGGAGGGTCAGGATGACAGACTAGATTTAACCGAAAAGGAGCTCACCCTCCACACACAGACTACCCCGGTACCCAGCTGCACAGCCAGAAGGACACACCCCCGTGCTCTTGTTGCAGTGTCCAATCAAACACGAACCACAGGAGAGTGCACACTGGTTCCCGTACCGCCCGTCTGCACATGCTGTTGGAAAATAAGTAAAGGTTTGAAGCACTTTGTTGCGTCTTTGGGTGGAACTTAAAATGGAGAATATACTTGCCGTCGCATCCGGAAGCGGATGCTTGGAACAGATTTTGCTTCACTACATCAGTGATAAAAAGGTTGATATTTGTTGATGTATAGTTTGGGGGTATGTCGTCTCGGAGGTAGGTACTTTCATTCTACATTTAAGGTTGATAATATAACCTTTCTAGAAGATTCAAATGAATGTCAGACACGCAGGTTACCTTAACCAAAGGAGGACAAGAACTGGTACCCACGCGTGTTACACTGTGCTCCAGACCATCCGCTCTCACAACCAAAGTAGCAGGTGCCCGTCCTTTTGTCGCACACCGAGTCGGCTAGGCAGGATCCACACACACTTGAACAGCCCTCGCCATACCGCCCGTCAACACACGCTGAATCAGATGTTTGAGGAATGCAGAGTTCGGAGTAATTAATGTTAAAGTGACAGTCTCAAATTTATTAAGTAGCAGCTACTTATCTATTAAGCGATGACAATAATTCTATGTTTGAAAGGCTTACTGGAAATTTATAAACTCTTGAACATCGTTCTAGAGCGTGAATAGATTTGGACAGTCTTTCATTTTCAAAGAAGCTAGATTACGTAAATTATTTCCAAAAAAATTCATTTTTTGAATTAGTTATAGCATGCAATATACATATAAAAGTTTGAAATATTGAATTTTTCCAATATGTCCTACCTTTACAGTCGACTCCTGCATATCCTGGCGGACATCCAGAGGAACAGGCACCGGTTGTCTTGTCACAGACCTCGTCACTGTCCCTGCACGTGCATCTCTTGTCACACTGGAACCCGTACCATTCGTCTCCACACGCTGGAGTGGCAGAAGGAGATTTAGATGAGAAATATATTTCCGTATAACAATTTTGAGTTGCTCAGAGCATGAAGGTTTTTGTAATAATTTTATAATTTCATAAGCTCATTTAAGTTCACTCACAGAAGACTTGCAGCTCACACACAGCGAGACTCCTGTACCCTGCAGCTGGGAGGAAGAGCGTGATGTTGTTGCCCTGGAGAGTGCGCCCACACCACAGGTCCCGGGGTACGGACTGAGTGGTAGCAGTGTAGCATAGCGTCCCGTCTATCAGCACCTGCAGACCTCGTAGTGATCCTCCTGAAGCGTTCAGAAATTGAGAAGTGAAACTTCAATTTACAAGCAGAGTATGTGTATGGGTAAACGTGTCCTAGAGACTAGCGCTATCATGTAAGACGATGTATAAACGTACATTACATCTCCCTTCAAACCACCGAGAAGGGTCATTTGCAAAATTTCTAGCTCTCTAGCTTTTAGAAGGAAATCTTCTGACTGGTGTTTACATATCGAGAATATGATATTCCTTTTCATGTTGTACCATGTGCTATGACTGTTGATCAGAAAAAAAATCTGCGATAAGATACTATCTTACCATTTAAATAACCAAATATGTAACCAAATGAAAGGTTATGCATGACATGTCCATTTGTGAAGGATCTTAATCGGCCTGATGTCTACAGACAGAAACATGCTAACCAGCAACCAGCATCCAATATACAGATCATCTAATTTCAAAGTGAACTAACCTGACTGTCTACAAACAAATGATGAGCTCCAGCTATGCATTGACTCTTTTTAATACCTTGACCTTTGATCTATTACTCTTTACATTGAATTGCAGCAGCGCTCCACGTTATAGTTCCTCGACCCCGCGTATCTGTCTACCTAATAACTGGTTGAGATGCTCTGGTCTTAGTGTGTCTAAATATTTTGTTATAATGACCTCTTCCCCTAAGATGTCCGTGATGTCCTTACAGGAACTTCATATTGTCAGGTACTTGGGATAGAATCCTTAATATCTGATTGATGACTTTAGACACGGCTAGCTTCACATCCCCTCCTACCCGACAGCAGTGGTATATGGTTTAGTTCCTATTTTACATTAGGATACAAGAACTAATAATATCTGTTTGAAGAATGAAGACATTGATCTGATCTTACACTTCAAAACACCAAATATATGCATTGTATGTATTCATTGAGAAAATTATCTTACTGCTGAATCATACATTGACTACCATGACCCAAAGACTTGCATGTATTCTCGTTGCTATCCAAAACTAGATACAAGAACAAAAATGCTTGAAACATAAGGCCATGGTCTATGGTCTCGTTGTTGTTTCACTCCTGGAAGACATTTTAATTCTATTTGATCAAGAAACACTTTTGAGAGATGTATCTGAAAAGGCTAGCTTGGCTACTGCTGTGTGGTCTAAATTCAATTAAGACCTTTATATTACCTGACTGAGAAAAAAAGACCCTGATTTGGCTGACATCTGTAGACCTGGCTAGTTTGACGCCCCAGTAGTGGTCTGTAGTCTCGTTTCTCGTCTCCGCGCACCTGTCAGGACTGTCTGTCTCCGTGCTGCCGTCCACCGCGTTGTTGGAGGACCGGATGTCACAGTTGTTTGGCGGACAGTTGATATACGTCGTGGACTGAATTGTGGTCTGCCGATACGCGACATTCTCTAGATGCAAATGGAAGGGACATGGGCTTCTTGAGGTTCAAAGAATATTTTTTAAAATTCGTTATGGTTATATAATGGGGTAATGTCATGTGATTGCCAAAGAGGTCATGTCATGAGGTTGTATGTTAGACATGATTCATTCAGCTAATACGATTCTATGTGGTAAGAAAACATATAAATGAACAAATATCTCAGGATTCATTGTGGAATTCGTCTTTCGATTGTAGAAGGTGGTCATCTTACACTTTGGAGATAGTTGATGTATTCTATGGACCTGAATATGTTATCTTTGATGAAAATAATATTTTCTCTATTTCACTTTTCCATCTTCTTCATCTTCATATTCATAGTTCTTATTAACAAAAGCTACTCACGAGTCTGACAGATTCTGCCCGACCACCCGGGTTCACACTGGGAACACCCCTGTTCCGGGTACTTTTCACACTGGCTTTGGTCCTGGCAGTGACATATTGACGCTCCTACAGAATAGGGGTTCTAATATTATTTTCATTCAATATATGAGAGAAAAGGTAAGAAAGATTTAAAGAAAAGTTATGGCTGATCCAGGAGATCTGCATCTGGTAGTAATATATCGACACTTCCCAGCAGAGGGGTTCTACCATTAAATTTGAGTGAGAGAAAAAAGAAGAGGGAATTCGAGAAAAACGAACATTCTCCTGATGGCTTATCCAGTAGTTCTTGTCCTTTCAGCCGTCGACATATTGACATACAGCGGAAAAGGTATTATGGCATTGTTAAGTACTTATTCCTTTTTTCCTCATACAAAGTAGTAGAACCCAATGATTGAGTCACTATTTTACATGCTGGATGATGAAACGTTTGTTAAAGGGACAAAGAGTATAGTGATGGATGGCTCAAACGTAATTTGGAGACTTATTTACTACAGGCACAAAAATATGGCATATGGAAATGTTTGGCAGATTTTTTATTATTATTATTATTATTATTATTATTATTATTAATAGTTTTTTTAATATTTAAAAAAAAAATATTATTGGCGCTCAAATGTTCAACAGCTTGATTAGGAAAGATGGTTTCAATGTCTCGGACTGATTGCAAGAAGTGTAAATACAAGCTACATCCTATAGAATACCTGCCCTGACATAGACGCTCTGAAACTTGTATATACATGTACATCATGATAGTTACACCCACTGCACTACGACATCGGAGGAAATAGAATACCTATCTCTACCTAGGAGTGAGAAATAGGAACAACGGTTTCAAGAAAGTAAATAACAAAGTCTTGCAAAGAAATATTAACGCCGAAAAGGGTTAAGTTTCAGCGCAATTCAATATGATAAAGAAACAGAAATAATAGTCCAGGAAGGTACAATTGCCGACCCGTAGGAACACTCTAAGCTTAACAAAGACATATTTATCAATTTCATTTTTGAGTTAAGTCTTCCTAGGACATTAAGAGTAAGAAGGTATCAGAAAAGCAAACCTTTTTTGATTAAATATTATTAAGAACAGCAGAATGTTCACAATATTCTTATACAGAAAAGTTATACTTTCTCACCAAATAATACTCTCAAGTGTAATGGAAATATAATTCTTTTCTAATGTAAGTCAATTGTGATAGGGTCGAAAACAATCACTGGAAAATCTTTCTTAGTTCGCTTGAATGCCTGGGCTGTCGTATCAAAGAATATACATTTTGTAAAACTTTTACAATGATTTGACCTCTGTATTTGTGTGGTCATACTTTTCGTTTTCGCTTTTGAATTCTGAAAATTATTGAATGTTTTCAAATCATTCGAAGCCACAATAGCTTACTACATGTTTTCAAATGGGACAAATTTTGTCATTCGAAACCAGCCTCAAGCAACCTCTTAAGGTGTATTGAACAAACCTCTCGTGCCGCTGTTTATCAGCCAAACACCATTGTACAGGAGAGTATCAGTGAGTGTTTGAACACGGTGTTTGCTCTAGGTAAATATATCAACACAGTTACCGACACGAATTCTCGTTATTTTTCGTGAACGGCAATTACAAGGTTGAAGTAATGAGTTAGGTGCTGATTAAATAGATAAAGTTATACCTTAATGGCATATGAGCAAGTTTAGGTAAGCTGCTTGCACAGTTGATTTTTTTGGGTCACAGTGGGAATCACGTGTGAAGAAGAAAAACTAAGAACGTTTGCAAATAAAAGAAAGAATACATTCAAATTCTACATTTTGCCGTTTGGCGTAAACAGCCATTTTGGAAGTGTGACTGATGACATTTACATGTAAATGAACCGGTATATCAAATAACTAATATATTTGAAGTTTAAATAGTATTGTTATGTTTTGATATATATACTACGCCCACCTCCTAAATCAAAGCTGTCATTATAGGTTAAAAGTTGAATAGCAAAGACACTCATTTTCATAGAATATCATATGACGGTACATTTCATGAAAATTTTAACATTCATTCAAGGATAAAGACAATTAATATTTTCAAACACCAGATCTTCGTATCTTCCTTTCTTTTACATTAGTGCAAGCATTCAAAGTCTCTGTGTGCTACATCATAAACACCACTGGTTTATAAATTGGTCTACAATACAGATTTCACCTATTTGATATTTCCTTTACGTTATTGGACATTCCCTTCGGTGTCTGAGCAAGTAATATTTGAAACACGTTGTATGGTTTCCTTGTCCGATCAACCAAGTCTTATTAAAAGATGTGTCGTACAGCGGCCATTACTGATGACTTTCTTACAAAATATGTCTCTTTTGTTAAAGTCATTGTATTTCTGCGCCAACTTTCTATAACGTATTTCCAAGATTTGATTTATCAATTTATCTATCATAGACTATGAACCAACATTGGAGGCGTATCGTAAAAGTACAGTGCATGTTGTCATGTTTTCTCCGAAAAAAACCATGGCGTTCGACTGGCGATAGAACGGACTCATTAACTTGCACATTAATGCTAACAACCAAATATAAGACATTTATTCGATTATTAAAAATCGGAAAGAATTTTCAGACGCCGGAATTCTTCGTCCCATACGTACACTAGCTACCGATCCACATATATTTCTTTTGTCGGCTTTTGAGAAGTTCCCAAATTACGTTTGACTCGTTTATTTCATAAAACTTCAAATTGTCGCCTTTATTGCCATTCAAAAAGTACTTTCAAGGAACAGTAGTTCTTGGTTATAGCTTTGACAAATTTGACACCAATATTCCCTATGTCATTTTTGGCTATTTAAAGGTTTACGAGGACTTATGCATTCACTTAAACTTTCTATCGATGCAATGAAATACGAAACATTCTTTACAATTTACTTGCAATCAACAATGGACACGTTAAGACAGCCGCTGTCGGCTTGGACATATAAAAATCTATGGTTAGCTGTGCACAAAACGGATAAATTATTGACACTTGGAAATGGCTGAACTAGTACTGTGTGCAGCTATTGAATTTACCTAAACTCTGAACTGAGAACAAATCATGAAATATGTTTTATGAAAGCAATGTTGTGAATTAGCCGATTTAATAACACAGTATAAACATTGTTATTAAATTGACCATAGCGGCTGCCGTTTCCGCTTTTCTGATTATGAGCAAAATCTTAATATTTCCGATATCGTAGTTCATGCGGATTTAACGTAACGTAACATTAAATACTTCCGGCCTTTAAAAATCCACTTTACTACCTGAATACGTAAATATTTGTTAAATACCTTACGAGATAGATTACTTGAGTGAGGATAGTGAGTGATATCGAGAGATATGCAGGATCTGTGCATTCGTTGTGTTTACGAAATATTGGCGTGCACTAGTGCGTTTAAATACTTCCGGGCTTAAAAATCCACTTTACTACCTGAATACGTAAATATTTGTTAAATAACTTACGAGATAGATTACTTGAGTGAGGATAGTGAGTAGTATCGAGAGATATGCAGCATCCGTTGTGTTTACGAAATATTGGCGTGCACTAGTGCGTTTAACCCATGTAATCCAATATCAGATTGATTGAACGTTCGATCCGTACATGGATTGAATGTTAGGTCCGGACAGTGATTGCAATATTGGCGTTTATTATATGAATTGGTAAACCTTGGTGGTTTTTATCGACACATATGACGTTGATTCGATGATTATTCCTTCCTCATATTTCCCAAATATGTACGCTCACACTGAACACCTTGATCCTCGCCCTCCAAGTGACAATCGACAATATATCAAACATAAAATTTTGCCGTAGACATGTTATTGATCTATCTATCATTGTCTTCTTCAACAACAGAAATACGTTCAACCATTTTATCACTAAGAAACTAACGGATGTTATATTTTAGAGAGAGCAATGTCATATTTTGATTATGATGTATTATTGTATTATTGATGCTTGAACAAGTAAATGATTGCAATAATATTGCTTGGATTCTTTTATATATTTGAGAATCATGATTCATCAGTAAAACAAACTTCCATAAGACTACGTCAATCGTCAAATATCTGCTTTTCTATTTCAACCAAAGAGATGAAATTTACTTTTTAAAGGAAAACGGAAGTCAGCTATAAGTGAATTTAAGGAAGCCTTGATATTATGACAGTCATCAATCTTTTAATCCGTCACCAAACCTGCAGTATTATATGCAATACACTTACAGTACAATGTATATTGAAGCTTGTGTTTACACAGAAGAAGACATTATTGAGACATAGAAGTGTAATATGCGTTTCTAAGGTGTTACGTAACATACTCCTTGATTTACTAAACGTTATGGACATTCTTAATCTGAACAGAATCTTGGATTACTTGCACAACATTATATTCACAGCCGTGCGTTTTATATTGTTTAACCTATGGCGCTCAGCCTTTTTCCATTGAGCTGAACAAAGACTCTTAAGTGTTGAGTTTTTCTCATTAAATTACCCGTCGCAAATCCCGTCACAAACAAAGTTAACGTCTCGTAAAAACTTAATTTCTCTTTCATCAAGACAGGCACCATTTAAAGACTTAGAATGTCAGTCAACAACTTACAATGTAGATTGATGGGCTCAGAGTGTAGGGGTGTCATCACTTATGTAAATGCGTTTCACACAAAATGCACACTGTTCGCTGTGAATTCGTTTGTGGTATAGCCAACATCAATACAATATTCTCGTAAGAAATCTCAGCTGGGCATTAACGTTTAGAAATGCGCATATTACGTACAAAGTAAGTAAAAATACACTGAGGTTACTTCATTGTGACAAACCTCAACATCGAACAGTATATCATGGTTACTTCATTGTGATTCTAAGTGTAAGAAAGTTACAACAACAAAAATCATTTTAAAACTGCACCTTCGGGTCCATTGTAGCATAAAATCCGATTTTTCGTATATATTCGTAGACGAGCAAAATAAACATTAAGGTGCTATTGTTGAACTTAATCTTAACCCTTTTATAAGTTATATTTGTAAGACAATAGAACGACAAACTTATAGAAATATTGTAATTTATTGCGATTTATTTTAGTGAAACATTTACGTACGAAAGAATGGTGTGAAAAATATAATTCAATCATCACATAAGATTTAATTCAACCCCAAACACCTACCTGTCTGTTATTTTATTGTCTATCCAGTTGACAGGTGCGCGACCTTTTATTCCCAAAGGCGATAATTTGAGGTATCACAACTCCAACGTTATATTATATTTGACTATTTTCAGCAGCCCTGGGGCGTAACAATAAGCCATTCAAATTCATTTACGTTCTGTCTTTCTATAAAAGCTGACATATGAACATTGGCTAACAGGGCATTCCCACAGAGACTTAACGCTCTGCTGGTCACGATTTCTGTATACAAATAAATGCTGAATGTTGACATAACCAGAAGCTGGTTTTATGAATGTGGGCGGTAAAGAAAGTTCGTTTTTATCTTTATATAACCTCTCTCGGGTTTGGTCTCAACAAAGGTTTCTGAGTTTTTATTACGGATTTATCATACAAGACATTTTGGTAAAGGATAGACTATATATTGGTCTCCGTTTTCGTTATGATGTCAGTGCCGTTCAAACTGAAATATATCTTATACTGAAGTGTTCACCTTGTTTATTCTGAAACGTGTAATTAATGTAAATTAAAAATTTATCCAAGCATGGCCAGAATCTCACTTTCAATGCATTGATGATCATGAAATTTCACAAACATGTAACATTGCTAAAAATCATAATAATGAATCAAAATCATAACCTTACATGAGATCATAAACCAATGTACTTAAAGTTTTTTTATCTTTGAGTGTCCTATCAATAAAATCGTTAAATATTTAGACCGTAAAGACTTCGGATCGATACATGCTGTATAGTGACAATCTATTAGATCGGGTGGAAACACCCAATACTAGTTTTAGTTATCATATTTGATACTGGACGTCAAAGTTTCATGTGAGGTTGGTCAAAATCCTGACATATAACTGTATTTCGTACTAGACCTAGGATAGCACCATGAAAAAGTGACGTGAAATACTCTAATCCTGTATGATGTACACAAGTGTTAGATAAACGGACAAGCTATTGACAACACCCGATTGAAACACACCCAGGGTAGGTCTATCCATAGAGGCATTTATTATCAATGTACATGAAGACAATGATAGAGCGATCTGTTTCATGTCTGAAAAATAAAAATAACCTCACAATAGTTGTGATAAGAAAGTGTGAGAGACAAAATGTACCTTGTGTGAGATGTAAACATGCGACAGCGAGGGCGAATATCACAGCGGCCCGTATGTTGACGTATCCTTCCATCGACCCGTGAACTCTCTGACATTGTATCCTCACCTGTCCCTCAACATCTAGCGATCTTGTAACACCAATACCAGAACAAGGGTAGATCCGATAAGCCTGATCACTTCTACACGCGTTGGAAACTGTTCTGCATGACTGACATACTTTAACCCCACCAAACCAGTCTCCGTCAAGCAGTATAAATATCTACAGTCGGACCAATCAAAGAAAGCAAGCAGTTAGCACGAAGAGATAAGGGCAGAGAATACACCCCGGCCACACCCCACTGTCCTTGCGCTAAGCTAACGGTGCTTTACGGCCCCTTTTTAGGGAAGAATGGGTCTTACAATGAATGAATAATAGTCTGTATTATCACTTTTATGCGTGTAAGCGAGATTTATTCAATGGACCAGTCCTTCATGTCGCAAGCACTGAATGTAGGCGCAGGTAACCAATCAAGCGGGGAAACCCGGCCTGTTCAACACGCTTGGTATCTTTATAAGAGTGCTGTTATTACGATGGTTTGTTAAAAGGTTATATCTTTGATTATTGAGTGTGATCAAATATCAAGTTCTTTACGTTAGTGAATATAAGTATTAAGACAGCACATTTATACCATTGAGTGTAAATAGACAAGCCATTTGAAAGGTAAGGGTTTGGGTTATTGAACTGACTTAAAATTGGAAGTCGCAAATCGATATCATTATGGCCTTTTAGAATGGTATGCATTATGTTGTCATTTGATAGAACGAGTTCCTTGGTTTCGTTTCCTTTAAAGCGACATAATCTAAATGGTGTTACCATGGCTTACAAAGGAGCATGGTCAGTAAGTAACATTTAATCCTAAAGGAGAAGTTTACTCAAATGGAATGTTTATACGTATTCTAAAGCTTATTGTTTTTTTACAGTGACAATATGAAGGTAGAACGTCGCATTTATGATCGAAAACCGGACAATGGCGCGCGTCAAATAGTCAAACGTAATTTTGGTGTTTTACCTAAAACAGCAAGGAGGGCAAGTAGGAGTTGATTGTGTTTATAAGGTTACATAATTAGTATCCATGTATATTGGACGTGATATCTACACATCTGTGCATATATAAGGCTGTTTTTAGATTTTCATGGAAACCAGTATTTGTCATATATATGTATTTTGGACATAAGAACTTCAGATGTTTTGATTTTATATCACCACATATGACATTTAGGTTCGTATCAAAGGTAAACATATTTGTGATATGTTATGAAAATCACGGAGTGGCTCTTTAACTTATGAAGGTTCCTTTTATTTTAGCTCGAACGCTTTAGTAATAGACTACCTTGCTTATAGCGACAGTTATTTCACATCCCATGCCCAGACATGGTATCTCCCTGAAAGCATGTTTCCGGAAAAGATGTTTTCTAATATACAAGGTTCATTTCGGTTTTAACAATAGTTCAAAATAACGAATTAAAGGCAAAGATGGTTCGCTTAAAGCTTTCTTCTGCAATTACACCATTAACTCAATATTAAATCGTTCTCGATTTAAGGTTTAAATTCTAGTGAACAATGTTGACATTTGAATATGTGAATTACGTACATTCATGATGACAACACTATTAGTTTCGAAAAAAATAATAGGTAATTCAGAACTTGAAATAAGAATATTCTTTTTTCCCCAGAGATGAAAGTCTAACAAATGTCGTCAACCGTGGAGACACTTTATTGAATTGTATTTTGTTGAAGAAAGTCAAAACAGAGATGCAAATGGCCAGGATTTTTGTTTCCAGATATAAAAAATGTTCTACTGTAAAAAAAAGGTCGTTCACGACGAAAATATAATTGTATTTTACCTTTGTCGAGTACCAAACAGGATTCTGTAGATAGTTTTAATTTGTAGTATTTTCAAATGAAGAAGAATTTCTACGTAATGTTTAATCATACGAACATAAAATCATTAGCGAGGTGTAGGTTATTTCAGAGTTTTATTTCAAGCCAAATTTTGTTTTCAGTTTCCACTAAGATATTCTAGGAAGTGACTGAAATACTAATTATTAATTTTTTCAGATAATTGAATCAATATATATTTAGATTATATTTCAGACTTTCCAAAAGACCGAGTGCCCAGAGCTAAGTATGCTTTATTCAGCGCCTTGTATTCAAATATTGAATCGTATTTGTTCCCACTTTTCGAAGTCTGATATTATAAAATAAAACTGACATTATTGTCAGGATCAAGCGTTGATAAATAACAGAAACGTGTTGTCTAAAATAACTTCGGTTTTACATGCAAATGATAATTATCCAATTCTTAGAAACACCGAACTTCTTGATTAAACGCGGGTGGGTTTGAGCATTCTCATACCAAATCGTCCCACGGTAGATTTCCTTTTTTCTTGTAAAACAAATATTTGTATTAATAGAATTCCAGTCTTGTCAACCATTACGGGAACTGGCCGAATGCTCAGCTTGAAACAACGTCGCTGATTGGACAACCAATTATGACTTCAACCAATCGGTATTCTTTATTCAAAGCATTGGAAACCTTGAAAACAGTGTTTACTTTCAGGAACTTAACTTATGCAGGAGTACATTGTACATGACAGTGCTGATGTAAAGTCGCCAACCATGACAATTTTGATGGTGACTATGATGTCAATATCAGTTATAAATGATGATCCATCAATTGTATGACATTATCTTCCTACTGATAAAACTGGTATGCAAATCAGATATCTTGGCTGTCACACTGGTGCATCTGACATGAGCTCATACAAATAATGTGAGCAGTTTGAATAAACCATGTTTGTCTTTATTAGTGGATATATCTCATCATACAGAAGAAAGATAGGTTACAATTTTTCTTATTTACAGACATACCTCGAAGAATGAATGAAACCTGCAAGTTTTCATTTTGATAACGAAAATGGCAAGAAGTGTAATGAATAACTTGTCTGCCGTGCCGTGGAACCTCCGTAGAGCCGTATGGATTAGCCTTAAGATTTTCGAATATATCAATTATTTCCCAACTGCCATGCTTGAAAAAATTGAAAAATTCGATGTTATTGTATTAAATATGCATGTAATTCCCGTTAAAAGTAGGCATGTGTTGATCCTCCCGCCAATCAGTCTTATAAAGGTACGAAGGTTATAGGAATGATAGTATGAGACTAGATTAAAATTTAATTGATGATTTTTAAAAATAACAATTGTACCATCATCTATGTGATTTAATTCTTTAGGCTTTTCATTTTATACAGTCTAATCAAAAATAAACGAATGAGCACCTATTTAAGTCTCATATTTAATGTACAGTCATGAAGCAAGGCTAGTTCGATATTTTATCTTGCAGTTATTTAACATGTCATCATTCTGTGTAATTCATATTCAAGTTTACCATGAAAAAGTAATATTTGTTGGTACTGGATGTCTTTGATGATTTACGAAAAGATCAAATTATTGGGATAAGACAAGAAGGTTAAAGAGCCACTCCGTGAGTTTTTGGAGTCATATATGCCAAACTTAATCAATGGTGTCATTTGATCACGAAGAATCGACTGTTACTAAAAAGATATATTGTAAAGCTTGTTGGTTTTTACAGTGAAAGTATGTTGGTAGAACGTCGCAATTATGATCGAAAACCGGACGGTGGGGCGCGTCAAATAATAATAATAATAATAATAGACAATTTATAAGGCGCATGTATCCATGTCAAAAGACATGCTCAAAGCGCACAAAGAGAAGGCATAGGGAGTCACTGAGAATAGGCCAGTCTAAAGAGATGAGTCTTAAGCTGGGATTTGAAAGAAGCAAGATTGTCACATTGTCGAAGATACTGTGGTACGGAATTCCACGCTGTTGCAGCGGCATAAGAGAATGATCGCCGGCCGTGAAGAGATGTTCGGACCTTTGGCACCACCAGGAACTTCTTATCTTCAGACCGCAGTGAACGAGTAGGAAGGTATGGAGTGACAAGGTTACACAGGTATGCTGGTGCAGTGCCTGAGAGACATCGGTGAACAGTGCACAGGAGTTTGTACTGGATTCTCTGTTCAATCGGCAACCAGTGGAGAGACTCAAGGATAGGTTTTATGTGTTCATACTTCTTAGAGCGTGAGACAATTCGGGCTGCTGCATTTTGGACTCGCTGTAATCGGTTTAACTGTGTTTTTGTAGCACCTGTCAGCAAAGAGTTGCAATAGTCCAGTTTAGTCAAGACGAGAGAGAGTACAAGAGTTATTGCAGATTCCTCTGTAAGATATTGGCGGATATGGCCTATGTTTCTGAGTGACATAAAACATGTTTGAATGACCTTGGTCACGTGAGAGTCAAGTGAAAGATTAGAGTCAATAACCACCCCAAGATCTCTAACTTTGTCAGAGAAATAAATGATGGATTCATCAAAAGTGAACGAATCAAGTTCACAAAGAGTTCGTCGTTTCTCTTGGCCAACAAGCATGCATTCAGTCTTGGCAGAGTTTAACTTGAGCCTGTTAATATACATCCATGACTTTATGTTACTGCAACAGACGCCGAGATCATCTATGGCAAGTTTGGATGCTGCTGGGTTTGGAAGGAAGAACTTGTATACCTGAGAATCATCAGCGTATTGATGGCGGTTGAAGTGATTTTCTTCAATGATTGATCCAAGCTCTTTAATATAAAGATTAAAAAGAACTGGTCCAAGGACAGAGCCCTGCGGTACACCACACTCTAGTACAGCGCTATCAGATCGATTCCCATCTGTAATGACCATCTGAGTTCTGTTGGTTAAGTAAGACTTGAACCACTGCAAAGCAGTTCCTTCGATACCAAAGTCAGAGGCGAGACGATGTATAAGTACTTGATGATCAACTGTATCGAAAGCTGAACTAAGGTCTAGCATTGTCAGGACTCCAACATTGCCACAATCAACCCCTAATCTCAGGTCAAACGTCAGACTTATCTAAAACAGCCAGGAGGGCAGTTAGGAGTTGACAGTGTTTGCTAGGTTATATAACTAGTATCCATGTATATTGGACGTGATATCTACACCTCTGTGCATTTATAAGGCTGTTTTTAGATTTTCATGGAAAACCAGTATTTGTCATATTAAATGTCTTTTTAACATGAAAAGTCAAGGTGTTTTGATTTTATATTACCACATATGACACTTAGATTCGTATTAAAGGTAAAAAATATGTTATAAAAATCATGGAGTGGCTCTTTAAATTTGAATATTTGACTCTTTTCACCGCGTGTACTACGTATCAAACGAGCAGGGTAGGACCACGTCCCGATATGTATTTGTATGAAGGTATGTATGTCCCTCTACCACACTATCACAAGGACATTTGTAGGATGTGCTCAAGGAGCCACACTCAAGCGACATAGGCATCTCGAACTCTTCTCTATTACAACATACATACTCCTGCTGTAAATCAAAGTCATAAAGAGGAATTCGTTTTTACGGGATAGATCTATCACATTGTAACTAACTACTGAGTGTGCCATCACCCAAAGGCATTGAATCAGCTTTCAACATGTTATAATAAGGTTATCATCACCTTTAAACCTTATCGAACCCTAATATTTTTTGAAGCGCTCATAAAATATCTAAATATTTCACCTTCGCAACAGAATGTTTCCATAAAAATATTTAAAAAACAAAATCTTTTAGATGTGATTTAATTTTTCAAAAGATGATTTTTTGGATTGTAGGCAGGATTATAATGCATTCCATTAACCTACACCATAACTACATTCTTGTTTGGCTGTTGGTGTTAATATTATAATTTACTTACAGAAAGCATGAAACACAGTTATATTTTCTAACAAATTAAGTATTTCTTGTTGGATATTAAGGTTGAAGTGACAAACTTATGCAAGATATTGTACCCAACATTTAACGGTTAGCACATACAGCCAAATCCAGTCTCCTACCCAGTGTTTGATGGGTTCAGTATTTGCTTTATCAGGTTGACCTGAGATAAACTTAATATGATCTGTAGGATATCAACTTACAAACCAAACACTGAACTTTGAACATTTCAGCATTAACTTGTGTTCTGCATGATATCAACTTACAAATCTAACACACAACTATGAACATTTCATCTCCAAGTGCCACGCCCAGCATGGTTGGATGAGGCCAGCAGCTTTCACCTGGGGGACCCAACCCTCCCAAGCAGGTCTGCGTGGACCACAAGGGTCCTACATTAGGGGCAACTCCAGCGTCATGGACTACAGAAGAGTGATGTCAGAATCAAGGGTGGGGGTTTGTAACCGTAACCATTTGAAATTCCTACTATGATGAAATTCAAATCCCCTGAACTCCCGGCCCTCAGCCCGCCCGCCCCACATCCACCATTACTGAATTGTTTATTATATAACTGATTATCTATCATATTCAATCATGTCCTTATAATCTTCAGAAGGCTCCAGTTGAGCTATAGGTTGTCAGCTTTAAGCTGGAATTGGTCCTGAAGTGAATCTGGATCTTAAGTTATCTATTTCATAGAGTCACAAGATAGTCAGTCTCCCAGAGTTTCACGAGGGGTCAGGGACACTAGCCTGTGAGTTGTGTTGTAGTCAGTCAAGCAGTCACTTTGATGTTATCTACTTTACATAATCACAGATCCAGCACCAGGGGTCAGGGGTTCAACTGCAACTTATCCATGCTAGCCTGGAAATAATCAGGCAGAGGCGCCGTGACTACCAGTGTTCCTGACTTCTTGGAGGGGAAGTTGTGTAGCTCCACCTGGTGGCGATGTAGATGCAGGGGTATGTAGGGGAGATCACTCTCATGTACTTTCAGTCTTCTCAGTAATGAACTGGGTAGAATCTGTAAAAGAATGAATTCATTGTTCTTTATTTCTTTCTTTCTAATTTGCTCAGAAAGTTTTGAATGGTTCTTTTAACTTCACAACACAAACTGCAATATTTGTCTAGGTAAATTGAAAGAGATTTAGGGTTGAGACAAAATAATCATTTCCATACAGGTGAGGTGATTTGGTGTTCAACACCCCTTTTAAGAGTATTTCACTTATATCATGGCTGCTAGTATAATTGCAATTGAGAAAGCCCGCAACACCACTGTAGTCATGTATTGCGGTGAAACCTGTGAACATTGACTGGAACTGGTGGTATTGCGCAGAAATTCACTGTTGCATTGTAAAGAAAAGTTATCAAGATTATCTTCTGTAAGATATAACTGCAAATCGTGCAAATTGTCATCTCTGGCTCATTGAAGTCTGGCTGCTAAGCCCCCAAATCCATGGTTTGAGTGACCTTTTGGCAATAAGTTGCAATTGGATTTGCCACGGAAAACAATGCGTGACAAAGAAAAGTTGAGGACATGCTACAAGACTTAAATTAACCAATGATTTGGCGTTATGGCTTGTGGTTGACTTGACTTTTAACTACTCAATCAGAAAGTAACAAGTTTACAAAATGTAACTTATGGACAGGATGAACGGACATAAAGAAAACCTTGGAAACTCCTCGATCTGAAGGAAGAGGAGTGTATACACTCTGTCATGCAGATTTAGCGAAAGAAACTATTTGAAACAGCTGCCTCCCAGCAAACAGCTGTTTAGTGTTTAGATAGGCCAAGTGCTCAAATTAACCAGCAGGAGCATCCGATAAATTAACTATAACACACATAGTTGAGCCCAAGTAATTTTTTTTAGGGGCTAGCTGATTTTTCAAACAATAAATCCTGTTTGCACTTAGTTAAGATAAACACACATAGTTGAGCCCAAGTACTTAGTTTAAGACTAAAACCTATTCCATACACTGATGAGCTAGAAGTACTTAGTAACACAGACTGACTCCTAGACTCCTCTCGTGAACCCACCTGAGCACCCTGGTGTATCATGCTGGACTCCTTAATGAACCCACCTGAGCACCCCAGTGTATCATGCTTGACTCCTCTAATGAACCCACCTGAGCACCCCAGTGTATCATGCTTGACTCCTCTAATGAACCCACCTGAGGACCCTGGTGTATCATGCTTGACTCCTCTAATGAACCCACCTGAGGACCCTGGTGTATCATGCTTGACTCCTCTAATGAACCCACCTGAGGACCCTGGTGTATCATGCTTGACTCCTCTAATGAACCCACCTGAGCACCCCAGTGTATCATGCTTGACTCCTCTAATGAACCCACCTGAGGACCCTGGTGTATCATGCTTGACTCCTCTGATGAACCCACCTGAGCACCCCAGTGTATCATGCTTGACTCCTCTAATGAACCCACCTGAGCACCCCAGTGTATCATGCTTGACTCCTCTAATGAACCCACCTGAGCACCCTGGTGTATCATGCTGGACTCCTCTCGTGAACCCACCTGAGCACCCTGGTGTATCATGCTGGACTCCTTAATGAACCCACCTGAGCACCCCAGTGTATCATGCTTGACTCCTCTAATGAACCCACCTGAGCACCCCAGTGTATCATGCTTGACTCCTCTAATGAACCCACCTGAGGACCCTGGTGTATCATGCTGGACTCCTCTCGTGAACCCACCTGAGCACCCTGGTGTATCATGCTGGACTCCTTAATGAACCCACCTGAGCACCCCAGTGTATCATGCTTGACTCCTCTAATGAACCCACCTGAGCACCCCAGTGTATCATGCTTGACTCCTCTAATGAACCCACCTGAGGACCCTGGTGTATCATGCTTGACTCCTCTAATGAACCCACCTGAGCACCCTGGTGTATCATGCTTGACTCCTCTAATGAACCCACCTGAGCACCCTGGTGTATCATGCTTGACTCCTCTGATGAACCCACCTGAGCACCCCAGTGTATCATGCTTGACTCCTCTAATGAACCCACCTGAGCACCCCAGTGTATCATGCTTGACTCCTCTAATGAACCCACCTGAGGACCCTGGTGTATCATGCTTGACTCCTCTAATGAACCCACCTGAGCACCCCAGTGTATCATGCTTGACTCCTCTAATGAACCCACCTGAGGACCTCGGTGTATCATGGTGGGCTCCACACGCACCGGGACACCCAGCACCGTGTTGACTCGCCCCGAGTAGAGGTGGTCCCCCAGAACACTGCACAGCTTCTCCGTCACATACGTCTCTATACAGTCCCACTTAGCTGTGGGCAAAATGGGCTTTATTCATCATTTTCGCTCTTATTTGGATAATTTTATTTCAAACAAAGAAAAGTACCTTTTTTTTCCTACAAAATTTACATAAAAAAACATGAATTTGGTGAGCATTGTTACCCTGGATTCTTCACTTCCACATGATTATGTCATGAGTATCTTATTTCCCAGTATGGATTTTTAAATTCAGATTGATTTGACAATAGCATTTGGGAAAGGCAATTACTGATGTAAACAGCAAGGTATTAAACTAGCCATGGTCAACCAAATATTACTGCACTTTACACAAGGCTTTAGAGGGAAAAGGATATGAACTGATAATGGAAGGTTTGAGGAATGTAAACATTGCTACAATAAATCATGCACAAGATATATGAGCACTTTGGGCAGCACATTATGCATATATTTGCACTGCTTATAGAATTCTTAGGATCATCTACCATTATCTGGAACCGAATGATTCCATCAATCAGAACAGATCCTCACCAACCCTTGTAGAAGGTCGAACAATGAAGGAAGAACTCAGACTGTTAGTGGAGCTATAAAACTGACCCTTGTTGGTGTGAAGGTGGAGTAGAGCAGTGGACAGTCTCTCGTTGATCAGCATGACTCCAGTGTTGAAGACAGACAGTATCTCCTCCCCGCTCTGTCTCCTGGACTTGCTACAGGTCTCCACACTCACTGTCTGTAGAGTACAAGGTTTTCTCATATCTTGGTGGGTGTTATCGGTGCAATAAAGCTATCGGATAAAATTGGTATCTAAATCTATTACAGGGTGTTTTCTTTTTCAAATGAATATTTGCAAACACAATCCATAAGGGTAGTTCCATGCATTCATATTACAATGAAACCTTGGTTATTGAATCTTGGTAAAATAGGTTAAAAAATCATGTGTATTCTTAAACAACCAACAGAATGCAGACAATATTATCGAAATTATACATGAACTAATGTGATCCACTGATCTTTTTCAAATAATCCTTATGCACATTTTTAAGTGACGACATATATGTTATCAAGTTTTGCATTATCAACGAAAGAACATTACCTTCGCAAATAATTGCCGTTTACTCTAAGGATACCGATATTTTTTTAAGAATGAAGTAAGAGTTACTTCCCATGTTGTGGCGACGTTCGAAAGTGATATATAATTATATATATACTTTAGGAATTATCAAAGAACCATAAATCAACTGAACTATTTGCTTATGAACCTTAAAAAAGTGACACAGAATATGTTTCATGAATTTTGTATGTGGCTAAAATAAGAGTCAAAATATTATTTGAAGTGGGTTCAGTTCAAAGTGGCTATCTTAAGTTGCATCTTTTTCTCTTAAATGGCAAAATTATGACATTTTATTGTTTTCAATTGTAAATTACTAATGGTCATTAAAATGTTAATAAATCGAAGTTCAGGGTCTCATTACAGGTATATTAGTTAAATGACCTACTAAGCAATACCAACATCAATTTGTCGATATGCCTGCTTTAAATAAGTTTCCAAAATTACATTTGAGTCATTGCGGCACGTCATTGTCCGGTTTTTCATCATAATTCAAAACTTTTCCCCTGTTTATTGTCACTATGCTGACTGATAAGAATTGATATGTTAATTTTCATAAACAACCACTATTTGTCGATGAAGTGACATCACTCACAGAGTTTGACATATTTGACCCTAACAACATACTCTGTTGCCCTTTAAAACTAGTGTAAAATATCAAACTTTTTTCAGCAATTGCTTTTGAAAAATTATTTTATAAAGGATTATTTCCAGGCAGTGTCACCACCATATATCTCCATTAATGTTACCTTTACCTTGGTGTATTGTATATAAAATTACTCTGCAAAATCAAAAAGCAGGGATCAGTTGCTTTAAAATGCCTTTTTTTAAAATGCCGTTGAATGATAAAGAGATTATCAACCAAGTGTTCCCATATCATTAATATTGCCAAGGGCTTGCATAATACAAACTTTATTCCCTATATGATAATAATGATACGGGAACACACTCGGTTAATAATCCCTATATGATTTATATCATTTTATTTACTTTAATAATCAAAAAGCTTTAAGAAATGCAATACTTTTAGAATAACACCCTTTATTGTTAAAAGTACACAATATATTTCAAAAGCGAAAAGTAAAGTGATTATTGATTACTGTTTATATACACTTACCATAACTCTCTCATCAAACTTTCTCCTTGTAAAACACATTTCTTCTGAACCTTTTTTGAGATTTTGAGGTATACCGTTTGTAACAGCTCTAGAAAGAATAAATCGCCTTTTATATATTCAAATATCAACATTGAGCATAAATTTTTTTATAGAAATATATATTTTAAATTAATAAACAACATCATTCATATTAAAATATTGTCTACAGTATTTAGTAGGTAATAATGGCAATTCCATTATTACCAACTTATATCAACATCTCGATATAACATTGTTATATATGTGGTCACACTGTCTACAAAAGTACAAAGGTAACTACTTTCTGCGACCAGCATTGACTGTCCCAACATTTTTACCACTTGGCCATCCAGATGTCCAAGCACATTAATATCAAAAGGTATACCCTGATATTACTGTCTCTTACCCTAGTTTAAGGTAGTTATTTCTTTGAATTAACAAGTTGCATGTTACTGGTTCCCTCAATGAAGATTTATATGAGTACAATGCTTTATTGTTTTATTTCACTATCGTTACTGTCAGGGTATTTATATCAGCCAAACATCCAATACTCCCCTGTTTGTCTTCTGACTTTTCCTCATATCAGCTGCCTGCGATTTATTAATAGCTTCTTATTGCACACAGATGCCAATCATCCAGCACTTGTAATATTTCTTGATTCTGTGTTTTTTCCTTGGCTAGTTATTAACAGCACAAACGAGACAAAGCTGACAAAACAATCAGGGATAGTAGAAGAGTTGCTCTGATATAAACACTGTGATACGGCCAGATGATTTAAAACCTAGCTGTAACATGAATCCACTGACACATATTTGAGATGAGTGAGCTTCTGGGTCTGGGCAGTGTTCACACACTTCTCGACCCGTCTCCGCACCTCATCCGACTTAGACAGCAGCACCACTCCACTGTGGTATCTGGAATAACAGGTCAACATGAATATTAAAATTGGTACCTGAAAACCGGATAAAGAATTTCAAAGTCAGCAAAGTAGCAACATTGGAAGACCAATTACTACAGCGTCATATTTATTTTAATTGTAAGTAGTGCTTGGAGCAGATATATGTACCCAAAAATATACCATATATTTATCCATTTTATTATTCTTTATTCAAGACTCAAGGTTCCCCTATATGCTGACAATTAATTTCTGAGACAGAAACAATCAAACTAAATAAGTGTGTGACAACTTGAGAGAACAGAGAAAAAACATAATTTGTTGTCAATTATGTCATGTCACGCAATGATAGCAAACTTATAATATAATGTTATTAATTAAGGTTTTGGTTTGGGCCCAGTTACATGTCCCAGGTCTGTTGTATTGGCTCGAAAAATACCCAATGCCAAAATACCCAATAAAGAGACTAACATGTACATGAAAGAGGTCTGTGGCACTTGAAATGCAGCTCCCTGACTAATGGAAGATAGAGCATTGCTAAGCCTCATGTTTTCAATGCAACTGCCTTTCTACATCAAACGGCCAAAATTATTAGGTGGCGGTGTTGTTATTTTGTGGGTTACAAATGTGTTTGGCGCTTACATAGTGAGAGGATGTTTATTGCATTGAATACAGTATGTTCTTATTTTGCTTTTTGATGCAAGTTAGAATAAAATCTCTAAGATCATACCTTGGATTACCGAGCGCAATCTCCAGGTGAGGACAAGAGAAGATGTCTCTCAGTTCAGGTAGCAGACTGTGCAGTGTGACGGGTCGGTCTATATCAGTAGCTGCGTCTTCACTGACTTCAGTGTTTCTACTTCCTGAATAGTAAACAGACAACTGAATATATTATGATTCATATACTTATAATTGCCCTTGCTTGGTCAGAAATATACATTTAATTACTGAAAGTGTTGTAGATTTCCTCCTTTTTAAAAAATTTTCATTGTCTGTGACAGAAACAGGGAGCAGGAAAAATTGCGGTACAAGTTTAAAATGTAAGCGGAAGTTAATTAGCTAAAACACTTATGCATTAAACAAGTTAAAACTTTATCAAACCCAAAATAAGGTAAAATTTTGTGACTTCACATTTAACTTAACAGGCTATAAGTTATTGTAATACTGTAAACTTACCAAATACTGGTGTTCCAGATGGCTTTGTGAGTGCAAGAATGTTTTCTGGAATAAAAAAAATCAAGGATTTTGGTGCAAGTTAATGCAATAGATTTATCATCCTGCTAAATCAGCGTATTTGTCTCTGCCTAGCTTCATCATATGACGCTCGTATCGCTTACGGCTGGTTACTCACAGCTATTTATAGCCTACATTGACATCTGTTTGAATTCTCATCCGGGTGCTGCCGCTATTGCTGAATGCAAGAAATTTCATTGGCTTGCTATATTTAGCGATACAAGCATTTTAGGCTGAAGGATATCAGTGTATATGCTGGAGCTAAGCGGAGACCAATACGCTGATGTAGCAGGATGTAGATTTATTATCCAATATCAAATGACAAAAGTTAATTATACATAAGATTGATTCTCTTCCAGACCAATTATAATCATGATATTAACGTTTTTATAAATATTATATTTACATTTTTTACAAATTCTGCATTAAAAGCAGCATATTGAATTTATCCTTTATAATTACCAAATGACCCAAATTGCAATATATATTAAAATATTACCGTCTTCATAAACAACATTGCTTGTCAACCATTTCATGAGGTGAGATCTGCTCTTGTACAATTGCTTGTCAACTAGAGATATACCACCAGATCTTACAGCTTTTCTGTTAGCAAGGGGAACTAGCCTGACATTGTCATTTACATTTGCCCTAGCTGTTTCAACCACATCAAGTTTTGTGTCAATGTCACCCAACACTGTTGTCTGGCAAATCTGACGCCGAGTGACACTCCAAGTAACGTTCCGAATAAAAGAATGAAACAGTGAGGGCATTTTGATTTAATAGTGTGATCATTATCTACACCCCGAAAGTATGGTACTTCCCATTTACTTCTTCAACACGTGCCAGCAATGTTTGGGTTTTGACGTCATCAGTTTGTGTGCACACGGCGAAACCCACGTGGTAACAACACTTTTGGACGTGCAGTGCGGAGCTATCCGTTTCGTTCTACTGTAATAATGTAACTATTTCAGATCACACTTCTTAATATGAATACATGGACCTAACTCATTGGGTCTCATTAAATTTGATAAGTAAAATTTTCTATGTTTACTGTTCCGTATGTTTATGGTTTACGATTCGAACATTTAATCATACTTCATTGTCCGGTTTTCGATCATTATATTTTCACAAGTAAGTCCCTTTGTAAAGACCTTGAGAATGACTTTTAGAATGTTATTGATTTTGGTTTGTTGATTGCTATTTCAGAAATAATTGTTTCGATTCAAAATGTTATTTGCTGATTTGATGTGTCAGTTGAAAGAAAAAGAAACAAAGTTGAACTTTTTTTATTGAATTACCTTGGTGGTAATACTCTTTTTTTTAGAAATATACATATGTATTGAATTTCAGATGGGGAAAAGTATTCGCAGTAAGTGGAAGCGCAAGATGCGTAACATCAAGCGAGAGAAGATCGCTGTGAAGGAGATGGATCGTCTGAAGAGGATCACCAGCCTCACCCTGGGTGAAAACGTGGAAATGAAGGAACTCTATGATGGTACACACCCCCATAACCTCACGTTTATTAATGGCCAAGTTAACTTGCTCTTGAAAAGTAAAATGGTACATGAATAATAGATCAGCACATGTGTACATCAACATCTTTAGTCATACAAACAGGTTTACAAACCTTCATGATACAATTGATATCCTTTTGAAAACAGCCCCCTAACCTCTACTCATGATTGTCAGACTGATCACATCTTACTCAATATGATAAATGTCAATCACATATAAGGCCAATTTTTAAACATCCTAGAATCAATATGAGGTTCAAAATCGTGTGATGTAAGAAACAGGTTTGCTATTGTTTTTGGCATCACATGTTGATATGTATTTCTATCACTTGTGATTGGACTATATTCTTTAGTCATTTAGTAGGGGATTTGAGCTTTTCAAGTGCAGGTTGTTTGTCACTGAGAGTAATTTTGTGCCATTACCATAAAAGTCATCATTGCCTTCAGTATGAATGATTCACCACTTTCTTTAGTTGTTGTGTTTTATGTTACATATCAAATGATCACCCCGTCTATTCTTTCATTTCAGTGAAAACTGCTGATGAGGTAGTAAAAGGTAAACGAGGTAAGGATTTATCCATAGCTATAGTTAGTTCACTGCTGTCCTTTATACTTATAGGACTTTCCAACCAGAGGGTTCAAATATGGGAACTTTCTGAAACAGAATTTTAATCTGATTCACAATTCTATAGGTAAATCTATTTCACCCAAGCACAATGAATTCCAATAAATAAAAACCAAAACCAGCTCAAAAGAAAAAAATATTTCATGAAGATATAAATGTGACAATACTTTTTGGTCTTCGAGTACAACAAACTAACTAACCAGTTCTGTAATAACCTTTTCACCCCTACAGGCCAGAAATCAGACTCGTAACATATTTTGTGACTTGTTTCATAGGGTCGTAAAGGTTAACCAACTCCAAGATGAGTACTATTAATTCATAAAGCTAGTTATTGATCACCAATGATGTTCTCAACTGATTTGAGAAACTTGCAGTAAATGTTTTAGTAATTAAAGATTGCCATTCCCAATTATCAGAATAAATCGTTCAGACTTTGTAAGTTACTGTAAAATGATATTATTATTCCTAATCCAGACGGAGATGGGATGGATGTGGACACGCCCAACAGGAAGTACAACGCCAAGACTCTGAAAGACGAACACGGCTCGTATCCCAACTGGATGAACCAACGTGCCATCAAGAAACACAAGAAGAGGGTCGTCAACGCTAAGAAGAATAATAAAAAGAAGAAAGTTGGCAAAAAATAGCACTTTATGAATGGCCACGTGTAAATATTGTAAATAATATTATGAATAAACAATCCATTCCTAGATGTGTAATGTAATGTTTGTTGAATTGTATGTACTGTTCATGATGAAGAAGCAGAAAATATGCAATGGCGAAGTCAAACAGGGGCGCTTAAAGGCAGTATGTAGATTTTATTGAAATCTTATTTATAACCCAATAAATATTAGTTTATACCAATCGATCATCGTCAGAGCTTCAAAATTCTCATAAATCAACCCGATTATCCAAAGTTGTTGATACAAGTACAAGTATCAAGTGAAAACTGCTGACAGCCATTTTCGTGTGAACAGCTTTAATCATTTGGTATGGAGAAATGGATTCGCATAGCATAACCTAACATGTTACCTGTTTTAAAACTGCCACTTTCAATCAAAAATTGATTTTGTTATTGTGATATCTCTTTGTTTACCTTAAACTTACGCTTATGCCCCTTTATGAAAGGTTTAAAGCTGTTTGAAAAAGGAAATTATGCAAATCTATCTTTGTGGAGTTACTCCTTGAAATTTCATGTAGTGGTGGGTGGAATTATCCAATTAGGTTGTCACATCAACCTTTCATTCTTTCTGCTAGGTAATGAAACAAACAACGTCATTGCATGTTCATTGTTTTTGATATTGATACAAAATAAGATGAACTCAAAGAAGTGAAATATCTATTTTCTTCTAGTCTTGTTTTTTTAAGTTAGACCTTTATTAAGGTAACAAGTGTTTTACAATGGTCATTATCAATCTGTATTTAATAAAGCACCTGCTGAATCTTCAAGGTCTGTGTACAAGGTAAAGGTACTCTTGATATACTCAATTTAATCGTTTGTATTTAGAGGTATATTTCCACTTGACGCTAATCAAGATAACAAATATTGTTCCTTGATTTTCCAACATTTATCAGAGGAATACGGCTCCTTGGTGTTTCCAGTGATGTCATATAACTATACCTCATTCTAAGTCTCATAAGATGAACAGATTAATTAATAATGCCACACTTCACTAATGATAACTGCATCTTCTTCCTCATCACACATGTCGGAATGATGATTCTTCTGACTACGCCACACTGATGCAGTGTGCCCCTTTGTATATCTGGTACCAGTAATTTCAAATAGCTGCATCTCATTACTTCGGAGGCACAGATGGGACAGATTCGACAATAATGACAGACACCTCTAGACTGATTGGTAACTTCTCATTCCTGTCATTAAATGAAGTCTGACACACCAGATGGACTGTGCTTGTTTGTATTTCTATTATCTCATTACTTCTGAGTCACAGATAGGACAGATTCCACACACGTCATCAAAACCAAGAGATAAGTGCATCTTGATGTTTCCATTAAATGAATCGGAATTGTTACAACCTTGATGCTTGACAGGACCACCATATTGAGGGATAAGTGCATTTTGATGCTCTCATCAAACAAACCACTCAAAATAATGGAGATGGAAGGATGATAGATTCTTCTTCTCTTCAAATGAGTCGGAATCCTAATAGTAATTATCTGACAGACATAACAAGTTGGGAGGAAAACTGTGCCTTCTCGTCAAGTGGATCAGCTTCGTACGAGATGATGCTTTGACACATATCTGTGGGAGATTAACGTTTTGCTGTAGTCAGTTAAATCGGGATAGTAATAATCCTCTGTATTCTTCAACACAAATCACCAGATGAAGGGAGCTCGCTCCCGGAGAAGACGACAGCTGTACTGCTGCCACTCCTTTGGACGAATCCACAGCTCCTGAGTGGTGTCTAGACACGCCATAACCGCTGCTCCCTTCCAGCATGTCACTCGTGGGTCATTGTCCTGGAATGTCAGGAAATCAAATGATTTGACGGAATCTATTGGGCTAAACCTAAATGTTTATATCATCTGCTCAATGTAAATATGTAAAGGAAATTGCAATGTTCATATTGAATGTTAAAAGCTTTAAAGGTTGGAAACAGAAATCACCTAAATGTTTTAATCTTCTGCTCAAAGAGATGGCATTGTAATGTTAATATGTTAAGTAAATTGCAATATTCAAACTGAATGTTAATAGGTTGGAAACAGAAATCATTAACTATATTGCAGTTATACTGCAATAAAAAGGCTGTGTATTGCTTTGTATCCAGATACAGAATTTGGTGCAATCTTAAGATCAACTTAAAATTCCCACTACGATGGATTCACCTTTGGTCTGGTGAGAACGTCCATGCTCTCCATCATGAGTCGCTGATGGTTGGGCATCTGGAGCCAGATGCGGTGCTGCAGCCAGGAGTGACACCCCTCAAACAGAGCCAGACCCCCTCCGACCACCACTACACAGCTGTACATCTTCCTCTTCAGGTCTTCACTACCTGCAGACATACAACAGAATGATAGTTTCTTCTCGAGTTGTGAGGTCATAGCATCTTGTCATTAAAGCATTGTTATGTCATCATCTTTTTTATGTCATAGCATTGTCATCTATCATGTTCTCTGAGGTCGAAGCATTGTGAGGTCAAACTGATTACAAAAAGCAATTTCGTTATTTGATTGTTATGATCTTTATTATGTAGATGAATTACAGTTTTATAGTTTATTATATGATTAAGATCCCATCAACAGCACTAGTTAAATGTATATCTATCTCTTTTTAGGTCCATACTTAGTGTAGAAAGAGTTTGATTTTTAAGAGCTTTTCATTAACAACCAAATTGCCAAATCAATTTTGTGATGCTGTATTGTGCAGAAAGCTTCAATTTCATAATTACAAAACTGGATTGAAAAAGGCATACAGCAGTTTGGAAAAGTATGTACAGTAGAACACAGATATAACGAACTAGGATATAGTGAATAATCGGATATAGCGAAAAATTCTAAGTCCCGTCAATATGATCTAAGATGGTGGCCAAACGTGAATAGCTAACACAGGCTATAGCGAACTAAATACATTGGTCCCTTTGAGTACGTTATATCCGTGTTCTACTGTATGTCAAAAGATTCCTGAATTCCTGAATCTTTGAATCTCATTCTTTCCAATGTCAATCAGTGCTTGATAACACACAAGGTACAAAAAAGTAAAAATGGCAACAAAATACCCTGGGTAACTCACAAAATAGTCGAAAGTAGAGACAGAATAGACACAGCAAGACATATTCCACTCACCACACTGCTCTATACAATGGAGGATGGCCTCGTCAACGCCCATCAACTGAGCTACAGGTTCAGTGTCTTCCTCCTCTTCCTCCTCCAGCTCAGGGCGACGCCCACTCTTCGTCTCCGTCAATGTCTCGGGCGCATCGTTGGAGTCTTCATCCATCTGCGAGTGGCTCATCTGTGTATCCTCGAGCTGGTTGATCTCCACGTCCCTGACCGTGTCCTGACTCTCCTTCTTAATCTTGGCCTGGAATATTGGTTCATATCAGACATTTACAGTCAAGGATCAGTCACTGCTTAACCACTTTGGGTAAAAAATTTTCAGGAATGTTTGTTAAAATCAGATGGGTGATGATTTACACATTTATGTTACACATCTGGTTAACAAATTGAATAGTAGAATTTGGGTAATCTCCTTGATTTTTCTAAGACCAACTGGTATATTGGTAAATCTATATCTATATATCTAATTCTCATTTGTCATCAATTTCTTTCTTCATCTTCATCTGGAAAATAATTGTTTTAGCTCGGTCAGAAGGTAAATTTGGTACTGTCTGGATATAGTTAAGACAAATAAAATAAGAATTCCCTGCATCATTATAAACCTACCAGATCTCTCTGAGCTCTCTGGGTCTGCCTCAAGTAGCTCTCGTCATGTGGGTCATCCGCATCGCCATCAAACCGGGACTGAACTCGGACTAGGTGTGAGCCGTGTATGGCAAACAGGTCTGGGTACAACAGTGCTAGTGGGGTCAGGATCAGCTCATCTCCCAGTCTCAGGTTGTACTTGATGATTGGCTTCTGGGGCTGCTTGATCTGGATGAACTGGTTTGAGATTCCGCTTTGATCCTAGCGAAGGTTATTGAAGGAAATCTTACTTCATTCAGACAATTACACATAAATGGACATCATTTATCAATAACGAAAGAGATTATATAAAGGTAGTGTTTGAAATTGGGCTTGTTGTCAAATTAACAAACTTGTTGCAAAACCAAAAACTCTTTCATACACTGTTTATGAAACATCAACGGCTCATGTAACATTTTTGATCTTATTCATGTCCTTATTAAACGTATTTCATATATTGAGATAAACTGTGATGAAAACTTATTATATAAACTTCAATCACTGAAGACAACTCACAACGTCAAGGTGACAGAAGGAGTCCTTGAGCTCCTGTAGAAGTAGAATGTCTGTCGGACGTGTCAGGTCAATCTCCGGGAGTGACACTCCACTCCGCCGCAGCATCCAGTGTAAACATCGCGACACATCTGAACCTCCATACTCCATTGTCAGTCTACAGAAACATTTGTCAAATTAAGGGCTTAATTAACATATAAATACTGTTTTTAAAGTGAACCTTTTTATGGGGATACTGAGTAACAATATATAATAAGTTTGTTTTTTTTAAATAATCTTTTTGGGTTGCTGTCATGTCATTTAAAAAGATTGCAAAAACTTTCAAAAGATCACATGAATTTGATTTTTGGCTTGTTGTATCACTTACATCTACTAAGTGCCACAAAACATCCTTAACTCAAGTATTATTTCATTACCAATATGAATTGTCAATTTCAGCGAAACATCTATCACTTTCTACATAGTTTCACATCCTTAGAGACAACTAACCTTGTTGGTTTGTGAGATATTCCATCCTCCACACAAGAGATGCTGGTCTTCTGGTCCCCTACATCAAGCACACAAGCACAGGGAACTCCCGACCCGTAGGTGGCGCACACTGACTCCTAACAACAAAGGTTGTAGTTGTGAAGTTGAACAAAAACCATGTTTATACCACACAAGAATCCAGACCAACATTTCAAACTCCTGAAGGCTGCTTAAAGTGAAAGATTATTTTAGGAAATCATAAGTCTTATTAACATAATATATTATATCAATCTCCATATCATACCATGTTTATACACAACTGGCTAATCAAGTCAATATTAGTATTTCGGGTGAGAGTGGCACAAGTGTCATAAACATAACATGGCATGGGCACAACTTTAATATTTTATTCATTACAGTAGTCTTGAAAATAAAAAAATATATGAAAATTTACTTCCAAGCATAGGCGTATATGTCTGGGATTTAGAACATGGCACCAACCATGATATCAAGCCATTGCTTATAACATGACATATCAATAAGATGGGGACATTTTGCCCTAAGACATAGTATTTCAAATGTAAATACTGATACAACTAACCTTTTAGGTAATGATAATAAGTTAATATTATTTTTGTGATAAGATGTGGATATAAATAAAATAATTTTTTAATCAGACATTCTAGGAGTTGGTAGTAAAGAAAAGACATAACCGTCTTTACTTCCTCATCATTATTTTGAAAATAAGAGTTCGGAATACCATGAATAATATATATTTGCTGACAGTAAGATTATCATTTTCAACATCATGTAACATAAAAATATTATTCATTTAACAAGTAAGTCTGATTATTTTGAGAGGAGAAAAAAGTATAAAAGTTTGTGAAAAAAAGAAAATGTGACGACAATCACCAAGTACCTGTTGAACAAAAGCAGCCCCGAACCCGAGTGACTCGAGGAGGAGATTCATCAGAGCCTTGACATGTTTGTGAGTGTACACATCAGGGATCAGCAGTATAGCCTTGTAGTGCTGCAACAGATGGTAGGGTCAACCATTCTTATCACATCGAAGGCTTCACTAAATTAAAGTCATATTGTCACATGCCACATTTCAACTGAAACGATTTCTAAAAGTGACACTGAGTATGTTCCACGATTATTCATTTGGCTTTGAAAAAAAGCCAAAATAACTTATTACCTAAGTTTAGTTCAAATTGCTTCCAAAAACTTGCATCTTTTTTACTAAAATACCAAAATTATGATATTTTCTTGTTTTAATCAGAAAACGGCCATATAAATGTTAAAAAATGGAACTTCTGTGTCCAATTATAAGTAAAATGAACTACTTTACTCTGTCAAACAAATGTTTGTCTTTGTAAATAAATTCCTAAAATTTCGTCATTGACGTCAGTTTTTTATCACAAATAATGACTTTAACCCGTTTATTGTCATTAAAGTGAACTGCAAAGCATAATAATTCTGATTTTTTTCTTTTTAAAATAACAGCATATATGAAGTCTGATATGATCTGACTCCAACAACATACTCTGTGCCCCTTTGATTAACAATATTTTCATGACACAGACAGGATATATATGTTTAAAAAGCTTGTTTTATTAAATAATATCACACACAAACTTGATTGAAAACTAAAGCAGTTATCAAACTTATTTCATCCTATCTAAATCAAAGATTGTACCTTGAGGTCTTTAAGGGGAATGTTGAGATATTTCTCAAGTGCCTTGCCCCAGATGACCTCTATATCAGACAGAACCGAGGAGAGAGAACCGCACGGTCCACCATGAAGGTTGAGTCGCCCGCGTCTCATTGGCCAGTGCAGGGTATAACTGTCTGACGGGTGAGTGTACAGGGCCTGTAAAAAATAAACATTAAATCAATATTTTAAAATGCTTAACTTGAAAATTAAAAAAAAATTATTTACATATATATGGCATATCAAAGTGTTTGTGAAAGGTAACTTGTCATGTTAAAGAAGAGTCTTCTCTACCACTAAAAATGGAGATCTTGGAAATAAATAGATGTTTGGCCATTCAATTTCTTTTAGTGAGGCTTGATTTTCCTTTATCCAAATAAGTCACTAACTACTTACTTCATCTCCAATGATAACAGCAGGTTTCTTCTCTGTGTTTGTCCATTTCAGAGGACAAATTACATCTGTTCTTTCTCCCTTTGCAGACTGATTGTAAGCAGTATGCTGAAACAAAATTGAACGTATTTATCTGTTCTCAATTAAAATTGAAAAATAGATCTTAATGTTGGATCACAGAAAAACTTTCTAAAATAGCAAAGCTGTCTTCTGTGCACCAAAATTAATTCTCAAAGGATGTTAACAGAAAACTGTGATCAAATTTCTTATGACTGAGAATACATAAAAGGGATGAAAAACAGAATCTAAAACCTATTTCATTATCTTATTACGTCAACATAGTACCTGTTTGCTTAACGTGGACTGTCTGTAGCCACCCATAGAGTTTGGTTTGGTCAACAAAGCTTCCTCCGCATTCTTCAACCCTGTCTTCAACATGCTCTGAGCTTCTGGGTGCTGCAAATTTACATGACAGATCATTTTTCACACTTGATTATCTTCAATTTCTAATCCACCTGTTATTGTCTATGAACATTGTCATGACTCAAAATATTCTAGTCAAATAGCTACCATCATTACATATAGCATTCAATAGACAATAATATATATCAGTTCAAAACTTTTATAAGTTATAATTGTGCTGTAAACAAGCAAACAGATTTATTTTCTTGAGAGGACAAACTATAATTTCATGCCATAACCATTAGCACATTACGCTTTGAATCGTTAGACAACCGAAGGTTAGGGATTCTTAGAGATGCAATCTTTAACAAATCATAAAACGCCCAAAAAAAGCTTAATTTAAAGACCACAATTTGGTTAAAGTTCCATAACAGCTGCCTATTGTTTTCTCTCAACCGACATCAACCAGAGAAATATGTCAATTTAGATGAATGTGTCAGTTTAGAGGAAGCTTTACACTTTTTAATGAACCGTACACAACCAACCATATATATAACATGTATATGTGTAACAGTAACTTTTTTATTCAATATTATATTGGGACAAAATGAGGAGTGACAAATATGTTAATCTAGAGAGAATGTGCATGAGGTAAGAGGGGAAATTGTTTAGACAAAATTCACTGTTTTGTTTGATTACCTTGCATTCTGGGCGCAACAACCATGTTTCTGGTGTGTTTGAACTTGGTACTTTCTTTCTGCGAGCAACACAGTGCGGAATTGTGATAGGAATTGGATCTGAAGCTCGTCCAATTCGTAGATTGAATGACCCTGGGTGAATTATTACGACGGTAGCTGGCTGAATAGGCTACAAAGAAAAAACATCGAACAATAAAAAATGACACCTTTAACATTTGCAAACAATATAAGATATACACAAATCAAATGTCATACAAAAACTATCTTTATTGTCAGTGTTCAGCCAGATAGTAGCTGTGGCTCTTACTGCATGTTAGACTGATTGCGTTTAGATGACAGTGCCTTCAAACCAATAGATTATAAAAGAATAACAGTAGGCCAATTGGTTACCTCAACAACTGGGTCGGGAGTTGGTTGTGCAAACGGCTTTTTAGCTGATGTTGGAGGCATTTTTCATCAACAAAATCGGCAACTTTCTCCTTTCAAACACATGTGAAGTGTACTACGTCATCGATCTTTGTTTACAAAGGGAGATAACTGTGTTCTTTCTGAATGACCGTCCACTAAAAACGGTTATTCCATTTTCAGTTTATTAATCAAGTTGTTCTCCATCTCGTATTATACGAAAACCTTTTTAATCGAACAAAATGTGTATTTAAATGTAATTTTTAAAATACATTAATAAATCAATACTTGAATTTATAATTAACCAATTAACCCCCTCATCATTGTCAAGATTTTGTAAAGAAAAATAATGTTTATTTTTTATAAAAATATTCGCATATGAAGTGAATTCATCCACAGGGGCGTGTATCGCTTAGAAATAGCTTTAGAAAGACATATATACCTATTGACCCTACCCTACTACTATTCCTTTTATATAGTAGTAGGGTAGGGTTGAATATTATATTTGTGTTCATTTGTCTTGATAAGTGAATAACAACTCCCTTAATTGACATCACAAAAAAATCACAACTTTTTTTAGTCAAACAGCCAAAGCTTAATCCACAGAGTCATGGCTTCTATCATGATATTTCGGTATGTGTCGTATACAACAGGGGCTGGGCACTCTCGCCATTCACTATCAACAATTTTACAATTTCAGTCGTCGTATAATATATTTACCAAATGGTCTGTTCATCTATCATTATTTTTCAAAACTTGTAATTAGTGACAATGAATCATATGTGCAATACTATTATGTCATGTGGGAAACTGGGGAGACATTACATACATACGGTAGATCTTCCCCTTCATGGCTTTACACATCTTCCGCACGCATCGGGCGAGATATGCATTTACAAGAAATTCATTTACAAGAAATTCATATTTCTTGTAAATGCATATCTCGCCCAATGCGTGCGGAAGATGGGCTTTACACTGCACCAGTCTCTATCATTGGATAATTCAAACCTTGCTTACTAGCTACCTACGGTGGCATATTAGGGCCATCTGTTTTTTTATTTTTATCTTGAAATTTCAAGAAAAAAGTTGAAATTTCAAGATGTCCATCTTGAAATTTCAAGATGATAAGTTGAAATTTCAAGATAATAAGTTGAAATTTCAAGATACTTATGTTGAAATTTCAAGATAGATAAGTTGAAATTTCGACTTAGCATCTTGAATTTTCAAGATAATGATATATATAAGGATTTGCTCTATGAAAGTCAGCATTATTTGGGTGAGAAGTCTCCTTGATTAGACGTCCATACAAATAAACAAAGAATCTATGTAGATATATAATATAGATACACATACAAAATTAACCAGTTGATAATAAACTTATCCAAATACATTTGAAACATGAAATATAGGCCTTAATGTTCATTTCAGACAAAAATTTCATTTCAGGAAAAATTGACACAAACATATTCATAAAAAGTACAAGACTTTACATATGTACATGACATAATATGTACAATGTGTGTATGTATGTATGTATGTATATATGTATGTATGTGTGTATGTATGTGTGTATGTAGATACGTACTGTCTATGTATGTGTTTGTGTGTGTTTATATGTGTGTCTGTGTGTTTGCTGTAAATGTATATGGCTGTGGGAGTGAGATTATCTATATTGGTACTAGTATATGTTGTTGTACTAGTAGATTATGTTGGAATTAATGTACTCATATTGTATGTATGTATGTATGTATAAATAGTAGGGGAGGTTGTGTGTATTTTTGATATCTTATAGTGGATGATTAAACACAGACCACAATAATATCATCGGGAAAGTATTCGTGATATGTATTAAATATATCAATTCATATGTGTATGTGAATCTTTACTTATCGTAGATTAATAACGCTTCGTATATATTTGCTCCTATGTATGACACGTATTGACCAGACCGCGCATGTTTGATGATAAGGTTCCTCACAATCTGTGTAGGAATGTTTATAACTCTCTCTTATGTATACATACACATACACGTTTTAATATAGAACATACATATCACGAATAATTTCCGATGATATAATTGTGGTCTGTATTTAATCATCATAATTCTAGGTATCAACTGAATACACACAACCTCCCAAAATTCTATATAAACCATTTTTACATACATAAGATACTAAAAACGTTAATTCCAACATGATTCATACATAAGAAAGTACATAAATACATCATTCCCTCATCCATATACATTTACATGCATACAAATACATACACACACATGCATACATACACACATTATTACTGTTTAAGTTTGTATGTTTATTTGAAATATATATCTACAATAAGACTTTATTTATATGTAGGGACGTCTAATCAAGGAGACTTCCACACAAGTAATGCTGACTTTGACAGAACAGATCCTTATATATATATCATTATCTTGAAATTTCAACTTAATAACTTGAAATTTCAACTTAATAACTTGAAATTTCAACTACAGTACCTTTGGTTAGACTAGGTCATTATTTCAGTGGCAATGAAGCACGAAGCGCTCGTAAAATATCACTGTAAACGTAAAATCATAATCGTACTCCTTAAATAATCACGTTATGCTGTAAAAAACTAATCATGGATGGTTCTATGCGTTCTCTTTTCCAAAAAACAATTTAGGACAAAAATATTGGTGCAGTAAAATGTTTGTGATAGATTATAAGTATAAACGTTTATATATACTTAACTTTCTCAATCATGTTTAGGTTGAATATCAAATAATTGTTGCACTCTAACACATGCATTACGCCTTTCTTCTATTCAGACAGTTTACAGTTAGGTTTCAAAGGGTTCATTCTTGACCAGGGAGTTATCAATATATAAAAACCAATATCACCAACATCTTACCCTACAGAACAGAGCAATACGATTACGCTTATGATGACACGTTTAGAACTAAGATTACTGAACGTCTGTGACTGAAGATTGCTGTCAAATCCGGATTTGTTTTCTTTGCGCCCTTGGAAATGAAACTGCAATTTTGCAATACGGATGGGCAAAAGAAACGCTACTTATATGAGTCTTCCTTTGATTTCGAGAACAACAAAATATGTCTCAATTCATATTTTCGTTCGGCAATTATTAGTTCACTAAAAGATTTATGTTTGATAGAGAAACAATTTACTTCTAATTGAATCAATGTTTGTTATTGTTTGTGTTAGCGCGTTCGACTTCCGACTAAGAGGTCCTGGGTACGAATACCGCCAGGGGCTCGGCAGCTGTTTGTCGTATTTTTATAAATGCAGTAAGGTGTGCTCCCGGGTTTCACCGTCACGCATAGCCACAATGTTGAGTATGACGGGCTTTCTCCAGCCGACAATATCCCAACGTGACCACTTAATGGCACTGAAAAACGTTTGTATGTAGCTTAACCTTTTGTAGTATGCTTTACTACTTAATTCACTAGGGTTCAAAAGTCCTTTATACTTTCCACTTGTGTATGAATCTTTTCAACTTAATACAGACACAATCTTTTAGAAAACGTAAACTGTCCAACTTTATTTGCATTCAAGTCAGACTTATGAAGAATCAATAATAGCCATTTTGAATCAATGTGGCATCACGTCATTTTATATATTTTTTATATAAATGTACCGGCAATAAGCAAATTTCACTTTCAACGTCCTTGGGAGTATACTCATGAAAAAAGTATTCCAACACATAATTGTATTACAACACATAATTGTATTACAACACATAATTGTATTACAACACATAATTGTATTACAACACATAATTGTATTACAACACGACAGTCATTTCTCAGTGTTTTAATCGAGATGGGACGGCACGAAATATGGCAACATATTTAGCAAAAAATGAATATGACCATTTTTCTAATACGGGAAAGCAATTTGAGAGAGACAATGGTTCTTCAGGGATATCCGACATCTTTCAACGGTAGTCCCCCATAACCCCTACAGCCCATTACCCCTACAGCTTATCAAAACAAGTTTATGGTCCACTGCACTGCTAATCTCTAGTTTGTTACCTCTTGCGACACAATGGACTCACCCAGACTGATTCTTTATTACATATATCTGTAGAGATAATTGGTACGTAATGAAAACGTTATTGGTACAGGTTGTGGATGTTGAACATGGTGACAATAAAATAACAATTTCTTCAAAGGCATTTAGAAGTTGGTGTAGTCATCCATGATATTGTCTGTATCAATAAAATAAGAGTATTAAGATGTTCATAACAACCTCTTAAAATACTGTTATCAGACACAAGAAGCTTACACCAATATTTAACCATGTTATATTGTCTTTTAAATAGCAACGGATAACGACCTAATTACGCATAAACCATTGAGTTACATGTTGGTTTCTTAACACCTAAGAGCCTTTTACAATAATCCAAGTGTAATCTTTCAATGTTTAATCCTTTATTATGTCCCCAAATCTCGGATGCATAAAATAATACTGCTGACATAACAATAAAAAACAAATAAAAGAGATTCGGGATTCAATGACAATGACCTAGTATTATTATATATGGAAAAGAGCGCCTTCCTACCCGGATCGGACAACTGCAATGTAGCCTTCGAGAATAAGTTATTATAGTTAAAAACTATTCCTAAATATGTAAAAGTATCGACAACATCAATAACCGTACCATTATAAAGCCAGTGCTCTGTCGATTTAACGTTACCACCTTTTCTGAAAACTATTATCTTAGTTTTAACAATATTTACCTCGAGTTCCCAACGCTCGACAAGACCTCCCCCTGCATTAGACCAAGATTATTTCTAAAACACTGACTATCAAAACCACCAATCCTCACACAAGATCTTAAATGAAGGTATAAAGAACGAATAACCAATAATAACTTCCCTCTGACACCCAATTTGGCCAATTCATACCATAATTTACACCTATCAATTGAATCAAAAGCACGTTTAAAATCAACAAATGCACAATACAATCGCTTATTACTATTTAGAGTTCGACTAATCAATGAATGGAGGGCAAATATAGCATCAACTGTGCTTAGATTAGGACGAAAACCAAAACACAGACTGAACACAGAGACAATTGATAGCTGAGTTTATTAAATTGAAACATATTTCATATTTCATATTTCATGTTTAAATCAAATTATTTCAAATTTAAATTAATTCCTTTATTTTCATATGTTCATATGTTCTATCATATTCCATGTTTTCAATCAAAATGTCCACTCCAAACTACCACTTCTACTCTTAATCACCTGTTAGGGTGAGTCTATTAATCCAGATAGGTAACTGTCTGTGTTGTTTTAACAAGCTGTAGGGGAACTGGGGTGTAGGGGTAATGGGCTGTAGGGGTTTTGGGATATAACCCTTTCAACATACAGCAACGAGACTTTTAATCTGAAAATCTTAAGACTGTGAATTTACATGTGTTATTCATCTGTCATTATGGACGGTTTTTTTCCCATTATTAAGGAATATATTTTTATCCTCAATTTTAAAACTATGTAAAAATTCCCTGAAATTTTGCATCTTACGGGAGAGGCTTAGTTGAATTTTTAGAATGACTTTTGGGGATGTCCTTTCTTTTCCGATAAAATGTGTATGTACAACGACTCAGGTTGATTTTGTAACATCCACAACAAACAAAATAGAGAAAGAGAGGTCACACTTCAGTGGGTGTTATTAGCTGGTTATCAGTATCAGTGAGTGTACACATGTCATCTTCCCGGATCTGTCACAAATCTGGTCCGGATATGACGTACCCGGATCTGTTGATCCTCTGCAGGAGTTGAGAAAATGATGACTGTTTGATCCAGTCAGTCTACGGTTAAATCCAGAACAAACTACAAAGGCAATGGAAAATAATGCCTGACAGTAGTATTTCTTGTCTGTTTTTGTGGGTTGAGTAACGTTTTGATGGTCAGACGAACAAAGCAAAAGATTCTGTGACCGCATTGCAACTGCCCTCTTATGCTCTACAATAGTAAACTTTGGCGGTGCTATTCTTCGTTTATTTTAACTATTAAAAGCCCCCCCTCACCCCCCCCCCCCCCCCAATTTTTTTTTTTTTTAAATACAGATGTAAACATTATTTTATTTACTCGCCAGGGTTCAAAGCCACTGAAGAACGCCAATGCTTCGTAGATATGTACAGATAATGCATATTTCTCCCCATGTCCTAACATCTGCACTCTGCATATTAGCACTAAAATAAGTATGTATTCAAGTTATGAAATTATTTTTAAAAACCGGAAGCAATTAAAGCAAATCTGTTTAAAAATGTTCATACAATCTGCAAAATAAAAATGGCCACAGCAACGCTTATACATAAATTGTGTATATAAAACAGCGAAGTTACATACGTACCCTGATATGGTTAGACATCAGGCAGTAATATATTTATCATGTGAACACTATTAGTAACACGATGGTTTTACAGGATTGAAGGAACTAGAGGCGTTAGCCAAAGTAAATTCGAAATCTACAAGAGTCTTATATGTATTCTACAATCTGCAGATCAAAAATAGATTATAAGCATTGCTGATAATACGTTTAGAAAACAGAGAAATTTCAGATAAACCTTGATAAGAAAATTAATCCTTTGTTATCAGTTATTACTTTTTAAAAAATCATGCTAGAGAACAATGTAAATTTCTCATGAAATAGTTTCTGAGTACATGCATAAATGAGTGTTATTCAGAAGTCGAGTAGAATAAAAGTTAAGAGATACATGGATGTATTTACAACTTATAACTGAATATTTATACTTCTCATCTAAAATGCGTTACTATTTATTAAACACAAACAAAATTCTCTTTATGTTAGTTAAATTATGTTAGTTATGATAACAGACATATAAATGTATTTTATTATCTACAACTGTAATATTTTTTTGTTTATAATGAGAAGGATATATATGACTGTAAATCATAAACGATAACGCTTGAATTACCTTCATTTGTTGATAAAACGTCACGAGGTTAATTCAGACGTAGAATTAAGCTTTAACTGTTAACATAACTACACAGCGTCCAATACAAGGTTTTCGGGGTTTTTTTTCGTGGAATTAAACAGTTCGAGGCCGATTCCTCTTCTTCTACAAGTACATTTGTACAATGAATGATATAGTCGAGTTTAATGGTTATTAAAAACACTTTCAAGCAACAGTTTTAATGTCTGTGTTGTTGATGAAGCAAAAGGTGGTTTTCTACCGGTCATCGCTAGAGTGGCAAAAAGTACAAAGCACGTAGCATTTACATGCATTGATAACAGATTCACCAATAAACCTTAAACGCATTTGCACCAAGGGACCATTTTGACCAGTACAATCTGGTTACAGTTATTACTGTAGTCGTAACTTCTCTAAGAAATGCAGTGCACTGACTCGATTTCCACTTACCTATTCATAATGTATAAAGACTGCATCAATGAAACCTTCAACTTGCTAATCAAAATTCAGTCTAAATGATGACAATGGTTCCTTGTAATGATTTGAGGAAAGTCTCAGCTGAAGGCCACGAAGAGCGACTTAAAAAGAATGTAGACTTGGTCTTTGCGTCTTGATCAGCCGGCAATTTGCGATACTGGACAGGGAATTCATTAAATGAACAATAGGACAGTCTACTAATACTGACCCCCAAGCTGGACAGCTGATCTGTTGATTGGTAGGGCTCACTGAACGTTGGAAGCATAGATTTGAATCATTCACCAAGGGGCCAGAATGCAGGTATGACGTATGTCTATGTCTTCTTTGAAAACAAGTAATTTTTACCTTAAATTGAACCTTAAAGTAATATATTCTATAGTTTAATATGGTTATTGAATTTAAATTATTTATATTTTAAATGTTTCTATTTCTAGTCAGAAACAAGTTATCAAATAAAATGAACCTTATTCTTCGAAGGGTATAGGTGTGTATTGTGAACTTTAATAACACATTTATCTATAAAACCTAAAAATGCTTTAAAGGTAAGCTGTAATCTGCTTACTTGCATCAAGATTCAGATGACATAACTTGCAAATATATTGATCAACAAACCCTCAAAAATTAACTGGGTAACTTAATATTCATGATCAAAATGCAAGACAGTTAGGATTCATTTTAATATTTTTGACTCGTTTCAAGTTTAGACATTTTGTTTTAGGAACTATTTTGAAAAATAATCATTGAAAGCCATTGTCATCAAAGTAAGCTTGGAGAGGCAAGGTAGTTAAATATTATACAAAATGTGAAACTTCAAACCATTTACCTGTCTTCTTGAAATGCCATAGCTTCTGTTCACGAAATTCTGATTGATATATATTTTAAATGGAAGTGACCGTTGACCGACATGTGGAAAAATTGAAGTAAACATCAAAGTGTCATTTCCTTATCATTACAGAATGCTTTTCTGCTTGGCCTCCAGAGGTGCTGTTGTGAAGGGACGTAATCTTGTTGTTGGGGATATGTCTGTTTGAGGTGTCCAATCTCATGCAGCTTTCCCCACCGTTAGTTTAGGGGTGAATAGCTGCAGGCAACTGTTCTCGAGTCTCTCCAGAACTGCTCTGCCAGGATTGGTATAACAAGGCTCTACATCCTTGTTTAGAGTATGGGCCATGCTTATCATGGTAGATAGGGACCACACTGTTCCCCGTGTGGATGCGCCAGTTTAGATTGTAGGGTACACCTCGTGTAGGATTAGTGTAAGGACAGGCTCCCCCTCCCCTCAGACTTTTCCCAACAGATGATTGCTAGCTTCACAAGCAGCATGGACAGTGTCAGGAGAAGACCAAGGTGAGAACTTAATGGTTGTTAAGTAGTGATGTATGCAGATTAGGTTTCACCTGAGGTTCGATAAAGCTTGTTTGAAAAATTAATTTCTCGTGAGGTTCACATCGAATCACGAGTATCACTAAGTATCACTCCAACAAATACTTGGAAACTAAACTAAAATATTCGCCAATATTATCAAGGGTTTAATTATCGATATTTATTTTCGAAATCGTGAAATTACAAACTTATACCCTTGAACAATCAAATGCTTGGTTAAGTTAAAGAAGGAAACAGTTTAGTTTTATTTTAGCTTAAATTGCATTTTTTAGTTATTTAAGAAATTCTCATTACCTGATATATCAGTAAACGTATATATCTTTATATCAGAGCTTGCTAAAAATACATGATTAAAAGAACACCTATCATTTTTTTGTGCAAAAAATATAATTTATTTCATTTTGCCTGTTAAAAACATCTTTTCCACAAAACACCTTACGATACTGGCTTAAAATCAATAACTTACATATTTCAGGAGTGGAAGAAGACCCAGGGGGATGCCAGCCCAGAGGACGACCGAAGAGGATACGTACCCTGCCAGAGATGGACCATGGAGGGTAATATAGCATGAGATGACAAATTTGTTGTTAAACATATCTTTTCAACCATACGTTTACCACAGTGTATTTTTGAAAACAGAAATTCTCTGAAAATGGAACAAAAGTAAAGGATGTTTACATCATTTTCTGTAAAGTGATAATAAAGCGTGAAACTGGTTTACCTATAATCGATATGTTACATTGCATTTTAGTCATTCGAGAAACTATGATTAACAAATGTAACTCCATATGTCAAGGTTGACTGTAAAAAACATGACTAAAACTACCTTTGCTAAATGTTTTTACACAACATGAGAATGTTTTTGTTTATATGATAAACATGTCTTCGCCACGAAACAGCTTACTTTACTTTCCTCAAATTAATGGAATCAATAACATACATCTTGCAGGACCGGAAGAAGACCCAGGGGGATGCCATAGGATGACCGAAGAGGATACGTACCCTGCCAGAGATGGACCATGGAGGGTAATATAACATGAGATGACAAATTTGTTGTTAAACATATCTTTTCAAACAAATGTTTACTACAGTGTATTTTTGAAAACAGAAATTCTCTGAAAATGGAACAAAAGTGAGGGATATTTACATCATTTTTTTAAAAGTGATAATAAAGCGCAAAACTGGTTTACCTAAAACTGTATGTTACATTGCATTTTAGTCACTCGAGAAACTATGATTATCAAATGTAACTATGTGTCGAAGTTTGCTGGAAAAAAAAATGACTAAAACTACTTTTGGTAAATGTTTTTAAACAACGTGATAATGGTTCTGTTTATATGATAAACATATCTTGCCACGAAACAGCATATTTTTGAAAACAGAAATTCTCTGAAAATGGAACAAAAGTTAAGATTATTTACATCATTTTCTTTAAATTGATGATAAAGCGCAAAACTGGTTTACCTACAACTGTATATTTTACATTGCATTTTAGTCATTCGAGAAACTATGATTAACAAATGTAACTCTATATGACAAAGATGACTGAATAAAAACATGACTAAAACTACCTTTGGTAAATGTTTTACACAACATGAGAATGTTTCTGTTTATATGATAAACATGTCTTCGCCACGAAACAGCTTACTTTACTTTCCTCAAATTAATGGAATCAATAACATACATCTTGCAGGACCGGAAGAAGACCCAAGGGGATGCCAGCCCAGAGGACGACCGAAGAGGATCGTACCCTGCCAGAGATGGACGATGGAGGGTAATATAACATGAGATGACAAATTTGTTGTTAAACATATCTTTTCAACCAAACGTTTACCACAGTGTATTTTTGAAAACAGAAATTCTCTGAAAATGGAACAAAAGTGAGGGATATTTACGTCATTTTTTAAAAAGTGATAATAAAGCGCAAAACTGGTTCACCTATAACAGTATATGTTACATTGCAGTTAAGTCATTCGATAAACTATGATTAACAATTGTAAATCTAAATGTCAAGGATTACTGAATAAAAACATGTCTAAAACTACCTTTGGTAAATGTTTTTACACAACATGAAAATGTTTCTGTTTATATGATAAACATGTCTTCGCCACGAAACAGCTTACTTTACTTTCCTCAAATTAATCGAATCAATAACATACATCTTGCAGGACCGGAAGAAGACCCAGGGGGATTCCAGCCCAGAGGACGACCGAAGAGGATACGTACCCTGCCAGAGATGGACCATGGAGGGTAATATAACATGAGATGACAAATTTGTTGTTAAACATATCTTTTCAAACAAATGTTTACTACAGTGTATTTTTGAAAACAGAAATTTTTGAAAATGGAACAAAAGTTAAGTATATTTACATCATTTTCTTTAAAGTGATAATAAAGCGCAAAACTGGTTTACCTATAACCGATATGTTACACTGCATTATAGTCATTCGAGAAACTATGATTAACAAATGTAAATCTGTGTCAACGTTGGCTGAAAAAAACATGACTAAAACTACTTTTGGTAAATGTTTTTAAACAACATGATAATGGTTCTGTTTTTTTGAAAACAGAAATTCTCTGAAAATGGAACAAAAGTTAAGGTTATTTACATCATTTTCTTTAAAGTGATAATAAAGCGTAAAACTGGTTTACCTATAATCGATATGTTACATTGCATTTTAGTCATTCGAGAAACTATGATTAACAAATGTAACTCCATATGTCAAGGTTGACTGTAAAAAACATGACTAAAACTACCTTTGCTAAATGTTTTTACACAACATGAGAATGTTTTTGTTTATATGATAAACATGTCTTCGCCACGAAACAGCTTACTTTACTTTCCTCAAATTAATGGAATCAATAACATACATCTTGCAGGACCGGAAGAAGACCCAGGGGGATGCCATAGGACGACCGAAGAGGATACGTACCCTGCCAGAGATGGACCATGGAGGGTAATATAACATGAGATGGCAAATTTGCTGATAATAAAGCGCAAAACTGGTTTACCTATTACTGTATATGTTACATTGCATTTTAGTCATTCGAGAAACTATGATTAACAAATGTAAATCTATATGTCAAGGTTGACTGAAAAAAACATGACTAAAACTGTATTTGGTACATGTTTTTAAACAAAAGCAAAATGTTTCTGTTTATATGATTATCATATTTTGCCAAGAAACAGCTTACTTTATTTTCCTCAAATTAATCGAATCAATAACATACATCTTGCAGGACTGGAAGAAGACCCAGGGGGGTGCCAGCCCAGAGGACGACCGAAGAGGATACATACCCTGCCAGAGATGGATGATGGAGGGTAATATAACATGAGATGACAAATTTGTTGTTAAACATATCTTTTCAACCAAACGTTTACTACAGTGTATTTTTGAAAACAGAAATTCTCTGAAAATGGAACAAAAGTTAAGTATATTTACATCATTTTCTTTAAAGTGATAATAAAGCGCAAAACTGGTTTACCTATAACCGATATGTTACACTGCATTTTAGTCATTCGAGAAACTATGATTAACAAATGTAAATCTATGTGTCAACGTTGGCTGAAAAAAACATGACTAAAACTACTTTTGGTAAATGTTTTTAAACAACATGATAATGGTTCTGTTTTTATGATAAACATATCTTGCCACGAAACAGCGTATTTTTTAAAACAGAAATTCTCTGAAAATGGAACAAAAGTAAAGGATATTTACGTCATTTTTTAAAAGTGATAATAAAGCGCAAAACTGGTTTACCTATAACTGTATATGTTACATTGCATTTTAGTCATTCAAGAAACTATGATTAACAAATGTAACTCTATATGACAAAGATGACTGAATAAAAAAATGACTAAAACTACCTTTGGTAAATGTTTTACACAACATGAGAATGTTTCTGTTTATATGATAAACATGTCTTCGCCACGAAACAGCTTACTTTACTTTCCTCAAATTAATGGAATCAATAACATACATCTTGCAGGACCGGATGAAGACCCAGGGGGATGCCAGCCCAGAGGACGACCGAAGAGGATACGTACCCTGCCAAAGATGGACCATGGAGGGTAATATAACATGAGATGGCAAATTTGTTGTTAACATACCTTTTCAACCAAACGTTAACCACAGTGTATTTTTGAAAACAGAAATTCTCTGAAAATGGAACAAAAGTTAATGATATTTACAATATTTTCTTTAAAGTGATAATAAAGCGCAAAACTGGTTTACCTATTACTGTATATGTTACATTGCATTTTAGTCATTCGAGAAACTATGATTAACAAATGTAAATCTATATGTCAAGGTTGACTGAAAAAAACATGACTAAAACTGTATTTGGTACATGTTTTTAAACAAAAGCAAAATGTTTCTGTTTATATGATTATCATATTTTGCCAAGAAACAGCTTACTTTATTTTCCTCAAATTAATCGAATCAATAACATACATCTTGCAGGACTGGAAGAAGACCCAGGGGGGTGCCAGCCCAGAGGACGACCGAAGAGGATACATACCCTGCCAGAGATGGACGATGGAGGGTAATATAACATGAGATGACAAATTTGTTGTTAAACATATCTTTTCAACCAAACGTTTACTACAGTGTATTTTTGAAAACAGAAATTCTCTGAAAATGGAACAAAAGTTAAGTATATTTACATCATTTTCTTTAAAGTGATAATAAAGCGCAAAACTGGTTTACCTATAACCGATATATTACACTGCATTTTAGTCATTCGAGAAACTATGATTAACAAATGTAAATCTATGTGTCAACGTTGGCTGAAAAAAACATGACTAAAACTACTTTTGGTAAATGTTTTTAAACAACATGATAATGGTTCTGTTTTTATGATAAACATATCTTGCCACGAAACAGCGTATTTTTTAAAACAGAAATTCTCTGAAAATGGAACAAAAGTAAAGGATATTTACGTCATTTTTTAAAAGTGATAATAAAGCGCAAAACTGGTTTACCTATAACTGTATATGTTACATTGCATTTTAGTCATTCAAGAAACTATGATTAACAAATGTAACTCTATATGACAAAGATGACTGAATAAAAAAATGACTAAAACTACCTTTGGTAAATGTTTTACACAACATGAGAATGTTTCTGTTTATATGATAAACATGTCTTCGCCACGAAACAGCTTACTTTACTTTCCTCAAATTAATGGAATCAATAACATACATCTTGCAGGACCGGAAGAAGACCCAGGGTGGTGCCAGCCCAGAGGACGACCGAGGAGGATACGTACCCTGCCAGAGATGGACGATGGAGGGTAATATAACATGAGATGACAAATTTGTTGTTAAACATATCTTTTCAAGCAAACGCTTACCACAGTTTTTTTTTGAAAATAAAAATTCTCTGAAAATGGAACAAAAGTAAAGGATATTTACATCATTTTTTACAAAGTGATAATAAAGCGCAAAACTGGTTTACCTATAACTGTATATGTTACATTTTATATTAGTCATTCGAGAAACTATGATGAACAAATGTTACTCTATGTGTTATATTGTTAAAAAATGTATATTGTTAAAAACATGACTAAAACTACCTTTGGTAAATGTTTTTACACAACATGAAAATGTTTCTGTTTTTATGATAAACATATCTTGCCACGAAACAGCTTACTTTACTTTCCTCAAATTAATCGAATCAATAACATACATCTTGCAGGACCGGAAGAAGACCCAGGGGGATGCCAGCCCAGAGGACGACCGAAGAGGATACGTACCCTGCCAGAGATGGACGATGGAGGGTAATATGACATGAGATGACAAATTTGTTGTTAACATACCTTTTCAACCAAACGTTAACCACAGAGTATTTTTGAAAACAGAAATTCTCTGAAAATGGAACAAAAGTTAATAACATTTACATCATTTTCTTTAAAGTGATAATAAAGCGCAAAACTGGTTTACCTATAATCGATATGTTAAATTGCATTTTAGTCATTCGAGAAACTATGATTATCAAATGTAAATCTATGTGTCAACGTTGGCTGAAAAAAACATGACTAAAACTACTTTTGGTAAATGTTTTTAAACAACATGATAATGGTTCTGTTTTTATGATAAACATATCTTGCCACGAAACAGCTTACTTTACTTTCCTCAAATTAATCGAATCAATAACATACATCTTGCAGGACCGGAAGAAGACCCAGGGGGATGCCAGCCCAGAGGACGACCGAAGAGGATACGTACCCTGCCAGAGATGGACGATGGAGGGTAATATGACATGAGATGATAAATTTGTTGTTAACATACCTTTTCAACCAAACGTTAACCACAGTGTATTTTTGAAAACAGAAATTCTCTGAAAATGGAACAAAAGTTAATAACATTTACATCATTTTCTTTAAAGTGATAATAAAGCGCAAAACTGGTTTACCTATAATCGATATGTTAAATTGCATTTTAGTCATTCGAGAAACTATGATTATCAAATGTAAATCTATGTGTCAACGTTGGCTGAAAAAAACATGACTAAAACTACTTTTGGTAAATGTTTTTAAACAACATGATAATGGTTCTGTTTTTATGATAAACATATCTTGCCACGAAACAGCGTACTTTTTAAAACAGGAATTCTCTAAAAATGGAACAAAAGTTAATGATATTTACATCATTTTTTACAAAGTGATAATAAAGCGCAAAACTGGTTTACCTATAACTGTATATGTTACATTTTATTTTAGTCATTCGAGAAACTATGATTAACAAATGTAACTCTATGTGTCAAGGTATATTGTTAAAAACATGACTAAAACTACCTTTGGTAAATGTTTTTACACAACATGAAAATGTTTCTGTTTATATGATAAACATATCTTGCCACGAAACAGCTTACTTTACTTTCCTCAAATTAATGGAAACAATAACATACATCTTGCAGGACCGGAAGAAGACCCAGGGGGATGCCAGCGCAGAGGACGACCGAAGAGGATACATACCTTGCCAGAGATGGACCATGGAGGGTAATATAACATGAGATGACAAATTTGTTGTTAAACATATCTTTTCAACCATACGTTTACCACAGTGTATTTTTGAAAATAAAAATTCTCTGAAAATGGAACAAAAGTAAAGGATATTTACATCATTTTTTACAAAGTGATAATAAAGCGCAAAACTGGTTTACCTATAACTGTATATGTTACATTGCATTTTAGTCATTCGAGAAACTATGATTAACAAATGTAACTCTATGTGTCAAGGTATATTGTTAAAAACATGACTAAAACTACCTTTGGTAAATGTTTTTACACAACATGAAAATGTTTCTGTTTATATGATAAACATATCTTGCCACGAAACAGCTTACTTTACTTTCCTCAAATTAATGGAAACAATAACATACATCTTGCAGGACCGGAAGAAGACCCAAGGGGATGCCAGCCCAGAGGACGACCGAAGAGGATACGTACCCTGCCAGAGATGGACCATGGAGGGTAATATAACATGAGATGACAAATTTGTTGTTAAACATATCTTTTCAACCAAACGTTTACCACAGTGTATTTTTGAAAACAGAAATTCTCTGAAAATGGAACAAAAGTAAGGGATATTTACGTCATTTTTTAAAAAGTGATAATAAAGCGCAAAACTGGTTTACCTATAACTGTATAGGTTACATTGCAGTTAAGTCATTCGAGAAATTTTGATTGACAATTGTAAATCTAAATGTCAAGGATGACTGAATAAAAACATGTCTTAAGCTACCTTTGCTAAATGTTTTTACACAACATGAGAATGTTTCTGTTGATGTGATAAACATATCTTGCCACGAAACAGCTTACTTTACTTTCCTCAAATTAATCGAATCAATAACACATCTTGCAGGACCGGATGAAGACCTAGGGGGATGCCAGCCCAGAGGACGACCGAAGAGGATACGTACCTTGCCAGAGATGGACCATGGAGGGTAATATGAAATGAGATGACAAATTTGTTGTTAACATACCTTTTCAACCAAACGTTTACCACAGTGTATTTTTGAAAACAGAAATTCTCTGAAAATGGAACAAAAGTTAAGTATATTTACATCATTTTCTTTAAAGTGATAATAAAGCGCAAAACTGGTTTACCTATAATCGATATGTAACATTGCATTTTAGTCATTCGAGAAACTATGATTAACAAATGTAAATCTATGTGTCAACGTTGGCTGAAAAAAACATGACTAAAACTACTTTTGGTAAATGTTTTTAAACAACATGATAATGGTTCTGTTTTTATGATAAACATATCTTGCCACGAAACAGCGTTATTTTTAAAATAGGAATTCTCTGAAAATGGAACAAAAGTAAAGGATATTTACGTCATTTTTTAAAAGTGATAATAAAGCGCAAAACTGGTTTACCTATAACTGTATATGTTACATTGCATTTTCGTCATTCGAGAAACTATGATTAACAAATGTAACTCTATATGTCAAGGTTGACTGTTAAAAACATGACTAAAACTACCTTTGGTAAATGTTTTACACAACATGAAAATGTTTCTGTTTATATGATAAACATGCCTTCGCCACGAAACAGCTTACTTTACTTTCCTCAAATTAATCGAATCAATAACATACATCTTGCAGGACCGGAAGAAGACCCAGGGGGATGCCAGCCCAGAGGACGACCAAAGAGGATACGTACCCTGCCAGAGATGGACCATGGAGGGTAATATGACATGAGTTGACAAATTTGTTGTTAACATACCTTTTCAACCAAACGTTAACCACAGTGTATTTTTGAAAACAGAAATTCTCTGAAAATGGAACAAAAGTTAATGATATTTACATCATTTTCTATAAAGTGATAATAAACCGCAAAACTGGTTTACTTATAACTGTATATGTTACATTGCATTTTAGTCATTCGAGAAACTATGATTAACAAATGTAAATCTATATGTCAAGGTTGACTGAATAAAAGCATGACTAAAACTACCTTTGGTAAATGTTTTTAAACAAAAGCAAAATGTTTCTGTTTATATGATTATCATATCTTGCCAAGAAACAGCTTACCTTACTTTCCTCAAATTAATTGAATCAATAACGTACATCTTGCAGGACCGGAAGAAGACCCAGGGGGGTGCCAGCCCAGAGGACGACCGAAGAGGATACGTACCCTGCCAGAGATGGACCATGAAGGGTAATATAACATGAGATGACAAATTTGTTGTTAAACATATCTTTTCAACCAAACGTTTACTACAGTGTATTTTTGAAAACAGAAATTCTCTGAAAATGGAACAAAAGTTAATGATATTTACGTCATTTTCTTTAAAGTGATAATAAAGCGCGAAACTCGTTTACCTATAACTGTATATGTTACATTTTATTTTAGTCATTCGAGAAACTATGATTAACAAATGTAAATCTATATGTCAAGGTATACTATTAAAAACATGACTAAAACTACCTTTGGTAAATGTTTTATGATAAACATATCTTCGCCACGAAACAGCTTACTTTATTTACCTTGATTAATCAAAACTATAAGATACATTTTGTAGTTTGAAAAGTTGTAGTTTTAGTACAAATATTAATCTTTATTTTAGGATCAGACGGGAGAGGAAACGGTCCCGAGGACGAAGGAGAGGGCAATGCCAGAAGCTGTTGTGAAGGGACGTCAACCTTCTTGTTGGAAATATGTCTGTTTGAGGTGTCCAATCTCGTGCAGCTTTCCCCACCGTTAGTTTAGGGGAGAATAGCTGCAGGCAACAGTTCTCGAGATTCTCCAGAACTGCTCTGCCAGGATTGGTATAACAAGGCTCTACATCCTTGTTTAGAGTATGGGCCATGCTTATCATGGTAGATAGGGACCACACTGTTCCCCGTGTGGATGCGCCAGTTTAGATTGTAGGGTACACCTCGTGTAGGATTAGTGTAAGGACAGGCTCCCCCTCCCCTCAGACTGTTTCCAACAGTTGGTTGCTAGCTTCACGAACATGCATCTGGACATGCCTTACGACTATCCAAAAGGTTGCCAAGTTAGAGGACAACCAAGGTTAATGCCAGACGGCAACCTAAGATGTTGCCACCCCAGAGGTCATCCTAGACGGATTCCACCCTAGAGGACGACTTAGGCAGTTCCTAAGGACGACCCAGAATGATGTAATCAGAAAGGACTGATGCTTACCATGGAAGGTATCAAGCCAGAGAACGACCAGATATGGTACTGTTCCAGAACATGACCGACGAAGGTAAAAACTATTATTTCATAAATACCTTGAATAATTTACAAAACGTCATGCACATTGGTTCGTTTTAGGCAAACATACTCCCAATATATATTCATTTCGTTTTCATGTAACATATTAAAGACATTTTTTTATTAACCTGTTTTATTAGTTACTAAAGTGAATATCAAAATCGTAAATTTAAGTTTAGATGTGTAAAATATGTTTAATTTAAAAGAATGCGTATCATTTTGATGATGGTCTAAAAATTGAAATTTTTCGATCTACTTTTCTTTAACACAATAGAAATGCTTCACTTAAGTTAAGGTCCTTTTAACTCTATATGTGTAATTCAGATTCATTTCAAATTTTAAAAAATAAAGAATTCAATGCGAGTAAATATTTTCAAAAATTGCTGCCATATTTCATCGAAGATCCACACGAATCATAGTGTTTTTTAATCCAATTTCCACATTCTAAATTCTGAACATCCTTTTTGTTTCAGCTTCAAGTTTAAGGATCTTAAGAAAATTATTCTTTACAAATTTTCAAATGACAAAATTAATTATTTTGTTTTATTAGACTTCATACTGATCTTTTTTATATATATAAATCTGCACATTTATTGATTTACTAGCACTCAGGGGGCGGGATAGCGCAGTGGTTAGCGCGTTCGGCTTCGGATCAGGAGGTCCGTGGTTCGAATCCCGCCAGGGGCTCGGCAACTTTGTCTGCAGTAGAGAACTGTTCTACACGCAGTCAGGTTTGGGTGCAATGCTACACTGAAATTCAGCGCAGTACCACCCATGGTTCGCTAGTTTCAGCCGATGCTCGCAGGTTTCACCGCAATGCATAGCCACTATAGTGTTGCGGGCTTTCTCCCTGCAATAATACTAGCAGCCGCGATATAAGTGAAATAATCTTGAAAGCGGCGTTAAACACCAACTCACCTCACCTCACCAGCACTCAGGTTCATCAAATATAACTTTAACACATTTTTTGTATTTTATCGGCATAAATTTGATTGTTCCATTTGTTTAAATGCTACTCCAAATTTCCAAAATTTTAATTATCATTTAGTTAAATTTGCAAATTCATCTACCTTTTATTATTATGTCTGCAATTATAAATGATTTCCCACAAGGACCAAGTGGTTTTTTTGCACCCAACTGATTCCAAATTTCAGTTAGTATAGTTATTTGACTTATTGTGTATCTCTTGTTTTGTTATAGGTCTAATGGGGTTCAATATCATTTTCAATCTCAAAGTTTCACGTTCATTTTCGGCCTTTTAATTGTTTTTAAATTCTAAAAGGATTGATTTACTATTGATAAAGGAGCATTCGAATTCTTTCCAAATGATGAATTTTGTTCGGCATCAAATTTTGGATTTTATAAATTTTATATAGTTTTGCAATTTTATTAATAAACATGCACTAAATCGCTTTAAATGTTTATGAGTTCGACCAAGATCCAAATTAGAATTTCGTATTTAGAATATTGTTTTTGTTTCAGCATCAATATTAATTACATTGTTTAAATTGTTTGTACATTTAAGTGATATCATTAAGAAAAGCTGCGTTTCGTTTTCCTCCAAACTAAGCCTATCATATTAAAATATTTGCATGATCAATCTAAACAAGAGTGCTTCAAATTTGAAAAAAGGAACTTTGATGATTGAATAATTGTATTCGTTAATCCATTAAAAAGTTCCTATTTTAATTGAGAATTTAGTCTTTTGTTTCGGCTTTAACTATATTGCTAATTTCCAAAATTATTGACCTATTATAATAATCGGCCACATTGAGATTTTTAACTGCTTCCGAATTAAAGAAGTTTTCGTTTGAAAATGAATTAGCACAACTCAGGTGCTTCAGTTCATCAATCGTTTTATAATGTCTTAACATTGTAATGATGGCCCCTAACCCCTTGTGCATTTTAACCTTTTTCCAAATGTCAAATTTCATTTTTTTTGTTTCGAAATATTGTTTACATTTTTCCTTTTTATATATTCGGCACATTTTCATTGGTCGAAAAGGAGCCAAGTGTTTTGAAATTCTTTCCAAAATTTAAAATCCCTAAAGTTACCCAAGTGCTCAAACGTTGACCAACTGTTAATGAATATCAATTACCACTACAGTGTATCCAATCTCTAAATAAGTTCATACCTTCAATATAATTTTCTTCCGGCTTCAAATTTACCTTACTTTTTATATTTTGAAACAATTCATTGACGGTTCAACAAGGCCCAGGGGCTCTAACATTCATTCAAAAATTTCAAATTTTATTCTTTATTCGGCTCAAATTCCATCTTGTGTGTGTTAAAATTTTGCAACTAACTTTAAAAAAATATTCATGTCTTAATGTGTTGATGGTGCACCATAGCCCTATTCTTAGATACTTGTTTGGCTTCAATTTATTTTAATTTTTTCAAAAGTAGACAAATTCCAATAATCATTCACTTGGGCCCAATGTATATGGAATGTTTCGAAATTTGCAAAATTCAAAATTCTTTTTTCTGTATAGTTCCTTGCTGATCTAACGTTTGTAATGGTTCTTTTGAAAATCATTCCAAATTTCAAATTCCGTTGAAGTTAACCATAGAATAATATTGAATATATACTGTGTAAGGTAGGGTTGTGTGAATTATTGTGTAGGTACAGGACACTACCTCAGGTCATCATCCCAAATTTTCTAAATTTCAAATTCCGTTTGTTTTTTGTCTTCAAGTTAACAAAATTTCATCTTCATAATGTTTGCTACATTTCAATAGTTTTCAAGAACTTTAATGGTTGAAAACATTTAACCGATGATGCCATAGGTATAGGATACATACTTGGTTGGAATTAAGATACTAACTTGGTTGTATTTGTGTGAATTATTATGAAGGCGCAGGACACTACCTTAGATAGGATTGAATTAGAAACAATCTCGGGTAGGGTTGTTTGAATTATTGTGTATGTACAGGACACTTCCTCGGGTAGAGTTTGGAAACTACCTCGGGTAGGGTTCTGTGAATAATTGTCTAGGTACAGAGCATTACCCCAGGTAGAGTTTGGAAACTACCTCGGGTAGGGTTCTGTGAATAATTGTCTAGGTACAGAGCATTACCCCAGGTAGAGTTTGGAAACTACCTCGGGTAGGGTTGTGTGAATTATTGTCTAGGTACAGAGCATTACCCCAGGTAGAGTTTGGAAACTACCTCGGGTAGGGTTGTGTGAATTATTGTCTAGGTACAGAGCATTACCCCAGGTAGAGTTTGGAAACTACCTCGGGTAGGGTTGTGTGAATTATTGTCTAGGTACAGAGCATTGCCCCAGGTAGAGTTTGGAAACTACCTCGGGTAGGGTTGTGTGAATTATTGTCTAGGTACAGAGCATTACCCCAGGTAGAGTTTGAAAACTACCTCGGTTAGGATTGTGTGAATTATTGTCTAGGTATAGAGCATTACCCCAGGTAGAGTTTGGAAACTACCTCGGGTAGGATTGTGTGAATTATTGTTTAGGTACAGGACATTACCCCAGGTAGAGTTTGAAAACTACCTCGGGTAGGATTGTGTGAATTATTGTTTAGGTACAGAGCATTACCCCAGGTATAGTTTGGACACTACCTCGGGTAGGGTTGTGTGAATTATTGTTTAGGTACAGAGCATTACCCCGGGTAGAGTTTGGAAACTACCTCGGATAGAGTTGTGAGAATTATTGTCTAGGTACAGGACACTTCCTCGGGTAGAATTTAGACAGTACCTCGGATATAGTTGTGTGAATTATTGTTTAGGTACAGGACACTACCTCATGTAGAGTTTGGAAACTACCTCGGGGAGGGTTGTGTGACTTCATGTCGAATTTAGATGCTACCTCAGGAAGACTCCTATGTTTTAATTTGTAGGTGCAGGACACGACCTCAGGTAGAAATTAGAAGCTATTTTACGTAGACTCCTGTATTTTAATTTGTAGGTACAGGACAAGACCCCAGTTAGAATTTAGAAGATACCTCATGCAAACTCCTGTATATTCATTTGGAGGTACAGGACACGACCTCAAGTAGAGTTGGGAAAGCATTCTCAGGGAGGGCGGCGTATATCATTTTGTAGGTACGAAACACAAACATAAGTAAACTCATGATTACCAAGTGCGTTTATACTCATTACAACATACAAAATTTCATTAAAGGCCACTGCTTGAAAACGATCAGAATTTTCTTAAATGCTTCTTCGTGACCTTTTTGTTCTGGCTTCAAAATATGCTTTAAAAATTTATAAATTTACGGCTGGGTTTTAACGAAACTTTCCAGCTTAAATGTTAGATGCCTTTTTCATTGTTTTAAAGGACTAAAAGGACCCAGTTAAAAATTGAATTTCCATCCCGCAGCAAAATAATATTTTATTTTTACCAAGTATAAGGACGTTTTGATATCCATTTTACAAACTTTCTGTTTGATTCGGCTCAAATGTATGATTTCTACATTCTCGACATGTTTTCATCATTGTTTTAACGGACCATAATTTGCCATCAAACTCATTACTAAAATGAACTTCTTCTTATTGTTTAAGTTATCCTTCTCTTAAATGTTCACTTCCTTGTTAATGACAGTCCGCAGGACTAAAATGTTTTTTCAATTCACTTCTAATTTTAAAGTTCAAACTTTGATCTATCCCCTGGCTTCAAAATTATCCTACCTTTCTAAAGTTCACGTGATTTTTTAAAATACCTGTTCCTCTGGACAGCAGCTTTTAGAAATCATTTTACATTTCACAATTCTTCATTTTTATAAATTTGTGGAAATTTACCAAAATTTTTAAAATGCATTAAAACGCATTACTTAAATAATAGTTCATCTTCATGATTGTGCATGTTAACAAATCTATCTTTTTATATGTTCAGCTCATTTCAAAGTTTGTCAAGCAGAACCAAAGATGATAAAAATGATATCAAGTTGTGAAATAAATCTTTGGCCTTTCTTCAAAACTTTGTTACATTCTTAAACTTCATGTCACAATTTTCAACTGTCCAAAAGTACAATTTGATGCTTGTCACGAAGCACCAAAGATATTTGAATAAACATCCAAATGTCAAAATTCACTTTTCAAAATTATCTTACACTTGCAAAATTCATGTCACATTTTGATGAAGGTTTACAAGAAACCAAGTGCTTTTAAAATCATTAAAAATTCATAAAGATTAACTTTCGTTTTCTGGTTCGGCTTCTAAATTAGTTTTCTCCTGCTCCGTTTAATGATGTCTCACTAAAGAAAACGTGTTTCTAAACTCATTCCATATTTTCATTCCACTCCCCAACAAAATCGTTTACTTTTATGTTATAATTTTTAGCAGATTTTAATGATGGATTACTTAAATTTTGGTGTAAATTCAATCCAAAATTCCGAATTTCCTTATCAGTTTTGCTTTAAAGATATCTTATATTTTTATAATTGTCTTTGAATTTAAATGTTTGTGCATCGGAACCAAACATCGTTTGATATCATTCAAAATTTTAAAATATGATTTTGGTCTTGCTTCAGACTTAACTCACTTTTGTAGAGCGTTCACAGCTTTAATGCTTTTCGACTCATTTTAGAAATATTTTAATTTTGTCAAATATTAAAACTACAATTATAACAATAAATTTTGTTTTAATAAGAAATTATTTCTTGATGGTCCAACAGAACTCATATACTTTTAATTTCGTTCAACATTTCTAAATTCCCTTTTTCTACATTGCTTAAAAACTAAAAACAGCATAATCTAATGAAGGCCAAACGGGACTTGAGTGTATTCCAACAATTTCATGATCAAAATGCTCTTTTTGGCTTATCGCTTTAAACTAAAATCCACTTTTGGCGTCAACTGGTCCCTACTTATCTCAAAAGTTCAGCTTTTAAAATCATTTCAATTTGCAAATTCCAAAACCTGAAAGATTCACATGTTGATATTCCCTTTTTGGCCTGGCTAAATTTTTTATCTTAAACATTATATTTCAATGCACATTGATATTATGGTCAACAAGTTCCCATGTGTTTTCTTCAAGTCATGCCATAATAACATCTCAATCCTTAATTGCAATTTGCAAGGAATCATTTAATACAAGTAAAATGACTTCATAGATATCCCTTTTTACCATTTTCAGTTAGTTTTTTTAAAAATTAATTCTGTCCGTTTCGCCCACTTTGCTGGTAATTGCAGAGTTTCAATATATATGGTTTAAACATATTTTATTTCAAAAAGATTCAAAGAAGAATTGGATTGGTAAACAAGCCATAGGCTTATGTAAATACCGCTCCAAGTTTCAATATATATGCTGTCTTTTACGCTTCACACGTTTTGCAAGGTTTTTAAAATGAAATATATGTTAATTATTTGATCAATACGAATGTTAATTAGGTCACACGAAGGATGTGCACGTATGTCTTTAAAGACATAATGTGTTGCCCCAAAATGGTGCCACCATATGGGGGTCCGCTGAGATTCGATAACAATCATTAAGTGGATGTCATTCACACAATATAGATCCTATTGACTTACATTTTACATTTATCTGGTTAAAGACATTTCGAAAGTATCTGACTTCAGTCTGCACGTTTCAAAACGTCTATTCTAATTACTGTTGGGGCATAAATGATAAAGATTTAGAAACTTTTGAACTCCTCTTAATCTTACAAATTGGTCAAGCTTGCATTTAGACTTCACTTCAAAACCTCGAATTAATACATTATTTTTTGTAACAACAAACGACGGTGAATTACCTCCATCGTTGAATTTTTGTACTTTGAATTATGCATTGTATAATATCTGCAGTGATGAACTCCCATATAGTTTATTCCCTTTACAACAGTTAACAAATAAACATATTAACCGTCATATGATTCAAAATGTCTTGTAAAGGACTTGTAAATCATGAAAATCCTCATGAAAATTCCATGTAAAACCATTTAATTGCACTATAATTAATAGGTATTTCGTTTGATTTAAAAAAAACTGAATTATTTTGTATCAATTATTATATTCATGTTCTTATTTACAATGGACAAAATATGTTATTCATAATTCAGAATTGAAATATATCACTTTGTCTTCATCTTCATGTAAACAAAAACAGGTTATGTAACTCATTGAATGCCTGGCCAATTTAATGTACTCTGTCACTATTGGAATTATGAGAAATGTATTTTTGTTTATTGCTGGGTTAGAGAAGTTTTTCTACATACTGTAATTTCTATAAATGATCTAATCAATGGTCTATTGTAAAAGGGATTATGAATTTATAACTTGTCAATTCATTCATGTGTCTTTTGTTAGTTATCAGTGTTTCTACAATTTTCATTTGCAATTCAAATGATTTTTTGAACCTATGATGAAGAGATATTGTGTTTACACTTGTTACTTTTGTTTTATGACGAGCGTGTATTTTACTACGTCTCATCTAGTGTTAAGGAATGTATATTGTTATAGGTATGTAAATGAAAAGGTCACCATATTAGAATTCCCTTGTGAACAGTTATCTGCCATGTTTCTAAAAGTATATCTCTTAGAACCTCTAGTAATGTATTTGTTCATCTAATGAGAATCTTAAAAGACCCATTGACTCTATAGCTCACAAGGTCTTATAACATGTGAAAAAGATTTAAGATTTCTAAGCCTTTTGCTTCTGGGGAAGATGGCGAAAATAGGGTAATATGACCCATGTGGTCTATATAAGGGATGACATGGTCACCAGTTCTGTAAATTATGATTCCCATGAGCCAGGTGGTCTGAACACAAGATTTCAGCTTTCTAGGTCTGGAGATTAACCACAACCACGACTCACTACCTAATCTTGGTGTGGTGGTTTTGGTGCTTCACTGAACCTTAGAACTACGGCAGCCCGAGCGTACATGCTCCTGATAGGGCCAACCAGGCTGGACCGAACGACAGGTAGAAACCAGACCTGATTCAGTCGTTCTAAAACCGGCGTTCGTCTTCTATCCTTCCATCTTTTTCCTCAACCTTTCCATCCCATTATTTTCTGATCTGTCCATTCCAATCTTTTGGATCTCTTCATCCTCGTGTTGAATGACTGAAATATTGTTGAAGACACGCTATACGGTTTTACTTACCTTCACCAGAGGAGAAAATGAAAATAGGTCCAATGTTTGTCTAATGTGGCCATTATCACGGACACAGGGTCAAATGAGGTATACATAGTAAAGGGTCTGTACACAAGATTTCAGCTTTCTAGGCTTTTGATTTCTGAAGAGCCGCTAATGGCTGACATGTTGCCAAAATCGCCCTAGTCTCGTTCATCCAGGAGAAGACGAAAAAGGTGCAATGTCAGGGCCACAAGATCACCAAATCTTTAAAGTAGTCGATGAGTCTGTACACAAGATTTCAGCCTTCTAGGTCTTTTGCTCCGGGATAAAATGATACGTGGTCAAAGTTGCCCTTATAAGCGGGCACAGGGACACCAAATCTCTTTATTATATTCCCCATTAGCATTAGTCTGTATACAAATTTTCAGATTATTACAATTCTAGAGGTTCGAAAAATAATTGCCATAGCGGAGTTGAGATAAAATGTATTTTTAAAAAAATATCTTGATACTAAACCTTGTTTATTGAAGCAAAGTTCATTTGAAATTTGCATTATGGCATTTGTCTCAAATATAAGTTTTACCAGCGTTTTTCTTTCAATAATGAAATAGGAAACAGTTAATGATCACAATAAATATATTTTACTCAGTGCCACACTTGTATATGGAAGAGAATTTTGTTGGTGTCCTTTTCATTTCATATCAATCACAGCAAGAAATGTCTGTACTACTTCAAGAGTTCACACTCAGCTTTTATTACTACAACTGATGATGAAAATGCTCAAATGTTCTGTTATCAGTTATTCAGTTATTCTTATTAGATTGTTAAGCCGTTCTATCATAAACGTTCAACAGATGTTTCCGGCCACAAGACACCATCAGACTGGCGTGTATGTACCCTGATGCTTTGTTTTGGCTTAACTCTGTTTTGGTAAAGTCATTGCATATTTATTCTTTTGATTATTATTAATTGGAAAAGATTCTGCTTACGGTGTCAACTGTAATGAACATTTTTGGAACAATTTTTAACAAAATTATTTATTCTTCGACCTAATGATAAACCAGGGGCGGATATTGGACTTTCGACTGGGAGGGGTGTCACAAGTACAACTATTGTATTTATCAATTTTGCTCAAAGAATGTACACTTTTTTTGCATATTTTTTTTACCAAGTATGATAATTAGGACTCAACATTTACTATATTTGGAACTCTCTCGGAAGGAGTGCGCACCCCCTGGATCTTCCAGTGGTTCGGAAGAGAAGTACATGTAATCATGAATCACATTGATGGTTCATTTTATTCGAAATTGTGAAAAGTGTGTCAATTTGAATTTTTTTCTGAATACAATGACCAACATAAAAATGTGTGTGTTTTATCTCAACTGAAGGAAATATCGCACAACGTAATGGGACATACTAGTTTACTAAGTGTGGAATGTAGTTTAAGTTGAAAAGACCTTCTCCAAAACATTAAATGTTAAATTTGATCTGAATATATCCATATTACTCTTTCATTCATGTCTCACTGTTATCTGTCAATCGATGAGGCCCCGTTCTCCTGGGTGAGGGGTGACATTTCCCAAATTGAGAATCTTCGAAATTTGAGTCCCAATGGCCAGAGTACAGGGAATTTGTCCTGCAGTCAGCACAGAAATTAAGAAACATTACAGAATATATCTATTCAAACTTGTAAGGCTGGTTATCACGACAAATGTTATGACATATCAGAGATTTTTCGAGATTAAAATCAATATTGTGATGTGAATATCAGTCTCAAATGTTTAAACTTTGCTATAACGCAAACCCTTGGTAACTCTTAGACTCTGTCCTGTAAAATGCTCTGAGTATATTTTGAGGTCCATTTGTATGGTCTGAGGATCTTTATAGCTCTCCTAGGCTTTTGCACACGAAACTACTGTTAGCCTTGTGCAACTGACACGCACGTGAGCCACCATGTTGGATATGATGTAATTGAAATGTGGTTGTTAATTGGCCCCTACAAAAACCATTCCATATGAAGGACTCAGTATCACTCTGTTTAAGAGAAGAAAATGGTTACTTACATAATTATATAATTATTCCACCCACTTTTAATCAGTGTCCTGTCTTTGTGAGTTGTTTTTTTTTTTTACTAAAACTTGCATTTTGTCAAGATAATGGTTTTATCGATTTAATGTTTCTCATAGGCCTGTATAGGCCGGGCAGATGTTGTTTTATGTTTACGATGCAAATTTGTATGTATATAACATGTCAACATTTCCGTGACACAATAATGAAATAATCTCTCTCTCTCTCCCTCATCTTAACGCCGCTAATGGCTGAATTCACTCATTCATTCATTCACCATGCTCTGAACTGTGTGCCATATTTTGAAAAACTAGGAATAAAACTTTGTGCCGGAACTCTCACCTTCTCTTTTCGTTCATTGTTAATAAACCGTTGCTGAGCTGAGCCTATCATGTCATTTCACCTGTAAAAGATTTGAATCTTTTAGAGAGCACAAAAGTCCATCGAACTTTTGCGGCGATTTTCCAAAGTACAAAAACCTAAGTCACACGTACAAATATACCTGAGGGGTTTCCTTCTCCAAAAGAATGTCAAGGCCACTGCTATGGCTGACAAGTAGACCACCTATTCTATTATTCTTAAAGAATGCTAACTATCGTACAAATAGTACTTAGGTTCTGTTCTAATTCTTTGCACCTGTAGTTTGATGTCGCCAATCGAATCGAGCTCTACATCGGCGTCTTCAAAAGTGCTGGAATTTATAAACGATATTGAACGTTGAAGTTTCGCTGTTTTCGTGAGTAGGGATTTTGTCTTCAAAATCAGGTGGTAGCGATTTTTATGGTGTCATGGTATGTAACTTTTGATATAATGATCCAACGTGTCATTCTAAAGCTGTTTCTAAGCGATATAGATGTTATGAATATGATCATATGGAAACATACATAGAGAAAAGATTTCCACTTCGAAGCGATCTACTTGTCACTTCATACCAGTCTATTTCATGGTATCACGGTTTATAGCATAACCGCTTCATCACACTGGTGCTACAGTTGACTGATTATTGTGTAGCACTCTTTTCCACGCGTTTGAACTTGTTTTCAAAAAGCAACCATTGTAACGTTTTTAATAAAACACATTCTTACCATGCAACTCTTCATTTTCCGTTTTGTTATTGTATATTTTTATTTCTAAACTGGACGTATGTACATGTGCCAGCTGTTGATAAGCATTTATATTCGTCGCAATTATAACTGAAAATGATTTGGTGGTTGATAAATCTAATTTTCTTTTACGTTGTTAATTCAGAAATAACATTCATTGTTAACCATACTTTACGTATATCATCACAAACTACATGTAAACCATTATTACTCACTGGAAATGTCGAAGAGTTGCATGTACTTCATGTGTAGAAATGATTGACCAGATTAAGATAGTAAACTTAGATCAATACAACAGCAAGTGTAATAAACAATACAATGAAACTGTGTTCAAGCAAAATTTTTATTACATGTAAAGACGTAATTTGATAAAATAAAAAATGCGGAGAGGGATGTAATATAACAATGATGAGCCTACGATTAAAACTGATATCCACTTGGTCAAGTGGCCATGAAGACAATGCAAAATGTGGTAGAATAATTTACAATCTATGTTAAAGATTTACGTACGAAATCTGATATTCATAAAATGCAATGAATTTTCAGAGGGGGTTAGAATCTTAATGTTTTCTTTGAGTGGCCGTTACAAGGGCGATCCAAATCCCAAAACAAAATTTCTGGATCCGCGCTGACACAATTCCTACAGGTGACATCTCAGTGACATTAACTATATATGTATACTTATAAACATGTCAGTTTGTCCTCTGAATTGATAATTGCATTACATCGTTCCTGTGTGAAAGCAAGAACATTTCTTTCAAAGACATTGGCATGAGAGCCAGTGGCATTAGTCCTCTAGGATGCGTCAAAATATGGCATAGAGTAATTCTACCTTGTGTATTCTTTGCATGTGGACAAATATCACTGAAACAGAATATAAAAACATGGATCACATTCAAATATCTAATCAAAACGCTTGGAACCATTGACAGACTCAAACTCATGCTCTTCGGTCGATTATGTCGAGCGCATAAAGCAAGCATCTTCGTTTATTCAGAATAGGGCAGTTTGTGGTTAATAACATGCCCTAGTTGGTTAACCCATGATCTGCTACAAATAGTTCGGAAGTACGGTTTAAGGGCGTCAGTGACTGAGTTCATGAAGAATGACTCTTTTCCTAGCAGTAGAGGAAATATATGTTTGGACATCAAATCTCAAACAAGCGCCAAAAATGAGTCGTTTTGCCAGTGTTCACAGTGCTCCACACAGACTCTGGGGAATGTGTGAACTATACCCGATTTCAACTAAGAATGTTCACAGTCTAGTAAAATTTGGTATACTACCCACTGTAAGCGGCATTTGTCTACTCTTTGATAATGAATGTGCAGATATTGTGAAACACCAACTCCTTAACTGTTGCACTCTACTTTCTAAATGTAATGTATTGTTTGAACGGTTTTCTGACAGTATGACTCGAATGTTACATGCAATTCGAAGATTGTGATAATGATGAACTTTTACCACAATGCTAGGTGGAATCACGTCACTAATAGAACACTTGACGCTGCATGAATGGGCTGTTTTCATTGACATGACAGCTAAATGTGTCAGCCCCTGAACCTACAAGCACTGCTGTATCTATACATTATTTGTTAGATTACATTTCAATATTTTCATGTAAATACTGACAATATTTTGTTCTGAGATATTTGTTGTACTCTTCATTATAATGGAGGAAATAAGGATCATTCATTCATTCATTCATGTCAGTTTGTCCTCCTATTTGAAAATCTTGATAACTGTAATATAAAATATTATATTTCCCGGTTTCTTTCTTTTGTATTTTGTTCATAAAAATTTCAAAGGTTGTTTAGACTCTCTCCATACAGAGCAATGTCGTGTTTAACGAAATCTAGAGAGCTTTGAAACCTCAGTCACTTGATACCGTAAGTAACACGTACGTAAACGTAGTCTTTTATTTATGGTTACTGTTCATGTTTACCCACGTTTGACTTTCTTCACCGAGTTCTTTCATTTAAAAGTCGGGCTTTTGATAATTTACCATAAACAAGATTTTTAAATTCTGTATGCACCCGATGCGTCACTACATGCAAGTGTTAAGGCCATTTCCAGTATAGTGACTTTACATGTGCATGTTCCCAAAAAATCTTCGACTCATTAATCTCTTGGATATATCATTCGATATTCGAGTAGGGACATAAATCAACATGCTCTTGTTGCGAGGTGTTTTGTTTTTATCTTTCTTTTCATTTCCTGTTGTCCCTGTAACAGCAAACTACAACACACACTTGACACTGATCAGGGTTTTATCAGATACCCCGTGACTTTCGTGTTGTTCTTTTTGGTTCTCATACATCTATAAACATTAATTATGATGACATGAATTCAAAATATCTCACCTGTACATCAAAAATGACAAATTCATGACAATGATAAATTATCATGTGAACATCGAAGTGGTAATCACACGAACCATTGACATGAATACTAGTCAAGTTATCCTTCGAAAAGTATCAACTCAAATATTAACACTGACTGCTCATGAGTTTCCAAAATAACCAATTGTCTGGTTTTCGATCATTTTCACGGCGTTCTGCCTTTTTTATAGTGGCTTTACTGAACTGATTAACAGTTCAAGGATACCTTTTTGAACAGTCAGTACTTCTCGATCGATCAAATAATACCATTTGTAAAGTTTGGCATATGTGACTCTATAGCAACCCCCCTTTAAAGTGACACGGGGTATGTTTCGTGAATTTTGTTTGAGGCTTAAATAATATCCAAAATAATATATCATTCAAATAGCCTTTCTAAAGTTGCATCTTTATCTCTCAAATTAAAAAATTATGATATTTTCTTCTTTTTTTCAAATTTTTACATTGGTAGGTGTGGTAGATTTATGGCATGTGTATGCCTACACCTTAGGCTATATCGTCGTATCAACTATTATTTTCAATAGTAAGAAACAAACCAGAGAGTAATAAAAAAAATTCTAAACCCAGTCCCGTGCAATAACAATCTACGAAACTTGTTTTTGGTATTTAACTCGCTTTCGCTCACTGCCTACCATAACTCACTTAGTCTAGATCTCCTTACTTGCGTTCACCTAGACCAGTACACGCACTGCAGAATAATTATATAGCCTACTAGCTGACTGTTGTGTGTCGAAATCGACTGGCGTTATCAAGGCAATGGATTACGTATAAATAGCCGATTTAATAGAATTGTTTCAATCTTAACATATTCACCGCCTATGTCATGATGATTAAATGTAAATTTGTCAACTTCAGCTGGATGAAACGAATAATGATTATTCTCGACTTAAACCATCTGTTGTACAGTAGCTTCGGAGAAACGATAATAAAGCTTTTGGTGCCAATAAAAAATCGAAATGTCGCATCGTTTATTATAAAACAAGTTCTGATGCATCACAACTGATATATTTTGAGTACTTTAAATTAATGTTTATTCAAAATGATTGAGATACAGACAAACTACCTTTTTACCGATATGGAAATTAAACAACAATGATTAACATTAGTAGATAATTATTGAAAATGGTTGATTGATTTGAAATACTTAAAATGTTTTCTTTTACCAATTTTGACTTACTTCATATGCATAGCTCATTTCTAGAATGTCAATTTGCGTTCGAAATCGCGTTGAAGAATATCTTCCCTTCAAGTCTGCTACAAACAAACAATTGCTCAGAACAACTCAGAAGTTTCATAAACATGTAACAAACATTGATGTTTTGATATTGTTTACCAAACACGCTTGAGCACTTTTGTGTTTCCGTGAAGGGGTGTGTGAGTATTGGCGCTTTTGATTGGCTGATCAACTAGTCACGTGATCCCTGACAACAAACTCGTGTAAAAACTGCCTGACCGACAAAGAGTTGTTTTCGAAAATTTCCAACGAAAGGTTAGTGTTAAACTTTTGTGTACGAGTCCATTACTGTTGTCAAAGTGATTCGCATTTCTAATACATCAATTTTACAAGGAAAAGATTTGTGACAGTATGTACTATTCGAGGAAAACTTCAGCCTTTTTTCATCGACCTTGACATCTACGTACGCAACAAGAAGTCAACGTGAATGGGAGAAGAGAAACGATTACCTTTCCTGTCATGTTAAGAGTCTTGTAGCAGATTTCAGGGCACTGTTTGAGGTGAAAAACATGTAAACTATCTGTTCATGAGAGAATTTCATTGAGAAACATTAGAAAAAGTTTGTGAAGTTTATACTATAGTCTATGCAGTTGTCACTGCAGTATATTATGATTTATACTTCGATATAAAGAGCACCCCTACCCCCTCGCTTCTTTATACAGCAGAGGCGAAGACAGGTAGGTATATGTGGGAGAAGTAATGGAATCGTTGTTTGAAGTCTTCACCAAATGTATATCAAGACAAAAGTGTAAAATGTTTATATGTTTATTGAAAGTTAAAATGATTTGTTAAAAGGTTTCAGTCACCAAAGGTATTAAGTTTCATGAAATGCATTTAGGATATTATATGGGTGTCCATGACATACTATATTTATTACACAAGTGCCTTAATCTTAATTAGTATTTCCTGAGCGAGAGCAAGTGATATACTGATGTATAATAAGGCACTAGTGTTGTGAACCTGGAATGTCATAGGCACGAACATGATACTCTGTTTATTATCAAAGTCACAAAATCAAAGGAAATAATCAAAATCACCCTCAAAGGATAAGCAGTTTACCCATCGTCGTCAGATTTGGAATCTTATGCGAACTGTGGTGTCAAACCATGGTTAAGTGATATATTGCCCTAAGGTATGAAAATTATTAACCCCAATATGATTCCCCTCGTAGGTAATAATTATGTTTATTAAGATGTGCAAATGAATTGATTGAAAACATAAAGGTTACGTTGGTGTCAAGGAAACACTTTATACAATGATATAGAAAAGTGTTCATTATTAACCCAAGCTAAAATAATTTTTTTGTCTTATCAGCAGAGGATAAGTTTGAAAAGAGTATATTAAGGAACAATTGTAATACAATGTGCAATACAGTGATGAATTATATATGTTTAAACGTTCTGCTTGAATGAATATATTTATCATCCATACAAACATAAGTTGGTTAAAACAGTATTTATTGTTCAAGATGAAGTACACATTATCACACTCTAATCTTTAAATTTGTTATTTGTGAAACAACATGATATGCTAGTATAATGCCTATTGAATAGTAGATTGACAGTAACCAAATGTGTCTTTTAAGTTACAATGTAATTTTTTATTTGTAAAACGACATGATATGATAGTATAATGCCTATTGAATAGTAGATTGACAGTAACCAAATGTGTCTTTAGTTACGATTTAAGTTTTTATTTATAAAACAACATGATATGCTAGTATAATGCCTATTGAATATGAGATTGACAGTAACCAAATGTGTCTTTAGTTACTATTAATGTAGTCTCTTTCATAATTTATTTGATATAATACTTATAGATAAAATCTTTCCGCTTTAGAACTTCATCACATCAATTTTATATTTGTATATATTTTATATGAACATTCAGGGAGTTAAGGAACCAAAATTAGTCAGGGAGGCAGATGTAAACAATGAGCTTCTCTCCATAGAAAGTGTTAGTATGCACTCTATCATTCAATGAACTTATTTACATTCATATCATTACAATTTACAACCATCGGAAATATGGCAGGTCTGTGAGATTCATATCAATAGAGGTTAGTCAGTCCTTATCCATCACTGTAAGAGTATCTAAACATCTCATACTTTTTACTAGTGTATGGGTGTATGTCCTATATATATTAGTGCTATGAGATCCTTAAGTTTGAATTAGTTCGAAGATGCTGTGGCGGATCCAGGGGGGGGGTGTATGTTCAGGTGTCCCCCCCTTTTGGAAATCAATTATAGATTCAAGTCAATATAAATAATTTGAAAATATGAATGGTTTTATAGTAAATCATATAAAACATAACAATACCGCCCAATTCTGATAATTTCTGAATCCGAACCCCCCCTTTCAAAAATCCTTGATCCGCCACTGAGATGTATGTGTTAACCCCCCAAAAATTTGTAAATGGCAATTTAATCTGTAACCATGATCTAGTCCAAATAAAAACTTGACTATAAAAAATCCCATGTAGTGGAGACCAAGTTAATCTGAAGAGTGTGCTCAGTGAGTACACGAACTAGTCCCAGGTGAAGGTGACATATGAACGTGACATTACTCCAAGAGATACATTAATCAAGGAACACCCCAAACATGCTGACACGACATGTTTCTTTATCTGTGGCTATCTACACTGCCTTCAAATATCTATATCTAAGTTGCCTATTTAATTTTGTGTTTTTATGGTTGTTTTATGTCCATGTGTCTCCTTTTATTTTGCCCTTATTGAAAATTGCGTAATGAATGTACATACTGATTTTTTAATCAGCAGTTGCCATCTGTGAACTCATGTCTTCAATTTACCAGCGGCAGTTCATTTTAACCTATGGTCCTTGTACTTCTTAATTGTAACATAAATGTGGCAGAATTTATTGCTATAAGAAAAAGTGTTTTATATTCAATAAGAGTACTGCTGTCTTTCAGATTTCATTTCCAACTTTTTGTATTTATATTTTTAGCATATAGCTTGATTATAACTTATAATCTAAATCAAATTGTTTAAAGTTAAATATTCTGTCTCAATTTTGCAAGAAACCGTTTAAGGCAAGTAATGCAGATGGAGATGTAACTATGATGAGAAAATTGGAATAGATGTGTATTTTTATGTTTATTTCAATTAGAAATGTGATATATGAACTCGTTTATTTCTGTAATCTCGAGGACTACATTGACATTGCCTGACTTGGCTTGAAAGACTTTACTTTTACAATTATACAACCTGATACGGTTATATGAAAATATGGATGGATTATCTAAAATTCACAAATGATGTATGATAAAATCAATTAGCAATGCCTTGTCATGCCGTTATAAGACTTTCTATACAGGTAGTCCTAATGAATCGCTTTTTTTAGCCAACCAGGTCTGAAATGCTGAAAAAAAAGTAGATTTACCTTTTGTTTCATGTTTAGTGACAATTTATTGAATATTGTAATCTTGTTGTTTCGTGTATAAGTTTACGACTTAGGATAGTAAATCATACAAAAACTGATGAGATACAGAACCTATGGCTCATTATTTTCACTGTATTACTTTAATGATTCTTTACATGTTTGCAGTGATATCAAGTGAACTGTTGAAGAAAAGTACTAAGCTAAAGGAACTTAAGAGTTGAGCTGCGATGTTCCATCGAGTCTGCCGGCGACACCTCGTGTGTCGTCGCAATTTCAATCCCCTACCCATTCTTGTGAGTGCACAACGTAACGCCAGTGATGTGCAGCACCCAAAATGCATTGCAATTAGACGTGAGACCATTAATGTATGGGAGAGGCGTGCCCCTCTTTCACCTAAACACGTGGCCAAACTCGTCAAGGATGGGGTCAAGGTCATTGTGCAACCATCCAATAGGAGGGCTTATAGCATGCAGGTAGGATACGAAATATATCTTTGCTTTATATGTAAAACATTTGATTTACAGGTTCATGTTGTTTTACGATTAACCTGCATTTTACTTTGTTGCCATGCCATAGAAAAATGTATCAAGATTGGTAATCCAATGTATTAGAGAGAATTTCTTCTTTAAATGTTAGTATTGTGGTATTGGATACCTTACAGATACCTTTGAATTCACACAAGGTTTGTGACACACATGTACAGTTACTCTGAAAGTTAGTGTAGGCCAGTTTGTCATCTTTATATTTTTGGACAAAATTAAATTAAATTAAATTAATGAAATAGCACATCCTCCGTGAATTAATTCTAAGATTGATCTTTACATCACACAAAACTTCATGGTTGCATTTCAGGAGTATGCGAACCGTGGAGCCATTATTCAGGAGGACTTGGGGGAGGCATCGCTGGTGATCGGCGTCAAGCAGGTGCCCATCGACCTCCTAATGCCGGAGAAGACGTACGCATTCTTCTCTCACACCATCAAGGCTCAGGAGGCCAATATGCCTCTTTTGGACGCTATACTTGAGAAGGTGGGAGTTTTTTTGTCTTCATGTCTTTAAATACACATTTAAGATAATCATAAAATACTAAATTTAAGTAAGGGTTTGCTTAAACATGCTTATCATTTACCCAGGATTATGTACTTTGCTTTTTCACTTGTCAGTCCTGTAAGTTTTGACTAGGAATGTCTTTACGTAAAATCATCATTTATGGTGATTAAGATTATCAGTTGACAGGTGTTCCATTGACATTTAGATTTCATTTAATCATGTTTTTATACTGAAAAAGTAACTCCATAATGTCTTTTTACTATGTCCAGTAATTTATGGTTTAAGGACATGTAGCAATTCTTTACCTATTTTGTAAGATGAAACTTTGATCAAGAAAATTCAAGATTTGATAAGAAAATATTTTCATATTTTAGACCCAAACTTCTCTTTCGTGGTAAACATCAGTGTTGTACAAAAACATCTACGGTAATTTTCTTTGTTTTCAACATGAATGTTCAAAAGTACAAGCTTTAGGTAGCCTTTGTTCAGCATTTATTTGAATGTGACTTTGTTAATTAACCGTAGATATTGATATGCTGTTGATCTATCAAGCGGTTAATGGACTATATTTTTTTTATGCTACTTATTATATATTCCTAGGCTTAGAATCATCCTATACACGTTATATAAGGATTTTCTATTTCACCCTCATTTACAGATGAAATTAGGTCTAAATTAACTTAATAATTGCATTTTTGCTAACGTATTAGCTGTAACTATAATGCTGTAGTCGAGGGTTAGAATTTGATGTATAATTTCTGCATCAGTACAGGTGACTGAGTGAGTTATTGTTTAACGCCGATTTGGCAATATTTCAGCCATTTGAGGCCTGTACAGGTGAAGAAAACAACTTGTGTAGTAAATATGAAACTTTTATGCTCTTAGGTTTTTTGTCTATCTTTTCTGTTTTTTATTCAGTAAATGACACTAAATAGTAACTTATTCTTAAGGCCTTATTTAAGTCGTCAAACATGATACATGAACTGCAAAAACAATGACAAGGGGATTAAATCTTTTGCTAAAATCGACAAAAACAAAAGTGGTCCATCAAGAGCTAGTGATAGCAGTGCAAAACATGACATTGTATTAGAAGGACATATTCAACCTAGAACAAAGTAGGCAGTGTTTGAGAGCGTTTCCTGGCGTCCAATTGTTTGTATTTTGGGAATCTTTTTGGAAAAGAGGTCAGTGATCCTGTCCTGCCTATGTGAGGTTTAATGAGGTGATAAGTTTCTACATAATGCAGGGCTTGTCAAATATTAGGGGCTGGATGATTTTTCAAACCAATAGCCCTGCTTGCTTGTAAGGTCAAAAACTAATTTCAGTAGTTAGTAAGACTTGCAATTTATGATTTCAGTGAAGCAGACGCCAGTTGATGCACCATCTTGAATAAATTCTTTGAAAATATTGGTTGATCATACACATATCCTATCGTACACATTTAATGTTTTGAATATAGACTCATTAATGAATTATTTTTTTTAGAAATATGTTGTAATTTCATAAATATAAAAGTTATTATGACATTTTGTAATTACTCACAAAACTTTTATCAAAAACATTTTCACTAAATTTTTTCAGTTTCGATGCACCGTGGTCCTCTCATTAACCTTTATTAGTGTGTCTAGAGGTGCCGCTAGATAACAATATATGTTTAAGCATTAGAAATCTTTTAGAATGTAAAAATGGATAAAAAAAATATTATTTTAGATTAACCGAGAACAATGAAAGACTTGAGGTAATTGAGAAATGAGAAGATGAGATGTTGATCAATATTAAGGATCTTGATATGTTTATCAAACCATATATAGGTATATATGTATTTCTGAATGTTGATATCAGGAATAAGAATATAACAAAACATTTTTTAAAAACCCCAACCTTTATTAGTTGACGTGGCCATCATCTCTACTCATTCATGCTCATTCAGTATTTCAATCACACAGAAAACCCAAATAATTAATGATAATTAATGGTACAATTAAATGTGATCACTCAGGTGGAGCGTGAGTACCTCATGTGCACAATGGCAGAATACGTAGGTGCTATGAAAAGTAACTCATTTAATGAAAATACAAGGCGATGAATTCATCAATAAAAGAGTTTGTAAATACAAAATGAAATGTTTCAAAATGGCAAGAATGGCAATTACATGTTGCTTTTTTTACAACTCATTCAATTTTCATGCAACAAAAAGAAACAATAAAATGTAAATGCTTCTGTTAATATTTTCTGTGCAATACAAATTGAATAGTGTGTGCAAATATCTATTTCTGTACAAAATTGCTTTTAATCTCATGGTGGCTGGTAATATAGAAATCAAAAGAGCTCAAAATAGACATGTACAGGTAAAATACACTCTTAAAAAGTGAAAGCAAAAAATGTAGATGTCAAGCGTACGCTGATGGACAAACTGTAGTTGTTAGAAAGTATGCCTGATTATTATTCTCTGTACATTCTCACCTGGAAAGCAATGACTTTCAGTGTAAACTGACAACAAACTATACTTTCCCAGAAAATTAATTATATCTGATCAATTGAATATACCTATTCAAACACCTAGAGAAAGAAATGACAAACTACTTAATAGGAAAAAAAATGTTTAGATATCTTGACAATAAAATATGAGAACATATTCCTTATCAATCAGAAAAGCCCAGCTAAACACCAAAGGAAAGAATACTATCCTCAATGTAACTAATAAAAATGACTAAACATCTTGTAAATGAATATTTCAGAAAGTACGACTGATCGACTATGAGAAGATGGTGGATGAGGAAGGACAGCGAGTGGTGGCATTCGGCAAGTATGCGGGGGTGTCTGGTATGATCAACATCCTGCACGGGATGGGGCTGAGGCTCCTTGCTATTGGTCACCACACACCTTTCATGGTACGTGGCACAACGAGAGTTAAACCAATGTCTTTATAATGACCTAGTGTCTCTTAGTTTGAAGAAGAATTTAGGTTTTCATAATTCTATCTTAGAATGTCAGGAAAAATAATTTGCTATTGGTTACCCCCAAAACAGTTGACATTTCAATCAAAGGTTCCAGTGGCAATAGATCTTTTCAAGACCATTTTACTGTAAGTCAATGGTATTATAATCATCACATATTTCTGCCTACCAGCACATTGGACCAAGCCACAACTACCGTAACACGGAGATGGCACGTCAGGCGGTGAGGGATGCGGGATACGAAATTGCTCTGGACCGACTTCCCAAGTCTCTTGGTCCTCTGACATTCGTCTTCACAGGGTCGGGCAACGTGTCCAAGGTTAGCAAACTATCTATAGGTAGGTAGGTAGGTAGGTTGTAAGTAAGTAAATAAGTTAGTATGTCTTATAAAATGAGTTTAATAAACAGTCAAACTGATTAGAATTAAACCTGTTGAAAGGAATAGTTTGAATTATAGCCTCTCGCAAGATACAGTCTTCTTCAATGCCTTCTTCCCTATTGTAAGCTTCAATGGACTAACCTGAATTTAAGTTGATTTGAAAAATGAACAATGATTAAGAGTCTTTCCTTGTAATGTTGTATGTATAATGTAATACCTAACCAAGGGACATGGATTATACCTGATGTAGGGGTGTGTACATAATGTCATATATGATAAATATGTTGGACATTCTTTATTGACATTGTTATACACAAACAGACTTCTAAGAACTTGATTTCATCCCTTGAATGTAGAATAGAAGGTCCTGGGTTGGAATCCCACTTGAGATGATCTTGCAATCGTGTCTTTTACACCTAGGATTCCATGATGTTGAATGGTGTATTCAATATTCAACCCATCCCCTTTTGTTTGTTGTAGGGAGCCCAGGAGGTGTTCCAGGAACTGCCCCACGAGTATATAGAACCACAGTACCTGCCCCGGGTAGCGAGACATGGGGGTCAGTACCTGTCTCTCTGGAAACTTCCCCAAAAGAAATAACTTTTGCCTGCCTATCCTCTTTTCCTTTTCTATGCCAGCTGAATGTATTAGTCCTATATATGAAAAACAATCAACTTGTTTTTTGCTACTCGTTTTTTTTCGACTCACAAAATTTAGACACAGTGCAGCAAGGTTTGAATTAGCTTTTGATGAAGACTGGCACAAGTTATATATGGTGATATGGTGTCAAATACCTTAACTAATTCTTTTTATGTATTTCTCATTTCTCATCTCTTCTGTACCTCTGTTTCAGAATCAATTTGGTCTGAAATGAAAGTATGTAAAGATTAAGTAGTTGTAGAAGTTCTGGATGTTTTGTTTTTTTATACATAATTTGTGTTTTGTGAAGTAAGCGACGGTCTATACAAAATATCACTTTGCTGTCTCTCATCTACAAGTTTTTGCCTTATTGATAACTGGTTATTATGAGTGATAGCAACCTTTGGTACCTTACCCCTCACCATCTCATCTACATCCCCAGCTACCAACAAGCTGTACGCTTGCGTGGTGAGCCGCGAGGACCACTATGTAAGGAAGGATGGAGGCGCTTTTAACGCTGATGAGTTCGAGGAGCATCCAGAGAAATATGCATCAGCTTTTAGTCATAAGGTAACAAAAAAATCATTTTGGTTTATAGTTGGAGATTTTTTGATTACTTACTCCAAGGTGTACTTGTGACACTTTTAATGCCCTCACCATGGTATTTTCCAAGGGATGTTCAAGTAGTGTTTATATTGCATTTCTGTTACAGTTTATTGAGATGGTATCTGCTGTTAACTGCCTTGTGCCTTCCATTATGAGGAAATGACTACAAGCAGTTCTTTAATCAATTCTTCTTTAATCAAAAAACAAATCTTTTGGACCATTTTGATAGAGACCAAAAGTGCTGCCTTCCCTTTATTCAGCTGTGAAATCTGTTTTTTAGTGTTTGATTACACTTGTTCTTTGACTTGTGCTATTACTAATTCTTAACTATCAAATTAGTTGTTCATCGATGACTTGCTTATCTCTTGTCCAGTTTGCTCCATATGCCTCCTGCATCATCAACGGCATCTACTGGGCCCCGACCGCCCCTCGCCTCCTCTCCATCCCGGACGCCAAGGTGCTCCTCCGGTCCCTCGAGTCCCCATGGATCGTGTCCAGTGCAGGTTGCCCCCAGCTCCCTCATCGACTGGTGGCTATCTGTGACATCTCGGCCGACCCCGGGGGCTCCATTGAGTTCATGCAGGACTGCACCACTATAGACAAGCCCTTCTGTCTCTATGATGCAGAGCAGAATATGAACACTGAGAGGTCGGTGAAATTGTAGATAAATAGATATAATTAGGCTTGTCATATCACTGTGAGGTTGGTAAGTGCATGATTAAACTCATTTCAAATGAAAATGAATTCATACTTTGCAGACATGGGCAAAACATCATGTTGTCATGGCGATGTGACATCTTTAACAATGTTATCATGTGCCGGCTTTTATCTACAAAGTTGTGTTCTCAAAGGGGAGACTTAAGGTTATGAGCCAAAGTTGAAAACACTGCAAAGTCACAAATCTATATCAAAATGCCAAGTGTATGTTCTAATTTGCTTTAAAAATTGTCAAAAGTCAATCTTTTTAATCATGTAAATATTTACTATGTTTACTCAGTTTTGCAGGAGATGGTGTGCTCATCTGCTCAATTGACAACATGCCAGCACAGATCCCGCGAGAAGCCACCGACTTCTTTGGGAGTCTACTTCTTCCTTATGTCAAGGACATGGCAAGTAGTCTTTAGAAAAGTCAGATTTACATGAAGCACTAGTAAAATCATAAAGATTTTTTTTTTCTCCCTTCCAGGATTCTGTTGGCCTTACAGATAATAGACTCATGAATCAGTTAGGTGTTGCATGACCTGATTGGTTTGGAAGATGGCCTTTAAAGCTTAGATAAGTTATATTATCAAAATCAGTAAGGCCAAGAAACTTCTTCAGTAGAAGATTATGACAACGCAAAGTTTTAAGTACAAAGTTTTACTGTAGCTACACATATAGACTTGGCCATATGACTCACCATTTTTCGAATTTTGGAAATGATTTCATATCTGTATTTGATTTGATGTATTTAAAATTCCAATACTACAAAGCAAACACAGACTCGGAGTATTGTCAACATGTTCTTATGTTCCATGCGCATTAAGAACACTAACATTTGATTGGTGTGAAGCATTTGGACAATTACAAAACGGTTGATCAAAATTGATTTATAAACCTTTTCTAAACAATATTCTTTTCAGCCTGATTTCATGACTGTAGGGGTTAAAGGATTAATAAAGGATGATAAGATTTTTTAGCAGCAATTTCTTTGTGATGTTTAGTTGTATTGCCTATTTATTTTTGTATGAAATAACAAATTAAGTAAAAAATTGCAATTACTCGTAAACCTATTTATTTATAATTGTTTCATCCAATTCCAGATTTCATCTGATGCTGGCACTTCTTTTGACCAGTACAGTTGTTCACCTGTTGTGAGGAATGTGAGTTTTGTGAATAATTCAACTTGAGTGAGGGAGTAATTGTTTAGTACTGCTAGGGCAATATTTCACCCATTAGTTGCGCCATGGACTTTGTTAATTGTTTCATTTTCTGTCTTATTTTCGTAATCTAATTATGATTTTATGCGTATTACACCTTTGATCAATGCTATGTATATCAGTTCCAATAAAATTCTATCTGTTCAAAAATTGTCAAAGCTTTGAATTGATGAACAAATGATCTTGGCTAACAAATTTTTGTTGTTGCAGGCTGTGATAGCTTCAAATGGAAATCTCACTCCAAACTATGAATATATATCAAATCTTCGAAAACAATCCAAGTGAGTTTATTACATGCATGTTTGTCTCTGCACCATTTATACTTATGAATGATGGACAGTGTTGATTTGAATGGAAATAATGTTTAATCTGTTGAACCTCAAATTAATCTTTTGATGTTAAACAATGTAATGTTTTGGTTATTTTGTGTTCATACTGACAATTTTGTATTTACTAAGTGGTTTTGTTGTATCATGTATGTTTTGGTTTCACAGATTTACTCACACATATACAAAATATTGATTTCTTTGAGTTTCTGGTTAAGTTGAAAATTGATAACCTAAACACTTCTTGATAATGGTGGATTGTGCAGCGATATGCTTCATCTATTTCCAATGAATAAAGAAGATGAATATCCATAGAACATGATTGCATTTAAAATTATCAAAGTTGTAAATAGTTAGCGTAATCGGTTTTTGATAGAACAATTTTCCGAATTTAGTAATATATTAAAGGACTAAAATGTATAAAAATTTGAATGTCATGTAATGCAAACAGCTACTGGTAATTAACCTATGGGGTTTGTCAATTTGTCAATAACTTATTGGGAATATCATTACTCATTCCAATGTGTTGGCTGGCTAAAATTCTTTCACAAAATCACTTTCAATGTTGACACTGGTGATTTCTGAAAGCAATAATTTTCTCTTAATATATGTAATTCATGCATTTAAAAAGTAAAAAGATTTGTAAGGTTTGAGTTTTCATTGTTTTAGGAGCAGAAGAAGGTAAGGCTAAATCATAAATGGCTGTCATCAAAAATAATGTTTCAGTTTGACTTTTCTTTCTAAAACAAATCATAATTTTGTCTTCACAAGTTTGTTTTTTGTCATTTGTATACTAAAGTCTATCAATTTTGTTCTTTACCAACCAATCTTAAAAAGAGAGAACCATTTTCACACTTGTATTTCAATAAAACATGGGATTAACTATTAAATAGTAAAACAACAATAATTGTTTTCTGCTTTAAACAAGTGTTTCCAATGAAAAACAATTTGACTTTCTTACTAATTGAACATTTTAAAGGATGTCTTTGAAAAAAAACATTTGAAAGTTTTTAAGTTCTTGCTCATGTTAGGGTTGCTTTTCCTAATGTCTGATTGACTTTAATGCAAAATAGGATTACTTCAAGAAATAAACGTCACTGATCACTATGCATATAGACATATTGTTATTGTCATAACCCTCTTAAGACAATAAATTCAACTAACTCTTTATTTATTTGATGCTTTGAAAACTAATTGTTAACTATTTAGCATGACATTAGTGTCATTTTTACCTCAAGAAATGATCTGCATTAGAAACAAAAGATTTTTGAGGATTGCTTAAAGAAATTTTAGTTTGATTTTATATTGTTTCTCTCCTTATCTATCAATTGTTATTTTATTCATTGTTTATTGCTTGTGTGACTTATGCTTTACTGCACAATGCCTTTCTGAAATGAACTATTTGGCATAGCAATGCTTTGATTACATCATCAATTAATGTTCTCACAAAGTATGAAGTCTAATTACTAATGACATAAAAATACACAATGTCACAATGCTTTGACATCATCATTTCTACATCATCATAAAATTGGCTCACAATGACATAAAGTTCTGATACTAATGTCATTAAAATACTATGATGTCATACAATTGATAAAGGCGCAATGTCCTGAAATGTTAAGACTTGAGGGCTAGTGATAGTACCATGTACAATCTTTTTTATTTAAATGTAATAGATTGTTTTGGTGAAGTTGAACCTTTATGTCAATAAATACTAGCATTTGTCATGATCAATATATGTCATCTTTTATGATCTTGTGTGGGTATATTTGATATAGGAAGATAACTTGATAAGATTTTCAATATAGTACTTTTGATGTGATTATTTTTATTCCAAAACTGTATGAATAAGAATATTTAGCTAGTCAAACCCCATGAAAGTTGCTTAGTTAAAAGTACAATCAATTTGAATGTCCATGTACTTCTAAAAGGATTTTTACAGACATTTATTGAAAACTTAATTTCTTGCCATTATTCAGTTAAAGGAAATTCCAGCTTTTATAAAATTGTTTAGGTATATTTGATACCATGGTATAAGTTGGATAAGAGTCTCAATATTTGTAATGTTATTGTGATCATTTCCTTTTTCAACACCAAAGAAAAATATTTTGCTGAATCAAACCCCTTAAAAAAGGTAAAATAAAAGAACAATCAAGTTTAATGTTCATGTTCTTCTAAAATAATTTAAACAACTTTTTATCAAAAACCTAACTCTTTCCTTTTGTTTAATTTAAGGTTTTTAAGAATAGTAAGGTAATTTCAATTTCAATATTTTTTCCATGGAGCTCATCAGGGGTTACAAATTTGGTTCTTTATTTTGCTCATCACGTTTGGGTTCACTTAGACACCTTGTGATATTGTCCTGCACGAGAAGGGCTTCTTAAAGATATCCAACTACATGCATTTGAACAGTTTGACACTGCATGAAGCTGTGTTCATTATGAATCAAATCAATACTCATTGTCATGGGGAATAAACTGCCTGCTACAATTGACAGGGTCTTTAAGTATGATTCATTTTCGAGCCTTTGACACGAGAGGCAAGCATTCTAACCACTACATCACTTCTCAATTTTGGGGTGTCACACATTTACACCTAAATATTCAATCTATTTAAAAGTTTATGGTCATATCTTATCGGCACTTTTGCATTTTTGGAGCTCACACTGAGCAATTGAAATATACTAGCTGGTTGCTAATGCAGAAACATTGGAAGTACCAGTGGGAGGCGGAGAGATTAAACGCAGTCTGATTAAAATCGACTGTGTTTCGAGGAATAAAAGTATTTGAATATCAACTCTAGCAGGATTCGAATGTACCCTATCAGGGGCTGTCCTCTTCACAACGGTCTAAAAGCACCCTCCTTGCTCGCTCGTTCTTACGCAATCTCAACTGGCCAATCACAATGACACAATGAAAGCTTTCGGTATCAGTATCTAGGGGCAAGTAACTCCCGTTTACCATTTGTTAACCTTTATCGCCGCTATCATTATTTCAAACGGGATGATGTGATTGGTCCGCTAATGACTAGGTTTTGTCTGCGTTAAACTGGTGTAAATAAATAAATAAAAGAATTACTCCACTCTCAATAGGAAAAGTGTTGAAAACCAAAATCACTGGACACAAACTCACCACATATATATTAAACAGTTTTTAAGGCTTGTATGATAGATTTGCAGGGAAAGGTTGTTAGCTCATATTGCGAGCATGTTATGGTAAATTGAAAAGAGTTAACCTAGCTCATAGTGACTGATCATGCATCAACATCTTCATCATTACAGAGCTGCTCACAAGACAAAGCGCACATCGACAGGCATGGAGAAGCGGGTGTTGATGCTGGGTGCTGGGTATGTGTCTGCACCGGCGGTTGATTACCTGCTCCGAGATCCGTCCACCTATGTGACCGTTGGATCGCAGTACAGTGAGGAGCTGGACAACATCACCCAGAAGTGTCCGAATGCGGACTGTGTGTTGATTGATGTCCAGCGTCGAGAGGATGAGCTGGAGAAGCTGATAGCAGAACATGATGTGGTTGTGAGGTAGGAGGACGTCTGAGTAGTCACAGCTGGTTCATCATGCATAGTCCACTATGTATAGCAGCACTAATATCCAGCTTAACTAGCACTGATCCCATTGATCATTGGTTATATCAATTTTTTTTCCTTTATTCAGTGTAAAAACATGGCCCATATATAGATAACACACTTCATGACCAACAGAAAGCATGTTTAACATTTTCCAAACATAATTATTTTTTAGTGCAACTAGCGATGTCTAACCAAATTTGTACAATCTAAACACCCTAATTTTGGTTATATCAATTTCTATTTGCCATTTGTGTATATATCTATATATATATATATATATCTGTGAAGCCTCTCTAACATCGTTTGATTGTCTTCACTTGAATTTCCTCATCTGGCCGGCCTTAAATCACCTGTCAATGAGATAATTTTAAATGAAGCAGTGCCATTTAGAGACAGGATGATGAGAGGATGGAGGTTTATATGAGTATGATATAACTTGTCATATACCATCTTTGAAATGATATTGTTGACAGTTTGCTGCCCTACTCACTGCATCCGGATATCGCAAAAATGTGTATCAAGCTGAAGACCAACATGGTGACGGCCAGCTACGTCTCCCCAGCCATGCAGGAGCTGCATCAGAGGTAGGTACTCGATAGCTCACACGGGAATGACAGATAGAACAATACTCCCAATAGCTCATTTGCAATAGTAATTTTTTGACAATGAACATTAAAACAATTTGTTCGTCGATAGCAGTATTTCTTCTTGGATTAGTGTTAATCTTGATTAACTTACGCAGCTGCTATGTTACACATTTTAATCCAAAATAGTGAGTCACAATTATGAATAGATATTGCAATAGATTTTTACAATTGCCTATTGGTATGGCAATAGTCCAATCAAGGTCAATGGTTACCCTAACATAAACCATGGTTTTTCAACATTTTAGAAAATTACCATACTTCATACTAAGGTATCAATGTTAATTAAACATCTTCAGGTGAATATATGGTACCTCAACAAGAACTCACAGTCAGCGTAACTGTCTAAGCTTAATGTGATATGCTTACAGTGCTGTTGATGCTGGTATAACCATCCTGAATGAGGTGGGTGTCGACCCAGGTATCGACCACATGATGGCCATGGAGTGTTTTGATGAGGTCAAGAAGGACGGAGGCAAGGTGTGTTTTTGAAGAGAATAAAAGTGGCCCTCGTTTCAAAATGCCCTAGGGTGACCTTAGTACAATGTTGAAGAATTGGACTTAAGATTACCCTCAGTAAAGGATGCTTTATGAAGGGAGGTGAAGTTTTTGTATTGACAATGTATTAGGGGTTATATGTGATTGCACATGCTTCCTGAACTTTGGTAAATGAATGATTATTAAAAATTAATGATTAATGATAATAAAAAAAAAATTTCAACATGAAGAGAAGATGGTGTCTTTGTTTCAGATCAAATCCTACGTCTCTTGGTGTGGTGGATTACCTGCCCCTGAATACTCGGACACTCCTCTGCACTACAAGTTCAGGTTAGTCAAGGATCTTACAAGGCTTTACTGATGAACCATCCACTTGTTGTAAGAAAGTTATGTATGGTGAACATCTTCTCTTAATACTATGACAATTAACTTAAAGAGCCACTCAGTGAGTTGTTGGAGTCATATATGCCAATCTTAATCAATGGTGTCATTTGATCGCGAAGTATCGACTGTTACCATAAAGACGCATTTTAAAGCCTGTTTGTTTTTTTACAGTGAAAATATGAAGGTAGAACATCGCAATTATGATCGAAAACCGGACAGTGGCGCGCGTCAAATAGTCAAACTTAATTTTGGAGACTTATTTAAAACAGCCAGGAGGGCCGTTAGGAGTTGATAGTGTTTGTTAGGTTATATAACTAGTATCCATGTATATTGGACGTGATATCTACACCTCTGTACATTTTAAGGCTAGATTTTCATGGAAAACCAGTATTTGTCATATATATGTCTTTTGGACATGAAAAGTTAAGATGTTTTGATTTAATATCGCCAAATATGGCATTCAGGTTCGTATCAAAGATAAATAATATGTTATGAAAATCGCGGAGTGGCTCTTTAATTTCCCTTGTATTAACCCCTCTAATTGTGTATCTCAGCCCCTCTTGATTATTTAGTTTAACACCATGGTACTGTTTCAAGAAATATACTTTTCTTTTATCCCTCTGAATTTCGCGTAAAATCTTTTGCCACTATTAATTTAACGTCTCAATTGATTATTTGTTGCAAGATCTAGAGTTTACCCAAACCCTTGGGTAATATCAAAAATGTTTTTACATATAACAGGAGTTATTTATCAAAATGTAATAATAACAGATTTCATTTGGGACAATCAGAATAACTTATGAAAATGCAACGATAGAATTGGCTCACAACATATAATACTTAGTCTTACCCTAACCCAAAACCTTACCATAACCCTCACCCTATAAAATAAAAGGGAAATAATATCAAGATGATATATTGTAGAAAGTATCAACCTATAAGGTACAGTATAACAGTATATCATTAACATGGGTGGCAAACTAATTCTAAGGGTATACCAAATGCCTTGTTAGGAATGTATTGATATTCTTCTTATCCTCCTCCTACAGCTGGTTCCCGAGGGGAGTCCTGATGAACTGTTTGGCTGGAGCAAAATACCTGCAGGACGGCGAGGTAAACATTGTTGTCAACAGTGCCTTTTTGTAGAACAAAGTGATACACAGTTTCCATAAAAGGCTATTTGTAATGTTTGTACTAAAACATGTATGGCAGTAAATATGTGATTGTATTGGTAGTGCCATCCCTTGATATCTAGATATCTGAGATAAGCCTTATGTGTACCTTCTGCATCTTTAGACAGTGTCCAATAGATTTCATATGCAAGAAAGAACATTAAATAACCGATAAGTGAAGACCAATCTGTCAATATTCAAAGAATGGTTTAAAATACATGCCAAATATTTATTAACATTTATTTACACATTTAGGGTCTTGCTGTTGTAGAGAGTCAAAATATAACAATGTTATAAGTATTACCTCACATGGATCTATGATCTTTTAGATACTTCATTATTATTTTAAACCATTTCTTGGAGTATAATGCACTTTATTTATTTGACAATAATTATCCACAGTTTTCTTTGGTAGATGTCTTAAGATTTTATTTGAGATTCAATACATGGCTTCCTTGCCTTCCTGCTGGTAAATTTTAGCTATAACCATGGTGCCATCTTACTAATGTGACTTTCAACATACTCATTATCAATTCATTGCATTACTTGTCAAATAGTCAATAAGGCTATGGTTGATTCTTCGACCCACTTACAAGTGTTCACTTCTCTCTTCATCAGCTGGTTGAGGTCTCTTCCGGGGGAGGTCTGTTGGAGGCCGTGGAGGACCTCAAGTTTATGCCAGGATTCAACCTCGAGGGCTTCCCGAACCGCGACTCCACCTCCTACATCAAACAGTATGGCATAGAGTCTGCGGATACTGTACTGAGGGGCACTATCAGATACCAGGTATAATGCTGAAATGACGCTCTTTGCAGCTGTAATACAACTCTCCCGAGTTCAAGTGTTTTTTTGTCCGCCTGTAAGGAAGCAACTTAATGAGGACAATATCTGAGTAAACTCATGTAGGTACATCACAGTAGAAGTTCTACCTGTCTATATAAAGTGATCAAGTGCAAATATAGTATCATGGACAGTGCTTCATTCCTGAAAGTAGATCAAGGGAACAGTAAGATTGCATCTAGAAGCAGCAATAAACCCTAACATGGTGTCGGTTGTGTTGCAGGGCTACAGCACCGCTATCAAGGGTCTGATGAAGCTGGGGCTTCTGAATACAGACTCTCATCCTCTACTTCACCCTGGCGGACCTGATATCACATGGGTAAGTGCTTGAGAAGTGAAGGATAATACTTGGATAAGAGGCTGATAACTACCCAGTAATACATAGGAGAGGAGGTTAATACAGATGTATTGTTACTGTGATAGTAGTTGGAGTTACCTATTATATATTGATAAGAGGGTACAAAATTACCTGGTATGACATGGGTAGTTGATAATTACCTGATATCACATTGTATATGACTTGATAATGAGGTTTATGATAATCTCTTTAGTTCATGTAAAAATAATTTCAAAGATTGATTGACACTTTAAAAACATCTGTTGATACTCTAAGATACAATTGTCTTCTGCCCAACAACAAATGGTAATTCCTTTTGTTTTACAGAAAGGCTTCATCGCCAATTGTTTTGGAAAGACTGATGATATATTTGGGGATTCGCTCAAAGATCTCGTATATGAAAAAGTTGACAGAAATGATCTCATGCTCAGCACGGTAGAACGGTACGTATCTGGTAGAGGTAGAACATATACTCTGGAACTCAAGCCAGGGCCAGGTACATCTGGAATTAAATCCTTTTTGTAAGAATTTAATATTTCTATTCTTCAAGCATATTAAAACTATGTACATTTCTGGTTGTTTGAGGCCAAATATCACTGAAGGAATTCTTGGATTAAATCCTTTAGCATACCACAGCTGCCATTACACATTTCAAAATAAAATGTCACATGTCTGGTGAAACAAGGTCTAACTTAACAAACCATTTGGTTCCAGACTTGGTCTCCTTGGCGATGAGATTATAGAGAAGAAAGGCAACCCCATGGACACGCTGTCTTCATATCTCGGACAAAGGCTTGTCTATGGTGAGTTTTTCAGATAGATTCAACAAACTTCTTAGGGTTTGAGGTCTGTTTCCTCATCGTTTAATGATTTTAAAAAACCATAACATTTTGGATAATCTCCACCACTGTTTACTCCAGATGACATCATCCACACACCCTATATAACCCCATACCAGATAAAAAAGGACTTTGTGTCTGTCACACTTTGGGTTAGTGACTTTAACTTGAAACTGATTAAATAATTCACAATTAAATTTTGTAGACATACAAAATGAGTGATAAGATTTGCAATGTTGGAAACTTTTGTGTTTTGATGATAGAATTTTACATTCTGACCCTACAATAATTTTGTTTTTTGACCAAAAGTTGAGTGTTTGTTGTTATCCACATTTAATATTTACTATACATATGAAGAATTTATTGAAGATGTGATCTAAAAGGCTGACTACCCACATCCCTACTGTTTAGACAGGTGATCATACCCTAGCTCCCAACTTCCCTTCCCAACCACCCCTATCCCTCCAAAATTGGTCCTTAAACCTTGTGACTGAGGTTAGAATGTAACTGATAGAAGTGGAAAACATGACCATTGTCTGTGTGTTGCAGGTAAGAATGAGCGAGACCTCCTGTTGATGAGACACAACATCGGTATCTCGTGGCCAGACGGTTCCCAGGAACAGAGACAACTCAACCTTGTTGTGTACGGGGACATAGGAGGCTACTCTGCTATGGCCAAAACTGTCGGACTCCCCACCGGCATTGCTACCAAGATGATCGTAGAAGGTGAGTTTTTGTGTGTATTTGTACTCTTTGTTTTATATTAGTCCAATCTTTAGTGTGTTTCAAACTGAATGTCCAATGATTTGGATACAAAACTCTACAGATGACATTAATCAAACGGAAGGGGGGATAACTCCGTCATCAACACAAGGAGTTGGTCACCAGAGGAGCAATTAGGAGTAATAATTACCCATATGGTTAATCATAAGTGGAGAAATATGTTCAATAAGAATACATGTGCCTATATCACTTTTGACTAGCAAGGTTTGTTACAGCGCGAGTTACCTGATTCGTTGTTTGTGATGTTGTAAAACCATTGTTCGTGACGTCACTTTAGTTGCCCGTAGCAAGCGAAGCAGGCTGTTTTCATAATATTTCCATGCTTTTAAGATTCAAAAGAATCGGTAATAAAGAGATTCACACTCGTTGCATAAGTCATATAACCTACATTCTTGGGTTATAATCTCTATATGTCACATCATTGCCTGAAATACAGGACTCATCAGTGAGTAACATAAAAGGTAACTCACCTATTGATTTAATAAGTGGATACATTGAATTAATTTTTTTTTACAGGAGAGATTCAAGATAGAGGAATTGTGATCCCACTGGCGCACAACATATACAAGCCAATTATGTCTCGTCTGCAACAAGAGGGAATATGTTCCAGCGAGAAGATTGAAATTTTATAATCAAGGTGCAGATTTAACCCTAGCTCATATCAAGCCAAAAGTGCTATTATCTGGTCTAAATGCACAAATACGTGGAATTAGATTTATATAAACATATAGATATTTCCAAGAAATTGGAACTTATCAATTAATTGAAGATATTTTTTGAAGAAATACTCTAAATTTGCCATCACATAAGAATTGTTAAGGCTTATCCTTCTTTGGTCATTTGAAGCTGTGAAGCTGCTAAAACTAAGTGCATGATGAAGTACTTCAAGCTGAATATTTTCATGACAGAAACTACTATTGTTCTCCCTAATTTACATCAAAAGAAAAAAAAAGACATTGTTATATTTGGGGTCAAACATTAGCACAAGTTCTGCGTTATTATGAGTCCCTTGTGAAATTCTCTAAGGCAACAACAGTAGTACTGACAGAAACAATGTGTGACAATGTTGCCTGATTTAGAGGGTTCGATTCTGTAAATCCTAAATTTAACGATGTTACATTTGTTCAATATGTAAACGGCATGTATTTTTAGAATAAATCTTATGTTCCTCACTTAAAAACATATATTTTCTCGAGAGAAAGAATTGACATGAATCCTGAGAGAGGAATATTTTTGTGGTAAGATTTTCCAATCAAATTTATTCAATTGTTATTTAGCTTAATAGGTCAGTTTCTTTCTTTTAACAAAAAATTAAAACAGCAAAAAAGCATAGATTTGCTTGCTTTACACAGAATATTTGTTTTGAAAATACATATAGATATATACTTATAACTATCAAGTAGTATTTCCATGAACTGAATTGTTGTGTTTGATCTTAATCACATTGTTTGTACTTTTTGCACCCATAGTTGCAGCTGTTATAAATCTATCAGTTTTACATGCCATTAAAGTATTTTGTTATTGAATTTATGTATTTGATGATCTACAGTATGTGTTGTAAACAGTGTGAAGAAATATCTTCAACAATAATGTCTTTTACTAGTTTTGCAGTTTGATTGATCGTGTGAAAATAATGTATATGTTCTAATGTATATTGCTATAAAGTCAAAGAGTTCGTCTCCTAGCTTTCAAATTGAATTTCAAGCACTTTACCTAAATCCACTTTTATACAACATGCGTTGCTATATCATTTGCAAAAGTCTTGACGTAAAGCAATAGAATTCCTACCGCACATAATCCAAAGGGTCATGGTATGATCTGTCAAATTTTCAAAACTTAACAATGCTGATCTGTCAAATAACGCTTAAGTGGTTTTGTGCTAGTGGGTTTGTTCTATTAAAGTCATAGTCTCATTTTTGCAAGGCAAATTGTAATAAATGCTGGACAATTAGTTCACCACTCACAGAAATCTTTCCCCTGACGTTTGCAACAATTTTCAGAATTCTGCAGGCATTCTAGCCCTCAATAATGAAGTTCAAACTACCCTACCTTACCCGAATATTATGTTTTTTGCGAGCGTTAGTCCTTACCACGTCATTTCGCAAAGGCCAAGACGAAGAACACATAAAATTTCCCAGCTGAATATCCAATGAAAATAGCTAATAGCTTACGCTTTTTCAAATACAAATAACAAAAAGGTGGTAAACTCAGTGAAGAATGCGTCTGTCATAAGTATCGGCGCTGCGATGACTAGATTTCCGGTGTTTCGTACTTGCGATGGGATTGCACTTGATTCGGTACCTCATCGGTCTGAAACGGCATACGCCAATAAGCTGCTTCAACCAAAACTGTAAAACGAGCCAAAAAATGAAAATCATTGCAAATGCTACAGGAAATATTTGTGTTAGTGATCAGATTTTGTTCGTGAAGAATAATTAGTTCATTTTAGTTGCCTTACAAAAATGAAACTATGACTTTAATAACTACAAAGTAACTAGAAAACAAGACAGCAACCTCATAGGAACTCTACTGACATCGCTCCCTATACTTTAATAAACTTCTGTAAGACATCGCTTGTTCCTTTGTAACCTTTGCAGATTCAATATTTTACCTGCCTCGATAAGGCAATTGCTTCAATAGCTACAATTGACTTCAATGTATGTTCACTTACACTTTCAGACAAGGAAGATCTTAATCTTGGGATAAACACTTACTATTTGTTTGAAATAACTATATTGAAAATAATGTTGAATGTTTCATAATGAATTCTAAAGATGATTCTACAGATATGCAAATATGAAAAACATTTCTTGCTATTTTTTGTTTTTGTGTGGTCATTAGATCTGAGGTTTTCTATTATTGCTACCTGTTATATTATTACTTATTGTGATATTCTTAACAGTGTTCTTTGTTTTCCATTTACATTTTACAAGTTTATTTTGGAAAGACATGAAGTCTTATATTTTGACAAGTATTCTTATACACACTATAAATTAATGACATGATCTACGTAACTACCTTATTTGCTCCTTTAATTACTGGACTGTACATTGATATTTCATTATTATACTAATTCAAATGGCTCAACTTTTTCAAATTACACAATGTAGTGTGGCAATTGTATTCTTTATATCAATCTAATGAATTTCCTGTTAACACAATCGCAATGTCAAATAAGATGTGATTGCAAAGTGATGAATTTGGATGGGGAGAGGAGAGGTCATTTTGGAGGAGATGTTATTTTTGAGTCGACACGGAACTGAACTGAACTGAACTTTATTTACACTCAGGCCGCAAGCAGCGGCATATGAGGATATACATTACACATATATGCAAAAAATACAATTCGAAAGACAAAGTATAACTGTTCAATCTGATATACCACTTTTCGTGTGCTCTCACAGTACATGATTATATGATCTGATGGCAATTGTTTTTTGCCTATGAATTGATATTTGAAAGAGTAATAAGTTTAAATTGCATTTTGCATAAATTCTATGCTTAACATGTATCTATCAATGGCTTAACTAAGCTTGAGAGTTGACTTTTCTTTGTCTATTATTTGAATCTCAGACACTTTCTCGGGTTTGAAAATGTGAATCTCACATTTACAGTGACTTTTTTATATTTTTGTTTAAATGGTTTTCTTGCCAGTTATCATGTTGAGCATTGAGATCAAATATTTCTTTTTCTTATTTTACACAGTTTTAGGATCATGAAATTTAAGAAAAACATTGTGAGTAGTTTAATCACATATGTTAAATGTTATCAATGATGTCATTGAATTGAGACATACTCACCGACCTTTTCCTTAATCAGAAAGTGAAAACTTAACCAAAATGGACAGAAGGACTGACTGATGTTGAGAATGTTTGCAAAGTTATATAACTAGTATGAAGGTTAACTAGAAGATTGATTTCATCTTCTGCACACAATGTGAGACTACTTTTTTTAATTTCCATAAGAATTTGATAATTTACAGAAATTGGGAGTTTAAAAATTAATATGTAGATAGTCTGAGTTATCATATCAGCCATGTGGATATTTTAGGACTTATCAAAGCCAAAAAATATTAAGAAATTCACAGAGTCTCCCTTGAAAATTTTATTTTAAAATATTTATATAGAACAATTGTCTTACAGTTTAACTTGTCTGAAAATAAAATTTAGTTCAGTTCCTAACAGTATTATGTAGTCATGGCAGCTAGAAAAGGTTGTGTCAAATAACCTGAATGTTTTCTAATTGTATAACATACTGTGCCTTTACCCTGTTTCGTAGTGTATATAAATTATGTGTTATTTAAACTTCACAGGAAATTCATAAATTGGAACAAAAAGGGCTGAAGGACATAATATAAACTTTGGTTTTTGATCAATGTCTATGTAACTTTGGTTTATAATCAATGACTGTGTTTGCCATGAAGGATATCTAGCCTGCTCAACTAGGTGTATTTATTCTACTCTAGGCAGGAATTTGGCAAGGGAATTTATGCTATTTAGCACTTTAAGGAGCATTTTCTACAATGTATGAGATTTGAAAGAAGTCAAAATTGAGCATCATTCCCGAAAACGATGTGTCCAACAACCTATAATTTATTATTCGGGTTAAAACTAATTGCATCCAAAAAGCCTATTTTTTTGTACATCACCATAGGTAATATAACATGTAAAACCCGATGAAACAGAGCCATTTGGTCAAGTATTTTGCTAAATATGTTTACTTATTTATAAATAAAGGGCCAACATTGCTTCAGCCAAAAGAACACTAAAATCAACTTCTTCTTGAAAAGTAAAGTGAAGTCCTTAGATGTGTTCTCTTTCGCTAAGACGTAATTGTACACAATCTTGGTTTTAAAGAAATGTGCATAGCAATTCTTTTGAAGGTTAAAAAATGAAGAAGGTTTACATATATCTTCATACCCTATCAATGTTGATCTCTGGTATGTTTGAATTTTCACCTGAATCAGAATTTCCTCAAAAGTTATGTTAATGGTTGTATATTAAACTGTATAATAGTGAATGTATTATACTTTATTTTACTAATTAAAAATGATTTCCTTGCACTAGCCGACAGTTATTGACCAACCTTCAACAGGCAATATACTCAAGAAGGAATTTGATTGGCTGTTAAGGATATTTTATATAGTGTTGATTTGTACACCATGGTATAATAGGGAATTGCTGTATTTGTTCAATTTGCAGTTTGTTTACTCAAGAACATTGAAGAGTATGAAGATAGTGAGTGGTATGTATGATTTACAACATATGAAATATTAGAACATGCTATTCCCTCTTGAAAATTCACTTTCTTTTGAAAGTGAATAGTCAAGGAGAAGGTGTTATAGATTAAGGTTTGTATGCATCTATTGTACTGAGTATGAAATGATTGAATAATAAAATTATTTTTAAAATGTTCTATGTTTCTGATTTCTATCAGACCTTGAATGGTTTACAGGGGCGTAACTAGGAACTTTTCAGTTTTAAGCACAACTTAAGGGTGTCATAAACCAAACTCACTAAAACATCATATCTATCAAATGTAACGGTACCATCAAAATTGTCTATGGTAAGAATAAAGCAATGAACAACTTGTAACTACTTTTAAACATTAATCAATGATCCGACAAAACAATAAACCAAAAGTCTAATAAATACAAGATCGTTGTCAAAGGAACAAGAAGAAGACAATTAAACTTCTTTGACACATCAGCTTCACTTGAAAAGAAGTGCCACTTGGCCTGTTATTCCCTCTGCGAAATCACCCCCTACCTTATGAAAATTAAGGCCTCTAGTCTCATACTAGCTCTAAGGAGTGGTACTAGCTCTAACCAGTGGTATAAGCTCTAACCAGTGGTACTAGCTCTAATGAGTTGTACAAGCTCTAACCAGTGGTACTAGCTCTAATGAGTTGTACAAGCTCTAACCAGTGGTACTAGCTCTAATGAGTTGTACAAGCTCTAACCAGTGGTACTAGCTCTAATGAGTTGTACAAGCTCTAACCAGTGGTACTAGCTCTAACAAGTGGTACTAGCTCTAACCAGTGATACTAGCTCTAATGAGTTGTACAAGCTCTAACCAGTGGTACTAGCTCTAACAAGTGGTACTAGCTCTAACCAGTGATACTAGCTCTAATGAGTTGTACAAGCTCTAACCAGTGGTACTAGCTCTAACAAGTGGTACTAGCTCTAACCAGTGATACTAGCTCTAATGAGTTGTACAAGCTCTAACCAGTGATACTAGCTCTAACAAGTGGTACTAGCTCTAACCAGTGATACTAGCTCTAACCAGTGGTACTAGCTCTAACCAGTGATACTAGCTCTAACAAGTGGTACTAGCTCTAACCAGTGATACTAGCTCTAACCAGTGGTACTAGCTCTAACCAGTGATACTAGCTCTAACCAGTGATACTAGCTCTAACCAGTGGTACTAGCTCTTACCAGTGGTACTAGCTCTAACCAGTGGTACTAGCTCTTACCAGTGGTACTAGCTCTAACCAGTGGTACTAGCTCTTACCAGTGGTACTAGCTCTAACCAGTGATACTAGCTCTTACCAGTGGTACTAGCTCTTACCAGTGGTACTAGCTCTAACCAGTGGTACTAGCTCTAACCAGTGGTACTAGCTCTAACCAGTGGTACTAGCTCTAACCAGTGGTACTAGCTCTTCCCAGCGATGGAAATAAGTGTATATCTTACTGGCAATCAGGACATGGGTTTTGTAAAATAACCAGCCCCACCTGAAATTAACCAACAGTTGGCTGGCAGGCATGCAGCTTTTTTTTAACACTGGCACCAACATGCTCCATCTTCTTTAACTGTATCTTTGAAATATTTAAGAAAGAAATCTTCAAAGGCATTTAAAAGTTAATGCCGTCAATCAAGACCAATCACACCAATGGAACAGATGGCACCTTCCTTATCTCTTAAACACAATATTTCTAGACAACTTCTTGACCCTTCTGAGTTAGTCTTAGGAAGAGGACAAATGGCAAGAGCACTCTCCAAGCAGTAAAACATTACTTCCTCTCTGATTGTTAGGGAAATATGGAAAACATATCATGTTTATGACCAAACCTATATTACCTGGAATTGTATAAGGAATGGAACACCTGAAAAATACTTTGTCTGCAGAAGAGAGGTTTTGGTGCAGTGCTAGACTGAATTTCAGTGCAGTACCAGCCATGGTTCGTCGGTCCAAGCCAATGCTCGCAAGTTTCACCACAATGCATATGTACAGTGAGGCCGCACAATTTCTTCCTGCAATTGTACTAGCAGCCGTAATTTAAGTGAAATACTCCTGAAATAGGCGTTACCAATCAGAATAGAGACATTCATTGCAAGCAGTTGACTTTACTGGAAATTGTTTTCCCTCAACACGTATACCAAAGTACACTGGTATGCCTTATGAAGTTTGAGTAGATAGTATTGAGTGAAATTCAACAATGGTCACTAATTAATCCTACGGTTCACTCTTTAGTAAACTCTTTATCCCGAATTAGACATCTGATACCGAACATGTTGCAAGTGGAAGACCCGATATTATATAAAAAAGTAATAGACCGCATGGTTGCTGAGCTTATTGACTACCACGTGCACATACTTCAATATCTACATTTATTAACAGTTGATCAGGCATACATTGGACCCGATACTCTTACATACAGAAGATCTATTCAAAGTTTACGACTGAATTTGTGTTCTCGGCTATGTTTACACATATAAAATCATATGAATTGGGACGAACAGAATTTAAAAGTTAAAAAAAAAAATCTTTAACAGTGAAAAAAAGGTTCCAAAATTCACTGCTTCCTTATTACACAGGTTACCCCTGTAACGTTATTATTTTGGTAATTCATCACCGCTCCTAGGCCTAGGTGTCCATCCTGCTACGTCAGCTTATTTGTACCCGCGTACCTACCACAGGGGCGTGTATCGCTTAGAAATAGTTTTAGAAAGACATACAGTCAGACCCCGATAATCCGGCCACCGATAATCCGAATCTCGCAGTATCCGAACGGTAGCAAACTGTAACCAAACTAATCTCTATATAAACTCATTAAATGTTGATTCATTAATCCGTTGATTCAGTCTCCGTATCCGAACGCTAATTAGCTGTAACGGATTAGTTAATTACAGCTATTTCTGCTTCATTAATCCGACTGTTCATCAAAGACAGTGGATTGACACGGGAGTTGAGTGTGTCAGCAGTTTGTGATTGTAATAAATTGATCTGTAATCGGCAAATTCTTCAAACCTGAGTGAGTGTCCAGAAATGCTTTCGTGCAATGATTGTTTATTCATATATGTATCCCAGTTGTTATGTGTATATGGAATAAAACTCATTAGATATTGTAATATTCGTCTGTCTGTAGATTTGGTTCGTTTCAGTAGTCCGAACGTTTCACTATCCGAACGTTTTTGATGAAAAACGGAAGTGTTCGGATTATCGAGGTCTGACTGTATATACCTATAGACCCTACCCTACTACTATATAAAAGGATCCTTTTATATGCCATTTGTCCTCTTCCTATATAAAAGGATCCTTTTATATAGTAGTAGGGTAGGGTCTATAGGTATATATGTCTTTCTAAAGCTATTTCTAAGCGATACACGCCCCTGTGGTACCTACAATCTCACAAAAACGTTGTTGCACCAGATACCTGTTAGTTGAGAAAGGCGGCATATCAACCCTAAACTTGAAGAGCATAAAAGCTCCAGCTACTCTGTTTTTAACAAACCACTACCAGTATCATGGCCTTGCAACTCGTCAACCACCATCGTCACAACTCCGAAACCAACACACAAAAATCACGACAACCCTTTAAGCATCACCGTCGTCGTTCAAACAGTCATCCTCCAGTTACTTATACGTCAACTCGAGGGCCCGCTTTCAACCGAGGCCCTTTATAGCCTATAAATTTCCACAAATACAGTTATAACATTGAGTTACGATCACCTCAGCCTGACAGAGCTCTGTGAAAGTAACACCTCAAGAATCTAGCAGATCAAGGTCTCTTCCAGAACAGCAAATTAATCTAAAACCATCTGTAAGCATTACTAAGCAAATCGCAGAGCGCCGAAGAACAAGAGGACTCTCTGGCGCATGCAACCGCATTCACAGCCAAACCCCTACATCGATAAACCAAGCCTGATTGAAAACAGAATCAGCTAACATCGACATCAGTTCGAAAGAAAGACTATCATTTTTTATTTTTTATCGCATGATCGTCCAAGCCGATCATGAACATCACTCGTCTGGTAAACCTTCACAGTCCTGGTGATAAACTACTTTGAATAAGAGATTAAAGTGAGTTTAAGTGGATTTTTTAAAATCAAATAAAATAAGGTCTTGCTTCTTCTCCTCATTAACCATGACGAGGTTCAAGGTGACCATGGTCCGACGTCATACCACCATCTGCCAGCATCAACTCACCCTGCCCATCTGACGTACCCTTACTCATTGTTTATGTGAATCACTGTGTGCATCTATATATTTGGCTGTTTTATTAACTCTTTTCAAAATAATAAGGTCTTTCACAACAAAACTTTGATAATAATCTATTTCAATTTTTTCATACACAGTCACACCAACATTATAATGGTACGCCTCAAATGATTTGGAATTCAATATGCCCTGACAGTTCACTATCTTCATATCATTGATATTTGTATCAACAATCTCTATTGACTAAGGTGCATTTGCACAACTTACAGATTCATACAGCATAAGTTCTTGTGAAGAAAACGAAAATATATAAGGTGCGAATCTCCTACCACTTAATATCAGTTATAAGTACCATTATTTCTGATCACAGTTGATTAACTGAAGAGATTAAATAAATTCATTGCCAACAAAATTTTAATGACATATTGTCTGTGGAACTTTTTTTTCATTTTCAATGTTTCAAAGTTCTGGCCAAGACATAGCTATGACAAACACATTACCATAGGTAATAAGTGCAAACAACATACTGAAGCTCAAGGAGATTAATATGCAATGTCTTGAAATCAATTTGGTGAATTTGGATAAAACCCGGTTCTGTAATCTGCCTACTGAATTCTAAAAATAAATTCACTTTGATTGTATTTACGGTCACATTACGTGAATGTGAGGTGTATCGAAGTAATTGATAAATTGTCGCCTATTGTCGATGTTAAAAAACAGTTTATTGCTCTTCATATGAAGGTTGAACTTTAGACCAATGTAAATACTTCCTTTTGAGAACAAATTTCTTCATACCCTCTCTGGCAAGGTTTTTAATGTGATAAATCAACTTTATTTTGGTAGCTCACAAGTTAAAAACTATCTCGGTAAAAAGAGTTCGTAATAAAAGTAATCCTACAAGCCCCGTCTCCTATCGAGTTTCTATAATTCTAGGGTAGGATAGGGTTATTAATTTGACTCATGCTAATTATTGACGGAAGTAAACTATAATGCTGTCCCCCTATCTTCCGCATCAGCTTAAAGTATGTCACCAAATGTGAACATGTAGCCCAACTTCCTCGTTTGTACGTGTTACGTGAGATCGTATAAAACATGAGTGTTTTAGCAACCATTTCCCACTGAATGTGCCCATGTGTATATAGAAGTTTGTTTAAATAAAGAGTGTTATTGTATACCGCCGCTTGGGATTAATTCAGCCTTTAGCAGCGTGCGTATTAAAATAAATGTATCTTTGTTGAACAAGGTTGCATTCTTTGGATATCTTCTCTATTTCTGTTGTATATTACAATCAGACAACTGATAAAACATATCAATTGTATGGCAGTAGTGCATTGGGTTCGGTCGATAGAAATGTGTTATCGTGGCAGAGGAACGGCACGCTTATCCCACAATTAGAAGATAAGATACAACGTGGGCTTAAATATATATGTTCCACGGCACTTCGCACGCCCTACATCCCGCCAAATTCTCTGCACGAGCTGCACAAAAAAGGGGCGTGGCTTGCAATCTACAGCGGTAGATGTTTCATGTCAACGATCAGGCTTGTTTTGCATAATGAATGAATGAAATTGACGTGACGCGTCATCGAAAGCCTTAGTCAAGACAAAACACATAGCGAAGCAATGGCAGCAAACTGAGGACACTCCGCCCTTAGATAGAACTCGCTCACGATGCCTCCACAGACTCAAAGATATGGCTACCGCAAACTGAACATAGATCTGGCCCTTGTACCCCCAAGTCGACACAGCGTCTTCGTGAGGGGTCTACCCAGGAACGCTTCAGCCGAAGACATTAGGTAAGAACAAATCCACCCGGCCGGTAAGAATCTACCCGACTTCACGTTCGATGATGTTCATCGATTTTACGACAGCTTGATTGACAGGGGTTTATTTTCCACTTCCAGCAAATATTTGTAGAACATTGTTTGTACATGATATCCCTGCATACTTCCATAAATGATGTTTATATATTGGTTGAGCTAATTGTAGTTAAATACGGACATACTTGTAATTAGTGGGGAAAAATAGAACTTTCAGATGCTGTTAATATTAGATGAACAGATTGTATTAATGTTTCAGGCTTGGAGCTATGATTTTTAGAAAACAAAGTTAAGTAGTCAATACAAAAGAGATATTTGCCTCTGCAGCTCAACAGGCTTATTTTACTTATTACAATCTTCCAAAACAAAGGGATCCTCATTTGTTTAAAACTCAAATAACTCGGCAAGACTCTTATATTTATAATGCAATCTTCTAACATTTTCAAACCACTTTTACCTCTGCAGAACTACACAAATTCATGATTAACAATTCTATATTCACCCCCATTTTATTAGATTCCCCACATTCCTTCGGAAGAAGGCATATACTCTGTCACATCATGATTTTCAAAAATTCCATCCTGATTTTCATCATTATTTGCTACCAAAAAAATCTTTCTGTTCATATATATGCCACTTCTGTATGCCTTTAAAACACTTGATTTGGTTTAAAAGCATACTCTAAGTAAATAAATTTAGGAGTAAAGATAATATCATTAATAGTTATATGTCCCATATTAACTACATAAACCAGATGCTGCATACTTTGATGATTTGATCCTGAAGGATTCTTGACCTTAAAACTTGAAATTGCGAGAGTGTGTACTCAGCTTCCATTGCCGCAAACTTCCTCATTTTAGACTCTGTTGCCAAAACCTTATAGGGTAACTTATTAAAGAGCCACTCCGTGAGTTGTTGGAGTCAAATATGCCAAACTTAATCGATGGTGTCATTTGATCGCGAAGTATCAACTGTTACCAAAAAGACACATTTTAAAGCTTGTTGGGTTTTTTACAGTGACAATATGAAGGTAGAACGTCGCAATTATGATCGAGATTATGATTATGTGGCGCGTCAAATAATCAAACGTAATTTTTAAGTCTTATCTAGAACAGCCAAGAGGGCAGTTAGGAGTTGATAGTATTTGTTAGGTTATATAACAAGTATCCATGTATTTTGGACGTGATGTGTACACCTCTGTGCATTTATAAGGCTGTTTTTAGATTTTCATGGAAAACCAGTATTTTTCAAATATATGTCTTTTGGACATGAAAAGTTAAGAGGTTTTGATTTTATATCACCACATATGACATTTAGGTTCGTATCAAAGGTAAATAATATGTTATGAAAATCACGGAGTGGCTCTTTAAGATAAAACATCCGAGTGAATTGCAGGGACATCTTCGATGATGATTGTGGACGATGTTCAATCCTCTTCCAGAAGTCGCGTATCAACGGGATATTCATGGTCCTCCGTTTTGAGAGGACAGAGGACGCCAAGGAGGCCATCAACAGGTGAGGACAGGAAGGGACATTTTGCAATCCAATCAAAATGAGAACTAAAATCCCCTCATGATATTAATATACCCCGCGAGATCACTCTTTTAAGATATCAGGCATTCAGCTTGAAGCTGATGTCCCTATGACCTCTAACCCCTGAAATGATCCCAAATTACTCCATACACTGTTAGATTATCATATCACAGCCTTCGCGATGTTGAGAGTTTTGAAAGTGAACTAAATGTTGTGTAGTGAGCTATCTGATTTGTCGGATGTCTCATCCAAAAATTTACGGTTTACAATCCACTATTGATCGAAAAATATCACAGTTGTGTTTAAAAACGATATGTGAGCGAATGGCTACATCTTATTTCAATAAGAATGGGATATTTTTCTCAAAACAATATTACCTCTTTGATTTGGATTTTTTTAAGAATAAAAGATTTGATCAACATGCTATCATTCATAGTAAGATTTGATCGTAAACGAAGATTATCAAAAACAATATTCCTTCTTTGATTTGATATGGGTTAATCAGAAAAATAGTTGATAATTTACATAAATACAATTGTAATACATATTTGTGTTCCACATTTCAACTACAAAATTGATTTCTTAGACTTTGATGTTGTTTTTTATATTAACTGTTTTTTTATTAAAAATTGTTTTGTTTTAACACATTTTGCATGATACTGAATTTTTAGATAATTGATATAAAACACATTTCATGAAGCGAGTAACATCTGGTAATTGATATTACAGATATCTGCAAATATTAACAAATGCACTGTTTTGTATACACCAGTTCATTGCTGTTGAGTTACATGATATGACCTTTCAAGGTACATTGGTTCGTAGTTTTCCATCTATATGATTTGTAGTTCTCAGAATTTAAAAACAATATTTTTCTTAAATTTGTTATGTGTATTGTCGTTATACCATGACCCTTATGAGGTAATGTTTGTCATGGGGATGTTTGTCGACCTCATACTTTGTCTAACTCTGGGTTACATTTGGGGATGTTTGTCGACCTCATACTTTGTCTAACTCTGGGTTACATTTGGGTATGTTTGTTGACCTCATAGTTTGTTCAACTCTGGGTTACATTTGGGGATGTTTGTCGACCTCATACTTTGTCTAACTCTGGGTTACATTTGGGGATGTTTGTCGACCTCATACTTTGTCTAACTCTGGGTTACATTTGGGGATGTTTGTTGATCTCATAGTTTGTTCAACTCTTGGTTTCAGTTGGGGATGTTTGTCGACCTCATACTTTGTCTAACTCTGGGTTACATTTGGGGATGTTTGTCGACCTCATAGTTTGTTCAACTCTGGGTTACATTTGGGGATGTTTGTCGACCTCATACTTTGTCTAACTCTGGGTTACATTTGGGGATGTTTGTCGACCTCATAGTTTGTTCAACTCTTGGTTTCAGTTGGGGATGTTTGTCGACCTCATACTTTGTCTAACTCTGGGTTACATTTGGGGATGTTTGTTGATCTCATAGTTTGTTCAACTCTTGGTTTCAGTTGGGGATGTTTGTCGACCTCATACTTTGTCTAACTCTGGGTTACATTTGGGGATGTTTGTCGACCTCATAGTTTGTTCAACTCTTGGTTTCAGTTGGGGATGTTTGTCGACCTCATACTTTGTCTTACTCTGGTCTACAGTTGGGGATGATGTTTGTCCAACTCCTAACAATTTGTCTAACTCTTGTCTACAGTTTGGGATATTTTTTGCCGACCTCATACAATGTCTAACTCTAGTCTAGGATTAGCAGAACACCTGTTTCACAAATTTTATGTAAAGGTTAATTTTCGAGTAAAACCTCATTTCTAAAAAATGATGGAGCCAAGACCTGTTATTTTTAAGGAATTTGGAGATATTTATGATGATGGGGTCATTAATTTTCTCGAGTTTCATTCAATGAATTGCTTATTCAATGACATAACCTAAAATATTTGCTAATTCAATTCATGCACTACAAAAAGATAAGAAATAAAGTTAAGTGTTCAAAAAGGTGATGTGAAATGCAACAGGAAGACCTCATAAGTTTATTTTACATAAAAAATTAATTATTTGTTTTCTATTTTTTCTACATGCAGCCTCATTATCAGTGATTTTTATACAGTACATGCACATATTGTTTTATAAAGCAGCCAAGGCCAAAAGAAATTTGATATTATGACTATTTCAGTTGCCACTGTGTATTGATTGTTTCACTAGGTCCTGACATCTCATGAAACATTCATAGATATGAAATGTCAACCAAAATTGATAACATAAAACTAGTAATAAGCAGGTATATTTCAATTATTTGCCCATGGCAACGGTAACAAAGATAGGTTCCCATGGGCTTTTATGATACAGTACGGATCTAGATACTGTGGAGATCTTTGTAAATATTGGATATGTCATTTTATGTTTATAACATGAGTGCCTATATATAAGCATTTCGCTAGTGAATAGAAGGGATATATTGATATATACGAGCGTAGGTTACATGGTATGTCATACACACAAATATATCATATTTATGACCAAATTCACAAATGGCTGAAATATTCACCATGTGGCGCTAAACAAAAACTCGCTCAGACTCTCCAAAGTTGTGAAACCTGAAACAAATCATCAAAATCTATTTCAGACAGTATTACCACATTTGTAACAAAAGTCATTGTCAACCTGTTATATGATTTCAAGCCTTGTCAATGATGTTAAGTTAAAACAGTGATGTTTTACCCTAGGGTATCTTAGTAAAAATATGAACCCTGATATGATTGCACTCGTAGGTAGAAAAGTGCTGTGTATGCAGATCTATTTCAATTGCTACTTGAACATGTGCCACCTTTAACCCCTGCAGGCTTGAATAATCCTGAATAAATGTCGGTATTGACGCTTGCTGAAACTTAGTTGAACGTTACTGAAATTTTCACCTATGGATCTTTTAATTGACATTCTGTTCTATTGTCAACCTGAAAAGTTGCCCCCTTGGCTCATGGGTTGATCAAGCTGTTAGTCACTTGCTTTCCACTTTGGATCATGGATTAATCAAGCTGTTTGTCACTTGCTTACCCTCTTAGATCATGGGTTGATCAAGCTGTTAGTAACTTACTTTCCGCCTCGAATCATGGGTCGATCAAGCTGTTAGTCACTTGCTTTCAACTTTGAATCATTGGTTGATCAAACTGTTGGTCATTCACTTTCCACCTTGGATCATAGGTCGATCAAACTGTTGGTCACTTACTTTCCACCTTGGATCATAGGTCGATCAAGCTGTAAGTCACTTGCTTTCCACCTTGGATCATTGGTCGTTGAAGCTGTTAGTCATTTGCTTTCCATCTTGGATCAAGGGTCGAACAAGCTGTTAGTCACTTGTTTACCCCCTTAAATCATGGGTCGATCAAGCTGTTAGTCACTTGCTTTCCACCTTGGATCATGGGTCGATCAACCTGTTAGTCATTTGCTTTCCACCTTGGATCAAAGGTCGATCAAGCTGTTAGTCACTTGCTTTCCACCTTGGATCATGGGTCGATCAAGCTGTTAGTCACTTGCTTTCCACCTTGGATCATGGGTCGATCAACCTGTTAGTCATTTGCTTTCCACCTTAGATCATGGGTCGATCAACCTGTTAGTCACTTGCTTTCCAGAGGTCCAAAAGGTTTGAAAATTGGTTCGAATGTAGAAATGTCTAAATTTTCAGAATATTTAAGTCTTACAAGTCATAACCTGACCAATTTTTCGCTAGAGGGCGCTGACGTCATGATTCAGCATTTTTTCTCCCACCACGCTACAACTATATATTTAAAGATATTTATGTCATAAATTAACTTGAAAGACTAACATTTTTTATATCAAACGAGAGTTTAAACATGTATCTTCCATAAATACATAATACATATCTGCACATATAATTTTGTTTTAACACTTCAAAAATGGTATAACATGTATCTTTTGTTCATTGCTATTTTTATGTTTAAACTGTTGAGTACTTTTTTCTCATTTTCATGGTCAGGTTATGATTTGTAAGACTTAAATATTCTGAAAATGCCTTTTGCTATTTTGGTTATTCTGAATTTTTTTTCTGGTTTCCATGGAAACAAATTGAACTTTGTTCATTTAGAGGGGATGGTCTCGTTTCCAGGCCACACCTCAAAAAACGTTCAATATCTTTTTTTTCGAAACTTGGTATGTGATTAGATCTAGTGATGGAGTGGTGCCTTTTGCTATTTTGGTTACTAAATTTTTAAATTATTTTTCTGGTTCAGTGGAAACAATTTAAACTTTGTGCATATGGAGGTAGGGTAACTTTCCAAACTATATCTAAAAATATAATGAGTATCATTTTACTAAACCTGGTATGTGGTTAAGTCTAGTGCTTGGGTGGCGCCTTTTTGCTACTTTGGTTATTCTTAATTTTTCATTTTACTTGTTTTCCATGGAAATGTTTATGTTTGGTATGTGGCAATAAGATGATTTGGTTGGATTAAACGTTTGCACATATTTCTAGTTTATTTTGTATGTGGCCTTGATATGAGGCAAAGTAACATATGACTTGAGTTCAGTTGAAATTGCATATCTAAAGTTACATTTTTATCTCTTAATTGTAAAGGTTTTGATATTTCTTTTCTTAAATTTTAAATGAAAAACGGTCATATAAATGTAAAGAAGTCAAAATTCTGCCTTCCATTTACATGAATATGAGTTAAAAGATATTTGTTGCTGTGTCTACATTAAATATAAGATTTCCAAATTACATTTCATTGGTGCACTCCACTGTCCGGTTTTCGATCACAAACCTCAATTTTAACATGTTTATTATCACTACACTGAACTGATAAGCATTGAGATATTGATTTTTAGAAACAACCAGTAGTTCTCGATCAAATGACATCATTTATGATTTTTGACATATTTGATCCCAACAACACTCTGTGCCTGTTTAAATGCCTATCAAAGAAAGCTGTTCAGATGACACGTGGTATATTGCACTAGCCTAGTTTTCTTTGTACGATGTTTACCTGTTTTTGATATATTGCATTTCATGTGAAGTAGTGCTTCCCACCAACAGTATCTTGTTATGTAGAGAAGTTCAAATGTTGTTGATTGGTGGTTAAAGTCATAGTCTCATTTTTGCAAGGCAAATTGTAATGCACGCCGGACAAATAGTTCATCACTCACAGAAATCTTTCCCCTGACGTTTGCAACAATTTTCAGAAATCTGCGTGCATTCTAGCCCTCAATAATGAAGTTCAAAACAACCTACCCTATGTCTTTGGCGAGCGTTAGTCCTTACCACGTCATTTCGCTAAGGCCATGACGTGGAACACATGAAGTTTCCCAGCTAAATATCCATGAAAATAGCCAATAGCTTACCTTTTTACAAATACAGAAATAACAAAAAGGTTGTACCCTCAATGAAGAATGCGTCTGTCATAAGTATCGGCACTGCAATTACTAGATTTCCCGTATTTCGTGCTCGCGATGGGATTGCACTTGATTCGGTAACTCTTCGGTCTGAAACGCCATACGCCAATAAGCAGCGTCATCCTAAACTTTAAAACGGGCTTAAAAATGGAAATCTTTGCAGAGAGGACAGGAAATATTGTTGTAAGTGACCGGAATTTTGCTCGTGAAGAATAATTAGCCCAGTTTTGTTGCCTTACAAAATTGAGACTATGACTTTAAGCTTTCTCAAATATTGCAGTGTTTGAAGTACCTGCCTTGTGTAACTGAGGATCTATAGAGAAAGATCATGTTTTTATCTTCTCCTGGGTTAAAGATCCAGACTTGTATTTATGTCATATATACAGAAGGCCATTAATACATCACATAGTTGTAATGATAATTGAATTCAGAAGAGGATAACGGTCATCGATATCCGCAAAAAGACCAGATTGGTATGTTACATGTTTCAAAGGTCTGATATATGTTTCAAAGGTCAAACATTTAACAATTTTTTAATATTCATTTTAGTTGCGTCTCTAGCCATTTAATTTAATCATAACTGCTTGTTGCTTTTTGTTGTCGAAACTCTCATTAGCTAATGCAAGTCTGACATAATCATGAAATTATAGAAAATCCTAGTAAATTTAAAAAGGTACTCGCGGTTTCTAGATTTCCTCATGTTGCTTTATGAAATATTCGGACTGGTCTTATTACCAACCAGCAACTAACTACAAGCTACCTTATTATTTTATTTACCTATTTTGAAAAATGTTTCAGATTTGATGGGTGGCGGTACAAGGGACAGTACCGCCTGAGTGTCAACTGGTACAAAGATGTGCTGAAGTATCATCTACAGCAGAAACAGAAGCATGCAGGTTCATAATTTACTGACCTCCTTCTTGTATGAAATCTCTACTTAATCTTAGAAAGTCTACTTAATCATTTACCGTCTTCTATCTCAATTTTTTTTCAAAATTTTTTCAACAAAATAAGAAGTGGGCTTGATTTTTGTTAACTTGTCCAATAAACACCTTTAATTAGGCTCTCATTAAGACAGCGTAATTATCGGCTGTGAAATACCCACCTGGGCTAGGGTGACGCATCATTATTTCAACAGAAATAATGCCTTAAATAATTGTTTAATTACAATTGATGTGGATATCTTTTTTACACCAAACGTTGAATAGTGTTACGTCGTCAAATGATTTATCTAAATGAGTGGAGACATTCTCTGAAAATCTTTAATTATTTGGTTTTTAATGTGATATTGTTACGATAGATGTATAGTTTGATCATTATCAAACTGAACATTTTTTAGTAGTGACGAAAGAAAATGATGAAATATGTTTGTGGTTATGTAAACTTTAATCACTCTGTATAAGATATGTTGAGAGCACACTTTCCTGACATTGTTTTGCATGATTTGATCTAACAACTAACATTTTAAATTTTTTATCTTTTCACAATGCTGATGTTCTTAAGTTATTATAGGAATGTTTAACAATATTTGGTCTGTAGTTTTTAGAATATTTTTTAAAGAGTTCCACATACAGATGATAAACCAAATGTGAATGGATCGAACCTTTATCTTTCATTACAGTATCACAAGAACAAATTTTGCATGATCTGCTTTGTCAATTTTATTTATTATACCCCCGCCTTACACCCTCCGTCTGTCCGTCCGTCACAAATCTTTGTCCGGAGCATATCTCCTAAACTATACATGCTATCTTCACCAAACTTCACCAGATGTGCCCTTTGAAGGTTGGATCAACAAAAGATTTTTATTTTTTGCGGTTTACATGGAAACATTACTAAAACAATGACTTTCTGACAAAGTGCTTTTTCCTGAGCATATCTTCTAAACTATACATGCTAGCTTCAACAAACTTAATACACTTATCAACCATGATCCCTTGGTGAGCTTTTTGAGGGTTAAACCAACAAAGAAAGCCAGACTATAGTTTGAAGCGGGGGTATGTGAGCTGTGCTCACTTCTTTCCTTGTAATGAAACTTATGTTTGATTTAAGCTCTTATTATTAAAGTTGTTTTGCTTTTATTAAGTGACTATTTAATAGAAGATTGATTTCTATCTTTTTGCTCCATGTATAATTAACAAAGGAGCAGTTTATATTTTTGCTTGTTACATTATTTGCACATTTTCACATTTTCTTCACAAGGCTTCTCCAGTCAACCGGGTGGTCCATCACCAATCTACAACCATTCGGAATCCTTCAATAAATGTATGAACATATTTTGATTTCTTTTTGATCAAAAAATTTCTTATGTAGCAACTGCCTGCTAAAAATATATCTCTTCACCTGAAAAATGACAAACAATTTCTATCTGACTGCCTCCCTTCCTGCTACATCAGCTCATGTGAATCTGCAAGGCTCCCTTATTACCCTGATATCTATCAAGCAAGCTGTAGCGTATTGTTGTGTATATAACTATCCAATGAACTGACTTGCATATGAAAGTGACACCATCTGGATGATAAATACATTTTGTTTGAGATATTTGCTTCAAGCCCCTTGCATAAAGCTTTGAATAACTAGAAAGCAATAAAAGACATTAGGCATGATTGACAATAGGGAATCAAAGGACCTCACCTGTGTGGATTCAAACAAACTGTTGGAACAGGATTTCTGACTTCCAGATTTGGAGGCAAAGGGTTAGCATGTATTGTAACATGACTTGGATGAATTTTTTTTTTTTTGATTTGCTGATTTGAATGGCACGCCAACACTGTTGGTTTTAAGCAAAATATACGGGTGTTCAACAACAATGAATCCCAGAAATTTTACAAACACAACTATTTATGTTATCACTTTCTAACTACTATAAGTATTTATCAACTGGTTAAGGGTAATTGTTTTATCTCTATCAAACCCACAAGTAGTTAAGGGTTACCATATATTCTCTAAGGCGACCGGTTTGGGCTGAACATGCGACTCCTCATTGGTCAAGACATATTTGGGGTATCTTTCAGATCAATCCTATGGGCATCGTGCAGTAAACAGGGCCAAAAAATGGTACCACACAAGACCAATGTACAATAAAGCTGCAAGACCTTTAAACAGATCATTTGACAGACCATTCAACAGACCAAGGTCCAGACCTTTTAATAAATCTTTTGACAGAGTTCAAAGAAAATCATGTGAAAGATCAGAACGAGGTTCCAAGGACACTTCATCTGACAGGTCAAGGTCAAGGTCACATGAAAAATCAAGGTCACATGAAAGGTCAATGGAAAGATCACATGAGAGATCAAGAGAAAGGTCGCCTGCGCTGTCATTGGAACAATCCAGTGATGAGTCAATGTCACAAGACAGTTTTAATGAACATTTGAAGGGGAAATCAGGGGAGAAAACTGTTGAAAGGTCTTATGAAAGGTCAAGGGAAAGGTCATATGACAGGTCAAGGGAAAGGTCTTATGAAAGGTCCAGTGATAAGGAAAGGTCATTTGAAAGGCCAAGGGAAAGATCATATGAAAATGAAGCTGTAAAATCACTTGAGAAGGGTTCAAGAGAGAGTCCATATGATCCAGCTGATGATATTCCACATCAGTCTCAGGAAAGGTCACAGGAAAAGTTTCACGACACCACCATTGAAGCCTGGTCTATGCCAATGTCACCTGTAAGTTTGAGTGTTAAACTTTACAACTTTTTACATTTGAAATAGAGGAAATGTTGTAGTCTTTGGCAAAGATTTTATTAATAAAACACTGAAAACAATATTGATTTAATGGAATAAAATTAACATGAATTAAATTGACATTTTCTCTCTTTTCTAGATAAGCATGAAGTGAAGTTTGCATATCATGTTTGTTTGTAAATTAAGCAATTTTATTTGTCTTTTCAGGACTATACAAAGTTGAAAAAGCCATCTGAAAAAAGGTAGTATGATATTGATAACTATTGCAATTAAAGCATTCCTAAAATTACAATGATTAAATTTAATAACAACACAATTGTTAACAAAGAAATTCAATTCCAGTAAGGCTGAGGTATTCAGTCCCCTAAAAATAATGTCAGATTAACAATGAATGAAGAAATGCACAAATTCTTTTAATTCTCAGGTCGTCGCAGCTTTCTCCAGACTGTGAACGAAATGCCAAGCGCAAGAGACATGACCCGTATCAAGGCCCGGAGTCTGTAGAAGGGGAGACAGGAGGTAAAGGTGATGCTCAGGGAGCTTCTGCTGGGGCTTCCCATGCAGAATTAGATTTAGAACCCGGGGAGATTGATAGTGGACCATCCCCTGATGAGAGTCCAGAGAGCAAGAAGTGGGATCCCGTGTCTGGATCCAGCCAACAGAGAATATCTACCAAAGATCCAAACAAAAAAGGCCCTGGGATATCTCTCCCTCTGAAAGGAACAAAATCTGTGTGGTCCAAACTTCCAATGTCTGCCAAACCTCAAGTGACCTCTCCAAAAATTTCCTCAGGAAAAGCTCCATCTGATTGTCAAAGAGCTTCCTGGATTGAGGTTGGAAAGATTGCCAGAAAAGGTCCAAAGGCACCATTCCGAAAGATAATGATGGGGTCGGAGACTAATTTCAAAGACTCTGAAGATGAAGGTAAACATGTACCAGATCATGGGCATGGACGACCAGACGAGGGCAGCTCTAATGAACGGACAGATGAACCATCTGTTATGAAAATGCAGAGACTAGAGGAGGCCTGTCTTACCCTGCACAACAAATCCAAAGAGAAGTTTACAAGAGAGATCCTTGGTCCGAAAGGTCCTAATTCAGAATCTGCCACAAAACTTTCAAAACCAGAGAAGAAACCTCTGAGTTCCTTGGAACTCATCAGAGCGGAAGAGATGGCCCAGCTTGAAGCAGATATTGGTGGACATTCTTATGAACTGAAATCTCCTCTGCTGAAGACACCGAAGAAGAGAACTTCTTATATGAACCCCGAGGACGACACTCCAACCAAGGACGAGAGAGAAGGTGATTCTGAAGCGAGTACTGGATCCAAACCCTTCTTCCTCAGATTTACCCCTCATAGACTTAGTTACCAGTCCCCATTAGCCATATTCTCGTCCCTGGATGAACCATCACTAGCTGGGGACGCCGTCTCGAGTAATCAGAGGGCTCGGCATGATAAGAAACATGACAGTGTTGAATCTTTAGTATCAAAACTGACAGGTACAAAAAATCATTCTGAAAGAAAAGACACAACAGTTCCAAGTGATGAGCGCATTGATGTGGATTTCATTGATTTTGTTTTAGAGAAATCTTATGAAGAAAAGTGCTCTGATAATCATGGTATGCCAGAAGAATGTCTGAATTTGCATGCATATGATTTCTTTCGAATTTTTTTATTTTTCTATTTGATCTAATGCTTGTTTTTCACATTTTGCACGTCCTTGTTTTGAGCACTTGAGGTTAATTGTTGCCTTTGCTTTCCATGGTTAATCCAAGTTAAAGTGACACAGAGTATGTTTCATGAATTATGTATGAGGCTCAAAAAGAGCCAAAATATCATGTGAACTGGGTTATATCAAAATGGCATATCTAAAGTTGGATCTTTTTCTCTTGAATGCCAAAATTGTAACAATTTCTTGCTTTCAATTGTAAATTAAAAAGGGTCATATAAATGTTAACAAGTCAAAATTAAGCGTCCCATTTAAATGCAAATTACTGAAATGACCTACTAAGCAATACCAACCTATATTTCTCGTTGTGTCTGCTATTAATAACTTTCCAAAAATTTGTTTGCGTCAGTGAAATGTGCCATTTTCCAGTTTTCGATCATAAATATTGACTTTTTCCTAGTGTATATGATTATCACTATGCTTACTGATAAGCACTGATATGTTAATTGTCAGAAACAACCACTACTTGTCAATGAAAAAACACCATTTCTGAAGTTTGACATATTTGACCCAAACAACATACACTGTGCCCCTTTAACTTAAAATCATTAAAGAGGTGATTTTCATAAATAAGCAGTACTCCTTGATAAAATAACACCAATTATTAATTTTTGACATATCTGACCTCAACAACATACTCTGTGCCGCTTTAAACGACTGATGTTGGCAAACTCAACATTGTGAGCATGAACTGTTGAACATGTTGTCATCAAGCATTGTTTCAAAGTTGTGAAACTGATCAGTCTCATTATCAAATAATTTCTTGACTTGTCAACAACAGATTCACATGTGAACATGCTACAGAGTAAGCAAGGGTTATAGCAGTCAGTTTTCCCAAAAACTGTTAGGTGTATATCAACCAAAGATTGCACCGCTTCTACGCTACAGTTTAGACCCATTTAAGACTCTTTTATCCTTTGCATTGAAATATCACTTTTTGGACTTAATTGAGTCAAGTTTTCTCCAAAACAGCTACAAACTGCTACACCAATTCAGGTTTTAAAACTGATTTGAATTATTTTTTTAATGAGTTGTAGTCACCTGAATATATAAGTTGAACGTGCCATCGGTGGATCTGATGTTCCCATAGGAAAAACTTTCTAAGAAATTATTACGTCCATGAATTTAGGCTGGTGATAGCCCTAATGAAGTTCATGATTGAGTTTGAAAGCTCTTTCTATCATATTAATTTTTTTCTAAGAGTTAAATATTAACTTTAAAACTAATTTAACTAGGTAAATATGACTCTGATGCTCTTATACAGTGATATGGACTGTTGCACTTAGGGGAATAAAATTGAAGCTGTGGGTAGTCCTCAAATTATCTTGATATTCTTAAAAGCTGGTATTGAAGAGATGCACCATTTTGAACAAGTTTTCTAGAAAAATTGTACTCTCTGGTGGATGAAACTAAGGAAGCTTGTAGTCTTGATGTTATTTTTTTATCATTTTTGAAAGTTATTCCTGAATATTCGTTTTCACTCATGACATATGGCCCTTGGCGGGAAACCGATCTCAGGGGTTTGTTAACCACCTTCACTTTGGTCTTGTTTCACATGTGAAAAGTTTGCCAACACTAGTTTTGAAAAGCAAAGAGTAATTGGTATAGGTATGTACTCATTTTGATACTTGCATGATGGCATGTTAAACCCCAATACTCAATATGTATTCCCAATACTTGGCAACTTTGTCTGCAGTAGAGAACTGTTCTACACACAGTAAGGTTTGGGTGCAATGTTATTTCAGTGGAGTACTACCCCTGGTTCGCCTTTTCAAACAGATGCCCGCAGGTTTCGCCCCAATGCGTAGTAACATTGGTGTTATAGGCTTTCTCCCTGCAATAATACTAGCAGCTGCGATTTAAGTGAAATACACTTGAAAGCGGCGTTAAAACCCATATCACCTCTCAACTTTGACTTACTCCAAAGAACTATATGGGCCAGAGGGTGCTGAAATGTGGCGTAATGTGGAGTACTTAGTAAGTAGGTTTCCAAACTTGTAATTGTTGTGGCTGTTATTAAAGATCACAGGGGCTACTCAACCTGGGTTGTATAGCGCAGTCGTTTAGGACGTTCAGCTTTGGATCAAGTGGTCTGTTGTTATCATCCCGCCAGAGGCTCATCAAGTTTGTTGCAGTAGAGAACAGTTCTACATGCAGCAAGGTTTGGTTGCAATATTACACTGAATTTCAGCTCAGTACCACCCATGGTTCAATAGTTCCAACCGTTGCTCGCAGGTTTTACCGCAATGCGTAGCCAGAGTGGTGTTGTTGGCTTTTTCCCTGCAATAATACTAGCAGCTGTGATATAAGTGAAATACTCTTGAAAGCAGCGTTGAACCCCAAATCATCACAACCCCTATGAATTTATTTATCTCCTTTTAAAAATTTTATTGCCCAACAAAGTTTAAATTTTGTGTATAGTTGCTCAAGATGAACATTACTTATCTCTATTAAGTGAAATTGTTTTGAAGATTTCTCGGGAAATCTTGATAATATCAGATTGATGACATTATGCCCCTTGTTTTGGGCCACTGAAAGCCCTTCAATATAAAAATCTTGGTTGAGAGTCACGGGAAATTTTGAATTGTAGATTTTTACACTGCTTGACAACTACTTAAGAAAATAAAAACTCCTGATCAAAAGCCTGATGAGTCATAGTAACCATGCGCTATGTTTTTCTTTGTTTTTTTCTGCATGGTGTTTGTTTCTCAACTGAATACACTATTTCTCATTCTTTTTGTTTTCTTTGCATGTTCATACACAATGCAAATGTTGATTATAAAATAAACATTTCATTAATTGCATTTATTTGAAATCTTTATTACCTATGTTTAAACTCGTCTCTTTATATAGGACTTAAATTATAAATTTGAAAACTTGTAAGTCAAGAAACATGAGAGAAATTGAGAGTTGTTAATATAAAACTTCATTCATTATATTAAATTTCATGTAAATGATATATCTCTATTGCATTCATGATGTTTAAGAAAAGGTGTTTATTAGCAAATTCTGTAGGATATGATACAAAACATTCAACCAAAATCTATGGTTTAATAATGGAAATTAATTTAACCTTATGTCCTGTTCCTCCTGCAGGCAAGTCGGACACCCAGAATGTCAACCCCTTGGTCCCTTACTCTGTGGAGGAGACCTCCCTCAACAGGACAAGTGAGGGGGTCAGCTACTCACGGAGGGGGTCCACAAGGGACGGGGTTCCAGCCTTTGAGGTGGTGGAGGAGGAGATGTTTCTGTCTCATTCAGGCAGAAGAAGCCGGTCTAGCAAGAAGAAGAAACGTCGCTCCTCTTCTCATGGCAGCTCAAGCAAGCTTGACACCTCTGAGAGCATGAGCACAAGTAATACTACTCTCGATACCAGTGGGTCCAGTTTTTATTCACCCACAAAAGCTTATAAGCATGGTCGTCACAAGAATAAACATCGTCATGCAAGGAAACTGAAAACTTCAATGTCACCAAATTCAAGTATTTGGTCAACTGTCTCCAGGTCAAGATCACCTTCACCAGTGAGGTCAATGTCACCAGAAAATAAAGCCTTCAAGGAACAATCAATACCAAGGTCAAGGTCAGGTTCACCTTGCAGTTCAGAATCTTCATCTGGTCGACTAAGAAGACAACTTCTTGAAGGCAGATCCAGGTCTTTGTCTCCTAGCAACAGGTCTAGGTCACCTGGAAACACATCATGGTCTCCAACAAGACACAGAAAAAAGAGATCCCCAATTCATTCCCGATCACCCTCACCAATATCCAAAGGTGGTCGCAGAAAAATGAAAGAAAGATCACCTTCACCGATGTACCAGACTATATCAAGATCACCAACTTTGAGCAATAAATCTTGCTCACCATCCAAATCGATAAGATGGTACGGAGAAAGAACACACGGAAGGCCGAGATCAAGATCCTCTTCTCCAGATAGATCTTCACTGAAGCATCAGCAGAGGTCACAAGAACATGCACAGAGTAGCAGAGACTGGCGACACTCCAGTAGTGAGTCAAGTAGAGACCTCCTGTCGCCCTCCAAACCTCTGAGTCTGAACAGCCGTGATATGCTGACCTCCACTCCTGCCAAGTTGGACCAGAGACCTCGCAGGAAGGCACTGTCTCGAGGACAGATGCAAAGGGTACTGCAGAAGAAAAGAGAACTGGAAATGGTGAACTTTTTTATTTATATAGATAGTTTGTCAGTGTACACTTAACTTCACACAAGTAAATCATAACAGTTCATAATCATTTTGCTTTCAGGTTTGAAAAACTTTGAACAGCTAAATTTGCAAAGCATTGCTCATTTCTAACAGACTTGCCAAATTTACCAATTAAAATGTCTATTTACTTACCTAACAGTATCATATTACATTCTCATCAAAACAAATAAAAAAAATATTCAATCATAATGTATTTTCTTTTGAGAATCAGTGTGAGGTAAATTTATGATAAAGTAGTGGACTTCATTATTATTGATAAGGGATTTTCAATTTTGACAAATATTTCCAATTTTCAAGGCCTTCAAGAGTGACTGTGAGACAATCTGTAGTGTGACAAAAGTCCTGTTAAGGTAGGTTCTGAATTAGATGGTTGTACCACAAAGTGAATATCTTTAAGAGTAGAAAAATTAATTGGTGAATGTCTTGGTAACTTTAGATTTAGCTGTTAGGTTTAATTTACTTGGTGATTTGAAAAGGAATTGTACACAATCATTCAAAAATAAAAATAGAGCACTGAAACCATACCTTGTCAATCAAGGCTAAAAACCTTTTTAAGGCAAAAGATAGTGTGGATTAATTGATTAATTATTAATCATTTGTGGTAATCTATTTAAAGAAAAGATTTGTTACTACTTCTTAATTGAAGACAATGTCATAGAGGATAAGATATCGTTTGATAACCTTTACTTTGTCATACACTACAGGTCATAAATAAAGAATGAATTAATAGAATTATGTTTTACAGCAAGGACCAAAGTCTTGAAGAACAGCTGTGCAATAGCGCCAAGAAGACTCTCACGGACCTTGGCGCCAAGTTTGTCGGCCAATTGCAGGAGTTCATTGACTCTCTAAGTGTTAATTTACCACCTCCACAAGAGAGCATTCCACCAACAAAGAGGATATCCCTTGATACTATTTAGTGGTTGGAGTGATTTATAATTTTTGCATTTATTTGAATCTAAAAAGATATTTCATAGCTTTTATGCTTATATTATATGTTATATGTGATTTTAATCGATTTCACAGTTGCCAATATTATGTGTGCCAAAATGGTGTCAATTGTGCTATTGTTGGATGTTTTTCTAAGTGCCATTGTATGTAAATGATACTTTTCAGCAATGGATTTTATTTGATTTGGTTTGAGTTGATGAATTCTTTTAATAAAAACACAAAAATATATTTTTATCAAAGTTATTATTCTGGTTTGTAAGGATATGTTATAGAAGCCAATATTTTTTATTTAGATCTAATGAAATCTTAAGGCTGTTACAAATATTTGTTTAATGACATTATTTTAATAATTTTGTTGTATTTTAAAATTTTATAAATGTTGGAATCATAACATTTTTTTAAACAAAAGACTAGCATTGTTTTAGAAGGTTGGTATTAGCGTGTTTGTATGCAAGAGTAATGCACTTTAAATCTAGTTTACTTTAATAAAAATTAAATTTTAAAAATCAATGGAGAATAAAAAGTTGTTTTTTTCATAGACATTTCAAATTTTGGATGGGGATGATGGGGACATTGTTGTTTTCCATGGTTTAATCTAAATCTATGATTTGTTCCTACATATAAGAATGGAATTTGGGTTATTGCATGAAATTTGTGATTTTGAAAAGATTATTTCCATTAATGCATTTAAACATTCTGCCAAATGTAAAAAACGCTTTTCTCCTTAAAATATTCTTTAAAACTCTTATCTAAGAATGTTATCTATAAAATGGAAACTACATAACATTTGCAGTAAGACAACTACAACAGCAATTTCTCATACTATGACAGCTTAATGTATTTCTACTTGTTTTGTTATCATTACAAAATGTAAAGTAAAAGTAGATTACTTATCGGTATTGGTTCCAGAAATTGTTGTAATATTGCCCAAAGGGTGCTTAACATTGAGTCACTCCTATTCAATAGACCAATTCGTTAAGCCCCGCCGCCTAACAGCGGTCTCTAGCAACTGCTTACCTCGGACAAACACGCAGTGTTCAAAACAAGTAGAAGTATTCTGCTGATGATTCTGACTGTAGCAACCTTGTCAAATCTCAGAAATAATGTGAAAACCGGAAAATACAGTCTCTTCACTGTAGAATTTTAAACAAAATTATTATAAAAATTGCAAAAGAAGACAGGTCAATTGTAGCCATGAAGGTTCGGAGTTCTACATTGGCAAACTGAGAATCTTGAATAATAGCTACACAGAATAGTCTGGCACCAGTATGTGTCTTGTATAGCATCTAATATGAATAACACTGATCATGGAAAGCCAAGTTACCTCATGCATGTCTCTTATACTTAGTCATGTTGTAATATACCATGCAGCACAATCTGTTTAAGTGTCTTGTTATACTGTATACCAGGATATAACTACTCGTAACAGTATCAGGAAGTAACAGCTTCAATTCTCTCTAGGGGGCGGGATAACGCAGTGGTTAGCGCGTTCAGCAAAGGTTCAAGAGGTCTGGGGGTTCGAATCCTGCCAGGGGCTCGGTAACTTTGTCTTGCAGTAAGGTTTGGGTGCGATGCTACACTTGATTTCAGCCATGGTTTTCAAGTTCAAGCCGATGCTCCCAAGGTTAACCGCGATGTTTGGCCACAGTCGTGTTAGGGGCTTTCTCCCTGCAATAATACTAGCAACCATGATTTTTAAATGAAATATACTTGAAAGAAGCGTTAAACCGCAAATCACCTAACTCTTTTCTCAGGTCAATTTTTGCTAAATGTTGGTCATTTAGTGTAGTTTTCTTATATCTGTTTAATTTTAAGGGCATTATCTAAATTTGACAAAAGAATTGGTCATCCTTTGATACTAAGAATCTAACAAGATATCTTTATTCCTGGTGAACATAAATAATTGTTATTTTTGTGAATATAGAAAGACCCTTCAGTGTTTAATTATTAAAAAGAACATTAATGTTAGTACAATTGATAATCAAATATTTTCTCAACGGTTCTACTGGGTTTTTTAAAAAAAATTTAAACTTATTTTTATATATACTTTGTTTACATGTGATAAAAGTTCTATTTTTAGAGATAAAATATGATATTGTTGAAGTGAGATATCTGTCAGTAGACTGTTTAAATCATGTATCAAATGTATGTGTTAGTCACCAACGTAAGGCACCTCCCTGCACATGTGGCACACAACTGGAATGTTATCACACAGAGACAATCATTATTCTTGTTCTTATCTCAACATAATATAAACAACACTTATTATCAGAATTATTGTCAATCATAGCATGTTACATATATTTTATCCCATTTGTGTTATTTTTTTAAAAAGGGTATCATAAATGTTATGTAAACCTGAATAGGACAGGGAAAGTAATATTTTCAAACACTCATTTATATTAAGAATATTGTCGAAAACATGTTATATCCGAACTGACTCACAATGTGTTAAAAAGGAAACATGGATATGATACAGTATGATTATGAATGAAATTAAGGAAACCCCTCGATCTTGTTTATTTTAATATGTGGTTGATTACACGGGGGATGAGATGTGAAGGACATGTATTGTTGTTGATGCAGCTGTTCCATGCAATAAAACATTACATACAATGTTCCAATATTCTTATTTTCTATAATTGGTTTCTATTAGTAGTATGATTAGACTGGAGTGCAATATTAAGAAACTATTATTACCCACTTCAATCAGATCTAATTAATTGAATTTTTATATCTGATATAAAAAGAGATCAATAAAAAACGTGAATACCATTTTGAAATTTTATTTGGGTAAGAAAATATCATAAAAAATAACAAATTTTTGGTTTGCACATTTTGACATGACAGTCTCTTCTCTACATATTTTCCAGAAAAGGTTTTGCATATGTCTCTTTTGATACAGAGCCAACAAACTTCATACCCCAGGCCTTATCTTCCAGTACTTTTGATACTTTGCACTATACCATTCACAGGAACAGGTCACATGATATGTAAGAAATACTATTCCTCTGGTCAGCAAACTTATGACATTATGTTCATGCATGGTATGGTTTTAATGCCAACAAGTAATGCAACAGGTAAAATTACCTCAAACAGTACGATTTCACATTGCTTTGATCTTTTAATCTTATAAGTTAAAAGGTACAATAAGGTCACAATGTTGGAATGTGTACAACAAAGTACAACTTATCATCCTGGAAGAACAGGAGAATTTGTATCAATACTTTACTCACAGATTCTTACACCAACCAGATTAAAAGGGAAATCATTTTGAGCACAAATGATATCTCGAGGATATAGGTATAAATTGATGATATAGTAAGTATGTATAACAGTTAAAACATGAACAAATACTGTGCAAGTGGTATGTACTGAGCATTAAATAAACAGTCTTGGTGACCGTCACATAAAAAAATATACAAACAAAATGTAATGTAATAATACAGGTTTTGAAACAAGAGTTGTACATTTTATCTCTCATATTTATCATCGAACCTATGATTTCTAAGCCAGTTGAATATCAATGCTATATTGAATGTAAGAACCAGAGGCTTATGACAATTATATTCTGAGGATGATCTACTTCTTTTGTTTCTGGTCAATATTGTCACCTTTTGCAGCCTTATATACAATATCATCTTCTGTTTCTCACAAGTTAGTATAAAAGGCATACTCTTGTTTCAAATGAGTCATTTTTATCCTAAAACTTAGAGCAGCATTTGGTGATAGCGCCAGAATGGCAGTTCGGTTCCAGAAATGTTCAAGAATGGCATAAATGGTCATTTCCAAATGCAAAAAAAATCCTTTAGTGGTAAGATAATCATGGTACCGTAGAACAACATGGTTTATGAATATCTTAGCACTAAAAGAGGAGCCCGACGGTCTAAGCCTAGGCTATTACAGGATAGAACACCCCCAGCAGCAAGTCTGGGGATACTTGGGGGCGTAAACTTTGTTCTCGAAGCCATAGATGAAGAAATCCGAGTCGTCGTCCTTGTACTTGAAGAAGGCTTGTGTTACAGGAACAATCCTCACGGTGTGACGCTGCAAATAAAAATAAAAAACAGAAGTGACATATGTTTTATTTTCGCAGATAGCTCTTTTTAATACGAACGTTTGTCTCGGGGAGGGTCATCTTTCTTGTCACCTGTGCTGAAATAAGACGTCGTACGGGAAACTGTTTCCTGGTATTTGTATGTGAAACAAATGGAGTAGATCCTTTAAATATGAAATCATCACACTCGAAAGTGTATCATGACGTTTACAATCTCGTTCAAATGCGTGTACAATGTAGTTCTTGCTATCGGATAACATAAAACTTCATACGCATGTGGTAAATACCATATGGCACACTTATTCGGAAAATAATCCCAATGTATGAATAAATTCATGCCCCATTACAGTCTATAGGTTCCGCCATGATTACCTTCAATAAACGAGGAGTTTGAATCTTGTCGTCACTTTTATTTTGACTGAGATAGGAGATATCTAAGTGTTGAAGTCCATTGATATGCAATGATGTTGTTCAAAAGTTTCAGCCAATACTCACGGGTCATGCATTACCACAAATGTATTACAGGCTTTTTACCATAGGTCAATCTAAATACACATAATCGTAGTGATCATTAGTTAATCAACTGATTTTTCAACTAAGCTTTTATAATGAAACTGAATATAATTTAAATGGTATTGCAACCAATACTCAAGTTCCAATTTGTCAGTTTCATCAAAAGGAAACTAGATCAAGGATCCCAGGGTTTTCAAGAATAGCGGATTCATTGATTCTCAAGATAATTATCTAATGGCATTTTGGAAAGGTTTGCCCACACAAGAGTAAATGCGTTACTGACTGTTATCGACATATTTCAAGGCTATTTGCATTTATGTCAAACAAAGAGATGCGTATGCAGTAATTCGCAATATTTGTAATGGCGTTCTTGAAAGCAAAGCAAATACTTTCATATATATATAACATTCGATCATGAGATGTTTATAACTGTCAACATGTAAAGCAAAAAATCTATATAAAACCAATTTCAGAGATGCATTGTAAAACCTTAAATAATTTATTTTTCATGAATGAATAAATCTTTGGGTTCCAATTAACACCCTTCAGCATCTCTTATTAGTGATCTGTAGGTCTACACAACTTTCGACATGATTGTCAGACATCACGCCCAATATTTCAAGAAACGATGCCTTGATATCAGAAATATTCTGGTATGAAGGTAATCAACATTAATGATTTCAACAATAATCATCTTTTCCTTTCTCGTATACTTACCACTGTTAGATAGCCTAATAGCTCATATACTTCAAAAGTGAACTGTACATGTATACATTATACACCTTCACACTTTACATTTTTTCCCTTTTACTTACCACTGTTATATAAAGCCTTATAGTGACTTTTTGGTAAGGAAAAGAGAAACTGTAAATTTAATATTTATTTATTCATTAATGTCCACATTTCCTTTCTGGTATACTTAAACCATCAATAGAAACCCGTTATTCGAACTTTGATGTTATTAGATTACCATGACAACAGCACACACCTGCATCAGTATACGCTCTGTAGGGAAAGCACCTGCATGCGAGGAGACGATACGGGACGAAGCCTGGTTGATCTCCTGGTCCGGGAAGTGGTTGACTGGGTACACCTGGGGGAACAAAGATACATACTGACAGGGTCACTCAATCTCAAAGGAATGGATTCACCTAAAAATGGCATTTGAAGAAGTTGTGTAAAGTTACACTGTAAAAAATTCGGAAACAAATTGTTAACAAGCTTGTCAGTAGATACGTCCTTGCAACTTATCACCTTTATGTGTGTCTCACTTTGTTTTGACAATATTCGTAGAGGTCATAGTTGTAGCGAAAATAAACCATTAAAAAGTGACCTAGAAGATTAAAGCTAAGATTAGATGAAATCTAAATGTCATGTTAGGACAAGACCTGCTGTCGCTTCCAACTCCGATATTTGAAATCCAAGGAAGTAAAGAGTATGAGAGAAGCAACGTTTAACCGACAATACAGAATGTGTAAGGACAAGACAACGAAAAAAATCCCCTACCCTGTGAGCAGACTCTTGGAAGGCGAGCTGTCCCGTCACGTCCCTGATGAGATGGTCGGGCAGTTCCGTCCTCTCCACGATGTGGTCGTTCACGTGGTTTGTCCTGGGAGGATATACAAGAGTAAACTAGGGTCAATCCTGAAGACCGAGACTTGACTTAAAGAGCCACTCCGTGATTTTCATAATATATTATTTACCTTTGATACAAACCTAAATGTCATATGTGGTGATATAAAATCAAAATATCTTAACTTTTCATGTCCAAAAGAAATGTAAATGACAAATACTGGTTTTCCATGAAAATCTAAAAACAGCCTTATAAATGCATAGAGGAGTAGATATCACGTCCAATATACATGGATACTAGTTATATAACCTAACAAACTCTATCAACTCCTAACTGCCCTCCTGGCTGTTTTAGATAAGTCTCCAAAAGAACGTTTGACTATTTGATGCGCGCCACTCCAACAACTCACGGATTAGCTCCTTAAGTATGGAATGTGTTAAACTAACCGAATTTCTGACGCAGAAATATTCTTAAATGTGGCAGGTCTTTATAGATATACTATATACATTTTACAGGGACGCCGATGAAGAAGTTTGATATTCATAAAGACGTGTCATATCTGTATACAAAGATGCCACCACACAGATATTTTAAAGGTCCGATCTCTTTGAAGAATTTTACTTACGATGTTGAAAAAAAAGTGGAAAGTATGTTTGGAAACCAAAGTAGACTTTCAAAATCAGCAAAGACTTCCATATTCAATATAAACGATATTCATTTCATGTAAATAAGTGATTCTGTCATGTCTTCTACGTCGTGTAAAGGGTATATGTACCAACGAATAATTACCCATACATGACTCTTAAAGGTCACTGTGAAACTTCTACATATGGTTGATCACCAATAGTAATACAGATTTATGTTTCTTAAACAAAACCAATATTCTAGTGTGTTGCAATCTAATGTTCCATTCAAATATAATAACAATGTCTGTGACTACTCATAGAGTCTTTTGTTTTCACAAAATTCATTTTAAAAAAACAAAGGCACATTCGCTTTTCATAAATGATAAATGTCGTCTTTCACAATTTTATCATGTCCATTAATAAATATTACACAATTTTAAATTAATCTCACCATTCGATTGTCAGCTTGATATAGGCCTTTAGCCTTGTTTTCCCGTCACACAGATTGCACGTGATGCGTCCGTGTCCATGGCACCGGTGACATCTGTATACATAGCATGCAAGGTGCGTTACAAATTGTACAACAGACTTACAGGTACACTAATAAACGCTTATTGATTGGAGCGTTTTGAAGTTGCTGACATTTTAACCATGCTTTATGAACTGTGTAAAAGCTTGGGCAGCTATCGTTAAACATTGAGATAGACAAATTTGTATTTGTAACCTGCTATAAAAACCCTTTCATTTTTTAGTAAAGTATAGCTAACGTGGTCGTCAATATGGTCGTCAATATTACAAATGTTTCCCCGGTGCTTTCCAGTGTCGACGTGAGAAAATAACCAAAGTTTACAGAGTTACCAGTAGCCATATATTTTAACATAAATATGTTTAACAATTACAGAATGCATTTTAAAAGATTATGCTTTATCTAAACCTCAAATGTTGCAGGTTTCATTCAAAAGGGAATTAAGATAATCATTCACAACAGAAGTCCACTATCAGCCTATGATAATTACTAAACGAGTTCGTGTATAGCAACTCACTGCCTCATGCCACTGCCATGACACCAGGTACAGCGTTTGTCTCTCCAGTCTCCGTCTATGTACTCTCTCTGGATACCCCGACCTGAACACGTCGAGCACGTGTCCTGCACATACATGTACGTGTCATATAACACTTTTTATATACTTTGCAGAACATTATACCGTCATTCTACGGAGAGTAATTTACCGATAACAGTATTATTTTGCAGTATTACGAATGCAGATAATTCTTGAAATCTTAATAATAGAAACACATTTTGAAAATGAATAATGAAATCTTAAACAAAAATACCTAGATTTTTAACTTGTCTTTCGATAGAACAATTTCTATAAGAAACAACACGTTATTAATATATTATATGTATTTTCAAGCTTTTAATCATAAAACCAGTCTGAAATTATCCATAGGTGTAAGAAACATTCATGAAAGGTACAGATATGAAGTTATCAGATAGGAGTAAGATATATGGGTTATCTTGTTGTCTAGAGGAGATATAAGAGATATATACCCTTCCACAGCCGTAACACTTGTTGCACTGTGTCCATCCGGTTGCACAGCAGTTGTGACAAGCCTGTAACATAGACGAACCACTTGCATTAGACATGTCGGGTTAAATAACTATATACTCATAACGGAAACGTCCCAAAACTTAGACAGCCATATCTTAAGACAGCTAAAAACAACAACATTTATGGTTGAGTTTTGGGACATAATCCTAATAACAAGTATATGTATTGTCGATAACCTCGGATAACTGTTTCATCGTGTCCCGAGCAAGGATTTTGTTAGTTTATGTGTAGATATCTAGTCTAATCTACGAAGCTCCAGAAGGGACATGGTAAAAAAAATTTTTTTTTACGTACGTACGTGTTATTATTACGTACGTACGTGATATCATCACGTACGTACGTAATGATAACACGTACGTACGTAGTAAGCTAATACGTACGTACGTAATAATAACATGTACGTACGTAATAATAACACGTACGCACGTGATACTTTAGCATGTGAGAAGGAATTACATATAAACATGAACAGGGACATACTTGTTCGACTCTACTTCGATCTGGGTTTTAACAAGACTGAAATGCTTTATTTCATAGCTGCAAAACACCGGACGGTAGTAAGCAATAGACATCTGAAACGCATTTTGAAGGACTACGTCTGTATCGACGTAAGCATTCAGATGACTGAAAGGCTTTCTCCTTTCTCCATATTAATAACTTGTTAATTTAGGGTGAGTGAAATTCAATTTAAGTTGATAAATTGTTTATTGATGTCAATGTATTATACAATGTACGACTCTTTCTAGTATAAAAGTTTTGGCACAAGAATTTACAATAGTCATATTTGGTATGAAATCACAACCATTACAATTTTTTTCATTATTTATGTCGACTTGACAGTTCACACTTTCCTTTTTTGGTGGAAACAAATTTCGAATGTTCGACGTTTAATAATGTTTAAAATAGTTGCTTTAGTCAAATCATAATTTGCGAGTCAACTGAAAAGAATGATAAGTATCTTTCTGCAAGAATACGAAGCTTTTGTGACTACATGTGCACTTAAATTAGCAGCAACCATTACACTATAAGTACACTATAAGTAAACTCATAGTGTAACTTAAATTTTCACTTACAGTGTAATGCAAACAAATAAATTTACAATATTTGTTGTAACATCAAATATTTGACTGTATTATATCTGTCTACATTATTTTTTTGAAAAGAGATAAACCCGTTTTTTTAGTTATCATCCTTGAAGACATACTACGAAATAAAAATATAGTTTCTTTTAAATGAAGAGTTTCCTTCCTTGGATATGACAGTGTGATTGACTACTGTTGCTACTGTTGAATACAATTGTTATACCCTGGCGCAAAAATAGTTTTTCATTTTTATTTCACAACATGAAGTAACTTTAAATGGGTCGTTTTCGAACAAATCAAAATATTCTTAATTATTCTAATTATATTTATTTATTTAGAGGCCAAACTTTCACAAATACTGTTGAAAATGCTTGTATGATAAGGAGCATAATGATCTTAGGGAAATATATCTAATTTCATTTAATTTCTTCTTTCTCCAATTAGAGTTATGTAATCTTTAGCAAGTTGCCGACAAATGCAAACACTTATCATAGACGGCGATCAATCAACGTAGCCGGTTCTTCAATTACGACATACCGTAAATACTTGAATAATCGCCCGTCGTTAATAATCGCCTGCTTTCTTTATAGGCCGGGTCTAAGGTCTCGTTAAAATGAATAATCGGCTGCATTACCTTGCTGGGTTTGCCGGAGCCTCGTGAACAACATTTTGAATATCATCAAGTTTTTTGGCTTTTTATAATATGCTTATTTTGAAAGTCTTTTTCAGTGTTTCAATATAAAATTCGCGATGATGATGGTTTTGTTTCATTATTTTCAACATAGAAACAGATATTATGACTTCGAAAGGAATAATTGCCTGCCTTTTAAAAGTCAAATTGGTGGTTGAAATTAATAAGCGCTTGATAATTATTCAAGGATCTACGCTATATGTTATTTTCCTATTGGACATTTCACATAGTGAGTGTTTCAATAGATATTGTTATTTTTTTTAATAAAACGTCTTTTTTCAAATATTCTTTTACGTCAGTTGTATTTTAAAGAAACAGAAATTAACAAGTGATCACATAGCTGATTAGAAATACTTTATTTTAGGCGACAGTTTGTTAATTGAAGAATTATCGAATGTTACTAGCTTGAGTTTATATGACTTTCACTAAAGACTCTGGTTGTATACTGTTTGCTGACGAAAATAAGATGCCTTTATTTATGTCCAATTTCTGTCTCATGAACATTCTTTACGTCTTGAAGTGACATAACCGTACAACGGGAGATAACTCAAGAAAATTAAACCCTACCACGCTTTATTTCTTGTATATATATCCAAGATTATTGATAGATAGAGTACTTAAATGTTTTGCAAAAAACTGCTACTCAATCGCCTTCTAATGAGATTGCAAGATTAAGAAATTAAATGTTCATAGCAGCTTTGTGGGGTTGTGTTCAACATTTACCTACCACGTGGTTTGTGTTTGTCACTTGCTACACACGCTGTGTGGTTCCTGCTTATAATTTTGAATGTTATTTTTTATCTGACCTCATCTAAATAAACATTGTCTGAATCCATAACAGAGCTGAGTTGACTCAAATAAGTTTCTGCTTACTAGCGCTTTCTATCGACAGCTCCGAAGCTTACAACATTCAAATTTTGTTATTACGTACGTACGTGATATCTTATTACGTACGTACGTAATATTATCACGTACGTACGTGATAATATTACGTACGTACGTAAAAAAAATTTTTTTTTTACCATGTCCCTTCTGGAGCTTCGTACTATGAATAAAGTTTTTAATTTTGTCCATAAGATATTTTTGAAAGTTTTCCATCAAAGAGACACTCCGCTCTTAATATGACATATTGTTTGGCCTGATACGAAGCTAACTACAATATATGGTGGTTTGGATTTAACCCATCTCGCACATGCCTCCCCAAATGACAATTGTCTAATAATGACTATTTTTTTAGTTAATCGAAAAACAAGTCTAATTTTTATGTGGAAGACGAAATCACACTTCAAATTTACATGAAAAAAACTAACCGGTCTTTAAAAATCATTCTTGCACATATACATTTTTAGCATTCAGATATCTAAACAGGGATAGTGTGATACGGAACTTTCACTGTCATATGTACAAGGATATATTGGGTAAGTATACAGTTTTATCATCCAAGGCGTTAACAACAGAGTAAAACATGGATGTATTAATACATTATGATAATATATTCACCAGTGCTTAACATTCATAAAAATGCATATCCTTCCTTATCGATTGCCTTCGCTGACAAAAACAGGTCGAGATTCAGTTTTCGTGTTGCTTAATTGCTAAAATCATTGTTTCTTATAACTGCGTATGTTCGTGACCAACAGTCAGCATTTACTTTTCTGTACACCTTTATGTGATTAATATGTAGGAAAAACAATCTTTATCTTGGATGATTTTTAACCAGGGCAAGTGTGTGATGTTTAGAGATAATTAGTTTGACTTGTCACTTTTATGAAACTTTTTGTGTTTCCCGAGCTCATGTACATATACGATTACTATGACACCTCTTATATTTCACCATACGTGTAATAAACTTATATTTTTGTCTTTGCCTCCTAGCGTTCCTGTGGTCATTAAAAAATAACTTTAATTTATACACTGGTATCGAAATGCAGTTTTAAATTCTTTATCTTTCAGAGAGCTAGTTATTGCTTCACTCATATAGTGAAGTAGAAGATTGTGTGTTATCTGATAAAAACCTAGTCACTCTGACCCATTATCTCATGTGAAAATACTTACAAGTGCCTGCACTCGCTATGTATATCCTATATCGTTCGCAATGTATAAAGCAACTACGAGGTATAAACTGCATAGGGACACCTCTTGAACAACTGCCTTGTTTGAAATGCTTTCTTCGATTCTAAGAAGTTACCCGATTCTGCCTAGTATAATTCAATGCTTCTAATTGCAAGTGTTTCTTGTTATACATTTGAAAATGACATCCACATAATAAGCGTAGACGCAAACTAAGTTTCAGCAACATTAACTACATGTCCAATCCGTCATCTTTGGAGTCTACAATCTGCAACACGGTTATTCAATAGGGGGTTTCTGTTTCATAGTGTTATGATCAACCATGAAAGTAAACCTTTAAATCTCTGGTCACTCTGTAAGTTTTGATAGCCAGCCCACCTTTACTGAAGCTGTGTGCGGCACCTCGAGATGCGTCTTCCCGTTCTGGAACATGGTTGGTCCAGGGCTGGGGGTGACGTCCCACGGTCCGGGGGCCGGGCCGTTAGATGGGGTGTCAAGGATCTGACCTGGGGGAGGAGAGTCCTCAATGAGTTTCAGTAAGAATTGTTACACCTCTACCTTGACACTAAAGTAATGTTGCACTAAGGCGACAATATATAGTACATTAATTATACCTAAATGTTCTGTGCAACGGCACCAAACTGGTTCTATATCACCGAAGAGGTCAATTTGGGGGAAAATATTCCAAGAAAATATTTTGTAATTGTTTTACAAACTAAAGAATAATTGGAAATGACATATCGTCTTTTAAATTATGGGTTTTCTTTCAATGTTTCGATAAGACGACTCTTGGTGTACTAACCACAGAAGGGTTCAAAAGCCCACTCGGTGCTCCTGGACTCACAGAAGGTCTCTAGTGTGTACTGAAACAATAGGACAAGACATTATATAGGTTGTCCCAGACGGATGATAATGTGGAATAAACAACTGGATGTAAATTTGAAAAGAACATAAACATGAAATACCTTTATATGAATTTATATCATCATAAATTCATTTTCATGTAATCATACAGTTATAGATTAGTAACAGAGGACTGGTAAACTTCATAAATGAATACAGTAATGATCCAAAACTTCATACTTCAAAATATGCTATCATATAATCAAAAGGCTTTTTTTTTAATGTTCCAACATCGCCAGTTTCACACAGCGAGAACATAAATACCAAAGCATGAGAAATAATCATGGTTGAAATCATATCATTTTTTACTTAATTTCATATTTATGACTCACATGGAATGCATTGGAGGGCTGTAACTGGGTAAACTTGAGCTCGTTGGCAGCGCCCTTCCCGTAACAACAGTGTTCGGAGACGTAGTGGAGGAGGGCCTCCCTGGCCGCGTCCTCGTCCATGCATGTCAGCCTGGATACACACGTGTGGTTTTAATGTCGGACAGAGATGGATAGATGAATAGGCATTGAGATTTTGTTGTCCATTATTTGAGAGAACAGACGACGGACACACAGGCGCCAGACTCTGAATTTACAATATCATGTAAGTATATGTACGTGTAGCTAAACATAAACAAGGTCTGACACTAGTGAGAGAGTCGTGTCTGCAATAGGACCGGAAATGGTTTCCTGGATCGGTTACCCTCTGTAAACTTCGTAGACAGATCCCAATTCGCATTCCCGGTCATATTGCAGACGCGACTCTGTCAGACCTTGTTTATGTTATATAGCTACATGTACATATACTTACATGATAAATATCATATTGTAAATTCAGAGTCTGGCGCCTGTGGACGGACAATAAAGAAGCGAAGAAGTCGAAGCTTCTTATATACCTACCCCTTGATCTCTTCGCGCTCCGGGGGAGGACCGGTCGCTTCCTCGTATGACGGTGGGGGCAAGGCGTCTGAGGAGGCAAGAGACGAGCAGGTTTAATGCTTGGAACTTATCTAACATCCCGTGTGCCACTTAACATGAGGGTAAATACAAATTTATTGTTCGAATACAGACTACCTTGTTTTGCATTATCTAAAAGTGACACCCAAATACCATTTCCATTTTATTTATACCCAGCAGCACTTCAAAGCTAGGGCCAAAATAGAAACACTAGCTAAGGTCATTTTGTGTCATGAAAGACACTTTACCACATTGCAAATAGCCGGTGATACATCCCGGATTTCGTACTCGTCTGATATCCAATATTAAGAGACGATAAATTCCTTTCATGTTTATAAACCATATTTCTATTCTATGTCAATGTAACCTTTTTCTTTTTTACATCAGTTTAAACTATATATATTTTTTATAAATGTAACCAATAACTATTCCATTCTATATCAGTGTAACATTTATCTTTCGAATGTCAGTGTAACCTATATATTCTCATTACATGTAATAATGTAACCTATGTCTTTCCAATGTCAATGTTACCCATACTTTTTCAATAATTATGTAACCTATATACTTTAAATTAATGTAACATATACCTTTTATGTATAAATGTAACCTATATCTATTCTACATCAGTGTTACCTAAATCTATTCTAATCAATGTAATCTTCTCCTTTACAATATAAATGTAACCTTTGTCTATTCTTCATCAATGTAACCTATAAGTTTTCTATATCAATGAAACCTATATATATTCGATATCAATGTGACCGTTTTCCATATACAATGGACCACATGTCTATTCCATAGCATTTAAGGGACTCAATTTGAATTTTCTATCGTTTTTATAATGTTACAAGAATAATTTTATGCTTGAAAATGTTTGTTATAAAAACCATTCACTGAAATTATGTTACTGTACAACTGGCGGCTAGTCATTTATATGTGAGTAATTTTTCCATATCAACATGTTTCGAAACAAAGGAAGTCAACTCCGAGGAAATGTTTCCTTGCCACGAATACAACGTACATGATATCGTAACATTCAGACCATGTACGAGGGAAAGTCAATAAGTTCATAGAAGTGAGTAGCCGGAGTCAAGCTTCTCCATGACAACGCTCGTGAGTCGTAATACAGAAGCTGCACTTTAAAAAATTGGCGTTGAACAACTTAACCATCCCCCTAAAGTCCAAGCGACTTCTCTCCGTTTTGCAATTTGAAATCACGCTTGCGTGGTACAAGATGGGGCAATGATGGCACCTATTTTATATCCACTTCTGTGAACTTATTGACTACCCCTCGTAAACCTCGAGACGTAGCACTGTAATAGGCAAATTATTTTCATCTGGTATCATAATTGACGGTAACGAATTGTATTGTAGAGTAAGTTTCACTTCGGTAGCGCTTCTTCAAAGCTTGTATGAAGAGAAACGGGAAATAGCAAGTATCGTGCAACAAATTAATGAAGTTGTAGTAAATGCAATTCGTTAAAATTCATACAGAGGGTTCTGAATTCCATTTTTAACAACCTAAAATCGAGAAGCACCTGAAACTTCTGAATCTGAGAGGAACTCAGAACTTTTAAACGAGGGTAAAGGCCGAACCACAGTAAAACTTAATAATGATGGTGACAGAAGACCTTCAAACACATGCAACTTTAATTTAATTTTTCTTTTACAATATTTTAATTTATAACCGTACGACGGTTTTATGAAACAATGTATTAAATGTTATGACATTGTTTATCATAAAAACTGAACATGATCTTGCATGTGAAGGCTTTGTTTCGTTACTGTAGGCAACTTCCTTTGTGTTTTCAAGGGGTCACCCGAGTATGCATAGTGATATACCCCTGCTGTTAAGTTGTAACATTGTAAAGTGGCAAATATTTACTTCGGTAGGATTAGGTTGACGTATGAATATGGATGTGAGCATAACAATGAATTATTCTTCTATACTTGATCCCGAGGTATACACCCTTTGGGTAACATCAAGTGTTGTATTAAAGCGACATCTACATTTGTTCATGAGCGACACTTTGGTTCGATTCTGCTTTTATCATTACTAACAAAATATAAGACAAACTTTTACATATTACTGACGTGGCTTTCTCTATAATGCGTGTATAGCAAAAGCTAATGGAACTTTAAAGTTTTATTGATCTGAAAGAGGAATTAATCAACTAAAAGGTTCAATTTCATATAATTGTAAGATCTGTGAAGAAGTTGTTACATGGATGATAAATAGTGAAAGCATGGTCCCCGATGTAATGACAATTTAACTCACCTGCTGAGAAACCGACATTCTCGTACCCCCCTACAGTCTCCATCTCACCGAGGGTTGGGGCGGAGGGAGTGGGTGCAGCTTCACCCCCGGGCATCTTCCCTGGGTCTCCTGGCTTCTCGGGTAAAGCCGTGGCAGTGGTGGCTCCATAGCTGCCGGGTGGACCTTGGGGTGGGGGTATACCGCCGGGTGGAGGTCCGCCTGGTCCTTGGCCCTGGACAGAACCCGCAGGTCCCTGAGGGGGGTAGCCCTGGCCTGGTACGGCACCCGCCGGTGCGCCGCTTTGATAGCTGTAGAGCGAAGGGTACATTATTTTCGGATACTGTGGTTTACTGAAGCTTCATCAGGTCTTTACAAATAGGTAGCTTGTCTTTTTAAATGTTAGATAATCTACATAAAAAAAAAAGATTAGTTCCTGCTAATGCGGAATATGAAAGTTTTGTAGCTGTGATAAATCCATATTTTGAAATATGATATAGTTGAGTAGTAAATTACGTGACAATGGTTATTAGGACAGAGATGATAAAGTGATGTACTGAACTACAGCTAATGGTAAAACAGGAGTTTGTAAGTTTACAATTGTAAATTGAGTAATAATAAAAGTATGGATCGGTGATGCTAGTGTAAGCACTGGACATCATGGTCTGTTGAGCGGATGATACCGTATACGGTGCTTGATAAGGCTAACAGTGTGGTTCCAGGTGAAGAAGACGCCCACTATGCCTAGCTACAGGTTGATATCACGACGGCTACTTACACATCGACATGGGGCTTGAAGGACAGTTATTTAGAGAGTATCCAACAACTATTCTTTGTTGATTATAAATTTTATATAACTGAATACATATGTTTGGTTAGTTTAATTTCTTGCGAATGTAGAAATCGGACTCTTAGTATGAATAGTTGACTTTTTTCACAATATTTTGACTTAGTATTTCAGAGACAACTGATATAGTTCTGCGATTGTTATCGAATTGAGAAAAATGATACCATATCAAATTCTTTATTGCAAAGAGATGCGACGTTTCGGTGTTATTATCTACATCGAAACGTCGCATCTCTTTGCAATAAAGAAGTGGTAAATCTATAAATATTTTATTTCTTCATCATACAAACTTCTAAAATGCCACTCAAAATTTGTATACATTATGATCTAGTTGTTGTCAAGATTTGATCTTTATTAGTGATGGAAACACTTGAAGGCGTCTCAGTTGCCAAAATTGATGTTGCAACGGATATATATAGTAAATATCAAATACCAAGATGAATCAGACAACGCGGAAATGAAAGATCTGGGAACTCCATAAAAACCTATATGTGTTCACAAACGATTGAAAATAAGTTGTACCAGAAAAGTGCCTCTGTTCACCCAGCAGTTTAACTGGGTACCTGGTTTGGAAGTGATGGTAATGTGAGTCTGTGACAGATGACCATAAAGCGCTAAATCTGCCGCTTGGTTTACGCTCCTAAGGAGATGAGAGAAAAAAAAGGAATCACGTCTTGTCCTAACACGAGGGTAATGATGTGTGTGGCGCTTTAAGGTGGAGTCTAGCCCAATATAATATAGAGCAAGTATCCTCATGACTGTTATATAAATCTCTCGAGATACCTTGATTATATCATCTGTTATAAAGCCCTGTTAGTTGTGAGAAAATGAACATTTTTCTTAGCGATTTGTTTGTCCCTAACGCAGTAACTCCTCGAGTTAGTCTATAAAGTGCAGCTGATACATCAAGTGACTATTTGTGTGATTCAATGTTTACATGCCTGAACACGTAAAATATTTTTTCATTTAAGACTGAATCTCTCTATTGTCTGAACCTATTAATGAAATAACACGAGTTTATTGAAAGAAGACTCCCGGATGCCACTCACATGACCGAAGTTTCCAACTTTATTTTTAGAAACTTATTAAAACCTATTATCGACAGTAGGTTACGATTGCTCACGTGGGTTAGTCCGAATAAAATCACATGTGTGTGAAGAAATGTGGTGAAATAGCGAAATATTTGCCAATTCTTGAAATACTAAGAAGGTGGGTGGAATTTTCAAAATTCTTTTCTTATCTTTAAATGAATAATAGTTTTGACGGCTTCACAAAACGATTTTTGCTGTTATGCTGCAAATATTCAACAAACAACTTACGTTTTATTAACTTTCATCGTGCCATATTTCTAAATAATGATGCATTGTTAGGCGGAAAAAGAACAATACTTAAACAGAAAAGAAATACATAGATACAATCATTCATGTGACCGCTTGGGATATTGTATGTTTCATGATAGATATTTTTGATCAGGTGCTCAATGAAGAGAGGTATTATTTAACTTTTTCCGTCAAAATTTGTTTTATTTGTGTTATTATTGTCCAATATGTAGGGAGGAATGTACAGGTACGGAGAGAAAGGGTAAGATTAGAAGGTCGCAGTGGCTCGCATGAAGAGTTGACATTGTATAGGGAAGGAACTAAACACCTGACAAGACTGAAACCAGTCGAGCGTGTAGTAACTTGAAATACGAGAACCTTGGAATTGGAAAAAACACCGGGAACTTTAAAGAATATAGCCGACTTGAGTGAACATTTGTTAACACCTCTCAATTATTGTACTGTATTGCATGTGGTGTTCTTAACCAGACGTCCTTTGAATTACTTGTTGTAAACTAAAATCTATTAAATATTTTTAAATGCTTATATAATGCAATGCTATATATAATACGTAATATATATATATATATATATATATATAGATATATATATATATATATATATATATATATTAAATATAACATACTTCACATAGTCGTTTGCAGAATCATTTTAATCTGATACTAGTATTTCGTTAATAGTATTGACTCATGAGGGATGAAACTATATGATCGTTAACATCGCATTACAAGCGTTTTTATAACAAAATATACGTACAATGTACAAGGATATATTGTAGATATGTATACATATGTGTATTTGTTGTGGAAATTGAATTGTAGGTGTACAGGTGGTTCTGCACTATTACGGTTATGTATTCGATACATCCTAGACTCATTTGATACATCCTAGACTCATTTGATACATCCTAGACTCATTTGATACATCCTGGAATCATTTGATTCATCCCGGAATCATTTAACAGCTGTCTGAGGACTTGTATATTGACTTGAAAGCATAAGTATATAAAATAATGAATTGTGATTGTTTTAAGAACCTATTTATAAACCAAATTCAATTCTGCTGTACGAAGGGTGTGTAGAAAAATATATGTGATCGTGTTAATTTTTACAGAAACAGCTTTATCCCTTTTAAAGAAGAAATCGTGTTGAAATCATTAGGATGTCATTTTTGACTTCTAGAAACGTTCAGAATGGTTAAAGAGAGGTTCTTATAACCTAAAAATATTCATTGTGGAGTGACAATTAAAAACGGTTAAATAAAGTTTGATGTTAGTAATAAAATGAAGTGACAATGTAAAGCACACCCTCGTCATTTGGCCAGAGTAACCATACACCTGTGACAGATTCACTTACTTCCGGGTATGTACATGGACATGGTATACGTACTATAGAAACCATATGCTACTCACCCAGTGTTGTCCATATTGTGTCACAGATGTGTTATAGGGCACAGGAGTTACAGGGACACCATGACAGGAGGAGGCAGGGATAGAAAGGGGAGGAAGATTGCAACACTTCCTAATCTGATGAACTTTGACCTCCCACAAGACGTTCCGCGAACGACACAAAGCGAGAGTCTATATGTATATACTATGTCGAGGGTTATACTCGCGGCCTTGACCTTCGGCAGGGGGCGTATCTCGATCAGCTAATTGATAGAGACTGAACGAGTCGAAAGTCTCTTCTCGGGTATAAGATGCTTGTATTCAGTGACATTTACTTGCATGGGTTATCACTGCATGTACTATTCCAAGTGAGATGTTTAGTACAGTAATTTTTCATTAAGATAAAAGTTAACATATGATCCTCGATCATATAAGGATTTTCATCAGAACTGTATTTTGTAATTGAATTGTGGAAAAGAAGAAGCGAGTGAGTTAATTAGTGAATGAGTATCTGCAGTAGCAGAAACAATATAGAAATTGTAGTAATAGAGGTGAATAATTGTAGTTGTAACACCATCAGCGTTAGTAGTACTAGTAAATGAAATAGTAGTACAGAAGAAATAGAAGTACTAGTAGATAAAGTAGTAGTAGTAGTAGTAAATGAAATAATAGTACAGAAGAAATAGAAGTACTAATAGATCAAGTAGAAGTAGTAGTAGTAGAAATGTAAATGGTAGTAGTAGTAGTAGTAGTAGTAGTAGTAGAAGTAGAAGTAGCAGTAGCAGTAGTATTAGAAGTAGTAGTAGTAACAGTAGCAGCAGTAGTAGAATTTGTATAAGATGGAAAGAAATAATCCTTAAAACTTAACTTAAGTATATATTTAGCCAAAACTGTCAGTGTTACTGACAGTATAGTTGTAATTTACCTAAGAACTTATCGAAAAAAATGGGTTAGGTAAGTCAGTAAAATCTGTTGGTAAATAATGAAAAAATTTAAATGATCTATATATAAATACAGGGTGAATAAACCCTAGTAACGAACTTGTGGCCCTTATCATTTTTGTTTTATTTGTTTCTACAGATACAACAAGTCATTTATTTGCTTCCATTTTTACAAAATTTAACCCCGTTTCATAGTGTTTAACTCAACCTGATAGTGAATTAGCGTATCGTTAACGTGCACTCTGTAAAGCGATTTTCAAATAAAGATTTCTATATTTATGATGATACATTGCTACAGATGTCATGGTGAACTTGATTACAGAATCACGCTTCCATACAGCTGTTTGTGTAGAAGGAAACTGAAAACTTTTAACCGTCATAATGGTCTCCTTTTTTAATAAAGATGTTACTTTCCTCTGCGTGAAATCTGTTTTTACTAAATTTATATCTGACTACCGCGTGATCTAGGAAAACAGCCGATTCAAGGCATACATGAAACTATATCTTCAAAATCTTATAGTAAATCGTTATTGCTAAAAAATATTTATATTTGAAGTCTAAATTCACACTATCGTTATTTTTAAAAAGACACCTAACCAAGTTGAATCTTTATATCAAAACAGGTGTTCGTCAAGGTGCGTGACGTTCTCTGTCCGTCTGTATTATTGTGAAGCGTGCCGCGGCCATGTGAACCATGTTGACTTTGTGACAACCGTTCACTTCATTCTACGAGCCTCTTTTGTCCACAATGTCGACATTGAAATTCTATGTTTATAATATTTGGTAAGCAAACAGAAAGACCATGTAAGCAGTCAGAAACCCGAGAGATATGACATGGTTTGTGGCTTGTTTCTTCAGACCACCTTTGTTCCTCAGTAAAAACAGACCAGGAATTATTACTTCTGAAGCACATGAAACATGAAAATATTGATAATTGTTATCGAATATCGAGAATGTATAAGTTTTTGGCATATGACTCTCTTCCAAGGGGATGAAGGACAATGATGTCATGTTAATCGCTTCGAGATGAGAAAATCTTTTCAACCCCATGCGGTAAGTCTCGAGTGACAAGGAGTCATGTCGGTTAGAAGTCATCGTATTCATCACCACACGCCCTATATTCCTAATCAACATTACAGACGCTCTTCCTATGACAGAAATGACTTTCAAAACTACCATCAAGGTCCACAATTCAGCCGAAATATCACTCCCATGGACTGGACGTCCATCAACAACATACGAAGTCCAATGCGTATCCCAACACGTGAACCTTCTGTTGGCAACCACTACGGTATACCCGGCACGAGAGTACCTCAACCATTCAACAGTCACGGTATTCCCAGCACGAGAGTACCTCCACATTACAACAGTCACGGTATTCCCAGCACGAGAGTACCTCCACAATACAACAGTCACGGTATTCCAACCACGAGAGCACATCCACCATTAAACAGCTATGGTCCTCCAGTTACCCCGGGTGGAGCGAGGACAACTCTGGCCTCACCTACAGAGTCATTGGATTCGAAACCGTACTCCAGAAGCTCGTCTGTGCTGTACCCACCCCCGGGCCAACGTTACCCATCCTCGTACAGCAGACAGAACCCCACTCCACTGAGGTTCGAGGGGGTTCACCCTTGGATTAACCCCGCCCCGTCAGAAGGGGACGCTACCGTGGACTATGAAGTGGCCACTGTTAACGAGGAGCGGATACGCAGGGTGCGAAGAGACAGCGAGGAAGGGTGGGTTTACATCGTCGTGCCATGTTTTATCTTCCTTGGATTCAGTTTGTCGGTGTAACAGTCTCTCTAGGTGTCTTAGTGTCTTTAGCTCGTCTTTTTGTAACATGTGTCATGTGTCAATATATAATGCGTCAGTATCTTGCAATAAGATAAATATATCTGTTCACGACTACTGATGTGGCAGTGTACCGAGGATGAGGAGTAGCTAAGCGAGGAAGTATGGGTATTGGTCTGTGAAGCGGTAGGGAATTCGTAGACAACTTGGAATATGACAGTAAGAGCCGAGCGGCAGTGTTCATCTAAGACCGCCTTCCGAAATTGATTGAACAGAAGAAAGGGTCATGGGTCACCCTGGAATGATCTTGATATTATGACATACATTTTTCTGTTCCGAGGAACAGAAGGAAGGGTCAAGGGTCACCCTGGAATGATCTTGATATTTTCTAAAGATGAGAGTGACGATTAGATAAAAATGTATCTTCTTTTTTCTATAACAAAAAATTAAACGCTTAATATAGCAAATGACATACATTTTCATGGTAGATAGAATATAACTGCATTTTGAAATAGAGGATAACGAACAATTTGCATAGAGATTGTCCTAAAAGTATTAGAAACACATGCTATAGAGAACCAATGTAAGATTCTTATGTAAATGATCATAACTACTAAGTGCAACTTTTTTCGGGACTTTTCCTTGAGTTGTCGGTGTCTGAATGCAGTTTGTGCCGGTTATTAGTGTCCGACTCGCAGGATTTGGGTAACAAAGGGCCATATCAAATTAAATAAATAATGACACAACTATTGGCCAAAGAATACCAATGCCAGGTTTTATGACAACATGCGCACCATACTGTTTACATAATTATATGGAATGACCCGGGCCGTGTGTACATTCGGATAACATCGGGAGTTTCCGTGGTGCCAACAAGCTGTGTAGGTAAAACATGGCTTCGTCTGTAGCGGGAGCGGCAGGGGCGTGTGCGCATGGACCCAAGTGAGTGTTTAATCAGTTGTCAATCAAATAGTCTCCCTGTAATATCAATAACCAAACGAATCTTTTGACCCGATTGTTGTTTTATACATTAAAATCTTATCTAAGGGTGGGAAATTTGTAGTTTTAGCGTCGTGTGAGAGCGTTGTAAGTATTCTGCTACTATAAATAGTACGTATGCATGGTTTTCGCATCTGAAGCTCTACCAATCAATACAATGCTATGAGTCATCGCCACCGATATCCGCGTCTAGCTACAGCTCCGAGAGGCCTTTACTCCTACGTACAGTCGTCTCCTTGCTGGTGGTCTGGAGTCTGAATGAATTGCACCGACCAAATAGGACATTTTCTCTTCATTCTTGTCAATAACAGTAACTGTTATTCAATAAATGATAACATTGTCAAGAGAAAGGACTGTCATCAAAAATGAAATCAAAATGTTGTGGTTACTGCTTTGATTGACAGGGTAATCTCTAGAGAATGGTAATGACGTTCTTTCTGTATTGGCATGTCATGAATTTAGGCCTTTTGTACATATCGGTTGATTAATTGGAATAATCTAATAAAGCACTTTGATTTCAACGAGAAGGATTATTTCTGTAGCGTCATGGCGGAAAAGCGCCAATCAGACGTTGTCGTTGGACTTCAACTTAGTCAACATTGTCTCTGCTTACAGACACAGGTATCAGATTCGTGCGTTTAGGGATGGCAGAATGGCGCATTATTATTTACATGACATGGTCTGCCAGCCCGGTTCATGTGTTGATATTGATACATCTTAATGTAATCGATTATTTTAAGATATATCAATATCATATCCATTTGGTTCAATGTATGATCACTCTATTATTTTGCAAACTGTTTGTAGTGTAAATCGTTGTTTATCAAAACATTATTGTTGAATATTTTACCAAATCAGGTTACGCCATTTGGGAACCAAATGTTGTCGATAACACGAAGCAATTGACTGTTGATATTAAGATTTGTTCCAAACACTCGTGGGAGTTCACCATATAGCAATTACGAGCACATCCATCACTACCATGGCAACGACCTCGGTGGCCACTAGACTCTTCGTGTTGGTTTGTGGGTAAAATATTTGTTTTCTTTGGGCACTTGTTCGTATTCAACTGTTTTCAACTGCTTGTTCTGTTAGTAGAATATAATATAACGGTGCTAACCATTTTGCGATGCTAAGTAAACAAAATCCATCCCCCGGGGTTTACAAACAATCGTGTGTTTCAAAAGACCTCATTGTATAAGCTGTAGAATGATGTTTGCGGAAAGTATTATGACAGGTTCGATGACAATATAGAAAACAACCAGAACTAAACCTTACAAAAATGTTATGATTCAAAGATGAAATGCAGGGGAAATGAGGAGAGAAGTGTTTCGCTTCGATCAGTTTTGCTAGGGCTTACAAACAAACATGCACGTTTGAAAAGACGTCGTTGTCGAAAACAGATGTGTAATGGATAAAATGTTGTTTACAGTAATTAAGCTTTATGACACGATTTGCATTTTGGAAAGAAATCAGCATTTAACCTTGTGTTAAATGTTATTATTCAAAGATGAAATGCATTGCAAATGAGAGCGGAAATGTCTCGCTTCGATCAGTTTTTGCGATATCCGTTAGTCCGTCATTCAAACCCATAAACTAAAAAATGTCATTGCAGCTCTATAACATGATACCAAGTCTAAAAACCTATTAGCTCCTCATCAAAGAAGACTTGATCTTGTCGCTTTGTAATTTTGTTTCATGTTCAGACTTGACATTTCTTGCTGAAAATGCTTTCCTCCAAGAGACTAGATGTACGTCTAGATATTCTTAAGAGTACGAATGTTTAGTACGAGATCCAGGTAGCACAAACACATTCCCACTCAGGTAAAACGATATTGCTGGAATTGCCAAGGTTAAGATCAACATCTTTTCTAGCACGAAGCTGTTACAAGCAGAGAGTGTTGAAATATCTCACGGGAATAAGTAAATGAGGCTATTTTAGTCTACATTCAGTAAATGTAAGGGGTTGAAGAAAACTTCCTTGCAGACATCTTGTAGCGGGTTAAGTAATCTGAACTTATGTCTTTAATTTGAAAACTAAATAAAAACACCAACACTTTTCACTTTTTATGGTTTAAGCATATTCATTCACAAAAATTGAAAAAGCAAATCTTTGCTTATTTGAATGTGTCTCCCTACAATATAGATATACAGATAAATAATGAAAGAAATACGTGACGTTCACAGAACATAAGTACTAACAAAAGATTAGATAAGTTGCAGATGGTAATAACATACAGAATCAAAATCCAATTCAAAAAGAAATTTATTAACATTTATAAATGACTGAACTTTTGAATTTAAGTTTTCGTAAGGAACGAAATATTAAAATAACAGTGTTGTTATCAAAAATGGTTTATGCTTCATTTCTATACTATGCAAAACATTGAATATTGTAGATATAAAGTGCAATTACTAACTTTCTACTTTCAAAACTAGTCACATTCCGTTTAATCAATAGGTGGCACGGTCACATATGTGTAATTCATCCCATCACATATCCTGGTAACATGTGTTTTCTTCAGGATTAAATTTTTTTTAAACAAAAATAAATTGGTGTGTATATATAAACTAACCAGTTCCATGAAAACTGGAAAAAAACTAAACTGTAATGTACAAATCTTACTTCTTATATCCTTATCCAAATAGTATGTCGCAATTGAAAGCAATCTAATACCAGTCAATGACATCATGTACGGCATATCAAGGTTAAATATTAGAGTTGAAGAACGTTACATCATCTGATGTTTTTTTATTATTAGTTATTGTGAAAATGCAGTTCTGGTAAAGTCTTGGGTGTGTTCAATATCAATGTGAATGTTTGTAGAAATCTGAGGAACTACTTGATGTGTTGAAGTTTCCATTCAAGTATTTTACTTTACCACCTCCTGACTAACAACCGTATCCATGACTCGTTTCTACTTTCAGAATCCCATATTCGCCCCTTGTTGTGCGCTCAAACTTTCCAAATAGAATATTGGCGTTTCTTAAGCTCTTTGTATATAGATTAGTTTGTATATTTAGGTTGAACAGCATAAATGTCTAAAATATAAGATTTGAATTGACGCTGATTTATCGAAACCATCGTCCACTCGTCGCCGGCGCCATGGTCTCAATATCACGTACAAGTCGATCTATCGACCATTTCAAGTTCGCCCTTTCCAATACGTGGACATTTTGACTGTTCCAAAATGTTGAAACCGGGATATCATTATTACCAGAGTGGTATTCTTGGCATTATGATACTTAGAAATCCGTCGTCGTTGTGCGGAAGTGTCTGGTTTATCTATGTCCTTTCCACATTAAAGCATATGTAATACATATATTCTGAATTGTTAAATAGTTAAACGTTGGTGTGCGTACGTTCTTTTTGGGGGAAGGGGGTAGGTGTGTGTTTACAAGCTCGGCCTTAAATCTTCATCAGTGGCCTACTACACGTGGTGAAGTGGACAAAGGCAGGTTCTCCGAGGAAGTACTTGAATTCAGAATTCGAGCTCGGTTCTTTTTCTTTAATATAGTCCCTCTGTTCTGATTAGTTTGTTTCTGTGAGTGGTGTATCTTTAATCCATGTTTCATAACATGTTAGAGGTACGCCTTACCACCATCATCATTCATCATTGATCATTACCATCATCATTTGAATAATGTCCATTCTGTTACTGACCCCTGTGCTCTTTCCAGCAGGTACGACGGCGGGAGGCACACATACACGGACCACTTCCCCCGACATGACCGGGGGTCCCCGGACTCCATGAACTACATGCACCAGGCCCCGGGACCCCGAGGCGACAAGAGGCGGGACCGACCCCCTAAACAGAACGCGGGGGACGGCGGCTGCTGTGTCGTTTCCTGACAGCACGTGATGGCGGAGGGAAGGGCGTGGTCTAGATAGAATAAGGGCGTGGTCGGGCTTGAAATTTAAAGACTGTTGTCTGCACTTTAAGTGGGCGTGGTGCGATGAGGAGCACTTTCGCTAACCAACAATTCGGAATGGCATTTTTCATCGGCGTTGTTTAGATAGCACATGCACATGACCAGATATGACTCGGTGGGCTTGTCGAACCACAAGGGGGCGTGGCAGGTGGCCGTTAGAGAATGCCTCTGTTGGTTATGAGGCATGTTTTCTAGCTAGCATTGGGACGCGGTCTTATTTTCAAGGGGGCTTGCCATTTCCAGAATTGGACCAGCCTAGCGAAGGGAACACGATTGGCTGATTTGGAAAAGTCTGACATGGTCTAATGAAATGTGGACCTTGGCATTTATTCCAGCAAAGAATATGTTAGGTCAAGCTTGCATGTGGAGGTGAACGGATTTGAAAGAGGTGACATGAAGTTGATTTTAGATAAGGGCAATTCATTTGGATACTGAAAATCCTTTCTGCGATATATTTGTGCATAAGGTTGTGAGATTCCAAACGGATCAACGTGATGAACTGTGTGGCGAGTCAAGCAGGAATCCATTCCCTTCCATGGGGGCGTGGCCATCGGCCCAGTTGATGGGCGTTTTTTGCAGAAGGGAGGCGTTGTTTAGATAGTTTAGATGGGCGTTTTGTAGTCAGGTCAACCAATCACCAGGCGTTTGTGGTTTTCAAGATATGTCCTTTACCTTTTGTACATGCCTTGACGAGGCGACCGAACCACGTATCATCCTTTTCATTGTTGTTAATCATTCATTGACAATCTTCGGACAAGATTTTATATTACTTGTAAGCTATTACGTTATGAATACTTTTATTTCTCTGCTGCCTTTTTAAAATGAAGTTTTGATAACGAAATTATAAGAATGAAATAAATCTAAGGTACCAGTAGAATTCTATGAAGTCCTTCAGATAGAAGTCTCTATGCTTTAAGTCCACTGATTACCAACAACAAAGAATATGCACTAAAAGCCATTTTTTATGAAACGTCGGGAGTCAAATCAATACACGATTACGATTATTTTGTTTGCATTGTCGTTAAATGGGAGAAGTGTTTATGTCATGGTTCAGTGTCACTTTTCAAAAGTCCGAGTTCGTTTCACACGGAAACTTAGATAAGAATTGTTCATGCATATCATCATCTGATGCACGTTGGACTGTTAAGATTCATGATACCATTGGTGTGAGTGCATACCTCATATACGTTGGATCGAAGGGTTGCCCACTTATTTGTCCAGTTTTTGATCAGGTGTATTTATTATTTTCCTTTTTTTAAATGGAAATGTCAATGTGCCTATCCGATTTTCTTCCATTATTGTTTACAATATTTATACAAATGCTGATGTTTCTCTTAACGTATATTTTATGAAATTCGAAGCTGATTAATTGGAAATGCTGTAAATATATCCTAGTCTAAAACTAAGTCTATATTTTTCAAAACATTTGTTAAATGAACACTTGAATCACGAATAGTGTTGTTGATATTATATTTATATTTTATGTTTTGAAACCTTGAAATAGAAAGATAAGAATATTATATATTAACAAAGATAACAGATGATTATTTATTATGTGATAGAAAGTATATTTGGAACATTTTCTGAAAATGATTGTACATATATCCGAGTTCATGTAAAGGATATTTACTCGTTTATTGGCAGGCGCCTGTAACATATTTACACGTTATGAAACAGCTGTGATGCTATTGTTATTAGAAGTGTTATTGATAAATCTGAAGTCATTCAATCGGAATTGTTTTGCCTGAAGTTGATACCATATGTGTGCATTACAGTTGGTTTTGTAATTATACTTTATAAATTCGGTTATTTTCAAACGTTATAGTGCAATTGTTGTAATAAATCACAAATATTTCTAGGCGAAATAAAATTTATATTTGTGGATGTTGTGATTGTTGATGAGCGATTTGATTTATTAGTCTGCGTTGAGAGGAGAGGTAGTGGACATTACATTTCTCTCTGGAGATATGATAGTAACAGTGAGAACACTGATAAAAGAGCAGCTGGGAGTTGTGCTTGGAATCAACAACCCCCACCTTCTAATGTCTTAACATAAAGATTATGTATTTCCCATAATTACGCATGTAATCAAGCGTCACTCGAAACAAGGATAAAATCATAAGGTTGAGTACAACCTAGGCAATATATTTAAATATATATACATAACGTTCATTCTGTGAATAATTTTATTCTGAGACTTTAATATTAAAGTCACCTCGGAAATGGTTATATGAACTCCATCGGTGTCGAAATTATGATAAAAACGAAAAGAGGCATCTAAATTAAATTTCCGCGAGTTCGCTGCTATAGACTATATAATATATAAGTACGAATAACTTCACTCCAAAAACTTAAGAAAACTTTCGTCCAGGCAGATTGCCTAAATTGCCTGAGTCTAATAACATGACAACAAAATCAACGGGCACCTGCTCCTGATCGAGTCAACATAAGTACTTACTCAAACTCCCCGTCCCATAAATCGATCAGAGGTCCGGTCAATACATTGAACGAATCCTTATCACTCATCAGATTGAAGCCGACATTCCAATTTGTTTCGGAAATATAATCGTGGAATTTGGGTCATAAGAAGCCTGAACAGACAAGTTGAGAGATAAAGTGGACAAACGGCCTGCCCCGGTGTGTGGGAGTACACCCTGCTGTCACAAGGAACGTCTTAGTCGTTACAAATAAATGAAATATTATATGGTCTAGAATGTTTGCTTTAACTCAAAACGCCAAATAAATATGGAATGTATTCAACTGACTATCAAAAGCAGAAAGCAGTTAATCGCCTTAGATCTGAGTCAAACAAACTCCAGAAATTTAAAAAAAACATAAACCTCTCTTAGCTAAAACATGCACGCTCTTGAAACCTTATAATAACTGAATCAGACTCCCGGAAACTCGAGAAGAGCTCCTATTATATTTTGTACAGGACTTAATGACGGTTCTACCTCTGTGGGGAGAGAATACCGATCTCTTGGCTGCCGTCATTCCGGGAAAAGCCATGGACTATATCAGAAACAGATGAAATGCGTCTACACTACAGATAGTAAACTATAAGGTATCGATAAGATAAAATGATTTGAGAAATGCACCACAGGTGTCATGTCAAGTGAACTGGGGTCGCTAAAATATGAAATAGTTCCAATGATTTCCAAGCCTCGTCGAAGGTTGGAGGTGAGGTGAGGTGAGTTGGTGTTTAACGCCGCTTTCAAGATTATTTCACTAATTTAGCGGCTGCTAGTGTTATTGCAGGGAGAAAGCCCGCAACACCATTGAGGCTATGCATTGCTGTGAAACCTGCGAGCATCGGCTGGAATCGTCGATGGTTGGCTGAAGCGCAAAGGTAATACATGGCAGGGTATCAGGGTATTGTTCAAAATCTACACCTCCGTACCTCCATCGGACCCCATTTTTTAATGATAAATTAGCATAGCAAAATCCTAATAGTGCTGTATAAAAGCAGCCACTGAATGACTTTCATTTGAGCAAAGGCAGAAGTACCAAGATGACAGTACCAAAGTTAAAAAAAACTTTGCTTCAGGTTTCTTATGTATGTAGACATTTCATTGGCCTACTAAAACATATGCCGACATCGTTACACACAGCGATGAGTAACAGGCTATCAATGATACAAGCATTGCCTCGAGATACAAGGGCAATGTAGGTGCTGTGTGGATGCAAATATGCTCATTTTAAGCATGTGGTTTCCTAGAGAAAAACGAATGAATTTCCACAGTGTAACGAAAAGGCCTTATACAATTCTCTGACAGTGTCAAAGGTTTATGTAGGTGTCGTTCTCGGCAAAACTCAATCTTCCTGTTATATATAAAAAAACATCCTTAACGGGGCAGAGTGGTTGGGTCAAATATGTCAAACTTCTTAAATGGTGTTATTTCATTGACAAGTAGTGATTGTTTCTGAAATTTAACTTCTCAATGCTTATCAGTTAGCGTAGTGACAGTGAACAGGAAAAAAGTCGAGATTTATGATCGAAAACCGGACAATGACACAAACGTAATTTTGGAAACTTTTATAAAGGTTGGTATTGCTTTGAGGGTGAGTTAACTTGTTAATATGTAATGGGGACGATGGTTTTTGACTTACTAGCATCTTCACGGCCGTTTTTAATTTATGATCGACAACAAGGAAATGTAATAATTTTGGCATTGAAAATATTAAGATGCAATTTTAGATATGCGATTTGAACTTTACTCAGGTCATATGATATTTGGCTCTATTTAAGGCACATACGAAAGCGATATCTTAGTTAGCCAGTACACATAGATATACAACTTCCTTATTCTGTGAAGGAAAACTTGTAGTTCACATAAGTTGTTTGAAAACATAATCAATCTTGAAATGTCTCTTTTCAATGAAATAAGATAGTTGTTACAATCTTTTCATTCCAAAGAAAAACAAGAAGTCAAATTTTAAAACATAACAAGAATTTTATTCTGATGAAAGATTCTTTGATCGCAACACCATCTGTAGGTTATGTATCCAGAACCAACAAGATTAAACCACATGGGAACCATCCAGTTCCAGACAGCTCCCCAGGTCAAGTGGTTGGATTTACACCATCAAGTCACCAACCATGGAAACATGGAGAAGGTTCAGCAGGACCTGTAATAAGTTGATAACCAAATGACAAATTTAGAAATATTAAACTTATTTCAGATAAATCTTACATAAAATACAGGTACCCTATCCTTGGAAAGGTTAATTTGTAAATCCTGCACCAACAGTTACTTTTATAATGTCGTCTTTCAAACTGTAATTGATTCAAGAATTTAAATTACACACCTGCCTCTCGCTCCAATGCTAGGCAATGTCAACCGTCTGAGCATGTTCACATGCATGGATATGTCTTTCTCCTGAAAGGGAAAATGGTACCAGTCAACCACTACCAAATCAATAGTTGCTGCAAAGAAAATAGTAATTGACATTTTCACAGATTTACAGATATTACCTTAAATTTCTTTATACGAAATATTGATTATGTAACACAATATATATATATAACAGAGGTTAGGTAACACATGAAGCAATACTGATGTTAAGACGAATTGTTCATTACATCATTAGCCTTTGTATACTCTCTATGAATTTCTCCTAAATAAATTTCATCAAACTTGATCTTACTGATACCATCTCCTATGAAAATCCAATCCATTATGTAGAATAACTACTTTTCACTCAAATAATGCATATGCTCTGCTTATTGAACGTTTGTTAAAACAAAATATAACTCCATACAAGATCCTACCTTGCCTCCTATAATAATAGAAGTCCTCTACTCTAATGGTGAAGCTACAAGACTGTCTGCCAGCTGGTCTTGCCCTACACTAGGAGACCCGAACTAGGGTGCCTGTGTTAACACTGTCATCTTCAACTAGTCTCTCTCTCTCGTAACTTTGAATCATGTTTCTGCTGCACATAGACTAGTACACACACCTACACATGGCACAACATACATCCCACGCCCACATAGCATCACATACATGAAGGTCATTCTTGTAACCTTAACCTCAATAGAAAAACATGCCATTTCTTCCAATATAATTGCATTTACCCCCATGACATGTTATTCTGGTTACTTTCCCTTACCAAGTATTTACTTAAATATAATCAAAATATTATCAAAAAATAGTTTCTCAGATTTTAAACACCAACATCCAGTCTACCTATATATGGATTAACAGATAAGTTAGGGCATCAAAATACTGAATTTCCAAAGTTTGTTTTCTAAATTCTTTTTAAAACTTAATTTGATAATATTTCCTGGGCTTACAATTCTTGAATAATAAGGCATTTTGTTGATATGGCTTTGCAAACTTAAGCCAACTCTAGTATAAATATAACCTACTCCATCACATGCTTTGCTAAATTCTGAGAGGCACTATACTAAAACACCTCAAGACTGGTTCCATGCATTACTAAACATTCCGCAGTTGTCCAGTTCTTCTTGAACAACAGCTACTAAATAAATCTATTCACTTTCTCTCTCTCCAGCAATAAGACATAAAGTAAACACTGAATAACAGATAGCACGCTTAGTTTTCGTCACATTTATTAAAAGTACTGACAATTTGTTACAAATAACGAGTAAAAACATAGCACAAGAGAAGAGTGTCTTATGTGATGATGGTGGTGGGCATGATTGGTGATTCCCATGCTAAATGATTGGATCATGATTGGTTCTTGGGATTAGGTTAATCTCCCTACAGGTCCAAGGGAGACAGATAGACAGCCATAAGACTGACTGAATCACTCGCTACAACAGTTCAACTCAGGTTGTGCATAAATAAATACTTCTTTCCACGTCCATTATGCCTGCCTTCACTAGCACTACGCTCACATCTCTGGCCAAGTTCATAAAGGGAAGACAACTCCTGCCTGCCTGCCTGCCTAGAGCTATCCACACTGCTGATTCTGTCTTGGTCTATCCTGATGCTATTGATGTCTCTGCCCTACTCGGACATATCACTAGCTTCCTGGTCGCTATGGTAACATGGTGCTATGGTAACCATAATTGTCGTGGGAACACTATGCCTGATTTATGTCTGCCTGCCTGTCTTACGCTGCTGCTAACCCTGAACCTGTCTGTTACAATCAAATAATGCAAAAGGTGAGAATAGTATTCTAAGCACTTGAGTCAAAATCTACAAACAATGAATATTATACTGCATATTGCTATTAGACATTCCTTTCTGTTAGAACCATTACAAGTATAACACCACTACTTAAACTTATAGCCAATACTCTGATATAAGCAGTTTTCTTGGTGCATTTAATCTTTACCTTAATCATAAGTTATATTGTAGATTGATAGTTAATGTTCATTGGATATTAACTTGATATTGACTGCCTAACCTTTATATGTGAGGATGAATGTAATGTCAAGTTGACAAGGAGCACTTACATAGAGATGAGATGAATCAATGGAAGGTTTATCGTCTGTTGTAGCCACCGCCACCTCCAAAGTTTCCGCCTCCATAGCCACCGCCGCCACCACCACCGCTGCCGTAACCTCCTAGAAAGGGAAATATACTAACTTTAAAAAATTGTCCTGTTTCAGCTTAAAGCATGGGACCCATTACACATCTTTTCATTCAAGTTAAAAATTAACTAAGTTCAGGAATGAATTAATAAGCAAGATTTTTAGAAGCTCCGAGAGTCATACTATAGGGTGTTTGTTTGAAAAGCTTTTAAATTCCATACATTGTTATGTAAATCAGATGAATCCTTTCTAAGGAGTTATTAAAGAATTCTACATCAAACTATCTTTCAAACAATGCGTACCTCCATAAGGCCCTCCAGATGACCTCTGGTTATAGCCTCCACCACCGCCGCCTCCCCGCATGGGACCACCTCCATATCCTTCTCCGTATCCAGATCCAAAGTTGCTACCACCCTGGTTCCAGCCCCCACCTTGGTTACCACCTCCGTATCCACCACCGCCGTATCCACCATCATAGTTGTTGCCACCCTGGTTCCATCCTCCTCCACCTCCTTGGTTGCCATAGCCACCACCATATCCACCTGGAGATGAACAGAAGATCTATATTAAGAATAGTTTCTTCATTTGTTTTACACTGTATCTTTTTATTTTGAAAATTAAAACTGCAAAAGCGCTGAGGATGAAAAAATGTTGAACATGCATCTTTAGTTTCTGTTACTGAAAAGTCTACAGATACCCTTTTACTTAAATACATCCAAATTAGTAGTCTCTGGCAATAAAAAAACTTGATATGTTTAGATAATATATGGAAAGCAAGTAACAGTATTTTATTCAACACATTAGGTACTAACAACAGATTTATCCATGAATGTAAAAAGATTTTTGCAGGTAGTAGAGGAGAGAGAAGTTGATAGAACATAACTGACAGATTATTCTTAACAGGACTAAGGTAAGTGGTACATTATCCAAGTTATCAAGAAACATTTCCATTTGGGTGAAGAACAATAAACAGTGGAAGGTTTTCTTTAGCACAGCAATCTGAAGGTAAGGTTGAGTCTAGTTCTACTACAGGCATGTACACAGCGAATGTACCAACCTTGAGGCCCCCTAGAACCCCAGTTATTACCACGCGGACCCATGGGACCTGGCCCTGAAAGTTGCAACAAACTCTTCAGTCAGAACTAGAGCTTTGCTTAGACAGAAGTCTGAACTAAACTATGACCAGCCTTACACTAACTACAGTACTTTACACTTCCGAGCATGATCTCACTACAATATCTTAATTGAGTGTTCAAACAAATGCCAAGATTCTGAACCTGTATCTGACAAATAAATTACTGTCAACACTTTATTTCAAACTAAACTAGAGATCCAACCTACTTAGAATTTCACACTGCATCTATCCAAAATGAATAGTACCGCATGAAGAGTTTACATTGGAGCTTATCAATATCCCGTTCCATCTCCGCTAAATAACAAAAAACTCTTGAAGGATCTTCGACATTTCATAAGACTGAGAGTCATTTAGAAGCATAACAAGAGTATAATAACATTAATATATTAAAAAATCTTACCTTGGTTATATCCACCATCACCGCCTCCGTATCCACCACCTCCATAGCCACCGCCACCACCACCATATCCACCGCCTCCGCGGTTACCTCCCCTGCCGCCACGGTTACCCTGTTCCTGTTGTTCCTTGCTCAGGGCTTTCTTGACTTCCACCTCCTTTCCCTTGATATTGTGTCGTTTCTTCACTGTAGGGGGAACAACCATAAGCATAAATGAAGGGGGACGACACTTTCAATTAGTTTCGGTACCGTTGACAGAATGCCTTTGTTTTACAAGGACGCCATTAAAGATGTTCATTGAACCAAACCAATGTGGCTACCTGGCAAAGCAGTCACTTATTACTAACACTCATAGAGACTTTGTGATACTTACAAACACACTTGTCAACACTGTCGTGGTCTTCAAATGAAATGAAAGCAAAGCCTCGGAGCTTCTGTGTCTGTTTGTCTGTGATGATGTCGACCGAGTTGATTACTCCAAACTCTGAGAAGCATTCCCGCAGATCATCCTCTTCCATGTCATCCTTGATTCCACCCACAAACATCTTCTTCACAGACTGTTGGGACTCACTACGGCCACCAGAGTCACGCTGCGGGAAAAAAAGTCACTCAAATAACTCTAGCTGTTTGCACATTTGAAATTCTAAATATATTTCATGACTAGAAGACACAACAGAATGGAATTAAGGAAATAAATTTTTTGTTGTGTATTGAGTTTGTTCCTCCCATTTTATCAGTTCTCGAGTATTCATTTGATTACAACCCATTCGTTGAGTTAATCCTATGGTGTAACAATGTAACTGATGTAACCATTTACAAGAATCATTGTTGGAGTTTGATAGCTTGCTTGCTATAAGTTTACCTGTTCAAACTGACTACACACCTCTCTTGGCATAGCTCTCTTGGACTCCACCTCTCGTCCATCGATCTTGTGTGGTCTAGAATTCTGGGCGTCATCAACCATGGCAGCCTCTTTGTAGGTGATGAAGCCAAACCCCCTTGATCTGCAAGTCAAACAGATCTTAAAATATGTATCTACAAATTTGCTGCACAGAAAAAATACAAATACTCATTACCATGTCATTTTTCTGTGTGAATATACTGAATATATATCATATAGTATTAGTAATATTCTCAAATATATTTAGTATTAAGGTAGAACAGGCTTTTAACTTGAATCAAAAACTCAATGGTTAACTCTTGTGCCCTGATCGAGGTTAGTAAATATATCATACTGTCTGAAAACCTTATGGAACCTTATCTTAAAGTTTTCCAAATCCCACAAGTGAAATCTCTAACAATTAATGCCTTTATGTCCAGAGGATACAGCAGCTTATCTAAAATGCCTAATCCCATCATTGAGTTTAAAAGCCAGCTTTCTGAAGATGCATTGTTCATTCAAATACAGGATTATCAGTTGATCGAGACTAAGAAACTGGGATCTGATGTCTGATTAAATAAGTAAATTATAACTTGTACAAGACTCAGATTCTGGGATTACATTGATTTTACTAAGTTTGAGATTATAATGCCTACCTCTTTGTCTCAGGATCCCTCATGACGACACAGTCTACAATTTCTCCCCATTGTTCAAAATGTGACTTCAAACTCTCCTCTGTTGTGTCATAACTCAGACCGCCAATGAAGAGTTTACGGAACTGTTCATGTTCTGGATCCTTTGGGGTCCAGGTGCCTCCTCCGCGGCCACCACCACGACCCCTTCCTCCTCCATATCCTCCTCCACCGTACTGCAAAGTAAGATTCTTTTTTATCAATATCAAATTACATGTGCTTTTTTGCTTAAATTAAGGTCATAGTAAAAAGTCTAAGACTAAGCTAGGGGATTTAATCAACATCCTGGTTTTCAGCAGATAAACCAGTGATGGTTACCATTCATCCTTTTCTCCTTTTTATCATTACCGAGTTAGATCAGTATTATTATTGTATGGTAGAATCATGTACCGTCCTTGCAGAAAAAGCATTTTACTTAACAGTATTAGAATCAACTCTATTACAATGAAAACATACATACACAATTTCAACTGTTTCTTGTTCAAAAGGAAGAAACTTGAAACGTTATAATTCTTTGAGAAAATAATTGTTTTCTTCTTTGTTCAGTAACAAGTTAAATTCGCTTTTTCCGCAGTCTCTAGACATGAAGTACCAACACTAAACTAGCCACATCTTTTTAAAAAGTTCATACCAAAAAAGGGTGTGGCACAGGCAACCACGTGAGTAGAATTTTCTATTTTTTTTAATTTGAACAATTGAAACTTCATAGAATTTTTTCACTAAACATGAAATAGTATCATTAAGGTGTTGATCATTTCAAATTGAATACTCTACGTTTACTCATTGCTTCAACTAAAACTGATCGCACTAACTAAACAAATGAAACAAAGGCAGGTCAAGGCATGTCTGCGTTGGGCTTCGAGACCTCATTATAAACCCCTCTAAAAAATGAAAAAATTGATCATTTCCATGAAATTTTCAACCGAAAATAAATATGCAAATAGGTAATAGTTTTATCTAACGAATTAAGTAGAATAAATCTGCATAAATTTAAAGGAGTACTTACCATAGGCATTTTCTTCTCTTGGTATGTTCAACGAATGCTCAAGCTGAAATGACGCCGTGGACAAAGAACCCGGCCTACTTATAATGCAGCGCATGCGTAGTCCCTAAAATGACGTCATTTATCAATCCTCGGATGTTTCCGTTAAGTTCGGTTGCCTCCGGCTATCTCCGGAACACGCACCTGCTAAACCCTGCTTTTACGAATGAAAATAATAAGATTTGATGAACTCCTTTTGCAAATGAAATTATAATATCTTCAGCGTTTCATTTACGAATACGAATATGAATAATTCTTCTATTCTAAAATGAAATTAACTACGATCCTGTTTTCAAGACAAAGCTAATTTCTGGTTATCAACTATATATAGTCGAATGTGAACCTTTCGGAGAAAACATTTCCTCTATACCAAAGACGAATTATGTACGCCTTTTTTCTTATATACCAACTGTTAAGAAATAGCAAAGTCACGCTATTATTGCAACAAAACTTATATTTTGAATTACTAAATGATGCCCTTCAACTAGCGGATATTATTTTTGCAACATTTTTTTAGATGTATATATTATGTAGAATGTACCGTACGCGGTTAGTTAATTTTGTTTTGAAACATTTTTAAAAAATTATCTGATCGTGACCGCTAGGAACAGAATATGGCTACAACTTCAATATTATCAGAAATTGAATTAGTTTAGTATTTTATTCCAGACCAATAAATATTCAAAGAAAGGAGCTCTTCTTTATGAGAAAAATTTATATTTTATATTTTTCTCTGTTTCCGACAGTATAACTGCCATAAAATGAGAGATTTTGGCTGTTGGTATCAATTACAAAAGCATAGTCCCAAGACAAAGGGATGGCTATTTGGCCAGAAGGCATATTGACCTGACCACTGGTGCGTGACGGCTTTGGCCGGACAAAGGCAAGTGCTACTGGAGACTGACCAATCACCGCAGGCACTAACATGCCAAGAGCTATGTGCTTTGTTCGCGTCTAGTGGAATTAACGTCAAATTATGTAACAACAAATGTGAAGTCGGCAAGTTCGTTTGATAATCGCAAGTGTCAAATGCCATCAACAGGTTCATGAATTCCTTAATTACTTTATATGAAACAAATGTTTATTGCATAAGCGCAGATGCCAAAATGGCATACATCTTTTTAAAAAATCATTTCCTGGTTGTTTTTTTAGTCATTATAGTGCGTGTCCAAAATCTTATCTATGAATGTTTGAATAATTTATATTTTAGAAATGAGTTGATTTTGAACAAAATCATTCGGGGCTATTAACATTAATTAACATACTTTCCATCTTATTTCCGAAGATTAAACTGTATTGAATTGTGTACATTAAAATAACTATGTTTGAGACACTGTTCTTTGCTCCTTTGGCTTGACAAAAGAGTCATCAATATTTTTTTGGATGTACGTTAATTATATCCGTGATTGATTCTGAATAACGATATATGAAGTATTAAACTCTTTTGATCGCTTTCTGCATGCTTCACAATAATACATGAGGAATAATTTCTCCGCATTATCAAACACAAAATGAATAAATGGATAAAACTTGTATACTGAATCCTGAGATTGATATATATGCTGCATCTACATGGACATTTTTCGCTAAAAACAGGGGTTTTAAATATTTGCTGCCTGAATGAAAACATATTTTGAGACGTTGTCTTAAAAATTAGGGTATTTTTCGCTAGCAGTCGATGCTATTTTTTAAGTAAGATTATTGCATATGACATTACTTTTTGCATAAAGTAGAAGTAAACAATGTAACAAAGTAAATGTAAGTAAAGGATAATCGTGAAAAATTTCACAGTCAAATTAGCTTAAAGATAAATTCCCAAACGAATGTGCATCACTTCCTGAGATATCAAGAGCACTCAATTCTCTCATCAGGTGGAGGAAGAATGACCCGAAACACTCACAAGAAAAATAAATTCTTGTTTCGACTTCATCTTGGCGTCTTAGTATTCCGTGTATTGGTATCGTATCGTTCTGAATGAATGTGAGCTATCAATAATATATTAACTATACATTGCATTATGATATCAAACATTCCCTTCAGTTTTGAAAAACGCATGGGATACTCACGCTTATTCTATTTACAGACCAGTTGTTTAGCAAATGTTTTTGATTGCTGTTTTTTTTTAAATATTTGTAGAATGACATAACGACAACAATATTTTTACTTTTTTTTCAAATTGACAATATAAGCATAACCGTTTCTTTACAGAAAGAGTTATTTAAAAACAGAGACAGCAAGTTTTTATTACAAATGGGTATCAGTCTGACTCTCGGCGCCGTATTAGGCCCTTTATTATTTTTCATTTTAAATTCTTTTTCCTTAATTATGATTGCAATATTTGCTTACCGTTATTCGCTGACATATCACTTTACATTACTGTTCTACCATCTTAATTATACTGCTAGTTATGTTAGAAACGACTTACCATTTTCTTTTATTTGGTCAAGGAATTAATATGTTTTTAGTTCCATCTAAACGGAAAGTAATACGATTGTCGTAAACATCATCTCAAATTTCCAGATGTTTATTTGAATAACGTCAAATATAAGTTTATCGTCATAAACATTTGGCTTGATAAAGTAGATAAACTGTATGACATAAACACATCACATGGTTAAAGTGACACAGAGAATGTTTCATGAATTTTGTATGTAACTTAAATAGAGCCAATATATCATATGACGCGTATCTAAAATTGCATCTGTATCTCTTAAATGCAAATCATGACATTTTCTTGTTTTCAATTGTAAATAAAAAATGGCCATAAAAATGTTAAGAACTCGAAATTCAGCGTCCCATTTACATGTATATTAGTTAAATGACCTACGAAGCAATACCGACCTATATTTCTCGGGGTGTCTGCTATGAATAAGTTTCTAAAATTCGTTTGAGTTATTGAGGCTCGCTATTTTCCGGTTTTCGACAATAAGCATAAACCTTTTTCCTGCTATCCTCACTATGATAACTGATAATTATTGAGTTGTTACCTTCAGAACCAACCACTTCTTGTCAATGAAATAATACCATTAATAACGTTTGACATATTTGACCCCAATAACATACTCTGTAAAACTTTATTTATTTTGGGTCCCCGAATTACAGATCAACACGTAAAATCTTATATACTACTCATAAACAATATATTTTACCCCTCTTGGACTATCGTTCCCCTCTTGATACAGCTGTAGCGAAGAAAAACGAAAGATTACGATTTGATGCCCAACAAGAGAAGTATATTAGAATAAACGTCTTCGCCTAAATTTATTAGTTCTGGTATCGTACTTGTTATGAGAAATTAAATTTTGAAACTATTTTCTTTACCATTGCATGAAAGACGATATATTCAATATATATCTGTTGCACAAAGTTATAACTGAAACCCCCAGTGTACTTGCAACAACTGACCCCTCTTAATGGACAAAACAATAACTGTATTTTTAATTCGTAATGACTATACCGAAGATCTTTGTTATGCTCTATCGTTTATACCTGATGTAATTAAGATATGCTTTGCCACAACCCACCAGCTGTTTCTAATCGCCATGAATGTAAACGTTTCATACCAGCCCGTAAATAAATCTTTTCGGTTTTGGTAGATAATGTTAAATACCGTATTTCCTCTAATAAGCGCCGGGCCTCTGATAGGCGCCGTTAATGTAATGAAAACAATCATATTCATTTGTATCAAGTATATTAATTTAATAGGATTTTCTCGTCCAATCATGAATTTGTATATGGCTGCTTGATACTTCAGTTTGAATCAAATATCGATTGGAGAAATAGGTGCCGGGGGATAGAGGGGTGTTATTAGAGGAAATACGGTAGTTAATCGTTACTCTGGGCTAACGACTTAAATTCCTTAAGGTTTGATCTCACAACACAACACAAATGGCCTCTTCTAGCAGTCAATTAATTAATTGACAATATTCATGATTTGTTCCTTTCAATTGTATGATGAATTATCACTCATTCCAATCAACATACGTTTGACATACATTCAATGTTATGTGGCAATTCTAATACTGAAATTCATTATTTCACTTAAGTTACAAGGGTGATTTTGGGTGTATCGTCGTTTTGAAGAGTATTTCATTTATAGAACGGCTGTAAGAATTGTTGAAGGGAGAAAGCCCGCAACACAATTCTGGCTATGACTTGCGGTAAAATCTGCAAACATTGGCTGGAAGTAGCGAACTATGGGTGATACTGTGTTAAAATTAAGGGTAGCTTTGCACCAAAAACAGTTCGCTAATGCACAAAAATTTGCCGAGCCCCTGACGAGACCCGAAACCATTGATCCGAGGCCGAACGCGCCATCCCAGCGGTATTTGCCCCTGCAAGCCCGCCCGGGTGTTCTTTACAAAAGACTAAAAGTGCACAGTGCCTATTCGAATAAAGTTTAGCTTTCCTGACACATACGGAAATAAGCTTAGGATTTATAATGATAACTTAAATAGGCATTGCTGATTGCAAAAGTAACTTTGATTGCATCCAATCAGGCTTCAATAATGAGCGACACACGTGAATTTAAAGGTGTACAATATGTTGATAAAGCCATCATCCAACTTCGATCAAAATATGGTGACTGTGACATTCTAATAAGTGGGGATTTTAATGCCCGCACCGGTCAGCTTACTGATTATTCTATATCAGGATCACATGAGCATATCCCTGAACTGAATGATATTGACAATATTATTGACAACTTCGAAGTTCCACGTTCGACTCAAGACAAGGAAATAAACTCCTATGGGAAGGATCTGATTAATCTGTGTTGTTCACATGGGGTTCACATTCTGAACGGCAGATTTAACGATGACCCACATGGTGCTTTTACATGTTTCGTAAAAAAAAGTGCAAGTCTTGTTGATTATTCATTGTGCTCATCTGATTTATTTCCACGAATTGTGAACTTTAGTGTTATAACTAGATCGGAGTCGGATCATTTTCCTATCATGTGTACGTTAAAGTTAAATGATAATAACATATCATCAGATTCACCTACAGTATGTACTAACACTGCTCCTATCAGAAGACTAGTATGGCGTCCAGAACGTGCAGAGGCTTTTCATGACAGATTGAGTGAGGAATTAAGTCATATCCCTATCGAGGATTTCAAGGACACAGCAGACCAGAGTCCCTCTCTTGCTGCCCGTAAATTGATAAAGTGCATAGAGTCATCAGCTGGAAGCTGTGGTATGACACCCTGTGTTAATAGTAACTCTGTTAACAGTCACATTAGTGCAGTATGGTTTGACAAAGACTGTGAAAACTTAAAACGTGAAAAATATCACCTCTTGGACAGATTCAGAACAACGGGTGACTTTGGCTATATATCATTATTCCATACTGCTCGAAACAAATTTAGAGAGTTATGTCGTCACCGGAAAGAACTTTACTACTCAAATGTTACCAGTGACTTGCTTGTGAAGTATCAAAGCAATAATGCAAGATCCTTTTGGACTTATGTTAAAACCTTTAATAAGAATTTTATGTGTACTTCCCCATCCATTGATTGTTCGTCGTGGGTCGATTATTTTAAATCTGTTCTTAATATTGAATATGCAGTTATTGATGAAGAGTTTATCACGTTTGTCAAGGATTATATAAGTTGTCATGACGATAGGGCCTCTCTTTGTGCTGCGTGTAATGATGATGATGATGTTAATAATCTGTTAAACAGAGATTTTACTCAAGAGGAAATTGATAGAGCTGTACATGATCTCAAGTTGAGAAAAAGTTCTGGTCCTGATGGTGTACCACCTGAGGTATTTAAACATAATCATGATATTCTCTCTTCATATTTGCTTGTACTTTTCAATATTGTATTTAAATGTGGGAATTTTCCAGAGCAATGGTCTGAAAGTATAATTTTTCCTTTACATAAAAAGGGCAGCAAACATGATGTAAATAATTATAGAGGTTTGTCTCTGATGGATATTTGTGGTAAGTTGTTCACTGCTGTACTTAATAATCGTTTGAAGGATTTTGTTGAGTTTATGAATTTGTATCCGGAAAGTCAAGGTGGTTTTCGTAAAGGATATTCAACGGTGGACAATATATTTACTTTACAAAGCATTGTTCAAAAGAATTTATCAAAATCAAAAGGGCGTTTTTATTGTTTATTTGTTGATTTTCGGAAGGCTTTCGATTCTATAAATAGAGATTTATTGTATTATGTTTTGTTAACCAATAACATTTACGATCGTATGTTTAAAATTATCAAGGATATAATTATATTCAAAAACAAAGGCTTGTGTTAAACTTTCTAAATCGTCAGTTTCAGACTACTTCGATTCTTTCAGTGGTGTGAGGCAGGGATGTATTTTGAGTCCTTTATTGTTTTCTTTGTTTATAAATCAGCTTCATGGTGAAATGGAGAAATCGGATAGAGGAATATTCTTATGTTCAGAGTTTATGGACTTATACCTGTTGTTGTATGCTGATGATCTTTGTTTATTTTCGGACAGTGTTGTTGGTTTGCAAAAGAAGATTAATTTGTTGGTTAAATTTTGTCACAAGTGGGGTTTGGTTGTTAATTTTGACAAAACAGAAGTAGTAGTTTTTAGGAATGGCGGTAAAGTTAGAACAAGTGAAGCTTGGTATTTTGAGGGAAACAGGTTGAAAATTTCATCTTACTATAATTACTTAGGGTTACTGTTTTCGAGTAGACTATCGTGGTCCAAGTCTGTTCAAAATCTTGTTAACAAAGCTTCTAAGGCTTTATTTTCAGTAAAATTACTTGGTTATAAACTTAAAAATATATCTCCATTGGTTCTCTTCAAAATTTTTGATGTTCAGATAAAACCTATTATATTATATGCTTCAGAAATATGGGGTTTTCAAAAATGGTTAATAGTTGAACAGTTTCATGTAAGATTTTGTAAGTCTTAGGTGTGAGTAATAAGAGCACTAGTGTTGCTATTCTGGCAGAATGCGGCAGGCATTATATTCATGTTGATTCATTGTTAAGAGTTATTAAATTTTGGCTGAAGTTGCTTGAAATGCCGACGGATCGGTATCCTTAACAGGCTTATCTTATGATGTATAATCTGGATAAAGTTGGTCTTAAAACTTGGATTTATCACGTGAGAACGGTTTTATTCACTTATGGTTTTGGTTTTGTGTGGGAGAATCAAGGTGTAGGTTTTAAGGATATTTTCCTCATTAATTTTGAAACAAGGATAAAGAATTGTTCTGTTCAATCAATAATGTCTGAGATAAATGAGTATTCAACATTACATTTATATTCTAAAATCAAAACTGAGTTTTGTTTGGAAAATTATCTTATAACCGTTAAATCTAAGGAGGCAAGGCGCAGGATTACGTTATTAAGTATTGGAGAGTTAGCCATTTATAAAAATATTGGTAGACGTGATGGTATTCCTCGCCAAAATCGCTACTGTAAAATGTGTAAATCCAATTATGTAGAGAACGAATTCCATTTTCTTTATAAATGTCCAGTATATGAAAATCTACGTCTTAAATACTTGGAAAATATACCTGTGTATATTAATGAAGATATTATGATCCATAACCTCCAAAATGGTAATTCTGCCTATTTAATGTCCATTTCAAACTATGTTAAAGATGCTTTAATTTTACGTAATTCATATAATAAATAGCAACTCTGAATATATGTACTATGTATAATTCTGTACGTGGGCCGCAGGCCTTTCTACTGAATAAATGATTGATTGAATCAGGCTTCATCTCACGACCGAGAAGTCTCGTATTACGAAAGAGGTTGTACAGGAACTTATGACGGAGAGCTCCATCTCTGTTGGGTGAGGTGAGGTGATGTGATTTGGGTTTTAATGCCGCTTTTAAGAGTATTTCACTTCTATCATGGCTGCTAGTAATACTGCGAGGAGAAAGACCGCAACACCATTGTGGCTATACACTGCGGTAAACCTTGGGGGTATCGGCTGGAACTAGCGAAGTATGGGTGGTACTGTGCTGAAAAATCCAGTGTAGCATTGCACCATAACCTTGCTGCTAAAAGAAAAATTGCCGAGCCCGTGGCGGGTTACGAAGCCGAACATGCTAACCACTGAGCTATCCTACCCCATCCCCAAGAATAATTATTCCATAAAAATTGATATTTGGAGATATTTTAAACATATGCATTAAATTTTCATATTCGGGAATTATGTTAAGCGACTGAGTTTGTTTGCCACTCCCTTTTTTCTGAAAAAGTTTGTTGAAATCAAAGCATACATTTATGTACATGAACCTAGTACCTTCTAGTGAATTGTGGAACTTAAAATCAAAGAGAACCGGTTGCAGAATCTTAAGACTTTACGAAATAACTTGTACACCGTTTTAAGAGAATTGTAGAATTTTCTGAGGTGATGCTTTTGAAGAGAATTAATCACACGAGCCTATATGTCACCTATAATGGATTTAATATTCATAAATTTTGCATAGTAACAAAGTATTTATGCTATTACAATAAATTGTCACTGTTCCATAACTTCTTTGACGAGGATATATCAACTGCCTCATAGTTTGGGTGCTTCTGTTCATCAATTAATAGTCAATTATCTGTAAATCCTTTAAATTTCAAAACTGACAATTTAATAAAATAATGTTCATCCTCTCCTACATAAAATTTTCAATCCTTGCACAATCCTGAACATCTGGGATGAAGTAAGACTTCCTTGGTAGGACCATCCTCTTTGTGAACCTTTTCAGCATTGTACTCGCAGCAAGATGTATATAAACCAACATCAAATTGTCTTCAATGAAATCTAGTGAGTGAGTTGGGGTTTAACACGGCTTTCAAGATTGTTTCACTTATATCGCGGCTGCTAGTAATATTGCAGGGAGAAAGCCCGCAACACCATTGAGGCTATGTATAGCGGTGAGACCTGCGAGCATCGGCTGGAACTAGCAAACCATGGATGGTACTGCGCTGAAATTCAGTGCAGCATTGCACCCAAACCTGACTGCGTGTAGAACAGTCCTCTACTGCAGACAAAGTTGCCGAGCCCCTGGCAGGATTCGAACCACGGACCTCTTAATCCGAAGCCGAATGCGCTATCCCGCCCCCTCAATGAAATCTAGACCACGTCCGAAGTCACTAATACGGAAATACTCCTCATGGAGTAAGCTGACCTCCGATTAGAAGGCTAGTGTAAATCTTAATTGCGTTTCATACTCTCACATGGTAAAAATCCTTAGTTGATCACCATAAGGTAAGGGCAGCAATGTTTCTTGCAGTTTGGCACTGAATTTGTAACCTGGTTAAAGCTCAGCCCAAAAAAACAGTTTTTTTTAATTGGAAATTGAAACTGATAACAGCCTGATGCGGTGTAAAGCAAAATTGGTTTAGAATTCATTCCCTTTGGAGGGGTTAGCAAGAGGAAAGTCTATGGATTAAAAAATATTCAATAAAAATATTCATATAAAGATGTCTCTAAATTTTGTTTCTAAATTTCATAATACAATTGAAACAATCTCTTGGTTCTTACGGCCTTCATAAATGCAGGTTTCACAATATCCTTAGATAATTTCAATCTGATGGCCTTTTCTGGAAAACACGCGTTGAAGGCGATTCCTGTAAATGAGCCACAAATTGTTTTACACTTATTGAAAGTGTCAACGAACGTATAATGAGCTTCGCTGCTTCTGAGCAAGCAGTTCAGACGTCAAAATAAAAATAAACTCAGGAAGTTGATTTGGATGGTATTTAATTCCGCGGAAAAATGATGGAACAAAACAATGATTATAACTAAAAGTGTGAGAGCTTGGTAAAAAGCCTGATGAATGACAATGTGGTAGATACATGATGACAATATGGTCAGAGCAGCAATGATGTAAATTCCCACTGCCCAGGTTCGTACAAAGGCTGCCAAGTCCTTGCTCCAGCAGCACTCAAAAACCGCTCACATGCGCACGTACGTGCATGTACATACGCTTGCTCGCTAGCTCCCTGTTGCCATGACGACGGCCTTGCTGGCGGCAGAGCCTGCTGCTTGGTCCCCGTCTCGTTGATAGACTGATAGAAAGATAGAAGATAGATCGCGAGCAAGGCCTTCTGGGTGTGACATAACCAACCAAGGTCGCAGCTCTCTTTGTTTCTCCGGAGGTGTGTTACAAAATATATCTCACAGAGGTAGGAAACACACCTACAGAACTAACACACTGACCTACTGTATTTGCCCGTTTGCCTGCCTTTTTGTTGAACCCGTCTGAAAAATCAAAATACTGAAATATTACTGATGCATGTTGTAAAACACATTGTTAAAAAAAATTTGATAAATTTAGATAAACATTTTCAATATATATTTTGCCAAAGAACAAAAATTAAATATAATTGGTGGTGCAATGAATGAGTGCAACAAGCAAAGTGAAAATGACTGATTTTGTGTGCCAGTTATAAAAAATACGAGAAGCCCTTTGTGATTTGAGATTCTATCTTAACTCTGCCAAAAAATGGGCCTAACAATATTCCAATGTGTTTGCAGGGCACCAATAATATACACCAAGTAGGGGTGTAAAGATACCAACCATAAATACATTACAATTGTCAGTTCTTAGATGGTGCATTATTGATATTAACAATGCATTGATAGAAAGGTAATCTACCAATAGTTTTAGGTGAGGAGATTTTAGGTTTAACGCCGCTTTCAAAAGTATTTCATTTATATCACAACAGCTAGTTATATTGCGAACACCATTGTTGCTATGCATTGCATTAAAACCTAGGAGCATCGGCTTGAAAAGGCAGACCATGGGTGGTACTTTGCTGAAATTCAGTGCAGTATTGCACCCAAACCTTACTGCGCATAGAACAGTTCTCTACTGCAGACAAAGTTGCTGAGCCCTTAGCAGGATTCAAACCCCAACTTCTTGATCCGAAGCCGAATGGACTAACCACTACGCTAACCCTCCACCTATAGTTTTAAATGTCTATTCTGTTTCCTTTTTAAGAATGATTGGAACTTACATTTGTTTCATTTGAATTTGAATTTCATTGGTTTAAGTTCAGATGTGAGATGTAGATTGTGCATCCTGTTTCTAAAATAGCAAAATTTTGTTGCATTGATATTTAAAATATAAAATAGTCAATTCTTATGAAAGCTTTGAGAATCACAGCTGATACATTTCTTTCTTGGATTCAAACCTATTGCAACTGCAATTGTAACAGTGGCTCAATAGAGTTTATTGCTATCACAATAGCAGTTTGCAATCGACTGTCACTGTTGTAAAAGTTAATAAGCGTCAACAGCCATGCCTAAGATTAAGGTCAGTAGTTGCCTCATTTAAGTAAAATCTAACCTCACTTAGAAGTCCAAAAGAGTACTCACCAGAGGATGGACATCCTGTTCTTCGTTTAGTATTTGTTACCCCCATAACCGCCCCGTCCGTAACCGCCGCTGTTGTAGCCTCCTCGAACAGAAGAACAAACACTCACAATGGAGCACATCACACATGTCTCTTTAACTTTCAATAATTAGTAAAATAGTAACAGCAGGTTATGAAATTGAACTTGTTCGGTAGCCAAGCCAGAGGCTAATTTTGATGCTAAGATAGCTAAACAAATTTTTCTACTGCAAGGACTACTACTTTGCACATACTAAAATGGCTTGTGGTTCGAAAGTCATTTTTCTCCATGCAGAATTCGTAATATCATGTAAAAAACATTCACAAAATATCCAATCTCATGACTTTCAAAACAAAACAAAACAACTCAGTAAAAGTTATTTTGCATTTTAAGAAAAATACTAGCGGTTTCTTCAATATAAGATGAATTTGTAGGCTTATCTTCCAAACTGATCACATTTTAATTTGACAAACTATTAGTATTATAAGAGCATAAACATATGCAATATATATTCTGTTAAGTTAGAGCACTTGTTAAGATAATGACAGTTCTGAAATTTTCAGAAGGATGCAAGATCAATTACATTCATATTTTTGTAGCTGTTATAAGACAAGATTTTCTTGATAACAACTTCTATATTGTGATATGACATGATTTTCTTGATAACAACTTCTATATTGTGATATGACATGATTTTCTTGATAACAACTTCTATATTGTGATATGACATGATTTTTTTAAGGATATTCTAATTAATCCCACCTGATGGAGTTATTTACTACAAAACATTATTTTCACAAAAAGGCAGTTATCCAGAAAATCTTACTGTTCTTTTGTATGCCACATCTAAATATCCTTCAATATTGAACTATAATAATATTCGTATATATGTGTTCTTCCTTGGAGTAGTCCTTGGGAAATTTACCCACCTTTAAATCTGATCACCTGGGAACAACACTAGTTTACATGCAAAATTATTCTTTTGACAATCAACCACACACTCCCTCAGCTTACCTCCCTTGACGGATCCTCCCCCGTAGCTGTCTCCATATCCAGAGCCGTATCCACTGCCACCGCCCCAGCCACCCTGGTTCCCGTATCCGTATCCATCATATCCGCCCCCGTGACCCCAGTTGCCGCCAGCGTATCCCTGATTGTAACCACCGTATCCTGTTAACAAAAGAAAAGTTATATATCTTTATCTTGGTTCATGAAATATTGGAGATACACTGAATCAAATTCTACCAATTAATCAAGTTTTTTTTCATAGCAAATTACATTAACTTTTAATAAACATCTTGAATATTAGAGGAAATAAACAATCCTAATGTAAACAATAAATATATTTTTTCACATAACTAATCACAATTTGTATATTATCAGATTAGGTATGGTGATACCACAACTATGGTTTTTCATATAAAACGCTAAACATCAAATGGCTGTGAAGTTCATCTGTATTTTATGAGATATACATTACATTGGGTTGAAGACATGAAAGGATAGTAGTGGTGTTCCGATTAATCGAGTTCGGCGAGCATTGCTCGTTTGGGCCATTTGACCACATAATCGAGTAAGAAATCTGTGATCGAGTACAAACCGAGTACAAGCACGGAGTTACGTCCCTTTGCTCCCGAGTTATTGGGCAAAAGGATAGTAATGAATTACACAACATTATAATCTTAAAGTTTGCCCACACCAGATTTCAGCTTCCATTAGAAGTTAACAGAAATGTCATTTTAACTAACTTAAGCCATTCCTAATACTTTGGCAATTTATCCTGCAAACATTTGGGTAAATTTAAAGAAACTTATTTTATCAACCTACTATCTTCAGAAAGAAATTCTACATTGTGTAGTTGGTGATTGATCTGAAAATCGACTTTCCACCGGAGCCAATGCAATGACAAAATTTTAAGCATTTGCTCCATAAGTTACAAAGGAGTGCATATGTAGCATGTTCAAATTAAAGGTTTATCTATTAACTTTATCTAATTTCTTTATTGTAGCAGTACAAAGATAATCAGTTCACCAAAAAGTACCAAAAAGACCTATGATATGTAAATTCCTGCACCTCCTTCCTCTCAGCATTAATTTGAATTTGTCAATAACAAAACCAAACACTTGGTCAAAATTATTGAGAGATCAGTGAAGAAGGCTCAATATATATATATTTTTTAATAATTTCATCATTAATAAAGTACCTCCTGATCCATATCCATCATTGTAACCATCACCATATCCACCTCCTCCGTATCCGCCGTATCCTGCAATTGTACGTACCATGTTAGAAAGTATCTGATCGAGACTGGATGATCACAAGTTTAAATTGGGACAACTGTCATTGTCCATAGGACCATTAATTGAATTAACCAGGGCCTAGATTTTCGAAGCTCTTAGCACTAAAATAGTCGTAGGTACCATACATTAACGAAGGCTTACGACTATCTTAGCACTAAAAGAGTTCCGGAAATCTAGGCCCTGGTTCTTACAATTGTCAAACCAGTAAGGGTTTGAAAGATCTTATCTAAATTATTTCATATATTTGCATTTAGATTAATTTCGCGAATGAATGATTGATTTCTTACTATCAATACACCTGGCACAATCTTCAATTGCTTATTGTGTTCACTAAATGCTTTGATGGAAAACATAAAAATGGATTATTATAAGAAAAAAATCTCATTCTTAAAGGTGATAACGCTGTTAGTATTTATGTCAAACTGTCAAATCTCATTGCAATTAAAAAGTTGTGCATCGAAAGACTATATTCCTTAATTTAACTTCAATCAGACAAAAAAGATAAATCAACCAAAAAGGCAACAAAAGCGGTATCTATCTCTCTACCTTTATCTTGGTTACTTGGGCAATTTAGGTGGAAAGTGTTCAACACATCTTTAAACAAAACAAAGACAACGCACTTGCCTGGGAGGCGAGGGTCCACGACAAGAGCTACTCTAGCTAGTCTAAATTGATAAAAGCAAAAGGTTCCTACTTCTCTCACCCCCTCTTCCTCCTCCTCCCCTGCCGCCTCCGCGCCCCCCACGCATCCCCCATCCCATCTGCTGGTCCTTGTTTTGAGCCTTCTTCACTTCCACATCTTTCCCGTTCAGGGGATGCCTCTTCCGTACTGTTTGCAAAGGTAGAAACCATTATCATTAATAAATTTTCAATGTGGTCAATAACACTTAAACATTTAAATGGAAGTAGAAAACCTTTAGTCAACAGATTGCTGAAGTTACCTTTAAAACTACACTTTGCTTTATAGGAATGAAACAATTTAATTAACTTATTCAAACCACAGCTTTTTTACTTTCAGTTCTTTTACTAATTGCATCAGCATTATTTCGGTTTAAACTGTATACGATGTTATATTTAAACATTGATTAATGTAAAAAAAATATTTAAAAATTCCACAAGACTGTATCTTCAAAAAGAATTTTGTTTGTTATAGTTTGTCCTTTGAATTCTGGGGTTTTCTTTCTATACAATTTTTGGTCCTGTGCATTACATACACACAGCTTTAGTTTACCTACAATAAAAAATAAGCAACCAAAGCTTGATAATTAAGGTGTTTCCCTATGCAGAGATAAATCTACACATATAATCGCAGAGTCCTGGAAAACCCTAATATAAGGTCCCGTGAGACGAGCAGATTTAAGCGAGGCTCTCAATAAGTAAGGAATAGTACCAAGAAAACATAAGTCCCAGAGGTCCACAGCTTAAATTTTATGGGTCCCTTCCAAATATGAGTAGTTGATACAGGATCGGGGGTAAACTTTTCAGTAAAGACTTAAAACAATTATCACTTACACACTGCTTTGTCTACACAATCGTAGTCATCAAACTCAACAAATCCGAACCCCTTGAGCTTGCCGGTCTGTTTGTCTGCTATCAGGTTAACGCTTTCGATCTTGCCGAATTCTTTAAACACCTCTCGTACTTGCTCCTCTGTTGTGTCGTCCTTCAGCCCTCCGATAAACATCTTATTGACAGATATCTGGGTCTCTGGGTTTCCACTCTCCTGTAGAACAGAGATGTTAGGTTAAAGGAGTAACATAAAGTTCTTTCATCCTTATGACTTACAATATTTCACTGTTCACAAAACTTAACTTAAGAACAATCAAGGGGTTGTTCACAGGTAAATAGTTCTTATCTCACAATTAACCACATTGATAGGTAACATTTCATCTAGTTCCAGAATACATGTATGAAATGTATGTTTAAAAGGGAGGAATTGTTTTCCTTAAATTTATGGCCAATATCAAACCCTTTGCTAAATCACACATGATGTCTTGATTGTTTCTGGGACAGATACAATACCATGACAGGAATAACCATGGAGAAAACAGACAATAGCAAATAACCCCTCCTTTGCCTTTCAATAACTAGTGTATGGCTTACTTTCAGTCATTAAAAATTAACTTTCTGACCTGAACACATACCTGGTACTTTCTTTCAAAATGAACGGGTATGGTACATTACCCGAGTGTATATTGATAGGTATGCATTATCTGCACATTAGTTATAAATAAATATTGAATAATTGTGTGCTAGTGCCTTTATAAAAAAAGGATCCCATCCTACTTGGCAACAAACTTTATGATATATCAGTGAATGAAGGCTAGGCGATTTGATGTTTATTGAATGAATAAAATCCATTAATTCCTGCCCAAAATCACATCTGCCAATCATATCTAGATACATTAGGCTAGCAAGATACATCAGCTGTTCTTTATTGACTCTGTATACCAAAACTTGTGGGGGTAATAGGTGTTTAAATTGTTGAATAAACTATTTTGTACATGAGTAATTGAAACATATGAGGCTGGAATTAAGAGCTTGCAACCCTATTTGTTTGTTGAAGTTTTGTTTTAATGTTTAGAACAATGAATAATTCAGAGATACAAAAATTATTTCAATTCGAGTCGAGAGAGTTGTTTCCAGCCTTGCTCACTTTGTTCCCACATTATATCTGCTGCATACCACTAAATTTGGTCTTTGCTTTGACTGATGTTTCCTATTCCTCCAACATTGACCACCTGCGACGAACCAAGCCGTTTGCCTACCATACACCATTAGCCCAATCCAGATTACTTTGTTAAAATTGCAATTCCTGAATTTGAAAGAATGAGCGAGTTGAGATTTAATGTGTTCCTGAAGATTGGCCACAAAGGACTAGATTGTCACAATCTATTTGTCAGTTTCTACAAGTGGTACCTCTCTGGGCATGGCTCTCTTTGACTCGACTTCCCTTCCATCTATTTTGTGTGGACGGTGGGCTTGTGCATCATCAACCATTGCTGACTCTTTGTATGTGATAAAACCAAAGCCTCTTGATCTGAAACACATGCAAACAAATGACTTACACTAGAAAGCAGATAGCAACTTATTAGCAATCTTAATTATGAGTTGTTGGCTATTTCAGTCACTAACAACATTACTGCAAAAATAACTACTTCATTTTACGGGAAATTTGTGTTCAGTTTCTTGGCATGACAAACTCATAGGTTTAAGAGCAAGGTTTTTCACCTTGGCAAAATTATTCAGCCTTTAGCAATATTAAACATTTATAGTTTTCCATTTGTTGGACTTGTAAATAAAGCATTAAAAGAATACCCTCTTAATGACATTGCTGCTTTTGAGGTTGATTTGTTTACCTTTTTGTGGTAGGGTCTTTCATTATTATACAATCCACAACTTCACCCCATTGTTCAAAGTGCTTCTTTAGGCTTTCATCTGAAGTCTCATAACTCAGCCCACCAATAAATAGTTTTCTATAAGTTTCATGCTCAGGATCTCTAGGACCATAACTTGCTACCTTCCTAGGCTGGTACTGAAAATTAAGATTTTGAAGTTTTATTTATTGTAATTCTTAATGATATTCAAATACACATCAAGGTAATTCACAAACTGATCTTTACAATTTCCAATAATAAACTTACTTAAAATACATCAAAGTTTAAGATCTTATGTAAATTTTACTGATGTAGAATGTGTAAAACAATAAAATATATACCATGTTAATGATTGTTTCCTTAAAATCTAAGATGCATATATTTTCAGGCGGTCATTACGAAAATATTTGCCAAAAAACGCCTGCAGATTTGATGCAAAGCTAGTTGAGTGCAAATATTTTCTGTATCATCTTTACTAAATAACCAAACGAACCGATCTTGGGTACGTTGACTGCCTCGTAAAATCATAAATCGTAAGATCGGTGAAATTCAAACTTAAATCCGCTAAAAGGCAGTGGAAAGCATTGCTAATCATCGACCGTTACACCATGTATTGTTCGATTCGGACTGGTTTTATTCAAAGGGACCGCCATTGAAGTTCAGGTCATAACAGTTATATTGGCATCAAATCGACCAAGCCAGCTTTTAAAAGTACATAATTAGTATGCTTACACCATGCATTCTTTCGGTTGATACTCTATAATCTTCGTTATGGTAAAGAAGACACAAATTCGCTGCACCTTCCTCACAAACCACGCTTGTAACACGAAGAAAATGGCGGCTTAGAACACGTGCAAATACCCTACAAAGTGTTGGGATCGCACCGCTATCAAAAACAATTCTTAAACGCACATCAAGCTTATCTTTAACTCGTATGTCTGTCTTATTATTGTTCTAACTTACGGAATCATAACCATACGGCATTTTGGTGGTATTCGGCAGGCAAACAGGCAGTAGTAATTTGATCTCACAGATGATGCCGGTCTTCAAACCGGAAAGGTTATTACAAAAGAAGGATTCGCCTTTGTACAAATACGTGACGTGTCATAAATGAAACCGTAAATAACGACTTCATAAAATACGAATTTTAAATAACATCATTCCAAAACATAAAAGTATTTTAATGTTGACATAAAATAAGATCTCGTTTTCGGATCGTTCACGGTAAAGACAAAACTAATTTCATTCAGCCGGAGTAGAGTTTTGTAGGTAACCACATTAAAAGTCGTTAAATGTCGGTCGTTTCCGTCAAGGTGGGACGTGAAGGTTGACGAAATGGGCCACAGAGAGCAATGGACTACATTCAACCGTCGATGGTCACTTACTCAGAGTGATTTTGAATGAAAGCATTTGGACAATGCTTATTGATAAATCCGTTGTTATTCGGAGAAAATATTTCAATTTACATAATCTCTAAAGCCTAAAATAATTCATATGCCACAAAGTTCAATAACATTAGGCCAATAAATATTATTTACATTATAGGCTAATGACATGGTTTAACTTTTGGTTATATTTCACAGTAAAACTTATGAATGCAAAAGCTTTTAAACAGTGGTGCAATAAAAATCTCAATGAAGTTAACCATGAGAATTGTTCAACGTGTTAGATAGATTTTCATCGTTTTAAAAAAAAACTAAAAATTTTTTTTTACCGCTGCTTACGATGATTTAAAGTTGTTCACATAAAAATGGCCGCCAGTGGTTTTTGCTTGATTGTTCATTGTTTCCTTAAAGACTACGGATGATAGAGTGGAATACTGAGATGTTTTGATCCACTATAGATAATAAACTAATATCTATTAAGGGGAAATAAATCTTTCATTAAAAGGGTTACTGCCCATTATTACCTACGAACCATGTTTCCCTTTCACCTGACAAACTTTTAATTGAAATTCAATGAAGAAATCATCAGTCACCAAACCGATTCCATGAAATAAAATAAAAACTGTATCCAAAAGTAATGCTTATATGCAAGTTTTCCCTAAAAATCGATTTTATTCATTCGTGAAGAAACTGCGTTCTTGGTCAAACCTTCCCGCATACGCGCACCCAAGCCTTTAGAATATATAATCATGTAACAACCAAATTTTCTATGGTACTTGAAACTTCTCCCAATAAGGTTGGAACAACGTACAAATGATCGTGCATCTCGAAAATTGCATTTTTTGTTTGTTTTGAGTGTGACCGTAGCCGTATAAACAAATTGCCCATTCCTATGCGGAATTTGCATGACTTCAACTCTTAGATTGACTACTGTGAGATGTATCTATATTTTGATAGCACAAGACGTACGAGGGATAATTTCTATAACGCCTCTAATTTTATCTTTTAAAGGGGCAGTAGCAGGTCTCTTGAAAAAAATATTTCTTTGAATTTCCCCAAATATAAACATTAGTTTTTGCCAAATGTGTTATATCTAGCGGGTCAAATATCTCATTAATCGATCCGGTTATAAACAGTCATAGAAGAAATCATCCAGTATCAAGCGAAAGCTATTGACGGCCATTTTTGTGTGAACGCCTTTTTTTCAATTAAGGTTGTGAAATAGATCAGCATAGTTTAACTGATCGTATGTACGTTCGCTTTAGACCTGCATCTTTTGATTAAAAAACATGTTCTTGGAATTAATAAAATTTGTTTTCTTTTTCAAGAGATCACTTTATTTGTCAACAAAAAAGTGCTATTGTCCCTTCAACACCGCACGTAATAAGCAAACTATAAGGATATGTTTCATGACATTGTTGAAATATATGAACTTCTTTTAAGTACGATCGATTAAAAGTGAAATTAAGCCTGATTGATATATTCAATATCATTCCAAGCGCTGGACAAGACATGATTTCACTTTACCTACTCATTTCCCAACCGTTTTGAAAGGAAGCTTCACTATTTCATTCGAAAATATCAATTAACGGTGCACCCCCCCCCCCCCCCCCCCCCCCCCCCCCAATTACGGGCTAATTTAAGTCTTATACGACACTTTTCTGTGCTAAACATTTAGCTTTCTGCACAATACCTTGATGGTCCCTCCAGAAATCTTACGATGGTTTCAACTTCACGCCGAGGAGGGTGGTGCACTCACAAAACGAATTTTGGAGCTCAACAGCAGGGTTTAAATCAGCTGTTAGTGGACCTTGGCGTGAGTTATGCCGTACAGGGAAAGTTGTTTCCAACAGGCATTCCTAAACATCACCGAGAAGCGTTCTAAAGCTAATCTAATTGGTTTAGAAACTTTGATCCAAAATATGAAGGACTGGTGTCCCTTACAATTTTTACAAGCACGTTCTAAGTAATTTTAATACTGCAAAGGGTTACCATCAATACACAATTTGTCAAAACGTCGAAATTTTGCGTCCACTTTACATGAATGTTTGTTAATTTACCTACTAAACACTACCAATAAATATCAGATTCTGTCTTTGTGTCTTCTGTAGAAAAGTTACTAAAATGACGTTTGAGTCACTGGAGCGCCACTGTCCGGATTTGTATCACGTATAACAACTTAAACCTGTTTATTGTCTCTGAGGTGATAAGCCCGAAGATTATGATTTTCAGAAAGAACCGATGTTTCCCGATGAATTAACATCATTAATAAAGTTTGAAAAAATGACTCCAATAACATACTCCGTGTCCCTTTAAACAGACCCTTTCAAACTCTTCTTTACAGGGTGTAGAACTATCTAATCCATAAATTGCAGCGTGTCTGCAATTGATCATTCACGTCACACATTACCGACTTTATCGCTCTCTGTTAAAAGCTATCTTTCTAGTTTATGAAGTGGCGTGATTTTAAGTGCACAGTTCCGTATTTTCTTTTTAACATCCCGTTGGTATCAGCAAATACAATAATAACCTGTTTATGATGCATACTTTTATGTCATCATCTATAAACATTGGTCATGCTGTAAATATTTGAAGAAAGTGGCACCAGTGATCACAAATATTAAATATGAACAGCATATCATTTACGATGTTTAGGTAACACATATCTCTCGATATCACTAACTATCTGCTCTCAGGTAATCTACCTCGTAAGTTATTTAACGAATGTATACGTTACCAGGTTAAACCGTTGATTCGGTTAAGTAACAAGAATTTCATCCTTTATTCTCAGTGCAAAGACTAGGTAAAATAAACAGCTGCACACTTTCTAGTTACCAGGTCATAGCGTTGATTCTAAAAGATCGGAAGTATTTAATGCAACGTTGCATTAAATCTCCATGAGCTACGACATCGGACACACTAAAATTTTTCTTACAGCCAGAAGAGCGAAAACGGCAGTCACTATCTGAATCCTAAATGATGCTAATATTACAATTCAAGATCGGTTAAGTAACAAAAAATTCATAAACAATATTTTATCCTTTGTTCTCAGTGCAAAGTTTAGGTAAAATAAAAAGCTGCACACTTTCTAGTTCAGCCGTTTCCAGCTGTCCTCTATGATATCGTTTTCCTTTTTGTGCATAGCTGACCATAGATTTGTTAAAGCGCTATAAAGCCGACTTCGGTCGTTATATCATTTTCATTGTCGATTACAAGCCAATTGTCAAGAATAATAAGTATACCAATGCATCGACAGAAAGCTTAAGTGAGCGTCTTTATTCTCATATGCCTTAATAAGTTAACTTAATTTGGACTCAGTAATGCAATCGCCCGTGGTCTGTCTACACTTGAAGAATCTCGTCATCGAAGACTAATCTCATCAAAAATATAATATTAATGTTATCATTTTGAAATGCGTTTTCTGTTAACGATCATTTCAATTCATATCTAAACTTTTGAAAAACCTTCATAATATTGGCTATTATCTATGATAATCAGAGTCAGCTAAGAAGTCTTCACGCAAGGTTTTAGCTTTCTACACCAATTGCTTCTGGGGAAGATGAAAGGTTTTTAGGATGTGGCCCCTGTAGCCCTTATTACGTATAGATTAAAATACCCATCAGCTATGGACTCTTGTCAAAGGTCATTTGCGTATGGAGAAGGTAAAAATATGTTTTAAAGACTGGGTCACCAAATCTATAGATTATAACACCCACAAGATAATCAGCTATTCATAATGTTTCAGCTTTTTAGGCCTTTTGCTTCTGGAGATGAAAGTAAAAATATGTTTTAGGGTATAGCCCTTATTGGGGTTCAGAGAGTCAACAAATCTATAAATAAAATCCCCATTAGCCAAGGAGTAAATAAGGTCTCAGCCTTTAGACAATTTGCTTCTTGAGAAGATCAAGATAGGTTTTAAGGGTCCTTTGTGACCCTTATTATGGGTAACAGGGTCCCCAAGTCTGTAAATCAAAAACCTCTTTAGTCAAGGAGTCTGTATGGTAATGGTCTGGGCAAATGATAATTATAATATAATAATTGGTTCACCACCCTTTAGATGCAACCCTGCTATGTTTAGTAGTAGGATAAGGAGATTGATGGCTGGAGACTGAAAAGATTTGATCAACTGGTTTCTGAAAAATAGTCAAAAGAACATTTGAGGGTTGACACCATGTCAAAGTTTGGGGACAGGTATCAGGACCTAATCTACAAACTTGAGTCTCACTGTAAAAAAATAATATACTGAATTTTTTAAAAATCAGACTGTTTCAGAAAAACTTGTAAAAGATTTGAAGAATATTGACTACCAGGTCAAGGGGTTGGCAGTCTGACAGCTACATACCTTGGTAAAAATTAACTGCCAACCAAATTTTCAGGTTTGTTGGTACATCAGTTTTGGAGAAGTTGAAAATGTTAAAAGTTATGTACAACACTTGAACTGACATGTTTTAAGCCCTTCTGAACTTTGTTATGATAAAAATCCATTCTTTTGAGAAAGTGTCTAGCTATCAGGTTGTGTATTTTGGATCACACACTGGCTGCACCTGTGCTACAACTTCTACTTTATAGGGACGAGTCCATGGCGAGATTCAGATTCTGGCATCAATAAAAGCACCAAAAATATCAACAGCTTTTCCATTTAACCACCTATCCAAATTGTATGTTTTCATGGTCATCCTTAAAGAGGAAATAACAATAATCAAGGGTGTCATTTGATCAAGAAGTGCAGGCTTGCTGAAAAATATCATTTCAAGCTTATTCGTTTTGTATTGTGACAATAGAAAGGTATAAAGTTAAGATTGTGTATCAATTAGTTAAACAATGTGAACATTTATCCCAAATAAGTTGTCACAAGTTGATAGTGTTTGATCGGTTACGCAACTTTAATTAATGTAAATTTGACGTGAAATTTTGACTTCAGTGAATATATAAATCAGATTGTTTAAAGGCACTAGTGCACACTTTTACGGTTTAAATTGGCTATTTTAAGGTTTAAGAGGACTTATGCATTCACTTTCTATCGATGCAATGAAATACTTAAAATTCTTTACAATTGACCTGCAATCAACAATGAAAATATTTAGACAGCCGCTGTCGGCTTGGACATAATTATGGTTAGATGTGCACAAAAGGGTTAAATTATAGAGAGTTGAATGCAGCTGAACTAGTATTATGTGCAGCTGTTGAATTAACCTAAACTCTGAACTGAGAAGAAAGAATGAATTATGCTTTATGAAAGCAATGTTGTAAATAAATCGATTTAATAACACAGCATTAGCATTGTTATTAGAATGAACAAAGCGGCTGCCGTTTTCGCTTTTTTGATTATAAGCAAAATCTTAATATTTCCGACATTGTAGTTCAAGCAGATTTAAGTTACGTTGCATTAAATACTTCCAGTCTTTTAAAATCAACTTCACTACCTGAATACGTAAATTACGAGGTAGATCATTTGAGTGAGGATCTTGAATAATATCGAGAGATATGCAGTATTTGTGCATTCGTTGTGTTTACAAAATATTGGTGAGCACTAGTGCGTTTAATAAGGATGCGCGGTATTATCGGTACAGTCATCTTAAAATATCCAATATATCGTAGGTTTTAGAATGAACACCTTCCGTGTAAAATTGCAGCAAAACGTAACAAAACACCCTTTGATTATACTGAAAGTTCTAAAAAAATTGTGAACTTGCAAAGTTGAAAAAGCACAGACATGTTAAAAGTAGGAAACCAGTTGCTGAATTACCTCTTTACAAAACGACGTCTACTTGAGCATTGATTACTTTCCTAGTTGCTGTTTTTAGTCAAAAGAACATAGAAAAACTAGAATATGAAAAGTACCAATATATTGCAATACGCTATTCTGTATCGCAATATATTACGATATCGGAATGAGGACCGATACCTATCCTTAGCGTCTAAACAGATTTTTGTCGAAAACTAGTATTCATAACAAATATATCAGCTGAAGATGAAAATCTATCATCAAATATATCATATATGACGTGATGCAGACTCTCGTTGATTACAAGTTTATTTTTGTTCACAATAGAAGGCATGCATCTCTACTCTCTAGCCATCAAACTGAACGTGTATGCTTTGAAAGTGACAGTATCTTATTATTTTGTCTGCAGTTGTTGGCATATGCAAGCCAAGGGACATCTGGTTTTTGATAAAATCATGACTTAAAACTTCAGTTCACTATACTTTACCAAATTGCATTTAAATGGTTAAATTCCATTCAATTCAGACACTATTCATAACATTTGGCATATGTGACTCCTAACAACACCCAGCCTGTACAGCACTGGACTAAAGTCATAAAGAAATTCAAAACTGTACATACAAATTCAGTTTATTTGTTTTCTGTTCAACTTCAAATAATACAGCACTTGGTAGGAAGTTTTTCCAATTTGTAACAACAGACATTTCAACATGTAACCCACGCAGTTCTACAGAGTAATTGTCATCTTGCTGCACTCATATGCTGGGATTTTCATGTCCGCTGGCATACAGAGCAACAATTAAGTTATTCTAATGTAATCAAGATGTTCTAGCGGTGATGACTATTAAAGTGCTGCTGCTCCTGAGATGATTTCGATCAGCTCCTTGGTGATGACAGCCTGTCTGGTTCGGTTGAAGGTCAGCGTCAGTTTGTCAATCATTTCACCTGTAACACACAAGAAGTAGTTATCAAAGGGGGATGAATAAAATACCTTGTTGAAACTATGTCAACATTCAGCATTAAAAACACGACAATATTTGTGATAGCCAGTTTTGACAGAAGACATTTTGTGGAAAGAAAATGACACTGCATTACAAAACTGTCTTACAAGAATATGCATGTCCATTCATTGACAATGTCAATTTATCCATTCATTGAATAGTTATATTCTGTTTTGAAATGGTCTTTTAACAACAAAACGATTACAAAGTATTTTTTGTGAACAACTTTATTCTTTGAATATTGATTGAATTCTTTTTTTTACACCTGGAAACTATCTATAATTGCTTTTAGCCTTAAGAATTCTAACACTGAACTTGGCCCATGCGTTGAGCATGACTGATCATACTACTAATATTTTGGGAAAGGTGGCCTGTACTTACCTGCGTTCTTGCTAGCGGCGTCCATGGCAGTCATCCTGGAGCTCTGTTCGCTGCATGCACCCTCCTTCATCGCGTAGTAAAGGAGACTGGCGAGAGCAAACTCGTTGTAGGAGCGCACCACCTCCTCGTCCAGACTGTCGTACACGTTGAGCTTCTCTGACGCAGTGACCGTGTCCAGGGAGAAGATGGGCTGCTTTGTAGTCCTGTAGGACACCACACTCCTGTGGACAGATGTCATCAGTGTGAGGTCAGGTCATATCTTCATTTATACAGAGAAAGTATCACTGCAAATGCACTCGATAGGTGACGAAGTTGTCCCAAGAGAGGGCTTGCAGAATTTTACTTTACAAATATCCCAAATCTAAATGTTGCATCCCTAGAAGGGAATTCAATAGCTGGGTTGGGCTGAGCATACCTGAAGACATTGAAGAGCATACCTGAAGACATTGTAGAGCATAGTTCCATGGTCATATTTGTAACCAGTCTCCAGTATAGCATTGGCTATCAAAGTGGCATCAGCAAACACTGGGGGCTTCTTGCCGATGTCGTTAAAGGACAGCATGATGCTCTTTGGGAACTGTCTAGAGGTGTGAAACATAGGTGAGAAACGATTATTTCAAGAATCTAATCTTCAACAGGTAATAGGAAGTAGAGCATATGTACACAAGCTGCAGGAATAAACATATAATATTACATATAAAAAGGTTTTTAGCCTCCAGAAGTCATTAGATATTCATGTATCATATCATGAGAAGTATAATATTTTTTCTTATTCTTCTCTCTAAAAGTTAAGCCATCCTTAACTTCGCTAAATCAGTACACAGGACTACACAGATATACACTACTATTATACATCTAGAGATTATTGTCTTACAATATACAAGCTAAAATATTGGGCTTTGGGGGCTGTTTTGGATTACCAAAAAGTTCAATTTGAACGATGTCAACAGTAAACACAATGAAAAAACGCTTATCAAATTGACAATGGTCAATGTTCAATGAAAAATATTGAAATTTTTTAAAAGAACAATGATCATATTATGGTCAAGGAATTATGAATAGCAAGACAACAAAAACTGGTATTTTCTTTTAATGGAAACATTTCTCTTATTGTTGTACTTTTGGTCCAATATAATGTAGTATTAAGATTTATCAGAATTCAATACCAACAATCATCCTTAGGAAAAAATCATTTAAATATTGAATGAAAAATCACTAAAATATTGTTAAACTGCAGATTTGTTTCCAAGTATTTTAAGACGACCTGAAATTCAGGATTCATTTAATATTAGAAATGACAATCTATAATAATTGGCCATCACCAACAATAGATCTATCCTTATTTGCAAGTAAATTTATCAAAGATATCAAAACAAACCTTTGGAGCATGGCCTTTGCCTTGTCTCCAACACAGACAATCTTGGTGTCGATTCCAGATTTCTGTTCATTCATGGTTCCGCGGATTGACTTGACGATGTTGCTGTGGACACCTCCACAGAGGCCTCGATCAGATGACATAGCAATGATCATGTGATTTGGGCCATTTTCATCTTGTTCAATTTCCGCCTTTTCGTAGAAAGCTTAAAAACAAATAATCAAATGCTATTAGTTGAAAGTTGACAGTGTACGGAAAAAAAATAATTATGATTTCAATAAAGTTAAATAGCATGGATTAATATAGTAGAAAACTTGAAAATTGTTTAACTGTTTTCATCATCTTGGAAAGTGCATATGTATTTGATCGGGATATAATATCAAAACTGTCACATAATGTAAGAAAGAAGAAGTTTAATTTTCTTCGAGAATATATTTTAACCCCTTAACTCTAGGGTTCTTTTTACCTTTTGCTCCCATTCCGTATGGCCTCGCTGGACGGAGTTCTCTCTCAGCTCGGGAAAACTTGGCAGCAGACACCATCTTCATAGATTTTGTAATTTTTTGAATGTTGGTGACAGACTTCAGACGGACACGAACTGGAAGAAGGCAGAAGATGTCACTTAAAGACTGCCATAATGCATGTCGTATAACATTTTAATCATGTAAATGAATGCTGTAAATCATAGTCTATTTCTTTAATGTAATATAATTTTGGTTTCATTTATTGTCATAAAATTCTCTGAAATATTATATAGTTATATTTCTATTGGAAAGACTTTTTGTAGAGATACATACTGTCCTTTAAAGTCGCCATGCCTCTGACTTGCATGCTGAAAAGTAACAAGATGTATATAATATCATAAGTTTTACATTCTGCGTTACGTTTATCATCAAACTTGAAAATTAAGAGGCTGACATAGATACAATAGATTCTAGAATACAATGTCATATAAAGCATCTGTTAACAAATTAAAATTTCTTACTTGAATGAAAATTGTTATCAATAATAAATGAAAATACATGTTACTGTATATGAACTCATTTTCAGTCTTTATAGACTACTCAGCAAGTGAGATACTACATGCTTAGTTCAATAATTTTTTTACTTTTTTCTTGGTAAACTAAATAAATAGTAAAGGTGTTTATCAAGAATGAATCCAAGAATAGTGTAAGGAATTCCGGGCATTGTCCAGTAGTTCTTGAAACCATTTATAAAGAGTGGATTTGTTTTAAAAAATCATTAATAGTGATGTTTATTTCACTAGTTCATCACATTCAACTTGAAGACTACCAAATCAAGTTTTTGACAGAATGACCTTATTGTTTGTGTAATGATGATACTGATGAAATTTCCTTATTTGCTCCTAAATCTCAGAACTTTCGGAAAAGGTTAACGTCACCTTTTTTCTTTCTCACCATGATTCCTCAAATATTAGACTTAGAAGGATTTGAAAAATAGGGATGTAGTTCAGTTTGTAGTGCATCAGCTCATCATCCTGAAGGCAGGGGATTGTCTCCTACACCACATGTGTCATACTAGAAGAATTTAAAATATGGCAGATGTTGCTCCCTGCGTCACCGTCATTTTTTAAGGATTTAACATTGTTTGAACTGGCACTTCCCTATGGTTGACAGGTGTCAAGTTCACATAAAGAATTCTCAATTTACAATGTAATGAGGGTAAAAGAAAGTTATCATTATAGTATAAATGACTAGCAGATGCTGGGAAAGTTTAAGGTCAGGCCAAGACTAAATCAGTTACATGCTATTCAGTTCCAAAGTCATGAACTTGTTTCAGTACAGTCTTTGGACCATAGCAATTTCTAAAGAACTTCTTTGAATAAGTTTATTGTACAAAGATACACATAACTAAATACTTGAAGAATTTGATAATAAAATTTAATATAGAATTTCTTTTTGCAATTCAATGAACTGCCTACAAAAACAATGCATGAGAGCTCTAAATACCCATGACAGTTATTTTCGGACAGTGACTTTATTTCTACAGTTGATCTAGTGAATCATAATTTTCAATGAATTTATTTTTTGTCTGATCCTATTATTTTTTGTGCACAATTGTAGGGAATAACCTTGGCTAAAACTTAATTTGTTTTATTTTCATTTATCCAAGGTACAAGGTTGAGAATTGAAGCCATAAAGCCAAACTAAGGCATTACAAGGGATTGTTGATTGGTCTTATCAGAAATCAATTGTAAATGTGAAGATGTTCTATTCATACATAGTTTAGGGCGCTATCGCCTAAAATTTTACAAATTGCACAACAATATCTATGGAGATAATATCCACATATATAATATCAACAAATGATTTATGATAATACTTATCAACAATGCTTTGCAATGCCATAGCAAGACTTCTCACACTCAAATCGTCGATGAATGGCTTCACTTTTCATTGTTGTGTTTATGCGCTATGTACCAATAACATACATACATAAATTGAAATGTCCCCATGAAATTTGTTTCCACAAAAATATACTGGTAAATTTTAAGTCAAATTATGATCAAGATGAGACGATTTAAATTGGACTTCATAAGTTATACAATGATCCAACTAGAAGTTGTTACATGAACTTTTTTTTTTTTTTTTTAATTCCACATAAGATTAACATGTATGTCTTTGGAAATAACAGCATTGTCAGAATATAACTTGCACAGGTCTGTTGTTTACGAAATTTCATCTTCTACCAGTTTGTCGGTCTTGGATGCAAACCATACCAAATCGTTTCACCTTAATAATCATACAAAGTTTGTTTGCAAAGCAGTTCTTGTAAATTCACAAAATGTTTTTCAACCATTGATTTCTTTCTCCTTGAAGGGACTAAGTTGACAAGCCGATACTGGCCTAGCTAAGTTACTAAGTGATTGTTAAATTAAAATAATGTAAAAGATATACCAACACAGGTTAATTTGCAGGGACGCAAAGACATAGAATAACTTATTTAGGTTCATGTTAAACATAAAATAAGATGACCATTGCTTCCATAATATTTGGATTCCGAAGCAGTATTTCGGATCACCTTGAGACTGACTTTCATGTTGACCAACATGCCAACCTCGTCTTTACTATAACAATAACATTTATGCATAATATAACAAAATATCAATAAATTAGTGAACAAGAGAGTAAAAACTATAAATTTCAGTTGATATTGTAATGTCAATTGTGCAAAAACACACCATTGTGGCGAAATAAGAGGCACCGAGCGTGTTAAAATGGCTTCCATCTTGCCGGTCACCACAGCGAGGCTGAAACAAAGGGAAGTAACTCGCGAACACGTTGTAGATCTACAGCCCTCTAAGGATTGCCTGGTATGGGTCACAGTTTTGATGCAATGCTCTTTCTCAAATTCTGCGAAGGTTTTCTTCAACTCAGCCCGAAATATGCGCAACATATGATAAATTGTCTAATGTATTAATAAATAAATGTCTTGAAAAAAAACTTAGCCTAACTTCATTCAGTTAGGAGTATTGAAAATACTAGATTTTTTTCTAGTTGATGTCTCTACGTGCATTCTCTGGAAATTCTAGATAATACGTGTATTTAAAGAATAAAATATACATAACACGTACTTATTTTTGTGTAGGATATGGTCCGAAAGTTAGTTTGGCACAAGAGCCAAACCCGACTGCCAAACTAACGGAGACTTTGCATGAGGACAAAAAGTAATTACAAAATATAGTCGCAAGCGACGACAACAGGATTCAGCGCTGTAAAAGCACATTCAGTACAAACATAGTCATGTTAGCAATCAACCCTGAAAGATTCATGAAGATTGGCTCACTCATTAGTCCACAGCAGCATGTTTTATGTGACCAAGTCTCCTACCCAAACTGCGATTATTGCAAAGAAGTTGATAATGCGGAAAAAACCATGACACTTACGAAATCGTCATGATTTACTTTTTTGTTTGTAGTGTTATAACGCTTCTTTCAAAACAAGATACAAGTCTTTTAGTACATTTTGAAAAATTAGCCCATGTTAATTTTGAAAAAGGTATTTTTCCCGAATTTGATCGATTATTGTGAACGGAAATGACTGTTCGCGACCAATGTTTTTATTGATTTGTAAAGTGCCCTTAGTGGTTTCACATTCCTGAGAAAATGGTGCAGTTGTGAGTCTAACTTTTTGAGTTATCGCCCCTTGAACATGCTCACATGTGCTAAGTCGCCCGACTTCGAAGGGTTGCTGAGTAAAAAGTATTAAAGTTTGAGCAAAAATTTCACTAACTTTTTCTCCTCAGTACTTCAGCTACAACATATGTAACTTTCAGCTCTGAGATGCTAGTATCTTCGGAGGAGAAGATTCTCAAAGGTGCGTGGGGTCCGGAAATTTCAAAAAGTCAAAAAAAGTAATATGGCGGCGTAAGTATGCATGCTACGAAGTCGCCATGATTTACTTTTTTGCTCCAAATGTAATTGCCTATCGTTTAAAAAAAGTTTCAGGTCTCTAAGTGCATTTTGAAAAAACATCCCATGTTAATTTTTGAAAATTTGAGTGGTACTGTGCCTTTAACGCTTAATCCGATTAAGCCCAAAAGCTGATTAGAACCCCTTCTCATGAAGTTCTACCAGATTGCGTTTGGCTGTTGTAGCTTTAGCGGTTTGGGCTAAATCGTGTCCACAAAATCGGTGGGAAAAAAAAAATAAAACACGCCAATAACAATAAGGATTCAGCAAAATTGCTGAATCCTTAAATATCTTCGTACTATTGGAGATCGCTACTAGCATCCATATCTATGTTAAGTGTCAAACACATCAAATTCATTTAAAATCTTCCTATTTAGCTTTTAAGTAATCATTTTTTTCTTTTTCAACGTTTTAAGACAAAATATTTGCAACCTGTGTATAAGCTTTAATGATGTTTGATATTAGACCAAAACTATTGGAGGGTATCCTCACTTAATTATACTTGTTGGAGACAATGCAGGGGCCAGACAGATATAATGTTTACATATATTTGTTTTAATAAAAGGTTAAGTGAACGAGAGACGTGTTTAAACATAGGGGCTTCAATCATTGTACACGATATCAACAATCAAAGCGCCAATAAAATCATTAACACATTTCTGGAGATTCATGTTATGTATCTTTAAGTAAAGCTAGAGACAAATATTTTCAAAGATCGATAGTAACGGACGCATTAAATGAAATGAACAATGGTGATATTAATATAGAGCTTTTCATGTAATGAAAAGTTGAAATAACATTTGAGATTTTATCTTCTCTAAGACCATTGTAACGTGGACATTCCAGGCAGAAATGATATTCGTTTGTAACCACAGGAAGGATGCAGTTAAAGAACAAGCGATCATTTCGTTCAAGATCATGAAGTCTACCGCGTTCAATCACCACTTATGGCCGGAGCTTTAATTGTTTTTAATTACTAACAGCGATACGAAATACGTTGCTTGTGAAGAGTATGTAGAGGATGAAGAAAGAAGAAGAAGAAAATCATATATTTACACTCGTGGCTGCGCCACTCGTGAAAATATAAATTTCCACTTCACTCGATGAGATAAACATTGTATTGGACGAGAACTATTAAATATCCTCTATTTATCTTCTTGTTAAGAAACTCGTTTTGAAAAAACATGAAATATCGTCTTTCAATGACTGGTTTTCACTGTCAATGTCTAACTAGACCTGACAACTTTGACATTTCCAACATCCCGTTCAACTTTTCATTTTAAACAATTACGGGTTCAAACACATCCCATAAGTCTTTTGGCGTCCCTTTTCTGTAATATTTTGATAATTATGATATTTTTTGTCTCTGGAAATCAACGTATTCCAATATTATAATATATATATATATATATATATATATATATATGTAAGACTCGAATCCATGGCAGGCCTCAAATCTGTGGCGGATTTCCAAATCTATGGCAGATTTTCAAATGCCTGACATTTGTACCTTTTTTTGTATTTTTCGGCAATGATTAAACAAACCTTACGCTAGACAAACTTACCCTAAAATCCGTCGACATGAATCCAAGGGTTAAAAAAGATAGTCTTTTTATATCTTAGGGCTAAAAAAGACAGACTCTACGAGGGCTAAACAGATCCTACAAAGTAAACACAAATGATATGGCATAAAGCCGTAAATGTGTTATTTACATGTAAGGTATTGTTTAATGTATTTTCGTATTTGGGATATGGACTCGTATTATTTGGTCGTTATCCGTTTGCAATATCTCTCTGTGACTTCCCTCATTATTTCGCTAGCGACGCAATTTGGCCTTGCGACGAGAACAGTTAGCTATTATGACGTCATCGCACAATGACGTCACTTAGCATGACGTCATGAAATAGTCTAACAATCAAACAAGCCACAGATAAGGAAACCCGCCATAGATTAGAGACCCGCCACAGATTTGAGTCCTACATATATATATAATTTTGGTGAAAATCTACTCTATATCGTACATATCTACTTTATGTATTTGGAATGTTTGTTGGAAGACACAGAACCTGTTTAAAACAATGTAGTAGATATAATAATTTTGGATGATGCAACAAAGGATCATACGTTACAGCCATAAAGCAGCAATTGTACAATATCTACCATTCTCTCCCAACAGAGGTAGCTCCGTCATAAATTCATTTATGACGGAGCTACCTCTGTTGGGAGAGAATGAATATCTACCTGATCTCACGACCTTGCTGGTGGTTCTAAGTCACGTGACACACAAGTAAAAAGTATTCAGTTTAAAAATTTATTTATTTTACAAAACATTTCCACTCCTCACAACTTATTTTTTCATGAGGGCCATTGCCATGACGAACATTTTATACGAATATGTTCATGTATGGATAGAATGGAGAAGATAGGTATTGAAGATCGCAGCGTACGTCACTTTTGCTAATAACACCAGATTGGTTTATACGCTTATCTATTGCTCTTTGACTTTCCTATGTGCTACAGAAATCAGGTCCTAAAAATATTATTAGATTTTCGTTGCATTAAAAGCAACCTTAAAATGACATCAAACGTGTTCAGACTCCTCGATCAATGGAAATTGATGAAAATAAAGGCTATATAAACAGGAGCCAAAACTCGTATCCGATTAGCAATTCTTCAGCTTTAGATAATAAGCTGTTGGAAGTCTAATAAGGGGCGCACGTTTTTTAGATACAAAAATGATTTCGCGAGAGATAATGTAATAATGATGTACGATAATGATTGTTTCATAACAGAAGCGGTTTTAAAGCGAACGTAACATGATCGGTTAAGCAAAGGATTAAAAGGTGTTCATACAAAAATATCCGCCAATGGTTTTGGCTTTATACTTTATAATTTGTATGGATGATCAGTTTGAAAGAACAACGTAGCTAAACAATATATTTCATTTGCTAAAAACCAAATGGCATATACAAAAATGCATAATTAGCTATCAGCACTACAGGGTATTTGCTTTGATACATATTAGGCTATTGTAGTAACTTAGCGGATTCAAATTGCTGTTGTAGGTGGATGAACAAATCAACGAAACACATTAATACCTTAGCTTAAAAGTAGTTTTAACCGCATATGATATCCAAATTTTTTGGCGATGACCAAATGATTCTCGAAGGTATTTTGCAATATAATTTTGTTCTTTTACAAGAGGGTACAATGAATTATATATCTTAACAGCTTATTTCATGCAATCTGCATTCAGTTTTTTTGGTTGTACACTTTTTTATGAATGGATTGACATCTAAATTTAAGAATAAATAAAGTAACAAAACGTCATGTTTATAATTTTTATTGCAATATTTGTAGACTACGTTGTATCTACTTCGCTGTGATTTAAGGCTGCATTGCCTTCTCTTTGTTGAGTTGCTGGCGACAGAAAGAATTGAATAAGAAAGTTGAATTGTATAAAATAAGTGCAGAGTTATTATTTTCTTTATCTTTTGCAGAGTAACAACATTAAATGTCAGATAGTAAAGTCTGTTGAAATTATCATGCAACATAGTCTAAGAATAATAGCTTAAAAACAGATGAGTTTTGAGTTTTGATTTAAAAACAGTCAATGAGGGTGATGTTTTGATGATTTCGGGAAGAGGAGCAACATTACAAAAGGATTTAATTCGGAAACTATTGTGATTATATTTTTGTACACGGAGAAAAATAAACTTTTGTGAGCTTTGTACTGGTGAGCTATTTTGTGCCATCAGTATATAGAGAGAGGCTCTTAAATTTATAATACCATTTGGCGAAATTGTCTGTGCACATTTAAGTTTTTTAGGACTATTTTTTCCGGAGAAGAAGGCGCGAAGCCTCAGTGGCCCCTATCATAATCTATCATTCATTGGCCAAATAATCTTTCAACATCATATCAAATTTCTAGAGTGACTATGTAAAAAAAGCCTCAAGTTAATGGACGGACGGATTCCAGACTTCTTGACATCGATGACATTAGCCAATCGGGCTATTTGGCCTGAGGCGCTTATAAAGGCTGTAAAGAACATAAATTGTACTAACATCTGCAAATCTTATCTCTCTATCAATAAGCCGAAATTCAACTTTTTAAAAATTGAATTTGAATCGTGTTAATGACAAATCTAGACTTGCTATACAGGAAGTTTTTTTCCGACCAAGGTGAATTTAAGTCTACGGCTGTGGATATTTTTTGTTATTTTTATGATATTACGTTTTTATTTCGTTATCAAAAGTTATCAAAGGTGAAGTAACCTTAATGACCAGCTGGTTCAGCTCTTCGCCATCATGTCCATCAAGCTCTGAAACATAAACACCAAAACGCTCATTATTACACTGATGTCGTCTTTGGAAAATATTTTGTCATTTCTGTAAAAAGATTTCCTTTTATTTCATGTTTCTTTAAATATGCGGCACAAATTATATTTTCATTAAACCTTAACCAAAATTGATCACTTGGGGAATAAAGACAAAGACTTCTGGGTAGTTAGAAAGCATCTTGAAAACACTCCAATGTACGGTTTGTGTAAACACATGGAAACTTCTTTTAGATGATTGTCGAAGGCCTTCCCAGTGGAACACATACATCAATAAAACAAAATATTTACATCTAGCTACAATCAAGTTTCATTTTGATGTCCTGTTCTAGAGACTGTCCGATACTTTGCTTTTGAAATCCTGGTTTATGCATGACTCCTTTTCAATTAGTGCATTATATAAACACTCTCCACTTGTAACATATTATCTACAATAATTGATTACCACATATTATTTACAATAATTGATTACCAAGATTCCCTTGTCTTTTAAAGGCCAAATCGAAAACTGAAGAAAACTAAAAACAACTCAGGGACTTATAACATAAAATTCATTTAAAAATCACCAATGCTATTTTGTAAACCCCCCAGCATACCCCCATATTGGGTATGCTGTCACACCTACAAAGTGTTATTTTCCTATGGGAAAATCAAACGTGTTCTTTTTTGTCATTGTTTCTTCCAACAACAACAAAAGAAAATAATTCTTCCTTCATTGAAGTGATCACCATCCTATACTACCAGTGTATATCTATCCGCGAGGCCTCTACAACCCCCTGGTAGCCTCCACAAGAATGCCCACTTATTGTTCCGGCTGGCTAGTAATAGCTTTTACGAGCAGGAAGTGCTCACGAATATTCTCATTCGGGTATTTTCGGTATTGATAGGTTCTAGATCATGTCATTTGCTGGTTATTTGTAGGCATTACGAGGAATATCCAGGGAAGGCAATCAGGGTAATATAGGAATTAACCTCGAGGGGGTGGATTAGTGATAACCTACCCGAGAACATGTGAAGTATAGGTCCGAATCCCGTGGTTTCCACGAACTGAGTGAGATTGTCGTGCTCAGCTGCTTTCATCATGGTAACGAAGAGGTGTTCCAGTTCGTACGGGAAGTCTTCAGTCAGTTTGGTGATGAAATGGAGGTCATACATGGCAGAGAACAGACCATCGCTTCGCTTCTAAAATCATAATGGAGAATGTCTTCAATATGTCTTCCCCTTCTCATTCCTATATCAAGTATGAGTCGACACGAATAAAAGTAACAACTATTTGAAGATTGCCGGGGTGGGTATTTTCTTATATAAGGAACAGTTATAGTCAAGAAACAAGCGTAGCATTAATTGTAATACTTTTTCTTATAAACCGGTTATCATTCATACGAAAAAAAATATCTCGATGTCAAGTATGTGTTAGTATATAACTTGGCACTAATAAAAAAACCGTTTGAAGAGACTTTGAAAACACTCCCATTTCATAAGTGAATTCAAATAAGGATAGACATATGAACTTACCGTTTGTTGCTGGGGGTTCATGACGAGATGCTGAATCAGCAAAAACGAACACATAGCATGAGCGTACATTTTCCGATATTCCCCCGAGTAACATATTCAAAAATAGATTATCATAATCGTATGTCAATACTTTTACAAGCACAAAATTCAAATAAGATATTGCTACCAGACATTTCAGTCTTGCAAGAATATAAAAAATAGTTTTAAAATATCCCATTAACGGTACCTGGTATACATTCTTTCGACTGAGTGGAAAGGACATGAGTTTGACAAGAAAACCAGAACTCTTAAATGATTTTGGTTAAGAACTAATTGCCATAGTCGATTCACATCGTCTAATCGTCACTGATCGTATTCACAGGTATTGATGAACCAGCAAAATCTAACACAAAGCATGATAAGTTCACTAGAATAGAAATAATCGGTTTGAAAGGTTGACAGTATATGTTATGAAATTACATGTTAACAAAACTGACAATTTTTTTTTAGAAATAACAATCATGTTCGATTTTCTTAATCGATGTTAAACTCCTAGTTGTTCCTTTCCCTTGAATACTTATATATCTTAATTATTATTATTAAATATCTTAGATAGTTTCGATGTGAACATATATGCATAAATCAACATCAAATATAAGTGAATTTTATATAACATTTATGTAAGAAGGAGTTTTACTGCTCAGACAGCTAAGTATCAATGAAATAAAAACGATAGCTTTCAATAATTTTAGCTGCTAATGGCTGAAATATTGCCAAATAACTCACTCACTAATTACTTTTATACGTATCAAGGAACATTGATAAATACGGAGTAACATTATCATGTATGGAGACATTTCACTCACGGTACTCAAATACTCCTCGAAGTATATCCTGTCATCCGAGCTCAGTTCTGTACAGAGAATACAGTTAAGAATACAACAGACAAAACAATAATAAGAAGTGGTTCATTGAAATCAGAATATGGATCATCCTGCTAAATCACGCTCTCGCTCCTTCCTAATATCCTGATCTCTTTTAACCCCAAACCCTCGTATCGCTAGCTATGTAACCAGCCAACGAGACGACTCGCATTCAGCAACAGCGGCACAACCCGATTGGGAAAATCCGTTGAGTTCAAGCTGGTAGCTTCAAGCTCCATGATTAACGACATGTAATTGGCTAAAAAATATAGGCGAGCTTAGCCACGAATATCAAGCCGCCAACCATACGAGGGATTTGGTCTGAAAGAGATCATGGTATTAGGATGGAGCGCGAGAGCGGATTCATATACGCTGATTTTGCAGGATAAATATGGAAGATATCAAGTAAGTAACTTCAGACAACTAAACATAGCATAATTATCACCACACTGCTAAAGACGTTTTAATCTGAAACGGAGAGGACCTTTAAAATTATCTTCATTGATCTTCACCAATGATTGTAAAAATCCTAAAGAAGAAAACGGGGACGACAAAACACTTTCCTGAGAGTTTCACATACTTTCCATGTATTCTGTTAACAATCATAAATAAAACTCGTCTTCACTTAAAACTGGGAGGAAAAAATCCTTGAGATTCTAACACACCATTGTTGTATTATGGTGTGTTCGGAGAATTTCAAAAAATGATTCCATTCATAGTTTCCTTACTAAAACGCGATTAAAATTAACACTAATCTGCAAAAGGAGAGGAGCATGGCAGCTCATCTTGTACGCACCGTCGGCCAGTGTCAAGACGGTCGCTAGACCCCCTTTCCTGTGTATGAAGTCCGTCAGCTGAGTCGGGCCTTCTTCTGCCGCCATCACCATCTCCGCGTACAGGAGCTTATGTTCCGATGACAGGTGTTGAAATTGATCTCCCGCTTCTAGATGCTTTAGCCATTCGGTGAAGTCGAGGTGCTTCTGATGGTGCTGGTCATGTTTGGCACTGACGGCACCCAGCAATATCAGAAAGATGAGTGGCAACATTTCTCTGTCAACAAAGAGCGGGAATTGGAAGAATGACGGGTGGTGCGATATTTTATGACTTTTCATTTGCTTTCACGTGTCTGTACATATTACGAAACATCTTTAACAACAGCCTTTTGAATTGGCCGAATCTGAATTCATGTTTCCTTCACGAGACTTCGATCTTTTTTCCTTAATGTTATGGATAAGTTTTCAAAAATACGTGTTAGCAATTGACAAATCGATCCAAAATAACACTTTAGCCTATACCTTTATTGTGTTGTGCCCCAATACCTATATACTGAACCGGTAAATCTTTAAATGATATTTGTCGGTGTACATCCAAATAAAATGAAATCGTTGATAACGTAAGGCATGTGTTATTCAGAGAATTCAAGGAGTGGCTCTTTAATCTTCCATTGTAGTTTCATCTTCACGTTAGTGTAACATTTCGTTCTGATTCTAGTTACGTTGTAAGATGAAATGTCCGTTTATAGATTATATGATAATCCTGCAGGCTGGCAACGAATCAGCATGCCAGATTGTAGTTGACATTAATTGAAAGAAAGTTTAATAACGTGATTCGTTTCCATATGTTAGAATGTCACCCAAAACAGCCTGTGAGTGCTAGCTTCATCTGATATCGAATTCAAAACAAAAGGCTGAATCAAGCAGAGAATTGACTTCCTATCCCTGGTATCCATCTAAAATCATTACAAGACTCTAAACGAAAGGTCAACCCATGTTGATTGTCTGTACATAGATATTGCTGTCCTTCAGAATTTAATGTTGACTTACATAATAATATATATTACTCTACGATTTTGCTTGTGACTTGAGTATACACAGAAATAAAACAATATTAACGGTTATATTTTATCAGGATGAAATTATTCTTAGATTTGTAAACATATTCAGTGTTTGAGAGCCTTACCTAGTGTCTGTGTAGAGCTAGAAGGACTGACTTGAAGGAGTGGTCGTTTACTTGTATAAAGTAATGCCACGTTTTAATCGTAGGATTTCTTATCGTATACACACCACACACAGGCGACGTCACGGATCACCTAATATCAGGTGGATATTGATATAAAATACACTTTTGTTTCTTTGAATATCAAATGGTTTCAATGGCGAATTATTTGTTAACAGTGTTGATAAGATTATGGTGATAAAGAACCTTGAGATATTCTGTAGACAAGAGAGTTCACACATTTCAACTTTCTAATACAGGCACGCGATTTAGTTTTTCAAAAACTTTATACATGTTTTTTAAAAGAAGAGGTTTTTATGATTATTTTCATTGCAATGCATCGAAGATTATATTCAAACTTTTTATCAAATGTAGACAAGTTTCTAATGGGTATTTAGAAGTGAGGCTAGACTATTCTGGATGACAATTTCTATTTCGTGAAAATACACGACGTATTGCAGTTGAAATGAGGGGAAAAGAAAAAGAAACAAAACCATGCATTACCTTTGTTTGTTAAATTCATTTCCCATTTTGTTATATTTTCCTCTTACTCAATCAAAAGCTTGGAAATTTTAAACTCTGCAACAGCCAACACCTCTCGCTACAGTTACAGCATAGAAACGGTTTTGGATATTCAAATAATCATTCCTATAATAAAAACCCCATACTCAATGCCATTTGATACAGTTGACTATAAACAGCTCTTATCGCAGGGTTTAACTAATCCCACACTTGTACAGCTTCAACTATTATCTGTAGTTAAATGATGTGATAAGGAGATGTATTCACATCATGTTTTAACAGTTGAAACGTTGTTGTACATTATTTCGATCCATTCGGTTAAGTGTCTAACACATCTATTTAAATAATAACGGCATAAGCCCATTAACGCCACATTGAATCCATGAAAGTATATCGGAGAAATACTTGCTTAAAATCTTTCAAAGCTTTCTCTTCTGGTTTTATTGACATATACACTAAATCTCGATCCTTTAAGATGTTTTTAGATACGTCAAAAGAAAATAACGTACTCAGTAACATTAATCTATAATCGTGAATTTTGAAATAATGTTTCAACACGAATAAAAGGACTTTAAACTGAATCACAGCATTTCACATTCTTCTTGTCAGGTGCGGGTAACCGACTAAGACCAATGACATTCAATGTCTGTAAAGAAACCAATTGAAGGGTGTCTCCCGTGAAATTGTCCAACATAATTCCATAAACAAGTATCGTTGACTGTTCTCTTTATTTTTGATGTCAAAACAAACTCTCGGTAGATTATATTTTTAGAAAAAAAGACGATAACTGACCTATTTGTACGTGGCATGTTAACATGAGTGTTCATATCTCCAGGTCATGAAGATCAAACGTCCCGTTTTACATACCAATGTCACTAGCAGGTACCTCTGTACCATCATAAAAAGATAATCATATTGTTAACATTAACGTTGCTTACTTGCAATTACTATAAAGTAATTTTACAGAATTGCAAGTATGAAGTACATGTAACAAGTTTGTTATCAAAGTATCATATATCACATCATATATTTATCATTTTACATTTTGACATATTCATTGAGAAGAAAGATCCATGTTTATTCCAACCCTTTGAAAATGTCATCGTTTTATAAATTTACTATGTTATTTAACAATATAATAATATCGTGAGTTGCGATGCCTGCCCGTGCAAACCGTGGGTTTAGTGCAATGAACTTCCCTGGAGGCAGATGGCAATGGGGTGACTAGAAACCAATCAACTTCTGGTCAGGCTAATCATTACAGAAATCAATGGGTTATCTCAAAACAGTCTCGACTAACTTTTTGACAGATAAATAGATTTCGCAAACAAGATAATAAATGTTACCATTTGCAAGACGATGAGTTTCTTTTATCAAAAGAAGCAGTCGAAAAACGAACATACCATAATTATTTAAGCTATGCAGATCTATTTCCCTGGCGCAATGAAAAAGTGGTCCAACAAAAATGGTCCCAAATAATGTTTGCTTGATACTTTATAATTTCTTTTAGTACGGATGACCGAGTTGAGTAAAAAGATGTTTGTCCCTCTTGAGTTGATACATTTGACATAAACTAATGTTTCATTTCGACGTCAATGTGGCATGTGTTGGGCCTTCAATATGACCCAATATTACGGCATGTAGATCTATTTCTTTGACTGAGATCTTGTTTTAGGTGATAAAACGATAATACTACGATTAGTTCTATGTAATAAAATGTTCATGAAACTAAATGATATAAGTGACTGAGTCGCTTTTGCTCGTTACCTATCCTCCAAGATTGTGTTCTTCAGAAAATATCGCTAGTTGGACATCAATAATCAATCATTATAGTGCTGTGTTCAGGAATTTATTGTAAAATAAGTTTGGGCCATAAAAAGTTTTTCACACTCGATATCAAATATATGAACGTCCGTTGATAAAAGTTAGAAAATTTACATCAACTCATGTTGATATATAAGACATCAGAGGACTATTTATACCATCCTTTAACTCTTTTCATACCAATGTTATAACATGAGAGTTCTTCCTGTAGTTCATGTTACCATTACAAGCTAACCAAGATATTAATCGATGTAACTGCGATGTAGCATTCTGTCACTCTGAACATTGCAAAACCATTACTACTGAAAAGTCATTTCATTATTTATTTTTTTGTTAAGTATCAGATATCTAAATCAATTTAGAGCTATAAGAGATGCACTCAATTTAGATTGTGAACAATTGTCATACTGGTTATATAAGAGTTAGGTAAAACAAACAGCACTGGCCGTCGAAGGCTAGTTAGGTAGTTGCTGGTACGTTCAATGATGGCGGTGTTGCCTCGCTCGTAACTTGTGGGTTCGAACCCCGAATGAGCATCGATACGAAAAAGTACAAGAGTTTGTACTATCAGGATATCAAGATAAGGTGATCCAAAATATAAAATGTTACCTTCAAAAGCTGTTTTAAAAAAAAATTCCCTTTTAGTTATGACTCTTTGGTATCTGCTTCTTCAGTTATTCATCACATACTAGAAGCGTTTGATTTCACGTTTATTATGTTGGTTTAAGTACTAGAGAATGATTTTCTATGTAAAAATAACGTTTTAAATCAATCTTAAATTTTCAATAATATCACAAACGTATTAATTCTATCTCATTGAAATCAGCTCGAAACTTGTCCCTCGTGCCTCGCTGGCTGCGTTTCTTGAAATTTCGAGCTGATTTAAATGAGATTGGTATAAATTCCACTAGAAGTGACAATGCAATTCATATTTGGGTTTTAAAGTGTCGGTGGTAAACCCCGAGAGTCATGTTATAAGACTGCTCCTACGCTGACACTGACGTTCACTGTATGTAGGAGATAATGACCGGGTGCCGAGCGAGGGCGTTAGCCCGAGCTGAGTTTTTTTTTTGGCCATAACGCGAGGCAATCCGGTCATTATTTGGCTTACACTCCCGCGGAAAAATTCTACAAAGTTTTCAAACCAAATAGTTTTTATTAAATCAATTTGTAAACGTTTTACTTTGCGTGTTTATGTGTCCTGACCGAACGAGTCCAGTCTTGAGATTTTAAAGCTAAATATTTTATTCTGAAGATTAGAAATATATTTTCATGTATATATACATATACAGAGGTCCCGGGTTCGAATCTCACTTTCGCTAATGATAAGTCTTATATACTTAATTTGTAAAACTATCAAAATCTTACAAGTCTAATCCTTTGTGTAGGTTGAACATCTCATAACACCCACCTGCGTAGATGGTTGATATGGCATATAGCCTTCAAATAAAAACAAAGGACATAATAACGTCTGCCAATTGAATGATATGTGATAGTGCCCAAGGGAGATATGGAGAAACAACCGATGATGACGTCATAACAGGTTGATATGAGAATCAATAAGAGAATGGGAACATATCACACCGAGGTATGTAAGGAAAGAAATGTGTCATTCATTGTTTTCAATTGAAATTGAAATATGTGCAGACATTCACGCTTGTATTGAAACATGTATGACCATTCAGTTTTTAGTTTAAACATTCGGCATCTTTTATGAGGAAATGTTCTTGTGATTCAGTCGTCATAAATTGATAAGTAGTGTCTCGCAAAGAAGCTTTTGGTAAATATTTATTATCATTAATATCACAATATGTAACTTAGAGATTATTGAAATCACGAAGGTTTTACACATTGTCTAAATTCTTACCCATGCACCATGTAGTTATAAAAGAGGTTTTGGTTTATGTGGTAACCACTGTCTTACTAGTTTTCCAAGTGGCATAGCGAAGGAAATTGTTTGTAGACAACAATGACAACGAATGGTCATATAAGAAGAGAAGGTTTATACAAATATAGAATTAATACATCATTTATGTACATATTGCACGAAATCTTTGGTCATTATAACTTAGCACTGAAAGTCACATTTACTTATTGTACGAACTTTGGAGGAGCAAAAAGTTTAAAATTCAAATTTTTCCTCGACGAATTCCTTCTCCGCAAAGATCTCCACAAGTTACTGCCTCTCCACTTTCTGCGGAAGCGTAGGCCTCGCTTCCGCTTAGAAAGGTTCTTCTTCCGGTAGGACCGACGCGACGAGGTTGATATTGGCGGTGCTGGGGGTGCGGGTGGAGACGGGGCAGCGCGCGCCATATTCCCGAACCCGGGGGCAGAAACTCTGTCAGAGGACTGATAGCTCGGGCGTCTGAAGTTACTTATACTCGGAGGTAGGGCATCCTGTCCTTTGCTAGCAGGTTCTTCTCGGACACTTGTCCCGGGCGGACCGTAGGCTCTCTGAGGGCTTCCAGGGGGATGACTTGGTGGCCAACCTCCAGGCGGATCACCCCCAGCTGGCCAGCCAGGGGGTCGGTGCTGGATGGGGAGGGGACGGTTGACGGCTGGGGGTAGAGGTATAAACTGGGGACGACCCCTGGGAAGAGCGTCGTATTCCTTTTTGGTCAGGAGTCCTAGACATTGGTCCTGGGTAAGGTCTTCGTCTCCGATGTGGCACCCCCCTTCAGCGTCTACCCAGGGGGGACAGGGAGGAAGGCTGGAGTATAGTCCTGAGGAGGAGGAAATTTTACAATGATTACCATTGAACTCATTTATCATTACATACAAAGATTTAGTATGGCATTTGGTAGAAGCTTTCTAGGATAAGAAGATGTGTTAAAAAACGCAAACATTGTTATCTAAATTTGCACAGGTGGCACAATATGGTAACTAACTATTCAAAATATCTCACACGGTTAAAGACTTCCAACATTTAACTATTCCAAAAGTAGTTAAAGATCAAAATATACTAACAAGGTTGGCCTATTCTGAATGAGAATGTAATTTAAACACGTGTTAAAATTAACGATTTTATATTGTTATATATATTCTTATTGAAATAAAAAGTACAAAATAACCATCTTACCTCCCATAACCTCCGACCCCTGCACACATGCTGCAATAGATATAACATATAGATGAGGCAGGGATGACATTGTCTAGTCTGCAACTCACATGTAAGACAAGGCATACTGACGTATATATCAATGCGGAAACATTTTAATTTCACCTCTTCTAAACCTTTGGTACCATATCGTATCATATCATTAAAGCAATGTAAAGAAACTATATTGCAATGATGTCATGCTTTTTTGTAAATGAAGAAATGAAGGTACGAAACAATTACGTTAAAACCAATCTCATTGAAATCAGATTCAACATACCACTAACATACCAACTATTGTGACACGTTGTTATACTTCTAGAAAATGAAAGTACGAAATAGTTAAAGGTAACAAAATAAGGTACATTACTCAGACTTGGAACTCAGTAACCTATAATACTTATATATCAATTGGAATGTCCACAGAGGAACATATGACTGAGGGTATGCGATATTCAACCAAATGATAATATGTCTGCAAACCTTATGAAGAAAGGTGTTATAAGTCATGCTGAACATATATGTTCGTAAATGCACGCGAGGACACGCACCTGTCTGCTCTCCCCCTGGGGCCATCAGATGAAGGGAGGGGTTGGAGAGGACCATCCCACAGTTCATCTGTACAGGAAACACAGTTATGATCACACTAGTGCACAAAAATACGGTACCCTTGTACTCTCTATGATGACGTTTACACAATTTTTTTAACTTTTGAAACATAATCATACATGGAAGTATGATATTATGTAACAATAGTAAGAATTTAAAAATAAATCTAGATAAACCGTTATCTAAGATTATGTCAAGATGTCGATCTAAATTTATTTAGGTCGAATAACACTAGCTCCAAATAATATATTTCTAAAGATTATTAAACATTGAGATATGAGCCTAAGAAACACGGTTTATTTGTGCAAAATGCGTGTTTCTATGTATATGTTTACTAACGAGACAGGTATCAGTACACTTAACTTCTACGTAATGCTGAAATTTTACCCTGATTTCGTTATGCTGTACCTTTAAGGGAAACACCAAATATAAAACTACCTTTACACTACATTTTGAGCAAGCCGTATCTGTCTAAATCCATGTCTGAAATTTACAGTATTTCTAACAAGGGAGACCCAAATGGTATTGTCAGTATCATCAATAGCTTTGGTATATCAAAACTGGCTCTAAAATTATGAGTATTTGGTTGTCTCAACAATCTTAGCCAATCAGAAATGACCAGACAGCGATCATTGATAAATGGCAAACGTCCAAATTCGGAGAGAATCTATCTAATAACCAATGATATCGTAACACGGATGTAACACGTTACCACTTCAGTTACTATAATCATACTGCTCATATTATATTAACTGACACAAAAGTCTGAACAATATAGACTAGTAGGTGTTTGTTTCAGTCTGAGAAAGATCAAACTGGACAATAGACATCAACAGACGTTCCTTTCCTTAGAGATATCGCGAGTGTCCAAGATATGTTTGGGATGGGGATTAATGAACTCGTGGCATTTATACTTTGAATTCAATAGTGTTTTGTGTAACATCTTCCATACCTATCTAGAACTTTGGTGACAGATACACGAATCTAAGTAGCATCCTATACAGTAAACAGTTTACATACCAATAAACATCAGAAGCTGTGTTTTGATTCCTGATGCTCTTTATCTCTAGGGACATTAAGATGAAACTAATAATACCGATTGGTGATTGGTACTTGTTCACTGATAAAACAATTTCTCACTTACTAAGTGCGACTGCCAGAAACAGAAGATGGTCATGTTGATAAGAAAATTATTGCCATTGGTTCTGACGCCTTCTATCATAGTTCCGTTGGAAAGTTTCACGTCTCATTTATGAAGCACTTATCTATGATTCTTTATTAAAATGAGCCTTTCATACAGTCCTCATTTAACGGGTCAAGAGTATCGAGTGTAGTATTCTATTCACATGGAAACCCCAGAAAATAACATTAAGAAAGCATATAATTTGACACACAGTAAAAGAAAACTTTAAAAGCGAAAAATTTCCAGCCTTCTCGTAATCTAAAAAGCTTATGTTAGTTATCTAGATTTGAGGGGAATTCTTTTCGAAAAAAATGCAAATGAACTAGATATCGTGGCAAAAGTCTACATTTATATACCAGGCGGCTCATTATATGCTATTAATCACAAAACAAAATGTAAGATTTATCTCACTGTCAGTATTATCTCTGTATGAGCTGGGTTAATGAGCTATGCGTTCTGGAACTGTCGCTTGTAATAACTCCGCACTAGAACCACTGTAAACTTATCTTTTCGTGTGAAATTAATTTTGGAAAGTACAGCGACAGAAATGAGAAATGAAACTCATTTTCATCTTAGCGTGCATGAAAACGTTTTATTCAAATTCTTTCCTTTTGAATTCATATGGACGATCTTTGTCGAGTAACTCTTATATTGGCGCAACATGATTTACAGGTACATAATGTTCTCCCTCTTACCAATTGAGTCCATATTCCCTTAGTATTTTACAAGTTCTTCCTTCGAAACGAAATCTAGATTCATAGACCAAATATACATTCGGAATGAAGTTAAAATGTCTTACAACTTTATTCAGTAGGGAGTGAAAGTGAATGTTCGTGAAGGTAATTTCCCGAGAGCATAGTTATCTAGGTTGAGTGAAAACAAGCAGATCACTGTGAGAGATAATGTATATTCTCTGCACCCAGAAACATAACGTCAAGGAATCGAACCTGAATCTCGAAAAGGGTATGGAGCGATCCGTGAAATTAACCAAACGCCTCTAAATGAACCAGAACTAACAACTTCATGAATATGCTTCAAATACTGTGAAAAACTGGCGAAAATGAATTCTTTAGTTGCTTTACTTGGAACGGATAATAAAGAGTTTTATCGATTGTGAAAAAGATGAACATAGCAATTCAGCATACATATGTATTATACTTTGACAGTTTTGTATGAAAATGAACTAAACTTTATTCAGTGTAACAACGTAAGCCAATATTTAGTGAACCAGAAACAGAAATTTGTATTGGTAAATGAACCTGCCCATATAGAAAAGAACGAGAAACTTTCAAAATGAGATACATTTAGTATAAATGTTAACTGTGATAAAATGCTTCTGATCCAAAACCAATTGCACAATTAAATCTAACGCAGAACTATATCACATGCTTCAAACATACAAACCATACCTCAAACTACAACTTGTATGCCAAATTGCACAGATTACTTCAAGATTAGCATCTACTCTTTATAAATTTTAATGGAATGTTTCTGCAATTCATATACTAAAACATCTGATGCTAAAGGACAGCAAAAAATATAGTTTGAAAGATAACTCGAAAGTAACAATTTTATTCAAACAACATAACTTTCAAATGTATATATAAAAAACTGTTAACTGTTAACCACTTAAAACTTCATACTAATCTACACATCTAATAAGAAAGAAAATCACAACCGTATACACTGATACTTACAGCTACGAGAAATAACGCACTGACTGAAGCTGCCATGGTTCCAGAGTTGCGTGGAGACGCTGTACACGCTATGTAAGTATGTAGGTACTCATTGATGAATGAAGTGCCCCTCTCTGGCGGCACTTGTTTATATATAATCTCTCTGTCTCCCTGCCCACCGAGTGGAAATTCATCACTTCCGGTAAGCGTGCTTCTGGGTCGCTATGTCAAGTATTTCACATTGTGAAGCAAATGGCAGAGTTGAAATGACTTGTTAATTCTTTTGACATGTAAACAGCTTTGTTTAACTCGAACAAGCCAAATAAAACACAAACAAACCGAAATATTTATAGTTTGACAAGGAGGGAGGTTTGTAAAACGTTTTCTATAAATGTTATCGGAATGTGGACCTCATGTGTTGTTACAAAACGATCTTTCGTGGAAAAACGCAACGTTTTGAATGTTTCAAACGAAGTTTGAAAACCGGTAATAAAAATCATTCATAGAAAGTATTAAAAGATTTACTAAACTCAAACAGTTATTGTTGCAAATGTTTTGGAAGTTAATGTGAATATTTAAACGTTTATTCTACGTCTTGGAATACATATGTAAACCGTTTAAAACGTTGTTTCTGAAAAGCAAAACTGAAATGTTGTTCCTTACATATCCCTTCATACATTTTTTCAATTGCATAAAATCTGGAACCTGGTGCTCGATCTCAAGTAACTGTTTCCTGTTTAAGAATATCTTTCATTCCCCGGACTCTCCCGAGACATACCGAAGCTTCGAGAAGGGAGTTCCTGACAGTGACAGACATGCTGCCACGCCCTCTTCTCACGACACCATATGCACGTGGGATGAAGAGTTTCCGAGTGGGCGTTTCTTCAACGGGTAAATCACAGCATCCGTGAAGACAATGATAAAACGAGGAATACGCGTACAACATCTGTGACGTACGAGTTATTCACACATCCCAAACAAAGATAATTCCAAAGAATAGCATCACCTCATCTCTGACGTATGAAATAAGTGCATGCAGCTGTACAGTTTCTTCCGGAATCAACAAATATCGTATCATCTTACTGACGGGATGCCTTGTCTCAGATTGATTCCCACACCGACTACAGTACCCGGATGAAATGATGCACTGGTGGTAACGCATTTTCGGAAGGAAGGAAGGATATAACATGATGATTTTTATTCTCGACCTACATGCCGTGGACATTGTATCTTAAAAATGAAATTATAATTTTGTTATAGTTTCTCATAAACAACCGGTTGGTCCTTTGCCTTTAGATGTTATTAAAAAAAATTCTGATTAAGTGAGTTGTTAGAGTAATGCCGAACTTTATGGCGACGTCAATTTACCGAGACATACCGAATGATTCCAAAGAGTAACATTTTAAAGCTTTTCTTTTCGATACAGTGACAGTGGGACGTGTTATTGTTTTCCTGTTTTACATGTGGGGCCCCTTTAGAAAAACAAATAGTTTAGCGGAATGTTGTAAAGCGATGTTTTGTTTTTGCGTCTTCGTTTTATTTTTTTATTTTATTAACTACAATTACATATGGCATTACACCTGCAAGTATGTTAAATAATGATAAACATATGGCGAGGGTAAGTTAAGATTTGATGAAGGTAAGGGTATCGAAATGAAACAAACCAGGAAACATATGAACAAAACGTCACACCCAAATACTGTGTAGAATTCTTTCATGCCTTTCATATCTGAAAACAGATGAAGGCTGTTTGAAAAGGGAGACATAGAAAAATATACCCTTGACATTAAACAAAAAGCATTCGGGAACAAAAAAAGACACAATGAAACCATGGTTGTAAAATTATTCTAAGTTTTAAAAAAATTAAATAGGAGTTACATTTTATTCTGTTTTCAATGACGTTTGTTTTTCATATTCAGAAATTAAAACACATACTTTCTAATTTAGTCAGTTATCGATTCCACAGAATAATTACGTAGGTACTATGAAGGTTTTATGTCTTTTACTGGACTAAGTTGACGAGAAACCAATTTCCTAAATGAACCTATATTATATTGCGCCCATAGCATCGCACAGTGTTGTATACTGTTGTATTTTGGCAAGGGATCTGTATGTGTCTTAAGCTATCTGTCATCTGCTATCACGCTATCTTTTCACCCTTCTTTTCTCCCAGGTATTGATTATCGTGTGCAAAATATAAATTACATCAAAATTAATGAGATATTCACCACTCCAGTTGGAAACGGACCGTTTCTTTCTAGGAATTGAAATGATTTGATGGTAAAACTTTATAGGGGGAAAGGAAATTGACTCACCTTTCGATCAAACTCAGATGATAAAACCATAACATTTTCATTATTCATGGGTCATTCAGTAGTTTTGGAAAGACTAAGTTGGTGTCAGATCCATTGAATATGAATCTATAACGAGCCGGGACGAAAAAAAGAAACTACATATCTATAGCACTTCCTGTACTAGCCGCCATTTAAACAACATGTAATCTTAAAGAGCCACTCCGTGACTTACATAACATATTATTTACCTTTGATACGAACCTAAATGTCATATGTGGTGATATAAAATCAAAACATCTTATCTTTTCATGTCCCAAAGACATATTTATGACAAATACTGGTTTTCCATGAAAATCTAAAAACAGCCTTATAAATGCACAGAGGTGTAGATATCACGTCCAATATACATGGATACTAGTTATATAACCTAACAAACGCTATCAACTCTAAAATTACGTTTGACTATTTAACGCGCGCCACTGTCCGGTTTTCGATCATAATTGCGACGTTCTACCTTTATATTGTCACTGTAAAAAAAACAATAAGCTTTAAAATGTGTCTTTTTGGTAACAGTCGATACTTCACGATCAAATGACACCATTGATTACGTTTGGCATATATGACTCCAACAACTCACGGAGTGGCTCTTTAACTTGGTACTAAGATGAAGAGAAGGTTACCCATAAAGGTGATAGTTAAGCACTGACTGCAGACATGTCCAAATGGGACGACACCAGTTGAACTATCAGTTGAAATTATTGAAGGGTAATTAGCGTATAGAGTTCCATCATTTGACAAATTCATCCTCCAACCCTCTGAGAAAATTCAGTCTCGTTACATGTGGCGAATGGAATCTGACATTTTCATGACACCATCTCTGGGATAATGAGGCCAATTTGATGAATTCATAATGACATTAAAATACAAAATTATAATATTTTTTTTGGTGGGGGGGGGGGGGGGGGGGGGGGTACCTTTAACTTACTGCGTGTAGCTTCTGTCGATTGCAAAGTACCGTTTAATAGTTTCACCTCATTGATATCAGATCAAAACCTTTCATGGTTAATCAATGACGCATTGCATGATGGCTATATTTTCTGAAGAACGATTCTGGATCCATACGATAAAATCCTCTTTTAATGTCAGTGTTGTTTCTGTATATAAAGAAATGTTGTCATCAATCACTAAATACCTAAATAAAACATTCCCTTGTACGCATTGTAATATTGTATTAGTTTCGAGTTTAATATTGATATCGACACCATGTAAACAAATAGCCTAATGAGTTTGCTCTTATATAAGGTCGATTTATGTTTTCTTCACGGATTGTAATAATGATTATATTAGCATGTCACCAACAGTTTATGTTCGAAACCCTAGTTTATACTGCCTTCATCCCGCAGTACCATTCCATATTAAGTGATGGAGACAGATACCATATTACATATTGCTGTACGATAAGCATGGGGGGCAACTAAACACATGTAGTATTGACAGCTTTGCAAAACTTCATGCATGTTAAGAAGTATCTATTTTCAGGGTCATCTTTGAAAAGATTTCTCGGTAAAAGAACTCAACTATATTTACAGTTTCCTATCAGTAAAACTAGTGCTTATTATCATGTTTTATTTTAGATTTAAACATTTCACCTACAGGTTAATAAGAAACGTTCAAAAGAAATTGGTAAAATAATGTTTGTGTTCTGATAGTCTTGTATTCTAGGTGATGTACTTTAAAAGCCAAAATAGATGGAATGTAAAGTTCATTTATATCTTCATTCGTTCCTGTTTTAAGTCAGTTGTTTATATTTTTATTGTTTTGTGCTAGGTTATATAATCAATTCATCAACATTGCATTAAATGAAATCTTATAATTGAACTAAGCAATTGAACCATAACTCTGTAAGCTTATCATTCAGTTGATTAGATCCTTGTTATTCAAGCATACGGATATCACGGATGCGAAATGTCATCATTCAAATTCCTCTAAACTTAACTACGAATATAATCCCGTCAATGTCATGTATTCAGAAAGTCAATGTAAGCCGCCCCAATCGCACTTAAACACGTATTATGAACTGTTTGCATCACGTAATAGTTTCCATGCTCGAGTTACCGGCAGAAGTTTATCCCTAAATTCCTCTATTCATTCTTCATCCACTTATATTTCCAATCAAGGACATAGGATAATCTGTAGTTATATTCGGTCACTCAAACCCCTGTCAGGAACGAAGCAAAGGAGTTCGCTGTTCTCTCGATACGGTCAAATTGGAGACAGTATTACCCTCGCGTATTGCGACTTTCCCATAATCATTATTGTAGTCTTACAGATTATCCTAAAACATATTACGACTATGGTATAATCTGTGAGTATTGTTTTAAAAAATCAAAGATTATTCATCCTAATTAAAGTTCATCTGTACTTGGCAAGATGCCAGGTTTATTTTAGATGATTTTATGTCAATTTCCTCCACTTGTTCATTTGGTAGTTCGCTCATTCTTTTATAAATTTAGATTCACTCATTCATACATTCATTCATTCACTCATTCCTGTTCCTCATTTGTTCATTCGTACGTACATATATCCGTGCGTGCGTGCATGTATGCATCCATTCATACCGACATACATACATACTATTACACACACACATACATACATACATACACATACATACACACATACATACACATACATACATACATACATACATACATACATGCATACATACATACATGCATTAATTCATACATACATACATAGAAGTATACATACATACATACATAGAAGTATACATACATACATACAAAGACGTATACATACATACATACATAGACGTATACAAACATACATACATACATGCATTTATACACACATACATAATAAATACATACATACATACATACATACATACACACATACATACATTATTTCATACATACATACATTAAATCATACATACATATATACACGTATACATACATACATACATGCATTCATACATACATACACGTATAAACACATACATACATACACGTATAAACACATACATACACGTATACACACATACATACATTCATTAATTCATACATACATACATTAATTCATACATACATACATACATACATACATACATACACGTATACATACATACATACATACATACATACATACACGTATAAACACATACATACACGTATACACACATACATACATGCATATCTATCTATCTATCTATCTATCATACATACATGCATTCATATATACATACATACATACATACATACATACATACATACATACATACATACATACATACATACATACATACATACATACTTACTTACTTACTTACATGCAAGCATGCATACATACATGCATTTATTCATACATACATACATACATAGACGTATACATACATACATACATACATAGACGTATACATACATACATACATACATACATACATACATAGACGTATAAACATACATACATACATGCATTCATACATACATACATAATTAATACATACATACACACATACATACATACATACACGTATAAACACATACATACATACACGTATAAACACATACATACACGTATACATGCATACATACATTCATTAATTCATAAATACATACATTAATTCATACATACATACATACATACATGCATTCATACATTCATACATACATACACGTATAAACACATACATACATACATGTATAAACACATACATACATGCATTAATTCATACATACATACATTCATTAATTCATACATACATACATACATACATACATACATACATACATACATACATACATACATACATACATACATACATACATTTATTCATACATACATACATACATACACGTATACATACATACATACATACATACATGCATGCATACATACATGCATTAATTCATACATACATACATACATGCATGCATACATACATGCATTAATTCATACATACACCCATACATACATACATACATAGACGTATACAAACATACATACATACATGCATTCATACATACATACATAATTAATACATACATACACACATTAATTCATACATACATACATACATACATTCACGTATACCTACATACATACATACATACATACATACATGCATTCATACATACATACATACATAATTAATACATACATACACACATTAATTCATACATACATACATACATACATACATACATACATACATACATACATACATACATACATTCACGTATACCTACATACATACATACATACATACATGCATTCATACATACATACATACATACATACACGTATAAACACATACATACATACACGTATAAACACATGCATACACGTATACATACATACATACATTCATTAATTCATACATACATACATTAATTCATACATACATACATACATACATACATTCACGTATACCTACATACATACATACATACATACATGCATTCATACATACATACATAATTAATACATACATACACACATTAATTCATACATACATACATACATACATACATACATACATACATTCACGTATACCTACATACATACATACATACATACATACATGCATTCATACATACATACATACATACACGTATAAACACATACATACATACACGTATAAACACATGCATACACGTATACATACATACATACATTCATTAATTCATACATACATACATTAATTCATACATACATACATACATACATACATACATACATACATACATACATACATACATACATACATACACGTATACATACATACATACATACATACATACATACATACATACATACACACATACGTGCATACATACATATTTAGTCATTCATTCATTTATTCAATCATAGAGGCAGAGAGAATGTGCCCCACCATGAACTGTATGAATCACAAGAGGCGATCATAGAGAACATAGTTGGTGCAGGCGTCTTTGTTTGTTTTGTATGTAAACAAGCTCTGTGCCCGAATTACACGGTTTGTTTCTCCTATGTGTCGACTATCTCTACATCTAGCACCGACTGTTTTCTTGGTTCACGGACAGGACGGTGTGGGCGTTTGTCTACATTGCACCTGCACATGTGAATGAAACATTTTTAAAATGTATGTACTGTTTTATGACTCTGACATGGCATTTCTAGTAATTATTTAGGCCTGATGAGATTTTCTATATTCAGTTGACTCATCTAAAAATCGTATGCATGCAAGTCACATTCCTGACATGCAATATTGTTAGAGTCACTCGTATAATCATCCCAAGGTGTGTAGAGTTTCGCAGATGGCGGACACGTTCGGGAATAATTCAATATACAAAAACATAGAACCATCAAACGTAATCAAACGAATTCATATGCGAATCGATCGTGAAGCATTAAATTTAAATTGCACGACAGCAGATGATTGGTGCAGGATTTAATAGAAATAAACTAATCAGAAATGGTCAGATTTTCAAAATGTGAGACGGAAATTATGTATGGTTAATCAAATCGTCACTTCTAAAAGGAAAATATAACAGAGTCAGTTTAGTTTTCGACGTGCTACGATGCCTCATAGACTTGTACGAAGATGAATCTGACAAAAGGCACGGGAGAACGCACAATTTACTTGAATTCAAGTTTAGAAATAAATTATGCATTCTCTCCCAACAGAGGTAGCTCCTTCATAAATCTGTCTTAATACTACGGTTGCTTGATATAGAAATGTAGAACGTTGATTGGATACAATCAAAGTTAGTTGTGCAATTACCGACGCCGTTTCAAAAGTTATCATTCACATCGCCTAATTTATTTCCGTAACCTTTCCAAAAGCTAAACTTTATTCGAATATGCACCTTGCACTTTGAGTCTTCAGATGACATACACAGAACACATACCCCTCATTTTGTGACGGCATCATATAGGCATGTGTGACAACAAATATGTTATTCATGCATTCGGTGTTTTCATTGGCTGAAGTATTGCCAGGTAGTTTCAGTAGCAATATTGCGCCGGTAGGGGAAACTGCCGGAAGCCCGAGAAACTTTTAATTATCAAGACAGAGGTTGAATTTATAACGGAGATACCTCTGTTGGGAGAATATGTACATTAGGGGATATATAGAAATTCATACCCAACACGAGTTGATGAAAGTTACAAAAATCCGAGGCTTGAGGAAGTTGGTTCCAAAGACGGGGAGCAGCATTAAAAAAATAATTTCATTCCAAAACTGTTCTGATAATATTTAAGTACCCGGAGAAGATTCAAGTTTTGGGATCGAAGAGTTTTTGCAGGGATACAATCTACTAGCATCTCGGAAAGAAATGATGGTGCGGAATTATCTTATCAATTGTATGTCAAACAGAGGACTTTGAACTTGATCCTTGCTTCAATTGGAAGTCAGTGCAGATCCTAAAGAACAGGTGTTAAGTGACAAGATTTAGGAGTTCTTGTCACAATCTTTCTGCTGTATTGTGGAGTTCTGAAGTTTGTATAGTTGGCATTTACTGATTCCTCTCAGCAATCTGTTACTATAATCAAGTCTAGAATGAACAAGCATTTGCACTTGTATTTAGCAGCATCCCTTGTTTTCAGGTGACGTATTTGACTGATTTGCCAGCTAAGAATAAAAAATGTTGCCAAGGTGTTTTGCTTGGTTAGCGAAAGGAATTGCAGCACTTCCAAATTCAACAGCAGCTAACTGTAATTTCACACATTGAAACACACTGAAAAAGATGTCTGATGATGAATGGAATCTCACCACCGTGATAAAAGTAAAAAAAAATAAATATATATATATATATAGGTAAAAAGGTGAAAGGTCGCACGTGAAGTAAATGTATATTTGAAAAAATGAAATACTTTAGACGACACTTGCTGTAGATATCATTTTAATGATGACTGGATGCGTCGCATTTCGAGTTGTTTACAAGTCTTTTCAACAGTGGAAAACTTTGGTCAACTCGTGTTGATATATTTGATAACAGTTGATATATTTGATGAAATTCTCTATTTCAACATAAGCCTTGGAGACCTGATTTTTTATTCCACGATAGGTCACTGACCATGTTGGTATAAAGGACTTAACTTTTCTGAAAATTTCATCACGTCTTAAAGCGTATCTGCACTTTGAGCACAAACATCGTGACCCTCTTGACACTTCGCGTGATAACGAGGAAGTAATTCGATGTTTATGGTATACAATAAATCTGGTGGAGTAAGTGAGTGGATCAAACTAAGTTTACGAAATAATTCATCTCTCAAAGGCGAGTTAATGACATCATAATTACTACATCATAATTACTTATTCATTTTTCAAGAAAAAGACCAATGCGTGCGATTAGTTGCAATCAATTCATCTTTTGAAATCAGTGATGTTGTTAAAACAAACGGCTCGGTTTGCAAAATATCCTTGATATATTTCAGTAACAGTCTTGAAATAGTTCACAAAGTTAATTACTTGAAGAAATCACACGATAATTATAAAAGTATCGCGACCCATGAGGTAATCAAGATTTACTGCAATTTTGTTACTTGTTTTGAAAGCTGCACAAACATTCAATATTTGTAAAATGATAGAGAAATTGATTCGAAAGATTTAATAATGTCCAAATATAGAAATTGTTCAAAGCACTGAAATAGATAGGCAGTTTGCAGCAACATTAAGTCTCGCTGACCGCCGGTTTATTGATTTCCGCTTGTTTCAGAATTTCCGTCCATTTCCCCGGGAATTGTAGTGCTGGTATTTCCCGGTAAATCTCTTTACGATCACGATCACCCTGACCACGGACTAGGCCTTCTTTACAACAGAATAGGTGCTTGATTTTTTTCAATTCAATACAAAAATGTAATTGAAATATCTACATGGACTTCCGCATTGAATTGTAAATTCAGTAGATGCAACTACTACTACTACTACTACTACTACTACTACTATTACTACTACTACTACTACTACTACTACTACTACTACTACCACTACTGCTACTGCTATTATTATTAATACTACTATTATTATCATCACCATTATTATTATCACTACTATTACTACTACTATTATTATTATCACTACTATTGCTACTACTATTATTATCATAACTATTATATTTAGTACTACTCTCATTACTACTACCACTACTGCCACCACTATTAGTATTAATACAGTTACTAATACTATTACTATTTCAACTACTACTAGCATTACTACTACTACCATTATTAAGACTACTACCACTTTTACCATTACAACAACTACTACAATTACTACCAGAACTATCATTATCACAACCAATCCTTCTACACATTCTACCACTTCTACAACTACAATTTCATTTCATTAAAAGTCCTTCATATGGTAGTAGTGTAGGTCTAAGGTAATTTTGTTGTAAGTCTGTTATGACATCACAACACGTCCTCATAACACGTACTCAGACAGGAAAAACCCACCAGACCAGATTCATCACATGTGATAACCCACCTTACTTGTAAACGAGATATATGTTTGACCCGTATTGTGTTTATCTCTGTATATTTGACAGGTGGGCCGGGTCCTACAGTACTGAGCGTCAAACCCGGAAACGAGTCATGAATAGGCCTATTTATCTTTATCTGAGCGGTGCATACGTTAGCATGTTGCACGAAATGGAGAACAAATATCAAAGTCCTCGCCATTTTATTTTGAGTTCAAGTGTAAATTAAAACGCTTCACGATGTTTATTAAAAACGTATTCCCTTTCAACAAACACTCTTTTCTGACAAAAAAGCTGTTTAAATCAACGGACCTTTGCCCTCAGCTTTTCACCCTTCGATCATCAGATAAAAGAATGCTTATTGATAGATTTGACTTCTTTGATGGGCATTTTGGAAGTTGAGGAGATGAACAATGAGGACAATTCTTAATGATAAGCAACTTCTTTATTCTGTGAAAGCAACGTTTCGACATAGACCCTAATGTCGTTGTGACTTTATAATCTATGTCGAAACGTTGTTTTGAACATCGACATTAGGGTCTATATCGAACGTTTCATTCACAGAGTAAAAAAGTTGTTTTGAATAACGACATTGGAATCTATGTCGAACGTTGCTTTCACAGAGAAAAGGAGTTGTTTTGAACATCGACATTAGGATCTATGTCGAACGTTGCTTTCACAGAGAAAAGAAGTTGTTTTAAACAACAACATTGGAATCTATGTCGAACGTTGCTTTCACAGAGAAAAGAAGTTGTTTTGAACAACGAAATTGGAATCTATGTTGAACGTTGCTTTCACAGAGTAAAGAAGTTGTTTTGAACAACGACATTGGAATCCATGTCGAACGTTGCTTTCACAGAGTAAAGAAGTTGTTTTGAACATTGACATTAGGATCTATGTCGAACGTTGCTTTCACAGAGTAAAGAAGTTGTTTTGAACATCGACATTAGGATCTATGCCGAACGTTGCTTTCACAGAGTAAAGAGGTTGTTTTGAATCGACATTGGAATCTATGTTGAACGTTGCTTTCACAGCGTAAAGAAGTTGTTTTGAACATCGACATTGGAATCTATGTCGAACGTTGCTTTCACAGAGTAAAGAAGTTGCTTATCCATAAGAATTTTCCTTATTGTTCATTGATAGATTTGTGTTTCGTTTGTAAAACAAATTTGACTTATTGGGTTCCTATATTACCTTGAGGCAAGATCGACAAAGGTGAAAATTCCATTTAACACAAAACTAGGGGTGTCACTTTATTTACTGCCAAATTAAATCTTTATCTGCTCCTTATTTTGGAGGATACTCTTTAAAGAGCCACTCCGTGAGTTGGTGGAGTCATATATGCCAAACTTAATCAATGGTGTCATTTGATCGCGAAGTATCGACTGTAACCAAAAAACACATTTTAAAGCTTACTGGGTTTTTTACAGTGACAATATGAAGGTAGAACGTCGCAATTATGATCGAAAACCGGACAGTGGCGCGCGTCAAATAGTCAAACGTAATTTTGGAGATTTATTTAAATCAGCCAGGAGGGCAGTTAGGAGTTAATAGCGTTTTTTAGGTTATATAACTAGTATCCATGTATATTGGACATGATATCTACAGCTCTGTGCATTTATAAGGCTGTTTTTCGATTTTCATGGAAAACCAGTATTTGTCATATATATGTCTTTTGGACATGAAAAGTTTTGATTTCATATCACCACATATGACATTTAAGTTCATATTAAAGGTAAATAGTATGTTATGAAAATCACGGAGTGGCTCTTTAAAATAAATAAAATTGGAAACGTAAAACAGAAAGAACTTGTCAGAAAATCTTGAATCACGGTAATATGCCATTTTAATATCAGACCTATAACTGGCCAGCTCATGTTTGAGGTAAAAAACATTTACATTGTAATTTACAGATTAAAATAGTGACACATACGTAAACTTACACATCATTGTCTGACGATTCGGTAGGTGTGCGTAACTCTCTGCTCATTATGATCGATTGTGGAAAGTAGAGCAACAACAGTAAACTCCACTGACGGTGCTATTGGGAATGTGGGTAAACGGGTTACCTGTAACCTTGATCATTTTCATTGTACGATTCCCTATAACCTATTTTCAAATCAATAGCAGTAGGCCGGGAAATACCCAAGTAGTTCCGCGTCTCTGAACTGTTGACTGAAGACCGGCGAGGCTGTATAGGATACATCTGTCTCTCTACCTAGCTCACACACAGGGGACTCGTCCACTTGCTCTCAGTGTCATGGCGATCTGTAAGTATACCAATTACTTATATGCACATTTATGATGCTTGCATAGCCTTATGTTATGTGTATAAAGGGGAATGCATTAAAATCTTTGATATTGGTGCATTAACAAATGGCATTGGTTTCATAAAGGGAATATTCACGCGAGTATTACGCACACTGCATGCAAAGAGTGTTTTCAAACACATTCTACTTTTTTACTCTATTTAATGAAAAGCGGTTAATAGGTTTTCATATATAACTTTTCATTGACGAAGGAAATTAAAATACTACGAACCTTGATATATTTAATCAGTCATAAACAATTTCATTATTTATGCAATACATGTTTTGCACTTTATAGGAATATGTTCTTTTCAATTCTATATTTTCATACATTCCAAACTGGTTATCATGTAGATTAATACATGGAGATTTGCGTCGAAAGCGATTTGAATTGTTAACATTTAATCACAGCATATAGAATCAAATAGCATTCATTTGCTCTCAATTCCCTGGTCGTATCTTTATTCGAAGTTTTTATTTCGACTTCGCATTTACAACATGCCCAGCCTATTGTTACAATTACCGCGTACAGGTAGACGTTCAAACAAGGAACATGAAACTCAGTAATATCTGTGTGAGTCTCAGCAAACACGGATACATTGTGTACTTACAATAAGGTTGTTCGGAAATCCCTTAGTCTGGGCAGTTTTGAGTGTTCTGAGTGACACTATTTTCTTCAGGCAAAGTTACTCTATCAGGAAGCAACGTTCATTTTCTCATGAATCTTACTGAAAATATCAAAACTATTATTAATACCTCTTTGTATCGATATCTTAATATCGTATAAACGACTGTGCATGCCTACCTTCACGGGGAGAAGAAGGCGAAAGGTATCGCGATTCACTCACTGCATTCAAGTACAAATTGCAAACTTGAGTTAGCGTTTATTTCATTTCATGCAAAAAAGCATGATGGCTGACCGGAAGTAAAAAGTTACAAATGGAATCTCAAATGGAATCTGGAATGTTTTCCTATTACATTTTCGACACAAAAACAATTTTTGATCGACACCTTTGTAGTTTCTAATATCAATTTCAAGATCATTTTCTTTTGCTTTCCTATTCCCCAAGAAAATATGTATTAAATGAAGCATTTGTTAAATAAGTAAAATGTCATGGGTTCTATGAACCTGCCGCAGATTAACATAGTTATCGTTATAAATAGGTTTATTACTCGTGTGTTTCTTTTCAATCTCATTTCAATGATATCATAAGTTAGCTGCTCCATATAAACTGCGTGATGATGTACATGAAAATTAGGGGGAAATTTTATGAGATTGGTTTGCAGCATTGCACCTGTTGTTGCTGGCTATAAGCGTCTGCGCTGCCAAGAGATCAACACGGTCAGAGTTATGTGCCCCTCGTATGGTGAAGTGCAAGTGCGGAACAGAGGGAGTTGTCCACGTACCATTGCGAAGGTTAACACTTTACTGCAAAACTATTGTCCTTTTTTATCGTAAAGAAACTCTACCAGAGAAAGATGTCCAAATTAATTTATGTGTAAGCTTAACTTGAATTGTAAAGAACATGTTTCTTAAACCCAATTTTCTTAAGACGTACAGGTACAACAAGAAAATGTCACCATATTTTATATCTCGAGCTGTACCGTGGTCTTCCCATATAGTTCACCAAAATACTAGTGGGTTTCTTACAAGACCCATCTGACTGAATGCAATCAAAGTTGCGTTGCCGTTATGAATTCTTAAGTTCCTTTACCTCTAAGGCGATTCAGTCGTAGGTGTATGAATATAGATATTTTGGCCATTGTTAAAATCGAAGTTTTAGAGTTTTATAACCACGGTGACATGAGAATGGCAGTATTTTTTACTAATAATTAATTTCTTCCTCAAAGAAGCAAAATGGTAGATATCGATTGTATAAGTACAACTATAGATATGTATTGAAGGCACTATATGGTCACGATGTCACCAGTTTATTTTTTTTTAAATACTAAAATATTACCCAACCTCTTACACTTGTTTTTCTTAAATAAAGGCATATGTTCTTCAAACCCTACATACTTGCAGCCGGTATGGCAGTTTCCATATATTGTATCACTGCAAGTCTCCAACGGCGTATTTTAATGTCAACGGCAGGTGTTTTGAATTCGACGGTTACTCCAGCTATTGTGACGATTGCGAGAACTATCCCCGAAAGAGGACGATATGCCGGAAGTTCAAACACTGTGCATCCTGCTCTGAGCACGCATGTGCCTCATGTCCGCCAAATAAGAAAGGTCCAAGGTGTACAAAAGGTAGAAATGTTGCATGCAAATATTGTCAAACATAAATGAGATTTGAAATTAGCTGCATATATAACTTAACAATAGTTTTCTCCTTGTTTAGTTATTAGAAAAAAATCCTCTGGTGAATTACAATTGGATGTTTTAGAGAAATGTTGTTGACAATGTAGAAAGAAAGGAAAAAAATATCCACAAAATAACAAAAAGAAATCTCTCTTTCAAATGACCTGTTAACGTTGTATTTTCGGTAAATGTATTTCTTATATCCGAAAAGTTAGTTGAATAGTTAAATTGGACCAGAAATTAAAAAAATTTAAAGTTTTTTTTACATTTGTTTATCTGTCATTTGTAATTTCTATTCAGACTGCAGCAAACACTGTCACAACGGGGGCACCTGTACGACGCTCCACGATGGAACCGTCGTCTGTCTCTGTCCCGAGGGGTTCACTGGGCGACATTGTGAGAAGGTTGAAGGTACCTTCTTAGAAAGTGGACATGTTTACGATGACTGGACGAACCATATCACAAAGACATAGATTATATATATAGATAATACTAAACGATGTTCCGCTTATTAACGTAATGATAAACTTTATTCTTGTGAGAGCCATTGAAGTCGAGAAAGAATTGCATCACTTTCAGCATATTGTTCTGGTGACTCAGACCTTTTCTTAGACGACTCAAGTAAACTCTGTTGAAACTAAATGATTCTGAAGGATAATATCAGTTAAGTAATTTTCAGGTTTTAAGTTAATTAAATGGGGTTTCTTTACTTCAATCTTGCAGACAAAGATTGCAGCATCGTCACCGAACCGGTCAACGGCAACGTGACCGTCACCGGCAGAAAGGCCAATTACGCATGCGCACCAGGATACAACCTGTTTGGGCCGAAAGAAGTTGAGTGCCTGCCTGACGGCACGTGGTCCGCCCCCGCACCTCTTTGTGGTACGTGTAATTAATTTAATAAGCGGGCGCCCTTATCAACTTTCTTTAAATTGTGCTCCTCAGTTTATTGTTTTTACAAGTTACAATTTTAGTAAATCCATTAAATGGTGATGATTAAAATCCTGCGTGAAAGTTGATGACCCTGGTTGATGAACTTATGATTATATTTATTTTCATCTGCAACTTTGTTTTGGTAAAGGCATGAACAAAACAAAACACCAACAAGACTACATTTTAAGAGATGAAATGTAACATATTTTATCCGTGTATCCTTGTTCTAAATGAATACTTTCTTTTCTCAAAAATCAAAATGAAAAAGCATTACTATAAAAAATGGTCAATGATCCCTTAAAGTTTATCATACAAAAGGATTAACTTCTGTGGGAGTCATACATCAAAGAATGTTTAGCATTCGTCGATAACGACTACATCAGGGACAATGTGATTAAGTTTTATATTAATCACGTAGTCCCTGCATACGCGTGCTCTAATGTCAGGGTTTTTATTGTTGAAACGAAATTCAAGGGGATACTCTTGCTTCTGATATTTCACGTTATAATTACCAAGTATTTTTCAAGCATGTTACTAAATGTAACATTTTCGTTGCTGAGAATTTTACGATGAACAATGAAGTTCGCGTTCACACAGAAAGATACACGTTCCGAAATGAAGCCATTCATTTGCACCGTGATTGCGAAATAGCTTGCCAAGGACTGAAAAACCATTGCCTAAAAGACTCATAATATATCATTTTTTAATTCGTTGATAATCTTTTGGTACATTTATTCTATCTATTTTTCTTAAATTGATTACATACACGTCTCGCCACATAAAGACATGGTGGACAGAGAGCTAAAACGTTGCATCCTCAAACTTGCACTATGGCAAGCATTTCCGCGCTCAAATTGGCTATTTCAGGGCATATTGTTGCATAGGAACCTGCTTCAGCTTCAGCTTTAAATCGATGCAATAGAATACCTATTATTGTTTACAATCGACTTTCAATCTATAATGAAAATGTTCAGACCGCCGAAATCGGCTTAGAGATATAAAAAACCTACGGTTAGTGTGAACAAAAATGATTAAATATAGACAGTTGAAAACGACTGGACAAGTAATGTATGCAGATTTTGAATTTACTTCAATCTATGAACTTATAATTAAGGATGATATATTGTTAATGAAGGCAACCCTGAAACTTAACCGATTACTTAAAGATAGGCAAAATTTACATATTTCTGTTCATGCGGATTTATTGCAACGTTGCATTACATACAGTTGAATTGACTTTTAAGCTGAATACGTACATATTTGCCAAATAACTTACATGGTATACATAACCCCTGTGCGGGTTGTTAGTAATATCGAGATATATGTGATTGTATTATCTAGCTGTGCATTAGTTGTAAGTTACGAAATATTTGTGTGCGCTGGTTCCTCCTAAAATAAAGAATTCGTCATCCATAGCACATGTTCTGACCAACAGGTTTGTCCAATCATATTTCAGATCCAATCTGCGTGACTCCCAATGCAACCGACCATCTCTCATGGTCCAGACGAGAGGTTCGCGACGAGTATGGTACGTCGCACTTGTTGGAACTGTAATCCAAGATTTGACATTCAGAGTATACCTAATACACGGTTTGGACATCTTCCTGGCAATAAGGCTTAATGGGAGCCAGTCTCAATGACTGACTACACTGTAAACAATTACCGTTGAATTAACAATCCATGTACCGTTTTTTCTATACGGTAAAATACCGTTGTTCTTTTTTACGGTGCATCACTGTAAATAAAATTGTCCTACTGTCGATCTACCGTTATTCCCATACAGAGCGAAACCGTGATTTACTTTACCGGCAAAATACTGTTACAATACCATAAAGACGGTAATGCATGTTTGTTTTAGAGAATTGTGGGGTATAATACTGTAAAGTACCGTTTCGAATTGCATCATGGGATGTAATCCGGGTATGTAGTTGATGGGCGCCATTTTTCGGAACCACGTTTTTATCCAGCGGTAGGCCATATATTTGGCACTGTGTGGTATTTGAAAGGGTATTTTATTTTGTTTACGGATTTTTAGATTATTTACATTTGGTATTATGTAGTTGTTTATATTCATGCTGCTGTCAACTTCCGTAGGTTTATTTTGGAGCGTTCTGTAGACGTTTGTCAAGCTGATGGTAACTTTCACTTGTGGGATTTGGCTCATCTATTTGATCTCATTTTTTATGACTCTGGTTTATATGATGTTATAACGAAAGCTCAGTTAGGTTATTCAGGTTAAGTACCGAGTTTATCTTTTGACTCTAATTTGACCAAAAATTTAGTTGTTTAACATGAGATACATGACAAAGAAAATAGTCCCTTTGTATTGTCATATTTCCATTGTTACTCAGATTTATGTTTTAAGATAGTTTTAAAACACCAGCATAAATTTCTATTGATAAAGCTAACATAAGAGTTGAGAAGTCATAATAATACCATGGTACAATAATATGTGACCATTTTGCGAAATGTCAGCTTGATGCTGGATTTTTAAATGAGGTGTAGCCTACCAAGAATGTTTGAGAGAGTTCTTGCACATTCTAGTCTGCAGACAAAATTTATATATTTAAGTTGATGCAAAAAATCCTGCTCTGATGATTTATTTACAAATCTTTTGTGATTTTTGGGTTACTAAAGATTGTCTTTTCCGAATAAATATCCAATGTTTAACTCAATTGGTATGTTGTTTTTTGAGACAAGTTAATGTTAACTATTTTCACTGTTGCATGTTCTATTGGCAAGCTGTTTCGTCAGTTAAGACAGACTGATTGAATTTATAGATCCCTGGGAACCCTTCAGTTGTTTCTATTTTCATCCCTGTGCTGTACCAATGGTATATTGCATCTGCTTGGCAACAGAATCATGTACATACAGGGCTTTACTGTATCTATACAGTGTTTGTACCGTATCTATGTATCTTAGTACGGTATATTGCTTGGCAGTTTGATGATTGTACCGTACCTACGGTAAATTACATGGCAGCTGGTTGCCAGCAAGTAACCGTAACTACAGGGTTGTACCGTATCTACGGTATATTGCCTGGCAGCTGGTTGCTAGCAATTTACCGTGACTACAGGGTTGTACCGTATCTACGGTATATTGCCTGGCAGCTGGTTGCCAGCAATTTACCGTAACTACAGGATTGTACCGTATCTACGGGATCACAGTTTCTTAAAACGGTAACTTGCTGGCAACCAGCTGCCAGGCAATATACCGTTTTAAAATACGGTAATTGTTTACAGTGTACCCTTTGACCTGTTGCTTTAACTTGACTTCAACGTCTCAGTTTTAGGCCTACTGTGTTGATAGTCAGGTCAGTAACATCCTAAAAGTTGCTATTGATTGCCAAATGAACGCTGCACTCAAACTACGATTTTTTGCGCAATGCACAGAATTTGAATTATTTCAATGGCGATGACTTTTCATAATTAAGTTAAGCTTCATCGGGAAGATGCTGTTTAGATTGGTATGTTATGTTCGCACGGTTGTTTGGTGACTTAGACGCGACAAGACTTTACGTCGTAACTAAAAGTGGTTGGTACAGTATTTCCCCTAGCCTGCATTTCTCCCAGGGAAGACTGTAGTTTACAAGCGATTATAAAATGATTGCATGGTTTCTTATATAAAAATAAATTAAGATATGTTGACTATAGATGTAGATTCAAAGTGTGGTATTAATGGGTAGAACTAGATATCATTTCATTCAAGGGGTTCCTGATGTTTCAAGATACTTATATGCTCTCTCTCTGTCTCGAGTATTTCAAGAGTAACTACGTATCGTAATTTTACCACTCGTTATCTCGGTAACAGAGAAGGCTGGCGTGGTGGTGAAGCTGTCGGCCCGCTGTGACGCTGGGTACCGGGTAGTAGGAGGAAGCACCGTTTACTGCACTTTCAACGGAACTTGGTCTTCCATACCGCGCTGTGGTGAGTATGGGATTATTAAATCAACTTCAGTTTAAACCAAATCAAATTGAAACGAGATCATAATTACTTCACTGCGATTCGCTATAATATGCTAGGTTCATTTTTGATATAAACTTGCACCACTTTTTCATACTTTTTGACACGAGACCATCAGCCACGTGATTACAGTGGGATAAAATGAATAAGTGCTATACAGTGCCCAATATCACTCCACTTAAAGGCAAAACTAGACATTGTCCCGATATTACTTAATTTCATATTGGTCCGCTTGAACAAAAACACACATTACAGTCCCAGTGTTTGACAGTATAGTGCTGTTCTGTATTATATAACCCAGCACCAACTGGAATTTGAGTTTTCAAAACATTTCTATCACAATTCAAAGTTAACCATCCCTTCAACCCAACCCGTTTACCCTAATTTATATGAGCCAAATCAAACTTGTAAAGGGAATATTTGTTAATTGATACATGCCTCTATTTATACCGTTCGTTCGTTCCCTAAACGGACACTGGCAGTATTGAGATTACTGAATTACAGATAATTTTCGAATATTTCCCCTTGTGATTTACTGCAATTGGTTGTACGTTCGATCCGTTCAGAGAAAATCGGCAAATGTACGACCCCAAGTGCCATCGAAAATGGCTACTTTGACTCCTACTTCGCCACTGACAGCAACGAGGAGTATTTGGAGGGAACGGAAGTGACGTATCAGTGCGACCAGGACTACGTCTTAAAGGGCAATCATTCCCTCGTGTGCGACGAGGACGGGGAGTGGACTTCTGAACACCCAACGTGAGCTTACTGGCGTCACACTTGTATATCAAGACTAATAGTTGCCATTTAATTATGAGTAGAGCAAAATTAATTTGATATTCTAACATGATAGGGTACAAAAGCAAGCAGAAATAAAAATATAAGTTGAAGGTTTTTAAGTATATATATTTTTATTAATTTTTTAATTGTTTATTATGAATAGATATAAAGCTTAGCTTTTTTTCTTTATTAACGAAGCGACGACAAGCTTTTTTTCTTTACTAACGAAGCGACGACATATCAAGACATCACTCCAGTATATTGCCGATCTATAGAAGTAAAACTTTCTCACAAACTGTGTTTTGTGTTATCATGTATATTTTTCATTATTTCATCAATGTGTTTTAAACTTTAGTATGCATAACTTTAGCACACTCACCTGTATCGATTTACAGGTGTTGGCTAGCTGAGAACTCGAAGATCGAATGTCCAGAACCAGAACGACCAGAAAACGGCACATTTAAACCCGGTACAGAATCCAAAACAAAAAAATACGTGCCAGGCTTAAGGTATACCTTATTTTAAAAGCTTGAACTTAATATTAGTCAAATTTCACGCATAAGAGATATGATGAAATATCTATCTCAGTGGCGAACAAAAGCATTTCCATAATTTCAAGTTGACATTAGATTGCACGTGTATCACATCATCCTGCTGCATCAGTGTAATTGAATCCGCTGATCCAGCTCCTTCCATATACCCTGGTTCTTTTCGAGCCAAATTCCTCGTACGGCTGGCGCGGCATGATGTTCGTGGCTGTGTTCACCCGATATTGTTTAAGCCAATGAAATGTCGTTATCCAAGGAGCTAGATGCTACTCTTTTGAATTTCCATCCGGGTTATGCCGCTGTTGCTGGATGCGAGTGGTCTCATTGGCAGGTTATAGATATATAGCGATACGAGGCTTTTGGCCTAAAGGTTATCAGGGTATTTCCTTTTTTATTACAAAAATATATGTTACGAACCTAGTGATTCTTGTTCAGGATAAGATTAGCGGAGGTTTGGATTAGGCCCCTCATAAATACCTGGCGTCATCCAGATGGGTGATAAATCCTTTTCTAATTCTAGTAATACTTAAGATATATTTCATAGATATGAATAAAATTATTAAATGTAATTATGAACCTGTAGTATACATGATGTAGTTTGATGGATATGTATGTATATACACTCGTGATGAGCCAGTGTTGACGGCAGATGACACCGCTAAGTGTTTGTTCCTTTGTAAACATACAAAGGGTTCCTGCTTGATAAGTAACTAGACTTTGTTCAAGTCTACACTAATTAGTTCACAATGATATCGGTATAGTTGAAAGCCATTTTTTCACTCATGCAAAGTTGATGATATGAATAAGTTCATTACTATAGATAGACTAACACAAGATGTGGAAAGATTTTCTTAATACCAACTTCTTTATTGATATTGGCCTTTATATTATGATGTTATCGCCATACTTAATTTTAATCTTTAAATGTAATTTGCGTACCATTTTGTTAATTCATTGTCTCGGGTTTATTACAGGATCGTCTACTCGTGCAATGACGGTTACTACCTGCACCCGAGACATTCGAGTTACTACTGTCTTCATGACGGGACTTGGTCACCGGCAAAACCACCGCAGTGCAAGCGTGGTCAGTTAGTCGCCGTTTGTGGTTGCCAGATATACGCTTTCATACCGCGGACACTTGATCAGTCTCATTAAAATCAGTCGAACCTAACTCTCCGAACCACTGCGTTTAGGATCTGAGTACTGCTAAATAGAGATGGTTTTGGGTGACCTTGTCATTCTTCCTCCAGCATTTCTATCATTCATTAAATCTCCTTTGATACTGAATAGCTGTCCATTTTACAGTTTCATCAACTGGTGGCTTCAGTGAAGGTGACATGGTATAATCCGTATGCAACAGTAGCTTACTCAGGTCAGAACGCGGCGAGTTACGAATGTTCGATATGATCAGATTCTCACAGGAACTTGCACTACAAAAGTCTCTTTTCTAAAAAATATCAGATGCACATATAAAGATTTTCAATGTTTTGCTATTGATTCAAATTTTCTTTTGTAACATCTGTGTCCAAAATCGGTTTTTATGTTGATAAGACTTCTTCCAAAATATCTTATATTGGATTTCAACAAAACGATTTTTATATATAACAGGTAAATTGTGATTTTTTTTTAGGTAGTTATCAATTATATCTGTCACTGCCGTGCAGTTTTCATCCGGAAACACTGACAAACCTTTTATCTTTTGTAAGCTGATATGTTCATTGTTCAAACAACAAATTCAATCTTCCAAACGTTTATTTTAAAATTTCAGTGTCAACGTGCAAAGATATTGGTATACCGGAAAACGCGGTACGCTGTTTTGGAAAGAACTGGTGAGAATAACGACATATAAGTTCAAAATCCTTCAATTATCCAATGTAAATAAATTTCGATCAACCATTTTGTTCATTATCTTACTTCGAACAATTCCTGGACAGTAACTATTTGATATTGATTGGCGACGTTTTGGTTGACGTTACATGCTACTTAAGTTCATGGGCAGTTTCTTACAAAATATATCGCAACAGGGAATGACAGCTGACAAAGTTAAGTTTCTTGACTGAAATACTTATTAAGATGAATTTAAGATAAAAGACATCAATATTCTTTTATTGTCCTCCAAATCAAGCTACAAGTTGGACATAGCTGCCTTCTCAACTAGCTGTCCCTCTACTGCGCATGTCGACGGTGTGGAAGTGACCCTACCGGAAGGAAATTTTGAGAACGGTTCCTACGTAGGGTTCAGGTGCAAGTCTGAGTTTTACAAGCTAAAGGGATCGAGATTTAACAGGTGCACTGAAGACGGGACTTGGAAATTTGATCTACCCATGTGTACACCAGGTAACAAGGGTAACATGCAAGCACTTGCATATCAAAGGACAGACATCTAGCAATGGTTTAGCTTCTAGAACTCCTAATTTCAGATGATACACAATATTCAACTTTTGTTATGATCGTTATTGGCTATGCCGATAAGTTAGTACGTGAAATGATAACTTTTAATTATCAATTGCGCCAGTCTCTATAACTGGCTATTTTGTAGGTTTTTGCAATTTGTCATCTTATTTATGCCAGCTCTTTCCTCTCAACGTGAAGGCACTGCACTCTCATCGCAAATTAATTCTCAATGCAGCAAGGATTTAAGTCAGCCTTTGAGAGAGACTATCATCAGTCATGCCTTGCAGTGATGTTGCTGACTTTCACTGCAATAACTTCGTATGTTCCCAGTCTGTGGCCGGCAGTTCAATGGGGGCGGGACAGGTCTTGTATACGGTGGAACGGACTCACAGGGAGACGAGGCGCCCTGGCACGTCGTCCTGAGGCATAACGACAAAGTTGTGTGTGGCGGGGTGCTGGTCGGAGAGAAGTGGGTGCTGACGGCTGCGCACTGCGTGTCTGAGAGTGATAGATTAACGGCGGAGTTCGGGCGGACAATGCTAAACTCCACTGTTGGTCAGGATATCCAGATCAGGGAGGTAAGGAAATAACGTTTTAGCGGTACTTTCGCATTGGTTGGGAGGTTCAGAGCAGTAGAAATCAACTTTGACATAAACGATTCTCCTAAAGTGCAAAAACGTGCCTATCATCGTTAACATTATGGTTTCCCAATCTCTTCACCAAAAACTTAACAATTACAAAAAATGCATCAGGTTATAAGTGTCAAGAACCACAGCGCCTACGAGAAGTACAACAATGACATAGCAGTCCTGAAGCTCAAATCTCCTGTGGAAATGACGGCAAGTGTCCTCCCGGTCTGTCTGAGCCAAAATCCCATTATCGTCGACCCCGGCACCAGCAGCAACACAAACATCAGCACCGGCTATTCCACCAGCTACCACGGTCCTAACCGATCAGATAGACTCCTCTCCTACATCACTGGTTTCGGTATGGCCAATCGGACCCAACCCCAAAATTCCAACTTCCTTCAGAAGGCGCAGATGGTCGTCAATTACAACAAGACAGCCTGTACAGAGTTCTTTCGCCGACAAAACAGTAAATATGCGTAAAAATATTTTGAAAGTGATATTGCACATGTTCACATATGGAAAAGATGACAGTGCTTATGAATCAACATGAGGGTATTAAATATTGATCGGTATCTTTTTATTTGCCTATACCTCCTTACAGCCATCCTCCCTCGACAGTTGGACTAGGGACAAGTCTATACAAATAGAAAATAATTTTATAATACTTGATTTGCCTACAAGTAAGACTCATGATGTTGGGAGATGGCTTTCTGCCTACACGTTTTATTCTGGACTAGTTTTCAAAAGCTAGTTCGCAATTCGCCATCAAATGTCACTTCAGTGATCGCTGATATCCGGATATCCAGATTGCAAAGATGACATATTCTAGGGAATGCCTTTTTGGTTTTTCAAAATTATTCGTCATATAGCTACGAAGAAACAACGAAATAACAACTTAACTTTTTGAGGTGTAAACTGTTGTACATTATGTAGTTGATAATGTAGTTGTATTCCTTCACCAACATCTGGTAACTTAATAGGCAGATAAGTTGCACACAAACACATATTCTGGATAAACTGCGTTATTGTGGGATTCCACGATGTCCCACAGTAGATCTCCTTCATCAGGTCGACATGAAATTTTAGTAGATGTGAATGATTGAAAGTCATTGTCAATATGTATAATGTAAGTATAATAAATAAATGTATTTTTCTCCTCAGCCACGACCCCGGTGACTGAGAACATGTTCTGTGCAGAGGGACAGTCTGGGGCGCACCCGTGTAAGGGGGACTCGGGAAGTCCCCTCGTGACCGAACAGAGTGAGTGCACGTGGCCTTTATTACATTGAGAATTTGGTTGAAGACGTGTTATAAATGGGATACTCCTGTAGAGAAAAACTTGCAATTGTTGACAGGCTCAATTTCATGCTGATCATCTTATTATATTTAGGATATAAATGTGTAAAATATTATAAAGTTAATCGAAACCAATGTACCGTTAACAGAAAAGCAAGTAAGGTTTAAGTCGCGTTTATAGGATATAAAACTCGGTTACACATACATCCGAAATGTTAACCCTTGCATTTAGGTCTGTTGCTCAGTTCTATTGAAAACAGAAAGTTGTCAAATATTTGAAATTAAGAGACTATTATGCAAATCTTGTGAAATTAATTGAACTTGAATAAACAATATTTTGTGTGGGCACTAGTCCTGCTTCATGACTGTGTATATTAAGGAGCCTTTTATACAGTCTACGTCCACATTAAGCAAGTCTAGATTGACTGAATACACTATGAAATTAGGAGCCCAAAGAAAAAAGTGTTATGGATGAAGGAACAGTAAATTATTTAAAAATTTCATAGACTAAATTTTAGTCTATGTGGGCACGTATAAAGGCCAAAAAATGTTAGCACTGACAAGCTGATAATAGAACGTCGAATACAACAGTTCTAAACACAGAAGAATGTGATCTTTAGGGAAGGGTCGACAGCCAATATAATTTTCCGACTTTTTATTCAAAAAGATATTTGAGCAACGTGACGGCGTCTGGATATACATGTGTACATCATTTTACATCCCTCTAGCGTAAATGGGACAAAGTCCTTTGGGGTTTGGTTTTCTTGTTCAAAACGTCACCAGTAATTCAATTGTTTGCTTGAAAATGGTACCCGTCTTCGTCATCGAAAGAAATGGATGTCACTTACAAACTGTAGTTTTTTAAAGTTGAATTTTAAACTAGAGTGGTGACAAAACTTTACGAACGATCAACGAGGCGTGACGGATGCTTACATCAATTTTAAGCATTTAAGGAGTAACGGTTCAATAAGTTACTTTTAGGATGAATATTTGAGTGCTGATTGAATTAGTGATAACAACTATGATGATTTAATAACTACAGCACGAGCTAAGATGATACAGATAAGACAATCTCATTGAAATTAGACGAAACTTGTCGCTTGTTCCTCGAAGTTTCGATCTGATTCAATGAGATTGCAGACAAGTTGATCAGGATTAGTGAAAATTATCTATAGGCAATTGTACTATCCAAGTAGCCAATTGTTATTTTCTGTGACCAGACCACGGGAGGTCAAGGATCTTCTACTTGCACGGACTGGTCAGCTGGGGTCCCCAGTCCACTGTGTGTACCAAACACAACAAATATGTGGTGTTCACCAACGTTACTCGCTACTTCGACTGGATCCAGGAATGCACCACCCCCGACCTGCTCCACTTCAACGACTACTAGTGTTTTAACGTCTACCCTCGTCTCATGCAAATTCATGGGAACGATCGTTTGGATCTGATGTTGAGGGGATTCGGGCATAGGGTTTGGTTTTGGTTTTGCTGAAAAAATGCTTTAAATAAGTCGTTAGCATGAAGGAAAAAAGGATGAACACCTATGGCCTTCCTCCTGGATAGATCATGGATCAACATTCCCACTCCGCCCCTTCCCGCCATTGCTATATGGAATTGGAAATATTTACATCTTCGATTGTCCATAATATGAGGTATGCCATATTATGTCAACATGACTACCTTTTCTTTTTAATAATTGTTGTTTCTAATCTGTAAACTTATGTAAGTGGAGACAAGCAAAATCTTAGGAATTACCAAGAAAGCGATGACGGTGTTAGCATCTACACAGAAACGTCGCATTGTATCCAATAATGATGTGACTGTCCATTTAAACGTGTTCGTCTTCTTCATACCAGCTCAATCCACTCAACTTATATAGGGATTAGTGTTTAATTTGCTGTCATTCTATTGTCCCGCTTACTATGGGTGGTTTATATCCACCTTATGTATAGTTACCAGTAATACTACATACTCACGTGGGACCATTTGTTGTATAAGTAATGTTTCCAAGAAAAAATGTGAGATTTTCAAAGGGATTTCAAAATTGGTGTATTTAGAGGTATTTATTTAGATTGTTAGGTTTTCTTTGTATTTTATTTGATCCTTCTGCTAAAACCTCGCTGTTGTCTCAAGTTTTGCATAGCTGTTGACTAGTCTGTCATTTACTAGTCTGTGAAGAGCCCCTGGAAGCACTTCTATATCAACGAGTCTAAACTACCGAGGGTGGATTTACAGACAGCAGAACCCCGGATATCTCCTCGTGATGTTTATAGCTAACAGCATGGCGCAAATGGGTTAGGTATCATGTGGCTGTCCATCAATACAGTTTTTGAAATCAGGTTCAGTACCAACAAAACAAGGAAGGAACATTTATTTAGTAGGAAAAACCGGTTATAGGAAAAAACAATGATGAAAAAACAGTGGTGATTGTCTTTTTGTTCTTTGAATTAAGAACCCACTGAACGTTAAATGTTGTCTGTGTCTTCAATATAACATCTATTGTCCGTCTTTCCGTTCCATCGTTTGTCTATTTACTTATGTATTTATCGGTCTTCCACTTATGTTGTCTTATGCTGTATTTTTGCAAACTGTTTTCTTTTGTAAACAACATATACTATTTGAAGTTGTATTTTTTTTATTGAAAGCATAATAAATTGTTTGAGATAAATAAATCATGTCCTAAGAAAACAAGCCATTGGCTCCATAGTTCATCAGGCTTTTATGCTAAATGAAAAGCTAAAATACACGTTGAAACGTACTACGGCTGCCTCATCTTGACAAGAGATGATAAAAGATTTCTGGATGTTTCTATCTTTCTATCGGGGAAAGCTTTATAATTACCACTAACTGTACAAACTTCTGGTATGGCGTATAAAATATCTATCACAATTGCCCCAACACAAAGGAAAAATACAAACCAAAATGCCCTCAATGCCCTGCTAGTGTGAGACAAATTATCAAAAGTTGTCCTTTCTGGTTCAAAGAGGAGGGCTTAACAAAAAGCGCTAGACAGTAAATAGGAAGCATTTTCTTGGATTTGTAATACTGAGGTACCTTAAGCATACCACGTTGAATCAGGTTTTCCAGAGTCCTTGTACCAGATATCAAGACTCTTTCCACGAAAGTGTCAAAATGTCCACAATAACAGGGCACTTTTATGAAAAGTTGGCACATTGGGATCTAAGTGGAATGTAATTTCACATATAGAAAATAGAGCCATTGTCTCTGTAGCTCGTCAGTTTTTCATTATTTATTGTATTAGGTTGATGACTTGCATACAAAAACAACAGATTGATAACATGAAATGAATCTTTAAAAAACAAACAATAATCATAAATTTCTGGTCAAAGTTTGTCTACTCAAGTTTTCAGCAATCAAGTTCTTACCCTAGTTTTGGTTTTGGTATATCTCTATAAATATGCACCCCTGCCATTCCCATATCAGGGCAGGGCAGGTCAGTCCCAAATGTACAAATTCTTATCATCTAGGTGCAAGGTATATCCCCACAAAATAACAGCTTTGGAGGTGAAGCAGTTTTGAAAGAGAAATCTATGGAGGATGGACAGCGGTTGTGGCCACACCATAAGCCCACCTGATCACTCAGGTCTGATGAGCTAAAACAAGAAATTTATTGAACACAGGGGTAGAAAATGAGATTCTTTTATTATGCCCATCTAATCCACTTCCCCCACACATGATTATCAAAACATCATTTGTTATCAACAACATAGTTACTTCAGTGCTTGAAAATATATACTTCTTTACAGTCATAGCCATAGTACACCCAAATAATATCATATGCCATATGACAGCATTGTTTTACAACCATAACGGACTTGTGACTTAGAATATCAAATAAGTTACAATAACTAGTATCCAAAAATAATATTTTATTTAAGTCATTGTACCCTCGAACATATACTGGACAATAATAATTATTGAGAAATGAACATTTTTATACTAAGAACAATATATGAAATATCAAAAGGGGTATGTAATATGATTCCAATTCATTGATTATCACACGTATATATCCATTCATTCTTACAGAAATAGTTTTCAAAACAGGCGATCGAGAAATACAAGGAAAATAAAACAAACATTGTTTTTAATTTGTTAATTGTTCTAATAAATATTGAGCCTTTGGTCTTTTTTTTTACCATAAACAACCTACAAGGTTAAAGGCAGATCTGATTTTGCCGGTATCATGATTTATTTTGCACATTAGGAAAATATTGTTACAGGCAATAAACATTTAATATAAAGGTATATTATTAAAAAAAACATTGAAGAAAAATCAGATGAAATTTCATAGTTTTTGTGTTTGTATATTAGATAAACAATTAAAGGGGCAGTAGCATATTTCAATAAAATAATGTGAATCAAAATAGTAAATGTTTCAATTGCAAGACAATGTTTTGCATAAACTAAATGTTTTTGGGGATATATTTGGTGAAAATAATATGTTTAAAAACATGCTACTGCCGCTTTCGAGAACATGTCCTTTCAACCTTTGAACTTTTACAGGTCCCTGGTTTCATGTACTGTTCACATGTCGAACAGTATCTTAAGAAAATTCATAATAAAAAGATAGAATATAAGACTTCTAAAACAAACACCTGAACAAACAATTATAACTTTTTTTGAAGAAATAACAAGAAGATTGTGTACAGGCATATCACAGTTACAAGCATTACAGAGAGCACTATATACCTAAAAAAAAACAAGGTTTCAATGTTGACGCTGATTCAATCACTTCTTTAATACTAAACACATACAATCCCACTTAAACTAAGAGCAGCTACTATCAATTATACTTAGCAATTAAACAACCACAAACTGTACACTTGATAAGAACCTTGGAACATATAATTGTTCTATTCAAAAAGGCACTCACCAAAATCTACTTTCTTATCTTAAGCAATTAAACAACCTGAAACTGTGCCCTTGATAAGAACCTTGGAACATATAATTGTTCTATTCAAAAAGGCACTCACCAAAATCTACTTTCTTATCTTAAGCAATTAAACAACCTGAAACTGTGCCCTTGATAAGAACCTTGGAACATATAATTGTTCTATTCAAAAAAGCAAAGAAATGAAAGAGTGTTACAAAGGTATGCTCCTTCTATTTGTTCTATAAATTGACGAGAAGTCAATACCTTTCCACCATCAACTGCAACATAGAAGCTGCTAATCCAAAAGAACTGACTTTTGTTCTCTCTTTAACTTCCATTACGATTCTTCAGGAGGAGAGTTATTGTTAAATGCAGACAGGGCAGTTTTTTCCAACCATTATTGGCCTTATTAGATTTTGATGCCTTTCTCTACATCTTTATAGGTCTATACATGTTTTATATTGCACCCTAAACATATGAATCAATTTATCCAAAACACGTTGAAATTGAGTGTATTAATTTAACAATACTTGTGATTTATTTTCATTATGCATACCAAGTCTCCACCTGAAGGTCTCATCTACACGCAAATGATAGATGAAGACATTCACACCACTGATCCCTCCCTACAGCAATCGTCGTAGTAACTTGCTCACTTTCAATCAATATCAAAATCAACAACAGACTTCATGTTGTGCAACATGTTAAGCAAAAATGTAAACTCAGTTTCACAGGCATTTCGCTCTTAAAAAAACACACTTCCATAAAAATATCTCTTCTTTCCAAATTACATTTTCAAAAATACTTGGAAATTTAATCTCTGTCAAGGATTATTAACATACACAGGAGAATATTCTTGAAGGAATAAGTGTTATACAACTACTTGAATGCATGAGTGTTATTGAAGTACTTGAATGCATGAGTGTTATTGAAGTACTTGAAGAAATAAGTGTTATTGAAGTACTTGAATGCATGAGTGTTATTGAAGTACTTGAAGGAATAAGTTATACAACTACTTGAATGCATGAGTGTTATTTAAGTACTTGAATGCATGAGTGTTATTGAAGTACTTGAAGGAATAAGTGTTATACAACTACTTGAATGCATTAGTGATATTGAAGTACTTGAAGGAATAAGTGTTATACAACTACTTGAATGCATGATTTTAATTGAAGAACTTGAATGAATAAGTGTTATTGAATTACTTGAAGGAATAAGTGTTATTGACGTACTTGAATGCATTAGTACTATTGTTTTTGCATTATGCATGTTAAAGTATTAGATCTATACTTAACTTGAACCATGAGTGATATTGCATATTTGTATGCATACATCTTAATGCATTACCAGTATGCATTAGTGTTAATTCATTACTTTTGTATCTAAAGGGAGTCTTCCAATTTGGATGTAAAAGTTTTGCACAACAGGCCTAAGGCCTTTAAGTATTGAATAAAGTTTTATTCTTCTTAGCAAATTAGAATTGAAGCACTATGATAGCAAAATGATTACATTGGATAATCAATCACAAATTAAACAACATCAGCAAATCTCTTAAAGACAAACAATAAAGAAGAAATAAGATAACAGATGATAACAGATGATAAAAGCATAGATTACCTACAAGCACATAAGGAAAACGGGAAACCCTTGGGATTTAGCTGTCAACAATCTATAGATAATGCTGCACATTAAAGCATAAATAACAGGATAGGCAACTGTTGATTGCATCAATAAATACGAGGCTTAGAATTAAAATGTGTGATAGAATTAACCATAACGTTTGTCTCAGAAATAAGAAGCTATAAGTAAAACAATTATTGTTCTATTGTAAATCTGGAACGTTATGATTACATCAATATTCCTTAAACTGTTCACCTTTAAGGTTCAGTCTCTCGGGGGAACTCAAAAGAATTAAAGTGTCCAGACCATGTCCAATGCCATTAGTCAATCTGGCCTTGTAGGCCTGACAAGTTACAAATATTAGTACTACAAACTCCTTTCTTGACAAAGAAAATTACATATTTATCATTTTCCTTTTTTAAGACGAAAGTAAAACATGATGATTAGAGTTTTGTTAGGTAGAGAACCACTTTTGAATTTGTTTACAATTTGTTGGCAGTTTATCTCCAAGTATGAAAAATGTGCAACCACCTAATATATCATGTGAAAATCATGTCATTTTTTTTATACTATTTGTCTTTCATCATACAAAACATGATATGTACAAATACATCTTGGATGTAATATAAAATTTCCAAATAAAATTGGCACAATAAGAATCGAAACGAGTTTGTGATAAATAACTAACCATCTGATAGGACAACTTCATAAGTTGATTCATGAATTGAACAAAAGGAGAGCGTTGTCAGTTTTGTTAAAAAATGGCAATAAATTGCCTTTTAACTTGTTAAGATGACATTTCACTCTTTCAACATTAATAGAGAGCAACAGCATAGGAGAAAAATACCTCTATCATCTCTAAACAGTGTCATCACATCCGAATGACCAGCTTCAGACAAACATCTCTAAGTCACTTGGTGTCAGCATTTTCCTTATAGGGACTCTACAAATTGTCATGCACATGACTATATCACTGAGTAGAAGACGAGGGTTCAAAGAGCCATCTTATGTTTCCCCCTTTTGGCTCTTTCCTGAACATCAGCAGTCTAAGTTCATGGAGAGTATCTATCTCTCCATCTGAATTTAATTCTCAGACAATGAGACTGATATAGATAATACTTATATGACCCAGTAGAAGACGAAGCAACCAAGAGCTGTCCAGTGACTGGCGTAGTCCAGCGCTGACCACTTGTCCAGTGTGTGCATCATTGTGTAGCCCTGCAAATATGGACAAACACTGACTATGGTCATTCATAATTCAAAAGAAAAGATAAACAAGCAATAACATCATTACAAGGTTATTACATACATTATATATTATCATATATAATGTATGTGTGCGTGCATGCATATGTATGCTTATGTATGTGTGTACATGAATAAAGATATATGAAATGAAGATACAATCAATAAGTCATTATTTATTTGAGGAGGAAAGGCTATTGAGGACAGATGAGTGTAAATTTGAGTGATGTGGTATGAGGAGGGGTTTTAGGCATTTTTTGGTTAGGAAAGATGATAATTATTATAAGCTGACAATATCAGGTGGGTAAAGGTGTAAAGGTTATTTTAGGCCATATTAGGTGGAAAGGAGACTTGAAGTGAGCGAAGGCAATATGAAAGGTGGTTGGTTATGTGAAGAATTAACGGTAGTGAGGCAAGTGCTGGAGATTTCAGCCACGGGGCAAAACTGGTCTAAATAATATTCAGCAACTTGAGGGTTAAGAATTGAAGTTTTAAAAAGTGAAGTGAGGCAAAATTAGATGAGGTTGTTATCAGTCTGATTAAAATCGACCATGTTCCGAGGAATAAAAGTTTTTAGATATTGACTCTAGCGGGATACAAATGTATTTTATCAGGGGCTTTGATCTCCACAAAGGTCTGAAAGCATCCTCACTGCTCCCAAATGCTGGAACCAGTCAAGCGCAGACAAAATCTTGTCATTAGCAGACCAATCACATCATCGCGTTTAAAATAAGGGTAGCAGCGATCAAGGTTAATGAATGGTAAATGGGAGTTTCTTGCCCCTAGATACAGATACCAATGGCTTTTGCCGGAGTCATTGTGATCTGAAAGTTGAGATTGCGCCAGAACGTGCATGCTACGAGGGTGCTTTCAGACCATTATTGAGAGGAAATCCCCTGATAGACTATGTTCGAATCCTGCTCGAGTCAAATTTTAAAACTTTTATTCCTCGGAACAGGGCCGATTTTATTCAGACTGAGGTCGTAATTGGGTAGGTGTGGGGGTTGGTATACAACTTCCATTACAGTTTCTAGAGCTTCTATAGTTTCTAGAAACATAATGGATCTACACTGGGATACAACACCTGGTATAACTGCAGGTAGAAACCTGTGAACCTCTTCTGACTTAATCTAATTAGTTAACCCTATTGATTATTGACTACAAACCAAAACATCAACTTCATGTATTACTTCTTTTAGGAAATACTGTGTTATATATAGAAAATATCACCCAAGTGTCTTCTCATATCAAACATAGCAACACGAGTTGATAAAAGTTACAAATATTCGAGCCTTGATATATTTCATATCAGAGGACGCGCTGGAGAGATTCTATTTAACATAAAAAATCAATTTGCAATAAGTTTCCACAAAAATTGATATCCCTGAACACTTCACTGCTGTTGACTCCTAAAGGTCATAGCATTGTGACATCATGTTTATGATGTCATAGCACTATGATGTCATTATTTCATGATGTAACACAATTGTGTTGGCATGTAATAGGCTTGGTAGCGCATTGTTCAAAAGCTAATGTCAAAATGTTATCTCCTAGAGCTATATATCACTATCTCCCACAAGTGTTATCTCCTGTGGAACACTGTTTTGTATGATAAATCCATTTATTGGTGCAAGATTAAAGTAATAAAAAAAGTCAGGAAATGACACACAAAAATAATTGAAAATAAATAAAGACAATTGTAGTATATCATGTAATATAGAATACATTATTGATTTTTTATGTATAATATTATAATTATTTACTGGACGTTTGTTGGTTGGTTATCACAAAATAGGAACAATATGAACTCTGAAACCTTTGGCTCTTTATTTGCTATATTATAATGTTCCTGATCTCAAGGCAAGGACTTTGTTTACAGTGCTAACTCAAGAGGAAGTACTAACTTTGTAGCAAATTTTAATTATACGGACAAGTGCTCTGTAAGTAGAAAAGCAGTTTTATTTTGAATGCTTACATAAAAGTTATATTTAGATTAAGAACATAAAAAGAATACAAATAGAGCCATTTTGTCTATAATTGTTTTATCTGGAAGATATTAATATCATACACTATTATTAATTGTATTTTTAAGAAATAGAGTTCATAATGTGCAAATCAGTGGTAGGTCCAAGATTTTTTAAAAGAGCCACTCTGTGAGTTGTTGGAGTCATATATGCCAAACTTAATCAATGGTGTCATTTCATCGCAAAGTATCGACTGTTTACAGTGACAATATGAAGGTAGAACGTTGCAATTATGATCGAAAACCGGACAGTGGCGCGCGTCAAATAGTCAAACGTAATTTTGAAGACTTATCTAAAACAGCCAGGAGGGAAGTTAGGAGTTGATAGTGTTTGTTAGGTTATATAACTAGTATCCATGTATATTAGACGTGATATCTACACCTCTGTGCATTTATAAGGCTGTTTTTAGATTTTCATGGAAAACCAGTATTTGTAATATATATATGTGTTTTGGACATGAAAAGCTAAGATGTTTTGATTTTATATCACCACATATGATGTTTAGGTTCGTATCAAAGGTAAATAATATGTTATGAAAATCGCGGAGTGGCTCTTTAAGGGGGTGGGAGGTGTTTGGAAAGGAGTTATACTGGATGTTTATCCAGCAATTCCAACTCACACACGCCTTGGCGGGGTTCACTTATATGGTTCAGAGGATTTTTTTACTGGAAAATTTATAACTATTTAGTCAAGGTTTGTTAACATACAAATGAAGCATCTTGGAAATTTGTAATGATTTGACAATATACAAGTTGGCAGCAAAATAAAAACCAATTAAGTTGTATGAATACCTTCTCCTCGTCGGAGCTCTGATCGAACATGACTCCGAGGTACGCCAGGTGGAAGATGGACAACAGACCAAAACACGTATTAGTCAAGAGCACCAAAGGGTTCCACTGTCAACAGAGGGGTGGAAACCATTCTATATCAGACGCTAACTGATAAATGTCCATCTCCTAACACAGCACTGATAATTAGACTTCAAGTTAGATGATTTCATATCATTGTGATGTCAAAGCATCGTCATTTCTTTTTTTGGATGTTGATATTCTTTTTTTGACACAATGATGAAGTAAAAGCTTTGTTAAGTCAAGAACCTCAAGAAGGCAGATCATTGTGTAAAATTTACTGTCAATCCTATCTTTCCTAAAACATATCCCTGTTCTCACACATGCCATATGTCCTTATGGGCACAGACTTCAATGATAGATTAGATTACGAGGCATAAATATACTTAAGGAAGGGTTGTAAGAACAGCTGAACCTACATATGTGTATTGATGTCCACAGTCTTCTTTGCATGCCTTGGCTTGGATACAGGCATTAAATATTGCAGATAATCTATTTCTCAAAACTGAAACATAAAAGAGAATAACAAAATATTGTGAAACAATCTTTAAAATCTAGAAAATGAATGATGAAATACTCATCATATTGACACAATGCATTTAGAATCACAATAATACAAAGTACCCTTACCATATCTTAACAACACCGCCTTCCATATTCAGTAGTAAATAGAAAGGTTTGTAAAACACGCTCACCAGAGAATTATTCACATGATACTCACAACAATGGTAAATAGAGAATACTAAACGACGTCCCGTTTAATAACATATTTATGAAACGAGTGTGTGGTATCATTTATGAGTTTCATAAAAATGTAATTATACAGGACTGAGTTTAGTATTTTATTTATTACTCGCTGAATTATATCAAAGAAAAATCATGAAAATCGCCGAGATAACCATTGTCGCTGCGCCGCTAACATTGTGACGTCATGTGACGTCAATCAACATGCGATGTTATTACACAATATGTGACAACGTTGTAGATTTATTAAACGGCGGTATCTTCAACGGGAAAGTAATTAATGCACATATGATAACAATGACACAAGATACCCTTACCATATTCTGTGTAAGTATAGAAGCCAAGAGAGAGAAGCACCGCGGACAGTTGGAAGTTCAGACCCTGAAACGTTTCATTTTAACAACCTATCAACAATATTTGAAATAATATGGTATGAACGATGATGATATGATTTAATGAGAAACTGAATGATCTTAAAAGTTTATCTTACTTTCTGAAACAGCAAAGGAAATAAAAAAACAATTAAAAATCTTATGGTAAGTTAAGACAGCTAGGAAGCAAGATGTGTTTATAAGAAGCTTCTAAAGTAGAGGCATATTTCTGACTGAATGGCAATAAACAAGGTTACATTATAAACAATTTGTCAATCACTTATGGTTTGTTTATAAACTATTCCAGAACTTACATGCAACAGTGAACTTGCAGCGTAGGTCAATAAGACAGCAGCAAAATTACCCATAGGTCTCGCTGATTTGAAGACATCTAGAGCAAAATAATGTTTGCTTAAGAATTACACATTTACATTCCATACACTAAAAGCTGTAGGAGTTATTTCCCCTTAAAATTCTTACAAACTGCTTAATAACTCAGAGAGTAGGTTTTAAAAGTACTCTCACTTTAATGATTTAATTTCCACAGATGTCAGCTCATCTGTTTTTCTAACTGTCGTGCCTCCGCAAAAGTTAATAATTAAACACATATGTAAGTGTATTTTTGTAAAGAAAAGAATGCAGTTACAAAAATGATATGTTCAGACAATCTTGAGTAAGAAAATGAGCAAGCGGATGCTATTAGCTTTGTATTATAGTGATGATACTATGGCTGGGATTGAAAATTCTTATTAGTTGTGTGCCATGCCATCTTCCCACTCATGGCCTATACTTGTGCCAGTTCTAATGACTTGCTAAGATAAGCTTTTCCGTATTTCTCCAACTTTTCTATGTTTGCGAAGGATCTCAACAGTCCAATGAGAAATTGTATGAGAATTGCAATTTTTTTGCTGATGAGGGTGTTGCACTCGAAATATGAATTTTAGATTGGCGGCAAGGTTCAAATTAGCCAGTGATAAAGACAGGAGCAACTCAAACCATGATGGCATGGTTAAAGCGTAATATTTTTTTTAAAGCAAATGGTCACTTGCTTTTTGAGAAAATTATATCATTGGTGAAATATAGCTTTAACAAATAAGTTGAGTTGAATCAGACAATCTGTCATACACTCTTACTTTGTTATTGGATCTTATTTTTTGGGATGATATTACTTAATATTGGATTTAACCACATCATATATTATTCATAAAGAGTATCATCTTTAACTTGCAAACAAAGAAGGGAGACGACTCACATGTTTTGAGCCAGTTATGCATAGGCAGGTTCCAGTTAGTGACCACCTCGACCAGTGACCTGGGCAGCTCCATACTGACTGGCTTGGCTACAGATTTGTCCCTGGGCACAGACAGAGTTAATATTAGTTAAATAAATATTCATTTTTGAATTTAATTCAGTGTTCAAGCAATAAGAAAAAATGAAGAGCTAAAACAGAATTTGTCCTTGAAACTATAACCAAATAATACTAAACATTTGAAGAAAAATTCAAGATACTAAACTGCTTTCCACTTTTTGAGGAATAAATCCACAACTGACCACTTGACCTGATCCCCGTCAACCGCAGAGCCGAGACCGGACAGAGTGGACGTTGTCTCCGACATGAAGCTCACGAAGTAGTGGCTGAACCGGAATGATTGTGCATCTCGGTATGCAACTATCCATCTGGAAAAGAGGCACATTGTTTCTGTATGGGCAGAAGCCAGGTTGATAGATAATATCAATAATTAAAGAAAGGGCTTCATCGGCAAACACTCTTCAGACATAGGCACAATGCTCCTGGATGAAAAGAGGGCAGGTTGATAGATAATATCAATAATTAAAGGGGCAGTTTGATTTGAAACCATCCATCTAAGGAATATGGTTTAAGTGTCATTGTTTGGTAAGATCATAGATAATTCTAATTTTTAAATTTGTGATTTATAAAAAAATTCATTTGTTCAAATATAACTTTCTAAGCAGAATTCTAAAAAAAAATTCTCAAGCTATCTCTCTCTTGTCTTAAAACACCCACTTGTTGGCTGAGCCGAGTATGAGCCACTGAGCGAGACACGTGGAGTAAACCAGACACACAACAGAGAGCACCCCGCTTGTAACGACCTTCAACACCCACCGTATGGGCTGGAACACAAGGAGGTTTAATGTTGTAGGATATTTGACAATAAATAGGAGAATTGGTACGTATGAAGGATATTTGGTTCTAATGCAGAATATGTGGTAAAAATGTAGGAAATTTGGTACCTTTGTAAGATATTTGGTACTAATGAAGAATATTTTATATCAATTTATCAATATTTTTGGAATCTATGTGGGATAGTTGGTACTTATATTGCATATTTGGTACTCATGTAGGATACTTGGTATCAATGTTCAATATTTGGTATTAATGTTCAATATGTAGAACTTATAAAGAATAATTGATACTAATGCAGAATATTTGGTATCAATCAATATTTTTTGTACCCATGTAGGATATTTGCTACTTTAATTTGATATGTGGTACTCATGTGGGATATTTGGTATCAATAATCTATATTTGTTACAAATATTGGATATGTAATAGTGATATTGGATATTTGGTACTTTTGTAAGATATTTGTTACTTATATTATGCTATATATTTGGTTTTTAAAAATCATTATTAACTAAGTAGGATATTTGGTACTTCTTTTAGATATTTGGTACTTCTTTTAGATATTTGGTGCACATTCAGGATAACTGGGGCTTAAGAAAGAAATTTGCTAACTTGAAAACATATGTGATTTTACTGAAAGAAGTTGGCATTGAGTGCAGGGAATTTCCAAAGGGAGACAACTGTGAGATACTTACCACCCCAAGTTTATTTTGTTCCAGTATTGTTGTATATTCCTGAAAGCTGATCCACGGCCCGAATATCACAGTACCAACATTCAGCGTGTAGCCCAAATATTCAAAAATTGTAGGAAGGGTTGACACTGCTCCGTTCCCCAGATCAAATGATAGAGATATTACTTTCATTGATAAAATCATTTGAGCACCTGAAAGGACAGAAAAAATACTTTGAAACCTGTAATATAAGATAACAATTTTATTTTACTTAAGTTTATTCTGAAAAATTTCACCATCTTTTGTATTCACAAAATGTTTAATTAAAAAATGATAATAAACATGGTGTAAAATACCTACCTCGCACCATATGCCAGGTTGTGGGATCTACGACTACCAATTCACTGCAAAGGAGACCAAGAAATAATGAATAGTTTAAGTATTTTGAAGAACATCCATTTCAACATTATACTTGAACATAATCATGATTATAATTAAGAGTGCCCAGAAGATGAAACTCACTTATGATTATGAAGTCGATCAAATAAAATAACTCTGATTTGAACTTAGATTGTTGGATAGAGATGAAGATTGTTTAACCATTAAAACAAATACATTGGTACTAATTTCCTACCATAAAACATTGAAGACAACGACTGTGACGGAAACAATAATGCCCGCTAGGTGGCGCCAGTAAACGCTGGAGACGGCGAGAGCGAGGTAGGTGACAGCACAGCCAATCAGCAGATAAAGGAGGGAGAGGTGGAAGAAGTTGTGTAGCACCATCAGGCCGAACACCGCGCTGGACAGGTGCAGGAACCAGGGTGGGGCGCCAAGGTCTCCTGAACCTGGGGGTGGGGCAACATGTTAGTCTTCAACCTTACATATGATAAATCAACATAAACAGACTGAATAGCGATAGAGCAAACACCCCAAGGTCTACTGAACCCTACAGGTGGGGCCAGGTGTTAAGTCTTAAATCAAACAGATAATAAATCTTCATACAGTCTGATTAACTGTAGAGCAAAGGCCCCAAAGTCTTCCGAACATGAGTCGAACAACATTGGATATTTAACATGTTTAAGAGGGAATATCAAGGTATGATTATGAATTTATATAACAACACAGTTGAATAGTTATTAAATCACAAGCTCAAGTGCCAGTAACAAAGGTATTTCCTAGTCTGCTGTTGAAATCTTCAGTTCTTACAGGCAGTAAGAAAATGTTTTGTTGAGGCTAGATCTAAGATTTCTTCTATCAGCTTCACAACCACATTTCTCAACAACAAATCATTTAAAAGGAATATGCCAATAACTTTGATATGGTGTATAATACAAAACTGCAACTCTGAAAGGGGATCAGTAACCATATTTTGACTTATTTTACAATTTTAGGTAATTAACACAAATTTAGGAAAGGCAGACACTTAAGTTGATGGCTGCCTTTTATGCATTATTATCACCAAAAGCTTTGACTGATCAGACATGGTAACCATACCTAACGTCCCGAGAAGGCACACAATTCTGAAAGACAAGCTCATGGCGAGGAGGGTGATCATATTGCCGAGCGCCTGTGTGACAGTAGGATTGATACAGTTTGTGTACAGGTCCATGAAGGGCAGCCGCGCATACTCCTCAACACCTCCCATCTCATTTTTATATGCTGCAAGGAGTTCCGCCAATTCAGGTCCATATTCTTCGTCCTCAAGATAGCGCATAAGCTCCTCTTCGTCATAATCTTCAAAGAACTCTGGGTCAAAATCCATCTCCATGGTGCCTCAGTTCTGAGAAGTTAAATTTTTTGAATGGATTTATGATTTTCATTTGTATATCAGCTGCACCTTGTATATATTTTAAGCTTGGATGTAAAGTATGTGATCATGATTATTTTGAATATTGAATAGGGTCTATCTTTTTATTTCTTGTTATTAGGGTAAAGAAGATAAGACTGAGATACAATGTGACATTATGTGGCAGATACAGAAGTTTTGATAGGGAAGGGGTGTGGATTTAACATATGTTACAGTTAATTTAAAAAAAAAAGGATTTGAACTCCCTGGTGACCCTTAACCCCATCTCCTGGATCCGCCACTGACATACACTTACATTTCACCTTATAATTTAATATCAAACTGGGAAAAAAAATTCCTACCAGACACATCAAAGTAACCTTTAACTTTTGTTTAAAGGAACTTTACGAAATACTACATAATCCTACAGAAACAATATCACAAATTGTAACAATTTTATTCTTATAACATTAATCTTCTTTGAGATGAAGACAAATTAAATCTCTAAGTCTTGTGAGTGAAATCAGTTATCCAAAATCAATCTGTTTAGAAAATGTGAAAACAGGCAGGATAAAAGATTATTTCGACTTTATGTTGACAATTGTACAACTTTGTATCAGCAAGTTAAAAGTTATACAGCATTTACAATAGTCAAAGGGAGGCAACTCTGTGTGCCCAGCGAAGCAAAACTCATTCGGGATAACAACACGTGTAACTTCAGGCGGGATTAATATATATTGATAACAATTTGACAAATTACTCAGAACTCAATACAAACCGACCAAAGGCAGTTATATCTAAAACAGAGAACTTAAGGGTGCACATTTTGCCATATACGTTACTTTGTGCCATAAGATGTAGACACCGATGCTTACCGTTCTACGAAGAACGTCCGGAACTTGAATACTCCCTGTGAAAAATTGAACTCCCCTGTTCCGCCAATCACTTTGACGTCATTAAAATGCGCTGAGCATGCTTCATCTTGCCAACTCTTGCAGCTCTCGTGTCAAATGCTCGCCCCTTTGACTGGAAAGCACAAAATATTTCAACAAAACCCTTCAGCACTTTAAGATCGCCGCCATGTCGACACATCGATGGGCGAGTCTATTTACGGTTTAGGGGTGGAAGACGTGTATATTCTTCTAAGGCAGTAGTTTATTTTCAAACCCACCTTTACTTATTAAAGGCATACCTATTTATTATTTACTGTATACGTGGCATGTATCTTCGAAATGGCTGAGGAGCGATAATCACATCGCTTTGTGGCCTTACATAAACAGAAATTGACAAATAGCATATACACAACATCCCATTGCATGCTCTGGCAAAAATGTTTTGTCAATTTTGGATTTAGATCCATGTATCGGATTTATTATATTTGCTAGGTTTATTGATTCTCAATTTCTTTCTCCAACTCCATGACGGTCGCTGCAATCGATGAAATATAATACAATAGAGAGAGAATGGAAACTACATTTGTTTCAAGATTTATTATTGAATTTGTCGCACCGAGCGAAATACCAGAATGTATGAAATATAACAGTCCTACAACAGATACAGGATTGAAAGGTACATTTGTTTATAGTTTATAATTCAATACACCACCGAGCGAAAGCGAATTAAGTCAAATAATTCACTTTTTCAATAAGTGGCACAAAACAATTTTATATTTTGTTTATTGCTGTCCCATATCGCTGCCAGTGTGGTAGATTCCTCAAGACAATGAATTATATACGTTTTAGGTCGACAGAGACGCGTACCATAGATCTATCTACATGGTTAAAACCACAATGTGTACCGGCAAATACCACTCATGTAGGCGATAGTATCATTTATTTCTCTCTAAAATAGGTTAATGTTAGATATATCATGTTTAATTCTGTGCTTTCGTTGAACAGAAATTACACTTTCAATCAATACAACAATGTTGTAAAACTGCTAAGGCCTAACAGGCCCACAATCTGGACACGCAGTAAGCCAACATGGGAGTTGTGGCACTGTTAATCTTGATACAGGTAAATGTCATGTGTCAATTCTTGCTATGAATAATGAAATAAAACATAAATATATTTGAAATGAGACGGTTTACAAAATAATACGAGCTTGTTATAAGAAGTCGACAGTGCGGATCAGAAATAATGTTTTGAATTCACGATATTTTAAAGAGATCGATTGTAAAAAAAATTTCAAGGAAAGTTGGACTAATTTCCAGAATAGAAGATGTAGACTGTACATGCGGCGCAAAATAGTATTTTAAATATATATATATATATATATATATATAGATTTTAAAGCATCCCCTGTCTTCATAACATAAATGTGATTCTCCGGGAAAGTTACATCAATTGGACTTAATGTATCACTCTTGACTTGAAAAATAAAGATTTTGTTGTGAATTATGTCTTTAAGGAAAGGTTGTTCATGTTGATATTTTTAGAGATACGCCTGAGTTGTGATGGCACTGAATTTGTACCAAAAATAGCTATTGCCTATTGTGCCGAAACGACGCGATAAACTTTAGGTTTCTGATATCAAAAACAACATTTGAGCTACCAAGTCGACTCTCACACATCAACACACCCTTTACCCTGCAAAAAGGGATTAAATGGTTGTTGAATTTTTTCAACAGTCACTGACTATTTTTGACAATAACACTATCATCATACAAATTTGGAATTCATTTGCGATCTTCAATTTTTTATTAGATGCTTTTCTTTGCTTTTGAGGGTTCATTACAATGAACACTGACCAGACTTTGGTACTATGCCTCCTTTGTTAAATTTGTGTTTTTCCGGAATTGGCGATTTTAACGTTTCCTGGTGCTTTATATCTAGTGACTTTTGCCTAAAAGGCAGTCACTAAAGTTTGACCAGTTTGCTTGAATAATTGGAATTAGTCACACTACAACTACCAATATTCACTTTAATTTCTCGTATAATGTAACATGTTTTTGACACTAAAGTACCAACATTTTATAAATGAGAATATCCAAAAGGAGTGAAACATGACCCGAATTAAAAAAAAAAATCCAGATTATTATTCTATCATATCAATCAATTCCTTTACTGACATATTGTCTTTTTCCTTAACAAGAAACATTTTCTTGTGAACAAACGTGAGGGTGAAGTTTTTCCCATGCGTATATATGAATGGTCCTTTGAAGAACTAGGTGTAGTAGTGGTAGGAGTCGATATATTGCTATAGATTTCCAGGATACCGGCATAATCTGTGAGTAAATTATTTCATTTAATTTAACACGGGAGAATATACGTTAAATTCAAAGTTTATGATATGTTCACACCTTTTTCCTAAACAACAATTGCACCTTCTTAGTTTTGTCATAGCGTAACTGTTCATATATAATTTTCTGTTTCATGATAAATACTCAGTGAAGTGTCTCAAGTCGGCAGGGTTCAAACCATCCCCTTGCCACGCTCCCAGTGAAGTGGCTTATGTCGACAGGGATCAAAGAAGAAGAAGAAGAAGAAGAAGAAAAATAATTTATTTAAGTGTCAAGCGATACATGTATAAAAGACAGTAAAACATACAAATATATAAAACATCGCCCGGCCATCTTGGGCCTATTTGACACTAATTGACTAAAATATACAAATAAAAGCACTCGAGGTGCTAAGGGGTAATGTACACATTATGGTTTGTGTGTTGACATTTTAAATAATTAAAAATAACTGTTAAAATACATTTTTATGAAGTGTTTTGTGAGAGTCTAAATCTAAACATAGTTTTTATTAATGCGGCAACTGAGTAATTAAGTTTTTGATGATTCATTAGAAATACCAGTTGATCGTTTGCTGACATATTTGGGAAAGTTTGATCTATAGACGAGGAGGAGTTCCACAGAGGAATTCTAATGTCTGAATATAAACTGCAAGTAGTTAGAAAATGAACCTCGTCTTCAATTACGTTGGAATTACAAAATTTACATACACGATTTTCAAGGGGAGTTTTAGGTTTAGTAAAACGACCAGTCTCAATCTCTAAGGGGAGGGTGCCGCTTCTAAATTTAGCTAAATAGCCACGGAGTGCTCTATCATTAATAGATTTAACATATTCCGAAGTACCAAAACTACTCTTAAAAAGACGATATGTTCTTAACTTATTACCATTGACTTGCCCCTTATCATTCCAGAGTTGAGAACACCAATAATTAATATCTATTTCTACAAGTTTACATCTTAAAACATTAAAATCTACACTTAAAGATAGTTTAAGACTTTCAAATAACTTGACCACTGAACAATCCCAAGATTTAGATATTGACAATGACCATTTATGAATAAGATAAGGTAATCTATTTTCATTTACGGAACATATTCTCATGTAGAAACGAACAATTTCGATACGTTGATTAACTAAATTAGAAACCCAACCCATATCACCTCTCACTGCTAAATTTGGGGTTTTATTGCCTACCCCTAGGAAAAATCTACATGCGCGATGTTGAATAGAATTTATACAGCTGAATTCCCTGGTTCCCCATATAGCTGCTCCATAAGATAAAATAGGTTGGACAAGATTGTCATATAAAGCTGTATATACCTCGTAATTCATACCCCCCACTAGTTTAAATTTACTAATAATAACCCCTTTTCGATTGTGTTAGCACAACCGGTCCGCTGTTAGATGCCATAAGTAGGTTAACAGACAAAGTCTCTTTGCTAGAAGAGGAGAACCAAGAATTAATTCGTGAGAATGAAGCATTACATATTGAAAATATGGCAAATATTGAAGACAAAGAAACTGAAATAAACATTTTACAAAAACAATTCCAAGATCTTCAGCTAGAAAATTTGGTCCATAAACGTGCTTCCATACGGCAGAATCAAGAAATATCAAGACTAAATTCATATGTAAGAAGTTTAGAATTTAGATGTAAACAATATCAGAATTATTCAAATCCTCACCACAACATAATGCACGACAGTCATAAATCTTCTCATGTTGACCACAAACCATGTCCATCCACCCGCTGGCAGATTCCTGGTCTAATCTCCCCCAACTGTGCTGGACTCAACTCATCTTCAACATACTCGAATGCACACCACAAACCCCATTAGGAGACTCGAGGACGAGTCTCACCGGGGGCGGAGGAATTTGTCATAGCGTAACTGTTCATATATAATTTTCTGTTTCATGATAAATACTCAGTGAAGTGTCTCAAGTCGGCAGGGTTCAAACCATCCCCTTGCCACGCTCCCAGTGAAGTGGCTTATGTCGACAGGGATCAAAGCATCCCCTCGCCACGCTAATCAGAGCACGTCGGCAGGGATCAAAGCATCCCCTCGCCACGCTAATCAGAGCCCGATGCAGTAATTGAACGGCCGCTGTTCTCCGGACTTGACATATTGCAACAGTTTCAAACTGACATCTGGTGTGTAGTTTTAATGTAAATTGACCCCATTGTCCATATGCTATAAAGGCTCGTCCATATCGTAAACCAGGCAGACAGGTTCGGAATCGCAGCTACGGCGTGACACAATCCCCGACTTCTCTCGCCTGTGGACGCCATTATTGTAAAAGTTCTGGTGAAAACTTCCCGCAGAAAATATAGAAGAAAAACACAAAGTCTTCGTTCATGATTTTCCAGTCTTCAAGGGACACAAGTCGGCAGGGTTCAAACCATCCCCTTGCCACGCTCCCAGTGAAGTGGCTTATGTCGACAGGGATCAAAGCATCCCCTCGCCACGCTAATCAGAGCACGTCGGCAGGGATCAAAGCATCCCCTCGCCACGCTAATCAGAGCCCGATGCAGTAATTGAACGGCCGCTGTTCTCCGGACTTGACATATTGCAACAGTTTCAAACTGACATCTGGTGTGTAGTTTTAATGTAAATTGACCCCATTGTCCATATGCTATAAAGGCTCGTCCATATCGTAAACCAGGCAGACAGGTTCGGAATCGCAGCTACGGCGTGACACAATCCCCGACTTCTCTCGCCTGTGGACGCCATTATTGTAAAAGTTCTGGTGAAAACTTCCCGCAGAAAATATAGAAGAAAAACACAAAGTCTTCGTTCATGATTTTCCAGTCTTCAAGGGACACAAGTCGGCAGGGTTCAAACCATCCCCTTGCCACGCTCCCAGTGAAGTGGCTTATGTCGACAGGGATCAAAGCATCCCCTCGCCACGCTAATCAGAGCACGTCGGCAGGGATCAAAGCATCCCCTCGCCACGCTAATCAGAGCCCGATGCAGTAATTGAACGGCCGCTGTTCTCCGGACTTGACATATTGCAACAGTTTCAAACTGACATCTGGTGTGTAGTTTTAATGTAAATTGACCCCATTGTCCATATGCTATAAAGGCTCGTCCATATCGTAAACCAGGCAGACAGGTTCGGAATCGCAGCTACGGCGTGACACAATCCCCGACTTCTCTCGCCTGTGGACGCCATTATTGTAAAAGTTCTGGTGAAAACTTCCCGCAGAAAATATAGAAGAAAAACACAAAGTCTTCTTGTTTGTCATCATTTGAAACCGGCTTGCCACTTTAAGTGGAGAAACACATATGTTGTATTACAAGCTGTGTTAATTGGTGTTGAACAGAGGTACTTAGCTTTTCTTAAAGTTAAGTGGTATTCCGGTACCTGGTGGAGTTCCCCCTGCTGTGAGAAAAGAACGAGGACTTCTCGGAGAAACTACATTCGGTTTCATAACCCCCAGAGAAGAAACTTCTACCTCCGGCAGAGTCGAGGATCATCCCGACCAACACAGAGGAGCAGACATGACAGCCTTCTTCCCATCTCACTGGAGAATGAGACAGACTGCAAGCCGTCAACGTCAGTGGCAGGACAAACACACTGATCTACACCAGGATCACCGCTGTCGGCGATGTGGTAAGTGGTCTTCTCATCAGGAAGTTGACTGTCATGCTAATTTCAAAAACTGCTTCTTGTGTGGTCAGGTTGGTCATTTGACTATTTGTTGTTTTGATGTCCCTTTGTATTTTTCACCTTCAAAACCTAGAAATTACCCTACCGTAGGGCACAGTTCAATTACAAGTAAGACACTCTCTTCTGGCCATCATGCTTCTGCCGTAAATGCACTTAAAGTCGAAAATCAAAATCAAAAACAAAATCGAAGCCAAAATCAGAAACTAGAAACAAAATCTTCTCCAAAGCGAAATACTAAATCTTCAAAAAGAAACGAAAGAGATTCATTTCGAAAATTAGACTTCCATGTTAGAAAATATTTGGCTAGACAATTACCCTTTTCGAACATAGGAATTAGATCATTTTTCGATTGTGTTAGCACAACCGGTCCGCTGTTAGATGCCATAAGTAGGTTAACAGACAAAGTCTCTTTGCTAGAAGAGGAGAACCAAGAATTAATTCGTGAGAATGAAGCATTACATATTGAAAATATGGCAAATATTGAAGACAAAGAAACTGAAATAAACATTTTACAAAAACAATTCCAAGATCTTCAGCTAGAAAATTTGGTCCATAAACGTGCTTCCATACGGCAGAATCAAGAAATATCAAGACTAAATTCATATGTAAGAAGTTTAGAATTTAGATGTAAACAATATCAGAATTATTCAAATCCTCACCACAACATAATGCACGACAGTCATAAATCTTCTCATGTTGACCACAAACCATGTCCATCCACCCGCTGGCAGATTCCTGGTCTAATCTCCCCCAACTGTGCTGGACTCAACTCATCTTCAACATACTCGAATGCACACCACAAACCCCATTAGGAGACTCGAGGACGAGTCTCACCGGGGGCGGAGGAATTTGTCATAGCGTAACTGTTCATATATAATTTTCTGTTTCATGATAAATACTCAGTGAAGTGTCTCAAGTCGGCAGGGTTCAAACCATCCCCTTGCCACGCTCCCAGTGAAGTGGCTTATGTCGACAGGGATCAAAGCATCCCCTCGCCACGCTAATCAGAGCACGTCGGCAGGGATCAAAGCATCCCCTCGCCACGCTAATCAGAGCCCGATGCAGTAATTGAACGGCCGCTGTTCTCCGGACTTGACATATTGCAACAGTTTCAAACTGACATCTGGTGTGTAGTTTTAATGTAAATTGACCCCATTGTCCATATGCTATAAAGGCTCGTCCATATCGTAAACCAGGCAGACAGGTTCGGAATCGCAGCTACGGCGTGACACAATCCCCGACTTCTCTCGCCTGTGGACGCCATTATTGTAAAAGTTCTGGTGAAAACTTCCCGCAGAAAATATAGAAGAAAAACACAAAGTCTTCGTTCATGATTTTCCAGTCTTCAAGGGACACAAGTCGGCAGGGTTCAAACCATCCCCTTGCCACGCTCCCAGTGAAGTGGCTTATGTCGACAGGGATCAAAGCATCCCCTCGCCACGCTAATCAGAGCACGTCGGCAGGGATCAAAGCATCCCCTCGCCACGCTAATCAGAGCCCGATGCAGTAATTGAACGGCCGCTGTTCTCCGGACTTGACATATTGCAACAGTTTCAAACTGACATCTGGTGTGTAGTTTTAATGTAAATTGACCCCATTGTCCATATGCTATAAAGGCTCGTCCATATCGTAAACCAGGCAGACAGGTTCGGAATCGCAGCTACGGCGTGACACAATCCCCGACTTCTCTCGCCTGTGGACGCCATTATTGTAAAAGTTCTGGTGAAAACTTCCCGCAGAAAATATAGAAGAAAAACACAAAGTCTTCTTGTTTGTCATCATTTGAAACCGGCTTGCCACTTTAAGTGGAGAAACACATATGTTGTATTACAAGCTGTGTTAGTTTGATCAAATTGATATAAGCCTATTCGTATGTGTTAAAATTTTTCTTGAAGTTATCTTTCTAAAGACTAATTGTAATGATATAAATTTACCAGAACCCTAGTTAATAAAACATGTTTCAACCCTTGAGTTAATGTACAAATTAAATGTAAACTAAGGAGCACATACCCAATCAAACACAATGCTCATTGTTCATATGGATTATTCAACAAAAGGAAAACTTGAAACCAGGGGTAGAATGCATGGACACTTTTATAAGTGTATGTTAACCCTGCTTCAGATTCAGTTGATATGTGCCGACAAGGTTTCTTTAACTCTTACACCCCTACAGGCTGAAATAAGACTCAAAAGGTTTCTGTTGCTGGTTACTTAGGGTTGATAGGGTTAATTATTGAATGCATTTAATTTAATGGCCTTTTTATATGATATTTACTTTCTTTACAATGTTAACGATATATTCTTTAACAACCTTAAAAAAGGGGAAATCAGTTGTGTTGGGATTATCAATATTGTTAATTTGATATGATTAGTAAAAGTTGCAATTGACGGACAATGGACTCGTCCGGGGAATTTATACAATTTGGATGTATTGTGACAATATGATCCTTGCTATAACCCGTTTCTAATTACTGATTACAGAAAGAAATCATGGGATTAAAATATACTATTAAGCATCATTTTTATTTCAAACCGTCAATGATAATGACATCTTGATATGGATTGCAATTGTATTTCCGCGTGTCTGAGGTTATACTTCAAAAGTATCATTTAAACATTTTGTTAGTGGGAACAAAGAAAAATGTCCCGCAATCCGAATATTGACTTTCCATGTGTATTATGTGTGTGAAATCCCTGTGACACAAACAGGACGCCTCCTCATCCTTTGGATCAATCTTCATATTTGACTTTCTCATGCAAAGCGGTATTCAAATCTTTCAGAGTATGGACTTTGTTATTGGACAGGTGGGTCGTATGACACGGCGGTCGAAAATGTCCCAAACGTGTTCTATCGGATTTATCATGCCTAACCAAGGAATCGCCACAGCTACACTTTGTTGCGTTTGGATAACAGAAAGGGCTCTGTGTTGCCTCGCATGGCCATCTGTAAAGATGGGATTTGTAGTAAGTTTGTTATTTTTATAAAAATATGAAGGAACAGCCATGTCAGGGATCTCCTATTGGTTTCCTTGAATGGGGGTGAGATCCATCTTGCAAGCCTTGGAAATAAACCAAAACCCAGTTCTCAATCCTTTCAAAGGGAACCGTCTATTGGATAGGGGATGGAACCACTACTTTAATGTTTTAGTACATGTATACATTGTTTTATTGTCTCTCGTAAGTCGCTGAGCGACTGGTCGTTTCATATTTTATAAACATAATGTAGTATTTTATGTAACGAGTGAGACATTAATAAAATTATCTGTCTGTCTGTCTGTCTGTCTGACTACTGTATGCCATTTATGTCCATTATGTGCGACTCTCGTCATCAAGTAAACCCTCCTTCCCGATATATTGTTCCAACGATTGATTACACAAGGTAAGCCGTGGTGCTTGATTGGCCTTGCACTGCTGAACCATTGCTGTCTAACAATGGACTTGAATCTCACGATCGGCGCCTCTTGATTTGTATTTAGAATGCAATCAGGAAAACTTAATTTTCAGTATTATTGAGGGTTTAAAATTTAACATGCATCGAGCATGCTGCACGTGCATCATTGCCAACCGCGGGAATATATGATGTATCCCTAAATATCTAGATTTAATACGTACTCTTTTAACGTCGCCATGGTTTCTTTTATAACAGATTTAAGGTAATTGCATTCGGGGTTGCTTTATATATTTCCATTTGTATATTATTCATGTTCGTTGTTTTCTTGACTTTAAACATCCTATGGTTAAAGAATTACAGGAATAAAGAACACAACTTGAGGCCCCACGGACATGTCACAGTTCAATCCTAGAAACATGGGAGTTGACCATTGACAATTACTGTCGCTTGGTGAGGTAAACTGAATCACATCACGAGGCATGTCACCATTCGTTAGCGTGATATGCATTTCCTTGGTGACCGTAAGACATGGAATATGTGAAGAAAAGGACTTTTGGTGTCATCTTCTTGGTTGTAGCGAAAAAAACAACTTGAGTATGTTTTTAATATAATCCTCCATCAGAATAATTTAAATAAATTAAGAGTTTTTGTATCAGGTTACACGACTTGACTTACATAAAATTTACATTGCTATCAAAACAACACGCATGCTTAACAATGGCAGGAAACAAAAGCAATGAATATTTATCTCAAACAAGAGACCGTATTATTTCTTTACCAATTTGAACAAGAAAAACCCGTTGATGATGTACATAAACATCAAATATTGTCCTATTAACTTGATTTTTTCTTCTTCTAAATTAAAACCTTCAAGCAGATCTGTCAGTTAGGGTTCAAGATGAAAATGGTAGAATCAATTGGGCTTCTCATGTAAGAATGCTATGGTTTCAAACAGGTTTTTCTTATGTCTGGATATTCCAAGACTTTGGAAATGTACAAGCTTTTTTGTCAAAGTTTAAGCGGAGCTCAATCGATTAAGCTTGGTATCAGAACGTAAACAATTAACTTTTTTAAGGTCATATGCATCGTATATCAAGAATTGTATTCGACTATCCTTAATGAGTCTCATCTACTACAATAGTCGTAAGCCAATGTTAATTGATGGTACTTACGACTATCTTAGCGCTAAGAGAGCTTCGAAAATCTAGATGACTTTCCTTTTCTCCTTGTATGTCCGGTTTTTTTCTAGCAAGTAGAAACAACTTATACCTAATTATCATTACCATAATCCAACTAACCAGAAATTTATACAATTGTTATCATGTAAAACTAAAAGGACTTTGAGGTTACTGGCAATATATTTGAAAAGGAATATGTACACATAATCTCAATTAAATCTTTTTAATATTTCCCAGATTCTTCATCTTAGAGAACTGATACTAGTGTATATGTGCATTAAGTATAAGGCTTAGTTAAGACTCCCTGACTGCCTACGCAACAAGCACAGGATCCACATGGCATGGTGACAGAGCATGGAAGTAAATACTCCCGGGGCTGTCTCTCGTCGAAACATCTCAGACAATCGATTTATCAAAGGTCACAGAGCCGTTTTTTATCTGGAGCTATGAAAAATGACAATTGAAGGCCAACCAGAATCGTGTTTTGTGAATATTCCATGCTATCAGTGATTATCTCTGGAGACAGCCGTGTCAACTAGCGTTTAACGGATCAACTTACCTATTTACTTGTCTCTGAGCATTATGATATGACAGATAACACTAAATAAAACATTAAGATTTATCTGGTACTATCATTTGTTCTATTGTAGTCTAGAAGGTGTCGGTTCCATTTACAATTCATTAAATGGTAGATTTTTACGGTTCAAAGTGTCAACTGTCTCAGAATATTGTGTCTAATAGTAAGGACAACATCAAAATCCATTTGTTTATATTCAGAGTTCATTGCTCTATGGTATAGGTATGGACATTATTTATGAATATTTGTTTAGCCAAAACATATTTTCTGGAGCGAGATTATACGAATACTCTCGTTTATGTCATAAATGGTCATCGAAATGACATGACATGGGGAAAATGCTGCGGCTCTGTGAAGAAGTAGAAATGCATGAACAAAATTACCCAGAATGTTATCATCCAGAATAAACAATCTGAAACGATAAAATATAATAGGTTTTTTAAAACTGCCTTTTTTGGTCTATATTTGAACTTCTTATTTTGTCAGTAGTCAATAAGTAATGTTATAGATTTAACTTTCACTTACCAGCATTCACGATACATTAAAATCTTAAAACATCATTAATTCATGTGCTTCAGATATACGTTCTGCAAACAAAACATCAAAAACAAAATGCTCTTTGCAATATCAACGGAAGATAATTTCAAACTCATACATTGTTATGGTACTTACTATTTATTCCAAAATAAAACAATTTAAGAAAATCATGTTTTATTCATAGCGTAGAGACTGCCCATCTTTACTAGTAGAACCATTTCGATTTGAGAGTATATCTAATACCTATTATTATTTAATATTTATGTTTCCATAGCAACCGTGTAAATATACACTTTTATCTAGTGCTGTGTTTGACGGAAATTGATATTTCCGTGTTGGATGTTCAGTGTCTCGTTAATTTCTCAAAGCTTTGTCTTGATATAAGACATGAGAATATAATGAAATGAGAAATTGGATGAATTTTAATTCAAGCCGTTCACACACTTTTTACAAAACCACACACATGTGACAACAGACAACCTTCAGGATTAAGTTCTACGATTTTATATGGAATAAATATTTACTACATTACTGATAAAAAAAAAATTTTGTTTAAATAAATGGTGAAGTTGTTTTTAATGAATTAAGTCAAACACGATAAAATCGCTGCCAGAGAGCGTTTGCAAGGTGTGAGCTATTCTGGTCCCAATTCAAAAGCACATTTTAAGAATTTTTCTCTTTTGAAAGTTTCTACTAACGCAAGATCCTTATTACGATGAAATCATTACTGCAAGTAACACAAAGGTCCTTTTTTGTAGGCAAGTTAAAGAGATATGCAAACCGATTGACTGTCAATTTGGGTTTTTTTTACAGTGACAATATGAAGGGTAGAATTATGATCGAAAACCGGACAGTGGCGCGCGTCAAATAGTCAAACGTAATTTTGGAGACTTATCTCAAACAGCCAGGAGGGCAATTAGTAGTGATAGCGTTTGTTAGGTTATATAACTAGTACCCATGTATATAGAACGTGATATCTACACCTCTGTGCATTTAAAGACTGTTTTTAGATTTTCATGGAAAACCAGTATTTGTAATATATATGTCTTTTGGACATGAAAAGTTAAGATGTTTTTATTTCATATCACCACATATGACATTAAGGGTCGTATCAAAGATAAATAATATGTTATGAAAATCACGGAGTGGCTCTTTAAGAGATACTACCTGATGTGTCATAATGCTTTTCTTTCATACGAACCTTCACAGCATTAATAGTGATATAAATTCAAAACATCCCATATATTTTCCCCAAATGACTAATTACTATTATTGAGTTTACATCGAAAAAAGCCTTATGTTTGTGCGGAAGCCGATATCAGACGTCTGAACGACATGAAAACTCGTTATATAGCATATCAAACATAACAACTGTATTCTATCTGCTTTGAATAAGTATCAAAAATTATCTTTCACTAATTGACGCGAGCATCGTTCTATTTTGATTATAATCGTGATTTCTTATCCTCGCTGTAAAAAACCGATTAACTAAGATATGATATTTTTCAACAAAACTAGGTACTTCTCGATTAACTTGAACAACACCATTTGTAAAGTTTGCCGTATGTGACCCCTAACAATTCACGCAGTGTATGTACATGTACTCTTTGTGATTTAGACGATATTGGTGATGAATTTCATTTTTTATTTTTATGCCCGAAATTAGAACTAGAAAGAAAAAATTATATTCACAAATATTTAATATCAGACCAAATATGCACAAAATGAAAACTCTGTTTAATACCAAAAAGTTAGGAACTCTAAGAAAATTGTCATTATTTTGTAAAATCATCATGTCGCATTTTAAGAGATAAGATATTTAACCTTAGAATGGCATGTCAGCCTTTTATTGTATTGCAATTTATCATGTATCATTGTATATATATCCATGTACCTCTTATGCTGCAGTTTGCAGCCTGAGTGCAATAAAGTTCAGTTCAGTCTCTCCAACTGATAATCACGCCTAGTAAGAATGGTAAACATTCAATGGGACAGAGAACCTCAGAAAACCACAGCTTCGTATTGATACAGCTTAGCTGACAGAACTAAATTACTGAAACGTGATGAGATCGTTATGTATAGTAAATACTCGATAGTAAGTTAAAGTAGGATTGTTGGAGGAAAATAGAGATCTATACTGTCATGGAAATTGGACATTCAGACCTGTTCTCATACATGTTCTCATATTGTCATTCTTAGCACGTTCAATTTCAATTAATTTCAATGTTCAAATGTGTTTACATGCGACTAATAATGATGTAATGCTTTCAAATCGATTTTGAATTAAGTTAAATTATTAATAATGTTAAAGTTTATTTTAAATTAAAGTTATATCAAGTTGTGTATTGCTTATATGTCATATTGTCGGAAAATAACATAGCATACCTGCAAAAAGAGAATGTGTTTTCGTAATCAAAATTAACAAGGGAACTGAACGTATTGATGATATAAGCTAAAATAATCCAGTCATGGGCATAGACATTTTTTGGATATTTCAGCTTATAAAAAGTTACTTTTGATGATTACTCTACAACATTAAGAATACCGCTGTGACCTTTATCAATCAGAGTTTATGCGATATTTGAAATATGTATAAAAGAATTTACTCACCCTGCTTTCTGTCCATTGATTCACATCTTGTTTCAGGAGGACAAGGGAGACCATGTATACTTGCACTGTTGCACTTCCTTGTAGAATAAAGACACACAGGACACTACGGTATCTATCTTCACCTTTTCATGTACGACGAGACCATATTTGTTTTAGTAGGTAAGAATACGACTCTTATTGGTATTTCTAAGCAGCAGCGGTGGTAAGTGACAGAGCAACGTGTAAACGTGTCGCGATATGTTGGCTAATGCTGATGAGGTCACTGGCGTGGATAATTTCAATATCTACCGCGAGAAAATAGCTCTTGCTACATACGGCGAACAGGTGAGGTATTCCTTATTTCTATTATTATTTTTATCATGGAGTGATCATATCCACATTAAAAACTTTCCTCACTGCCATGTTAGAATGAAGTGGAGTGTTTCACTGTAAGTGACGGCAGAAGACACAAGATGAAACCACAAGCAGGTATATGATACAAGGTGTCAGGTTATGTTTAACGTTAGCCTTAACGATTCCTGTAATGTACATGAACTCCCCATCAGACAATTCACACCTTCACACCAATCTCAGAAGGGAGTCGAACTGTTCCTGGAGGAATTTGATGAGGTCACAAACACGTTTGGTGTACATGTCCTTTCAGAATCAATACCAGTAAGGTAACGTATTAACGTTTTCATTTATGTTCTTGTCTATCCGCAACATACAGCCCTCTGAATTCAAAACCAGAAGCACTAAACATTCTTCATGATGTTACTTGATAAGATTACAAACATTCTTACGATGTCCACAATGGTAAACAACATGAGTTATAGACTTGTTTAATATCCACGCTACGCCGCCAGCATTACAGTGTCAGAAGTAATTTGTACTCTTCTTCTTAGTGACACTTTAGGCCACAGAGAAACATTGTACGCTCACAGCAGCAATGGCAGTTTAGGCAGCACTTGATGGAGTAAAACAAGATGTCAACATAACATTATCATTGAATCGTTGTGCTGTTAAGGCTTCTTGATTTGTTTTTGATGCAAGATACGTTTTCATCCACAGAAAATTATATTCCCGTATACATATGTGATAATATTATGATGGAGCATATGCCGTATTTAGCTTCAGATTCTTTAACGTTGTGGCTCTGTTCATCACGGAGTTTGTATCACAAGACACTGGCAGATCCAATCATGGTAAGAATATTAATATGTGAAGTAACAAGAGGCTGTTGTGATACTTAGTTGGAACAGCAGGTCTTTACTTGTTATATAGAAGAATATGACAACCTTTATGTTTTAATCGATAACTCCGTACACAATAAAAGTTTTCTGTATACACTATATAGCTAACAACGAACGTGATTTATTTACGTGAAATATAAAGTAACGATTCAAATTTTTCCAAAGACATTTTGAGATTTAACCTACCATAAACTTGAAAGATATAAATTGGTAGCGTATAATGATATAATGATGTTTCTGCGGGATATCCATAGATGTTAATTCTCGTCGGTTTTGATTAAATAAATAAATAAATCAAAATTCAAGTTAGATTAAGGAGAAAGAGAAAGTAAATACTAATTTACAACCATACCATTATATCCAAAAGGGGCAATTGTCCTACGAAAAGAGTAACAGGTTTTTAAAAAAGGGCAAATTCATTAGCTAAGATTGTCGTAAAACATATATGCAAGCATCTAACTATATAGTTCTTGAATACATTTCAAGCTAACTTACTCTCTAAACTGAAGAAAAACATCAAAATTGAGATGGTACCGTAGTGTAAAACTAAATCATGGTAAAGAAAGGTATCTAAAAGTATTTGTATTTGCCAAGCCTGATTCCATGACGAATGAAAGAAAGTTATCGAAGGAAGAAAAAGCGGCAATTCATACCGCGTTCGATAAGCCAAGAATTGCTATCCTTTCAACCAAATACGCCAGTCGTAAACCTATTATAGAATAAAACTAACTTTATAAAACAACCAGACCGAGAGACTGATCAGCTCACATGATGTAGAGACGAAGTTTTCCGTTTCTGCTCGATAGAACCTGTCACATGGATAAATGTAGATAAGCCGTAGAGACTTAGTTTAAGATTGAGTTTGACGAAACCATTTCCCGTATAAGTAATAGTTACTACCTTACTTTCTGAGTTGTATTGGGGAAATATCACGGACAGTTTGTCCCAGAAGCCCTTCCGACGCGTCAGCCGAGGACTGCCTCGAAAGCAAAATGTCCGTGATGTTTCCCCGATTTAGCTCAGAAACTGTAGTAGTATCTAACTCTCTTCTCACTTGGTCCGAGTAAAATTAACTGAAAAACAATCTTTAAAAACGCGAAGTATTTATCAAAATATTGTTTATTATTTCTAAACTTATATTCCTAACATTCCCAAAGTTGTGGTACAATGTAAATCATGAAATATGTTTATTTATTGATTCTGTTATTTCAGGCGCAGATGATATTTGCACTAAGATACAGTAGTAAGTGAACAAACTTTTGATATGCAGCTGTATATTTCCATAGAAGCTCAGCGAAACATTGTTGCCTGTAATATAATCATACAATCAGACACTGTTGTAATTTGTGATGAGACGTAGCGAACTAATTAACTAGGCTACATCTACATCAGCTGATACCGTTTATGACAGGTTGTTTATTATACTCCTGATTAGTCCTAATAAGAGTTTCTATGTCACATCACAGCCATCTGGTCAAAACTAGCTGTAACGATTACGGACATCGGGGCGTTTAATATTGCAGTTGTTTTAACTTGATTGAACATCACTGTCGCAAATAAATATTTCAAATCAAATTCAAACAGCTTCCTTTCCTTACTGAATAGACAATGCAACGGCTTGTAGTGCGTAGGTCATTTATATATTGGTAGATAGTAGCAATCTATTTCTGCATGAACATACAATATTTGTGAATATAAGTAAATGAATTCGGGTGCCTTTGAAATCGGCTTTTTATTTGAGTTGTCAAGAAGACTTTGTTTTGATTATGCACATCGCTAGACACATTCGGAAAACACAATTGTTCTAAATTACGAAATGTGTACGTGAGATGAGGGGTGTAATGCCATTTGTCGATAAGTTATAACAAACCTTTCTTCATGTTACCTCACAGATAGGATTTTAACTCGTAAGAAGCGTATCTAAGACAAGAATATATAAAGCGGCAAATAATATTTATTCACGCTCTTTCCACTTAATTGTTCGTAGCTATGAAATATATATATATGGTACATCAATCAAGAAGCTGCTAGCGTGAACGATATTGCCACAATGAGATTTTCAAATGCAAACAGGAGAAAATACAATATTCTTTGATTAAGTTTAATACATTCCTTTTATATCAAACAATGTAAAAACAATTCTCTTTTCTGTATTCTTGAGACATCTACAAATTTCAACGAATACATGAAAATGAAACGACTCATTTCTTTGTCAACTCGGTTTGTAACCAGAAATGATCTCTGACAGTCTTTATATGGTAACGCATCTGAATAAGATTTATTTAAAATTTGTCTACTTTTTTATAATCGTTCCATTAAAACCAAAGAAAGCTCAGAGAATAAGGTACAAAACATCAAACGAAAATAAATATTTCTTATCTTCAACAGTTTATTCAGTCTAGACAGCCTAAGTTCCATCAATACAGGAATTCACGATTTTTACTTACATTATATATACTTGATTTCATATAAAATCTTACAAATATCAGTTTCAGTTTGTTATTTATTAAAGATAACTTGTGTATCTTCGAGTTGTCTTGTATGGACTATGTACTCGTTTTGTCTAATTCCTCTTTTATTACAACTATGATGTTTCATAATACTTGAGTCTCATATTATATACGTTAATGTATTGATTTCAACTATTAATGCAAAATATCATATACACGATATCGTCTTATCAAATCTAATAATTTGTTAGATAAAGGTTTTATTCCTTAACATATCCTTAACGACCAATACGTTTCGTGTTCATCTTCAATACAAGGCAAGTAATTAGTTAACATACACATTTGTCAGGAATATCAATTTATCATCGAGATATCAATACCTCTCCTTGTATTTCGGCTGTATATATCTTCTCAATCTGATTAAATACTAGTAATTGATTCGTTCCTAAGTCGTATTTTGGGCTGTTAAAACCTTAAATGAGACAAGGGAGGAAATTAATGATTTGATTTTAATCAGATTGGTATCTACTTGGTTTGTGCAGTTTTAAGACTTTAAAAATGAATGTTCTGTTCGTCTAGCCAATCTTCTTAATGATGAGACGTTGTGTTAAATAATTAAACGTACCAACATTTTGGGAAAAAACTTTTAATTCGAAACGTTCTGTTTGGAACTGAGGTAACAGTCAATATTTTTACGAGATTTGGCATCTTTCGTCTATATCTCACCGGATTTTGAGATAATTCTTCTCCACGAGATATGGAATGTACACGAAATTCAAATATCAAATGTTTTCATAACATTATCTTTAAAAATTGACGAAAGAGTTCATAAATAATTTGTATTTAAAAGGAATATTCAAGTAGATTTTCTTCCGATATATTTAATCTTCTCGTCAAAGGACGTCATTGATGACGTCATAGGATTATAAGTATTCTTTCACTTAGCAAAACAACATACTATTTCACTCAGTGAAAATATGGATTATAGGCCTACTGATAACAAACTGATGTTCTTGTACTACCACTTTCGGGAACGACTCATTATGAATATGAAACATATCAGAAGTGTGACGATGTTATCTGTATTTTTCATATTTGCCATAACATTGAAGCGGCCTTAAAATAAGCTCTTTAGGGCATGTTGGGCAAGCTATTAATGAATAGAAGATATTTTGAAATAAAATGGAAACGATAGAAAGGTCATTTATCAAGCTATGATTCCACAAGGACAACGCGTTTGTTCATATGATTGTAGCTTTCCGTGCCCTTTTTATCTTGAGAAATAGTAAAAGCCCATCTAGAACTTTTCTAGGGTCACTTCGTTTCCGTATCTATAATAATCCTCACTGGTTAAGGGCCCTGGACAAAAGATTTCGAACCTCTCGCACCACCACGAAGAAAAAGAATCATGCACGAACAGCAGGGCTCATTGCCTAGCCACCAGGCCAACTGAATAGTGTTATCAAGAGCCTCGTGTTATTGCTTGGAAATTCGTATTATCATTGCACATTTTTTTCTACACGATCCAAGTATGTCTTAAATATCTGTTACTTTCCAGTTCCTCAAAACTTTAGTATATCTACATCATATGTTAGTTTTCAAGTCTTAAAAACTTTAGTAAGTTTAAACTCTGTTATTTTCCAGCTCTTGTTTGGATATAACTAATTGTATTCTTTGGAAATGAAGCTCGTTGTCTCTATTCTGACTTTTATTAATTAAAAAGGTTTTTCGTTACCAAAATCTTTTCGGGGTTCCGTGATCCCGTTACAAGAGATACATGAGAAACAAAGAAACAATTTGGAATTCTGAAAGAATGGCCAATGAGCTCCTTGAAACATATGTGAGAGGGAGTTTATTTCTGATATCGAAGGCCTCATGCCCCATAGGATGGTACATACAGAATTCAACATCAAAGTTACAATTTGATAACAAATATTTGTTTGAATAAATGCATGCATAAAAATGGTACGGGACAGTCCAAAATACGCCTTGGAAGGGGGTATTTTTCACCAATACGGTGGAGACCTGGTGAGAAATGTATCCCAATGATATCCACTCATACAGAGTAAACATGTCAACAAACAACCATCGAGATGGACAGCGTTATCCCCCCAGTGTACAGCGTCTATATATAGCAGACAGGTGAGGGAGACAGGTGAGTGTACCTGGCGGGCTGTACAGGTAACATACTCATTGTTCAGGTGACAGAGGAACACCTTGTTCAGGTAAGTTTGACTGGTGAGTTGTATGTGATATACGTGTACTTCTACGTCTCTTATGTCCATGTGAATGGCATTTTCTAAAACATTGTTAGTTTATACCAAGGTTCAAGTAGATAATCTCAGGTTAATGACAAGTAAAGACCACATCGCACTCGACACGTACAGGATAGTTAATCATTTAGTAAGTCATTGAAAATATATTTTGTAAATTATTTTTGAGGCATGCCCCTTAGCATAATGGTGTCACAATGCAAGAGACCAGAGCAATGCGAGAAACCAGAGTAAGGTGATGATGAGGGGAAATATTTTCCTGCAACTACCGTGTTGAAACCTAGTGACATGTTTACACAAACGTTTTCATATCAAGTATTTGACACCAAATATTACCAAACACTGGGAAATGCTCATGTATCTTTTCTTATTTTGAAATGTCTTTAACTTTGTGTATATTAATGAATAGAGAACAAGTTATATGGATTTACAACTTCTCTATTGCAGGATTGTGTATATTCTCAAAATTTGTTATATTGTGGTGATATGACATTGTTTGTAGCGACTATATACATGTTAACAGATAAGAATTACTATCAATACCGAGAAAAGTGTTTACATGCTTAGTCTTCTCGTAGTTAGCTTTCACCTGGATGTATTGCAGAAAACATGTACATTCTTTCAGGCATCCTCTTTACTAACGTGAGAACTTTTAAGAAGCACGCTTAACCCATGGTTTAATGGGTGTCATACGAGCACCTGTCAAAGCTTTGTTGTTATTGGTTCGACGAGACATAGTTTCCTTGACCTGTTTATAACACATGAAATGTATATATGCAATTTATAGCATTTGAAAAGCGACGACCTAGAACATTCCACACTCTACATAGCCGAATTCCTACCTAAATTATCTCACCTGAACGGAAAATCTGGAAAGTTCGTCGTTGACTTAAATGATGCCAATATATGGCCGTAACTAATTCCAATAAGACTTTTTATGCAAACTTAATACGTAAAGGACGGGGTATGATAGATAATAGTTATAAATAAATGAATGGTTTGCAAATTAAAACATTCCTATACGATATGCCATGTAAACATTTCCGATGACATTTCCGATAAGCAAGGTGCGCATATTTCATTCGTGATATGTACAAGCATGCGTGTCTTATATACGTATGTATGTTTCAGAAGTAGCAGTCGTGTTTTCATTACAGGTCATATACTCTGTAAATATTGACGTACATACCAGTTGACTCACAAACAGGGCTTTGTTGGTGTCATTGTGGTGAGAACAAACTTTTACCCAGTAGTAGTAGTTCTTACATGTATGATCCCATTCAGTGCCATAACATTAGATATAACGCAAACGATTCACTGTTAGAGCATTCGTAATGAATAATCGCAACATTGGGTAGTAACTGATTTTACTTCATGATATACAAAATAAACCCGGTTAATTGTAGATCCATAGATCGTTTTCACGAATATAAGGAATGATGCGGTAGGTAGGTTTATACACACGATACGTGTAAGTAAGATGAATAGATGAATAATGGCAACACGCGTAAAGGTAAACAGAGAAACCAAGCTTTGAAAATATGAAAATGGAAAATTTAGACGTATGATTTATTTAGTGTGAGAATTAGTACAAACTTGAGAAAATCGTGCAGTGTTAGTCAACGGTTAAGTAGGTGCTGTGGGGCGGTCAATGCATTTTTACATTGAAACACGTTAGAGGTTGTGTCAATAGTTTATAACGTACATAAACCTCTACGGTCATGTCTATGACAAATATCCATCCTGATTAGTACATTGTGTGTCAGAATTATCACTGCTCTTCCCGTGCACAAAGAGAATTTACACCCCTTTAATCTTATATCAACGACAGTTGCATGAGAGCATTTTATATGGTTTAGAGTTATAAGCTGCCATGTGAATTTGAACTACCCATATATGTCAGGTCAAACTGACTTCATGGGTTGTTATGACCTTTTTGAAAAAAGACAATGTACCCTTTCTGCTGTGAAGGGGCACGTTGCCTGGCAACCGTCACGCTCATGGGCAGGGCTTTATGATTTCTAAAAAATACCTTAATGTTCAGTTAAATGTTTTGCTTTCACGTAAAGTCACATTAGCCCTTATTCAATATTTTCGTCAGATGAATAAAAATGTTTGTTAGTCGAGGTTAGGTTTAGGTTTTTACAAGGGTTTTTTAACCTTATTATTAACATTTTTTATTACCACTTCGTGATTTAATCCCGTATATAAGTTGAACATATCTCATGAATAAATTGAATATATGACTCTTCATGCTTCACTTAAACAAATAATGTTGACAATGAACACAGAAATAATGCAGTAACCTAATATGTTTTTAGTGTTGAGATGTAGTTACAAATTGTTGCAAATAATGGTCGTGCTCGCCTTGCCAAACTATATTGTCCTAAAAGTGAATTAACTGTTCGTGCTGTCCTATTGTTATTTATACACCAGATTCAAATTTGGTATCGACATCAAGAAGATAAGTAAAGTACGTTTCTTATATAGTGAATCATTTTTCAACAGTCATGGATCATATGCTTGTGTAAATCAACATTTGTAAGGCATGTTAAATGCATGTAAGACATATCACCTTGACCCTTCTGTAAAACCGACGGCGTTGTCTCTTTTTTGAAAAATCCAATCAATGAATTAATATTTATCAAATCAATGAATTACGCACAAAATAATTGTTTTTAATTTTTCAATTTCAATTCACGTTACATTTTATCAGTTCCAGTTCAAGGAACCATAATTCAAATTTCTTATGGAATAATTTGGTCCAACCACTGAAAGCGTCACCATGGATACCGAGTCGCGTCTAACTGAGGCTGATATCGGGGTGGTGATCGGCTACTTCGTGCTGGTGATCGGCGTCGGCATCTTCGTGAGTTCAGTTCTTCTCTAGAAATAGATAAAATCTATAGAAGCTTATACATGTTTTATTTCAGAGTGTCTTGTGAGATATGATACACACACTAAAACATGTTTCTTAACTCAATTAATTGAGGTATTTTATCCGGAATAAGAATTAGTCAAGTTTTAAAGCATGAAGCAAAACTACATGGGGCCAATTTAATGTGAACTCCTTTAAGTCATTAGAGTAAGAAAAGGCGAAAGCTTTACAGAACAAGTTATTTTAAGTTAATCTTGCATTGAATAAAATATGTGCTAAACACTTTTGGTGAGATCCCGTTTTGGAAAAGAAAATGTGCCACACAACCAAAACAGAAAGGTTAAGATGTATAGTGCCTCAATATAAATTGTAGTATATAAAAGCGCTATTTTAACATTCATTAAAAAATCCCATCACTGGTGTAAACCTCTCTTCAGGCGATGGTGCGAGCACGAAGGAACACGATCAGTGGATACTTTCTGGCAGGGCGTTCGATGTGGTTTCTACCGGTACGTACGGTTTGGATGACACCATGGATATCAAGGCACATAAAAAACAGTTTTATACTATTACCAATCATAAGATATTTGTATTATGATATCCTCTATTGAATACTGACTAAAGTTGGTATTTGTTATGGAACTAGCGTGTTATGGAAAATGAATTGTTGGGCGGATTGTAACTAGTATTTCTAAAAAGATGCCCGGAATATTTGTGCTTCATGTACGAATGTCAATGACAGGCGAATATAGAAAATAATATTTAAAAAATATTAGTTGATACTTACTGTAATACCAGAGACTTTAAAGGTTTTGAGATGACTCCCTTTTCTAAAACATTGCCCGCAAGGTATAACTTGAGGTATTCTCCATTACTGGTTAATCCAAGCCTCGCTGCATGGCTCAGAAATTCTTAGTGTAAGTACAGCTACACCAGTGACTGCTAGTAGTATACCCATGAGATTTCTGATTGGACTGTAAAGTAAAGGGGCAGCTCGCTTAAGGTGGGGTGGAATTCATACATAAACTAATGAGAACATAATATCCTGCGGTTAAGCAGGTCGAAATTTATCTTTTAGTTTGTTTGTGTTTGTAAATATCAAATTATTGAAAAATATCATTAACGATTGAATTCTGTTGTCATCTATGAATTTGTTCTCAGATCGGTGCTTCATTGTTCGTGAGTAACATAGGAACAGAACACTTCATCGGACTGGCGGGGTCGGGGGCAGCGCAGGGAATCAGCGTCGGCGCCTGGGAGTTCAATGTACGTATGTCCACTATCTATGCACCGAAAAATAAGGGTAATTTGATGTTAAATGTTTGCTGTACAATTTCTTCCTGACACGCTTGCACTACTTGAAGTAACGAATAGTATTCAAACTTTTTCTCGTTTCAGGCATTGATGTTGCTTCAGTTACTCGGATGGGTCTTCATTCCTGTGTATATCGCCTGTGGGGTGAGTGCAGTTTGATTTGCTTCTGTTTCTGATGCTGAAACATATCTGACAAAGCTTTTCTTTAACTTCAACTTTGACATGGCTTAGGGTATTTTCAGGATAATATTTTAATATGATTACAGACATACACGATGCCAGAGTACCTTTCAAAGCGATTCGGGGGGACTCGGCTGAGAGTCTACTTCGCCTTCCTGTCTCTCGTGCTCTACATCTTCACCAAGTGCTCGGTAAGGTACTTGAAGTTGATACTCCTTAGCCAAGTACTTTCATTAATAACTTTCTTGAAATAATTAAGACAAACAACATGGAAATGTCAGTCTATATTGACCCTATATGTTAGAGAGGCGAATTTGCCATTGTTTTCAGTGGATTTCAAACCAGCTAATGGTATCTGAGTCAAGGTAAACGTCTAACAAAATATTTCATATTGTGGATTGATAATGAACCCCTTGACTCTCAGATTATCAAGTCATGAAGTGGGTCACCCATCCGGTAGAAAGACGCACACATTGTTGCTGAACAATTATATATGAAATTAGCTTGGTACAGGGTGGATTCTGTGCCATCGTATTCTTAAGATAATATTTCGTTGCATTGTATGTGTTTCTGTAATTACATCGTCACAAATGTGTCTTTAAGTGGATATAAAATCTCATTTTTATCCTCTCTGTGTCTCTTGTTCTGTTCATAGTTTTTCTCGTCTTTTCGATTATATTCTCGTAATACTCACCATCACCTGTTGCTTCAAGTTATGAAGATTCAACTTGGGATTGTCATTTGTGTTAATTTACCTGAGTATATCTCTGTGTCCCCAGAGTGATCTGTTCACAGGAGCAGTGTTCATCCAGCAGTCTCTCCGCTGGGACCTGTATGTTAGTATAGTAGTTCTCGTCCTCGTCACCGCTATACTTACCATCACAGGTGCGTGTTGCTTTCACAAGAATACATTAAAGAGACAAACTTAATCAATGGTGTCATTTGATCGCAAAGTATCGACTGTTACCAAAAAGAAACATTTTAAAGCTAATTTGTTTTGTACAGTGACAATTTGAAGGTAGAACGTCGCAATTGTGATCGAAAACTAGGCGCGAGTCCAATAGTCAAACGTAATTTTGGAGACTTATCTGCAGGAGGGCAATTAGGAGTTGATAGTGTTTGTTAGGTTATATAACTAGTATCCATGTATATTGGACGTGATATCTACACCAATGTGAATTTATAAGGCTGTTTTTAGATTTTCATGGAAAACCAGTATTTGTCACATATATATGTCTTTTGGACATGAAACGTTAAGATGTTTTGATTTTATATCACCACATATGACATTTAGGTTCGTATCAAAGGTAAATAATATGTTATGAAAATCACGGAGTGGCTCTTTAACTCAGTGAACTAGATTCTCTAAAGTGGTATAATCATGTTGGTGAAGTAAGCTTGTCTCTAGTCAACAAAAGGCAAACTATCAATTCATATTCAGATATATTCTTTTCTAATGAGAAAGGTGAACTTAAAAGATGAGTTTAAAAAAGCAATATTCCCTCTATTCATATGATACGTAATACATTTTCCTAATTTATATATTAGCTTATTGATTAAGGGTCTAATTATTTCTTTATAACTTTTAACATATTTTAATTTACCGTATTCGTAAAGAAAACTTATTGGTGATTATCATATAATTCTGAACACATGATGATGATAATTGCTTGAGAATTTAACGAGCGCTTTCCAGCGAAGGCTGATTTCACGCTGGGGGATATAAAAGCCTGGTGTAAAAGGTTTGGAGGCATAAGAATTTCGAAATTTTGAAATTTGGAATATGAATAAATCCCTTAGTAACTAAGGGGAATATGGGAGGGGAGAAAGTTGGAGAATTTGTTTTTTTAGGGTTTATTTGTTTAGATATACGTTATAACTGAAGACCACTATATATGCAGGCGGCCTGACTGCAGTTATCTACACGGACACTCTACAAGCTACCCTGATGGTGGGAGGGGCGCTATATCTCATGGCCATGGGTAAGTGCAGGTGATCCGAATCTAGATCAATGATATTTTCGAGATCAAACTATCTTCAACGTCTCATGTTTTAGATTTTGAAGATAATATACCTTTATCCAACAATGTTATGGTTGATAAAACAGGTGAGTTGTGAATAGTGCTGCCGATGAAGATCCTACAATATAGCATTTATCGTGAAACAAATGAAATGTACTAGGTTTTGTGGAGATCGGTGGGTTCAGTGGTCTACTTGAGAAGTACCCCCAGGCTGTCCCGACCAACGTGAGTGCTATAGTCCCGGGGACGACGTGCCACCACCCCGACAAGCAAGCCTTCAGGATGTTGAGGGATGTTGATGATGATTATATGCCCTGGCTTGGATTTCTTCTGGGTCAGACTCCCGGCTCTATCTGGTACTGGTGTGCTGATCAGGTCAGTGCAGGAAGCGTTCGTAAAATTTTGACATTATAATAGCTGATTGAAACACTCATAAAATATTGAATATGCGCGTTTTTGGCACTAAAATAAGGTTTTGAAAGAAATAAACTAGGTGAATTACTATGGTGTATTCTATGAACCATTAGATACGATCTAAGACATAAGAATAAGCTGATAAATCATCTGATGCAGTCGATGATACATTCTTTGAACGTTAAGTACGAGTGAAATTGAAAGGAAAAGACATACTCCAGGTGATAGTCCAGCGTGCTCTAGCAGCTAGAAGCATTTCGCACGCCCAGGGCGCCACACTGATGGCGGGATTCATCAAGGTGCTGCCCATCTTCATGATGGTTATGCCTGGAATGATCAGCAGGATTCTCTACCCTAGTAAGTGGTAGTAAGTAATTTCTAGGGTTTAAAGGATGATCTGTAGGAGTTTCTACCCTAGTAACTGGTAGTAAGTAATTTCTAGGGTTTAAAAGGTGATATGTGGGATAATCTACCCTAGTAAGTGGTAGTAAGTAATTTCTAGGGTTTAAAGGGTGATCTGTAGGATTCTCTAACCTAGTAAATAAAAGTAAGTAATTTTCTAGGGTTTCTAGGGTGATCTGTAATATTCTTTGCCCTAGTAAGTGTAAGTAATTTCTAGGGTTTAAGAGATTATCCGTAGGTTTCTCTACCCTTATAAGTGCTAGTAATTTCTAGGGTGGAAGGGATCATCGATTGGATTTTCTACCCTAATAAGGGCAAATATGTAATCAGAAGGTTGTAAGACATGATCAATTGTATCATCTATCGTTCTAAGTATTTAGCAGGGGTTTTTCAAAAGTACGTCAACTTGAAAGTAATGATAGTGTTTAAACTACGAAAGATATAGCATACAAATATATTGTTTTCAATTTTTCATATAACAAACAATGCGGCAAAACACAACATTCCTTAATTGTTCTCGATTGTTTTTCTGATATAATGTTCTAAGTTTGAAAGAAGAATATGACAATAATAAACAATGTAGAATAATAATTCCAAATATTTCAGAATGTGTTAGCATTTCGTCTGCATCAGATTTTGTTAGCATTTCCTCTGCATCAGAATGTGTTAGCATTTCCTCTGCATCAGAATGTGTTAGCATTTCCTCTGCATCAGATTGTGTTAGCATTTCCTCTGCATCAGAATGTGTTAGCATTTCCTCTGCATCAGAATGTGTGAAGCATTAGACATCTGTAACAAGTGTTGCTTCATCATACTGTTTAATAGCATATCTAAGACCAACCATGACAATTTAACCAGTGACACGTGTTTTCTAGACGAGGTAGCGTGTACAAACCCCGACTACTGTATGAAGGTATGTCAGAGCAAAGCGGGCTGTACCAACATCGCCTTCCCTCGACTCGTGCTCGGGCTCATGCCAAATGGTCAGTGGAACAAGTTTTATCAGTACATTTGATAATTTTACACACGAAAGCGACACTGTAATGTGATTCTTCCGTTAGCTGTATCAATATAAGAATTGTGTAAAGAATACTAAAGATATCTACATCTGAACAGATTATGGTTTTATAAGTTACAGTATCGAGTGAATGATATTGATAATGCCATCAATTCCTTCTCTAAGAATAAACTCAATACCAAATAATTGAATCTTTAAATTTGTGTCATTCAGTACATGGTCTCATGACCTCGGTCGGTCTTGACGTTACATAACATATTATACGTTTACGAGTATTTATGTACAGCCTTCCAATGTTATCTCAAATTCCGACCTTGATGGCCTACCAAACTGTTTCACCACACCCTATCATCATAGCTTTCGTTGTATAGCTCTCGTGCATTTCTCGCTGATGACGTCATTGCTTGCACAGGTGCCCGTGGACTGATGATGGCAGTGATGGTGGCAGCCCTGATGTCGGATCTAGACTCCATCTTTAACTCGGCCAGTACTCTCTTCACTATCGACGTGTGGAAGAGGTTCAGACAGAAGGCCTCCGTCACTGAGCTCATGATTGTCGGCAGGTACTCTATCTCTCTATGGAGGTTTCCGTTTTGGACTTTGAATAGACTGGCATACACTGAACAATAACTTATTTTATCATTGATTTACAACAGTGGCAATGTATAAAAAAGCATGATTCGAAAGTTCCAAAATTACTTTATAGTTAACTAATTTTGTCTAGTATGTGATGCCTCGGTCAGTGAGCTCACGACAGTCAGCAGTTACTACATCTAATGTGGGCTTTCCTTCAAGTGTTTCCTTGCTTGACTTTGAATTGACTTGCATTTAGTATATTTAAATGTTTTATTTATGTCTTAGGTTTGGAATTTTCATGTTTGACTTTTTTTAATGTCAACGAATAGCTAGATTATTATTTTTGTCCATATATAACTTCATGTATAATGTTTTACAGTTTAAAAGGACCAGTTATTTGTATTTAGTTGAATTGATTTGAAAAGTCTTGGACTGTATTTATGTTTCTGATTCATGTCCCTGTTTCTACGTTATTAGTAAGACCATTTCCTTCAAACAGTTGTCGAAGACTAAATGAAGATCCTCACCATTTCAGAACATTTATGTGGTGTTCATGACGTTGTTATACCAGCTTCTCAGAGTGTATCTCAGATGCTTGCTCTGTATTATAGTAGTGACATTTCCAAGTCTTTACAATTGGAGACGAACAGTGTCTGAAACTGTTGTAACCTTATTGTGGAGAGTCTAGTTGCTGTATTAATTGTAGGTTTACCCCGATCACAGCGTGCTCACGTTTTTGTGATTGTGACTTTGCCTAAAGTAGTAATGAACAAATCACAGAGGGTTCCTCGTGTTGACAGTTGTTGAGTCTATCGAATTCTATGCTTGTTCCCAATCTTTATGGTTTAAACAAAGTTATATTCAAGAAGAGAAAACAATTAGCGAACAAACCTTACTGGCGTATGTAAATGCCGTTCCAGATTGTTTATCGTGGTGATGGTGGCGGTGTCTATAGCCTGGGTGCCGGTCATCAAGGAGAGTCAGGGTGGCCAGGTGTTCATCTACATCCAGGAGATCACCAACTACCTCGCCCCGCCCTTCGCCGCGGTCTTCCTGCTGGGGGTGCTAGTACCTAGAGTCAACGAGAAGGTCGGTGTATAAGTACAAAGATATGTCGCAATTTGTGATCTTGTCGCAGCTGTAAAAACATCATCCTGATAATAATTGTAGATAGATTTCTCGTTACAATTTTGATGTTTGAAATCTATATTCAGTTTGAGAAAGTGGTCACATCTTGAGAGTGTTCAGTATTTCAAGGTCAAGTTATAGAGTGCAAGATCAAAGGAAAAAGGTACCTTAAACGCACTACGTCCTTGTACCAGGTTATTAGGCCTATATTTTAATATGTAGATCTAAGTGTATGTTCATTCCAAAAATAACTAGGTACCCTTCAGTAAGTCTTCTACCGTTGCATCCACCAAAACATGAAAACCATCAACATAAAGTGAGACGTTTAATGTTTGCTTCTAGGGTGCATTCTGGGCGCTGATGGTCGCCTTTGTGACAGGCGTAGTGCGTCTCTTCGTGGTGATGGTGTTCCAATTCGAGGGGGAGACGTACTGTGGCGCCACCTCCGCCTTCAGACTGCCCGCGATCATAGCAGACTTCCACTACATGTACTTCTCACTCTTCATCACGCTACTCACTGCTGTACTGGCCATCATCATCAGCCTCTGCACCGAGAAACCAGACGACAAACATGTGAGTAGGGTTTCAAACATCTCCCCCGCAAGGCCTGACTCCGGCCGGTCTCCGTCACTTGCTAGTTAAGTATTGCTGCATTTCGCCTTAATAATTGGTTTGATTGCAGTGCCCACAACAGTGAAGTACAAGCAACAGATTTCAGTTACAGTGGGCGAAAGAGTTGACAAGAAAATTAGCAATGCAGCAAAGCTTATATAAACTAAGGTTATCCTTAATCGTTTCATGAATTGCTAAAATGTCTTCTTATTCTTCACATTCTAAAGGAGAACATTCTTTATTAATGAAATAGCTAGGTTTCAAATGATTTGAAATGAGTAAATCACAATTTTATCATGCATCGTATGGTTTGTGTCATTTATAGCTTCTGGTATTTAATTTACTCTTGGTCTTTATGTAAAGTTAATTAGAACGACATACTGGACCCGACATGACCCCCGACGTCCTGAGATTCTAGATCTGGAACTGAGCAAACACAAACAGACGACCGAGTCCGTGGAGATGGCGGATGTCAAGGTCAAGGTCTCTAATGGCGAGGAGAAGAAGGTGTTCAAGTCTCCTGATGTTCTCAACACACCTGGTGGGGCACTCGATAGTACTAGTTTAAACCTTTTTAATTTATTGTGAAATAGAGTCCATCTTCGATCAACTAGAATAATTGTTTCGACGATACAGACACTATATAGAATTATACAATATTCTGGTTTGAGGTTTGATTCCAGGAAATAGTATTTACGCCTACCATATCAGTGTTTTGATGAAATACTGATTTCACAAAGGTTGGATTTAGTAATTGGTCAGTGGCTTGTGTTATAATTCTGGTATTGTGTTGAAGTGCATTTTAACTATCATTAAGTTGATCATGCCAGTAAATTGGGGAAAAGGGACATAGGGACATCATTTTAAAAAATAAATCAAAATTCTTTGATCTCTCCACTCGTACTTTAATTTCCCTGCAATTTAAAAAAAACATCCTAAGAGGTAATTTTCTGTTATCTTTCAAATGAGTAAAAATAAGTTAAAACGATAAAGAATTATACCAAACACTGAACCTCGCTTTCTTACGGATAATACAAAAAATACAGTCCTTTCGTTAAGACCTCAACCATATCATATAAATATTTCGACATAATTATCATACTTGAGATCTTTCTATTGCTCATTCCAGAGAGTCTCGGTGTGGGACGACGAGTGTTCAACTTCATCTGCGGGGTGGGGAGCATCGGCGAGGACGAGGAGAAGACTCGGGAGATGATGGAGCACCTGGAGAACATAGCCAATCTCAAACAGTCCCGGTTCGAGAAGGTGATGCTCCTTGTTTTGTCATATTACACATGTTACTATTGCTACATAGCGACGGTAGGGACGAGTTTTGTTATATTTTCAGAACTCCATTGCACGTGTTACTAATGCTACATAGCGACGGTAGGGACGAGTTTTGTTATATTTTCAGAACTCCACTGCACATGTTACTATTGCTACATAGCAACGGTAGGGACGAGTTTTGTCATATTTTCAGAACTTCATTGCACGTGTTACTAATGCTACATAGCAACGGTAGGGACGAGTTTTGTTATATTTACAGAACTTCATTGCACGTGTTACTAATGCTACATAGCAACGGTAGGGACGAGTTTTGTCATATTTTCAGAACTTCATTGCACGTGTTACTAATGCTACATAGCAACGGTAGGGACGAGTTTTGTCATATTTTCAGAACTCCATTGCACATGTTACTATTGCTACATAGCAACGGTAGGGACGAGTTTTGTCATATTTTCAGAACTCCATTGCACGTGTTACTAATGCTACATAGCAACGGTAGGGACGAGTTTTGTTATATTTTCAGAACTTCATTGCACATGTTACTATTGCTACATAGCAACGGTAGGGACGAGTTTTGTCATATTTTCAGAACTTCATTGCACATGTTACTATTGCTACATAGCAACGGTAGGGACGAGTTTTGTCATATTTTCAGAACTTCATTGCACGTGTTACTAATGCTACATAGCAACGGTAGGGACGAGTTTTGTCATATTTTCAGAACTCCATTGCACATGTTACTATTGCTACATAGCGACGGTAGGGACGAGTTTTGTTATATTTTCAGAACTCCATTGCACATGTTACTAATGCTACATAGCAACGGTAGGGACGAGTTTTGTCATATTTTCAGAACTCCATTGCACATGTTACTATTGCTACATAGCAACGGTAGGGACGAGTTTTGTCATATTTTCAGAACTCCACTGCACATGTTACTATTGCTACATAGCAACGGTAGGGACGAGTTTTGTCATATTTTCAGAACTTCATTGCACATGTTACTATTGCTACATAGCAACGGTAGGGACGAGTTTTGTCATATTTTCAGAACTTCATTGCACATGTTACTATTGCTACATAGCAACGGTAGGGACGAGTTTTGTCATATTTTCAGAACTTCATTGCACGTGTTACTAATGCTACATAGCAACGGTAGGGACGAGTTTTGTTATATTTTCAGAACTTCATTGCACATGTTACTATTGCTACATAGCAACGGTAGGGACGAGTTTTGTTATATTTTCAGAACTCCATTGCACATGTTACTATTGCTACATAGCGACGGTAGGGACGAGTTTTGTTATATTTTCAGAACTCCATTGCACATGTTACTATTGCTACATAGCGACGGTAGGGACGAGTTTTGTTATATTTTCAGAACTCCATTACACATGTTACTATTGCTACATAGCGACGGTAGGGACGAGTTTTGTCATATTTTCAGAACTCCACTGCACATGTTACTATTGCTACATAGCAACGGTAGGGACGAGTTCTGTTATATTTTCAGAACTCCATTACACATGTTACTATTGCTATATAGCGACGGTAGGGACGAGTTTTGTTATATTTTCAGAACTCCACTGCACATGTTACTATTGCTACATAGCAACGGTAGGGACGAGTTTTGTTATATTTTCAGAACTCCATTACACATGTTACTATTGCTACATAGCGACGGTAGGGACGAGTTTTGTTATATTTTCAGAACTCCACTGCACATGTTACTATTGCTACATAGCAACGGTAGGGACGAGTTCTGTTATATTTTCAGAACTCCATTACACATGTTACTATTGCTATATAGCGACGGTAGGGACGAGTTTTGTTATATTTTCAGAACTCCACTGCACATGTTACTATTGCTACATAGCAACGGTAGGGACGAGTTCTGTTATATTTTCAGAACTCCATTACACATGTTACTATTGCTACATAGCAACGGTAGGGACGAGTTTTGTTATATTTTCAGAACTCCATTACACATGTTACTATTGCTACATAGCAACGGTAGGGACGAGTTTTGTTATATTTTCAGAACTCCATTACACATGTTACTATTGCTACATAGCGACGGTAGGGACGAGTTTTGTTATATTTTCAGAACTCCACTGCACATGTTACTATTGCTACATAGCAACGGTAGGGACGAGTTTTGTCATATTTTCAGAACTCAATTGCACATGTTACTATTGCTACATAGCGACGGTAGGGACGAGTTTTGTTATATTTTCAGAACTCAATTGCACATGTTACTATTGCTACATAGCGACGGTAGGGACGAGTTCTGTTATATTTTCAGAACTCCATTACACATGTTACTAATGCTACATAGCGACGGTAGGGACGAGTTTTGTTATATTTTCAGAACTCCATTACACATGTTACTATTGCTACATAGCGACGGTAGGGACGAGTTTTGTTATATTTTCAGAACTCCATTACACATGTTACTATTGCTACATAGCGACGGTAGGGACGAGTTTTGTTATATTTTCAGAACTCCACTGCACATGTTACTATTGCTACATAGCAACGGTAGGGACGAGTTTTGTCATATTTTCAGAACTCAATTGCACATGTTACTATTGCTACATAGCGACGGTAGGGACGAGTTTTGTTATATTTTCAGAACTTCATTGCACGTGTTACTAATGCTACATAGCAACGGTAGGGACGAGTTTTGTTATATTTTCAGAACTCCATTGCACATGTTACTATTGCTACATAGCAACGGTAGGGACGAGTTTTGGTCGGACCGCAACCAGGGGCGGACACAGAATAATTGTTTGGTTGGGGTACTGGGTGCGCCCAATGGGTGTCACAATTACAATTTACAAGTATTGAAATGATTACTTCTGATCAAAGAGTGTGTGTCCACTAGAAAATGAGCTTATCTACCGAATTTTAGTTACATTCTCTGCACTGAATTATTACTCTCAACATATGCTGTATAGCCTTTAGTCTGGTTAGGTACATTTTGAAATAATTCAAGTCATTTATAACTGAACCATAGCAACCATCTATTTTAAAAATCATTTCCCATAGTAATTAAAAGATTTCGCGATTTGTTTTGCGTTCACTGAAGGTTTAACGACTTTGTTTACAGGTGGTGCTAAGTATCGGGCTATTCATCATCATGGGTATAGGGGTGGCCATGTACATCTTCTGGTCGCTCTATAAGTTCGAATCCAACGTCTTCTACCCAGACGGGTCCAGCTTCCTACACCCCGGAGATTACAACTCGACGATGACAAGACCAAATATTACAAATATTTGATTTTTTAGAGGAAATCCTATCTTCTGTCATCCTTTATATATATCATCGTGTCATTCAGACAGGACAAATGGTATTCCTTCCTACTGAACCTCCAGAATTTATGTGATGATATTAGTTAGAGTATTACAATCATGACAGGTATATTATTTTGCAGGGTGAAACAATACTTGAAAAAGCTATTTTCATTGATACTCATACCAAAAGTTATTATTACTGAAATATCCTGGTTTTTTTTATTCTTTTATTTCTATCTGATCTTACTTTTAAATCCATTTTGTTAAGCTTTGACCTTTCCATTCAATGATTTGCATTGACTGAATCGATGTGCATTACAGTTCAATTAGAATTTCTAGAAGTTGATGTGTTGACAATTGGGGATTAATTTAATTGAAATTGACGTTTTGAAATAGCTCATCGTCAAGAAAGCTTTATGTAATTTCAAGGTAATGATTACCATTTCTTCATCCACGCATCCCGTAGAAAAATAAAACACTTACCTCTCCTGGGTGACACGAACCAATATCACCGACTGATTTATGCTTTCTGGTATTTATTTGATAAGTGTGGTAATGCACTAACCGTTGGGCAGTGTTTCTGGGATTTGACATTTAAGTGTCTGTTTGTTGACAGATGTTCATGAACCCAAAAAGGATCTACATATATTAATCTCATTTAAGCAGCTTATTATAGTTTAGATATAAATATAAATTATTTGATTTTTTTTTATAGAAATGAAGTCAGTCATATAAACAAGGAAACCTTGTTATATGTTTATAAGAAATAATATTCAAAAACAGTAACCAACTTGTATGTAAGAATTCGTAATGAAATATACTTCATTTTCTTTATCATAATCATTTTATTCAGATACGAATGATAAAGACATTTCGACTTCCTACTTAAGCAAGTGTTTGTCTGACTGCTTCTGTCTCTGTTTTATATGAATTTGTAATTTTTTAATGTTTTTATAATAAACTATACTTTATGTTCTCTTGTCGTCCTGTTATTTTCAAACGAAGGTTTTCTTGTTTACACGGGACGATTATCACGAGTAATCTACTATGTCTAAAAGATGCCTTCTTATTTTATAGCGCCAATAAAATCATTCACACAATTGTTATTGGTAATGTTTACATGAAAGTTGTAGGGGTATTCACAGACCTAAAATAAATTTGCGTATTTTAGAAGATTGATACAAATACTTTCCAAGGTTGTTGATTATAATCTCATTCTGTGACATGAACAGCTGGAATAACTTCTCATGACCTGGAAAATTATAATAATATTCGGGGATTGTATTGTTTCTTAAGTCACTAGAAAATGGACACTGAAGACAAAAGTGGAATTCATATTTTACAATATGAAAGTTAAAAAGGACAATGATATGTACGACGATTTCGTTATTCTTTGGGTGCGACGTTTCGATACAGATTCATGCTTGATAACGACACAACAGACAGAAGACAGACAGACAGAAGCTTTAGTCAGTGATGTAAGGCAATGTGACCCATAGTACATATAGATTATATTGAAAGATTAGAGTCACGTGGAAATACATGATTACAATTATTTACGTCATATGTCAACAATCTTTTTAGGAACATTAAAATAGGTATTATGGTAATGATATTTTGCATTTATGACGTTATGACTGTTTTTTGTAAGACTCCCTGAAGATACTAATGAAACATGTTGGATGTGACATCATAACGTCATAAATGTTTTTTGTAAGACTGTCTGAAAATACTAATGAAACATGTTGGATGTGACATCATAACGTCATAAATGTTTTTTTGTAAGACTCCCTGAAGATACTAATGAAACATGTTGGATGTGACATCATAACGTCATAAATGTTTTTTGTAAGATTCCCTGAAGATACTATTGAAATATGTTGGAGTAATGTTGGCTATGTGTCATTTTTTTTGTCTTTGAATATATAATACTGTACACTTGAAACATCTACATTATACTTACAAATGAATGCCGTATTTTACATTAATCACCTCTTTATATAACATAAGAAGTTAGAGATAAAAAAAATTCCTGCCAATAACGGGTATATTTCTAATGCCAAGGACATTAAACAGTCAGATAAAAAATATTGGGAGATGAAACAGATTTCACTTGAACTGAAGCCCACGTCAAGTTTGGCGAATGTTACGTTATAACAATAATAAATGTTTGTAACACTTGTCAAACAAGCATCATGGCCAGCTGTACGTGGATTTTAATTACTTATCACATTAATCACATATTGCGTTGTTTTTTAACAATAGAAATTAGTGAGTAGTTTACTTGTTTGACTTTTCTATCCTGACAAAAGGAATATAAATAAATTTACCAATATTTTAGAATTTCTTTTAGTTTCGAACTCAAAATCAAACAATATTTGTCAACAAAATAAGCAAAAGAAACAGGTGTCGAAAGAGTTACCTCCCTTGACACACTCTTTCGCCGGTTGCCGAGCGACTGGACGCACTCCAAGAAAGAAAATCACGGCGTTGTTCAAAGTTAGTGAAAGTTTAGTTAGTTTTGCAAAGTAATAAATGTTGTTAATATAGTATCAGATTAACTTGTCGATGATAAATAATATTCCTCTATGCCGTCCACGTTTGAATATTTAGTTAAATTCGAAACGATTTCTCTGATGGTCGGTAGGATGAATGAATGTAAACATTAATTTTGACATTGCTTGTAAATATAACAGTAACTCTATCAGTAACTTCTATGTACAGTAGTATAAAGCAGCTCACTTAGAGCAATTATGACATGATCATTTATGCCAAGACAATATCGGACATATGAAAAACCTAATCATGGCTAAGAAGGGGAGTTTAATTGATAAAATAAATAAAGGAAAATCATGTAGGCGAATGTGTTCATGACTTCGAAAGTTATTATCATGATCGTTATATTTTCATATGTCAGCAAATGAAGGCCTATAAACACAGACAGGGTTTATGAATACAGATATTTGAAGTGATTATAGAAATTTAGAAAAGACTATTAAATAGATAAAGAAACATCATTTAGGTACAAGTGACATTTGCTACACACCTGATACAGGCCCAATTATTACAAGTAGAATATAAGAAATGAAATACCTATATCATGGAGAAAGTTTTGGGTATCATTGAAAATACTTTATGCATATAATGTGCCATTTACAATTATCAACTATCGACCTATAGAAAATAGAAATAATTTGGTTACCATTGACATTTGCAAAGGAAAGGAAACTGTTTGTTGACAACTTGTTTGGGGGTGTTTTGTACATTTTCTACTAATTTGTTACTTTTTTAGATAATTATTCAGGTGTGTAGCATTCTAAATATTCATTAGAATGCTGCAATACATAAAAGCACATTCAAAGTCAATGTGCTACTTGGAATGGAATAAGAGTTATACATAGAAAAATGGGAAGGGGATAATAAGTCTTAGTAGTAACATAGCTGGATAAGATCTAACATTCCTTTTCTTGCAAAGCAAATATTTGATGATGTGCTAAGGAGATTTGTCAACAGTATGATGTAATTTGTACTTTCTAAATCATCATAAAATGTTCACCTTTCAAACCTTAGTAATATCTTAAGAAATGTCAAAAACATGCCAACTATAATTGTATTTCAAGAAATAACTTTTTGTGAATTTGATAAGTTTGTTGGAGTGCTTGTTTCACTTAACTGTAAATGAAAATTAATTAAAATGTAAGTTCAGACATTATAGCAGGAATATTATGCATAAGACTTGCACACAGAAATATACACAATGTATGTCATTACATTTCAACTATCAAATATTTCATAATTTTCAATTAAAAACTTTCATTTATTTTACAGGTCTTGGAATATGTAAAAAATGACAGAAACTACGAAAAAAATAGAAACAGATTTTTGACACTCTAGTGAACAAGTAAACAAATCAAAATGGAACTACATGATATATACAAGGCGTCCACAAATGACAAAGTTGTTGACTTTGAGAATGACCTGCGAACCGAGTTGGCAGATCTCAAAGCTGAATTGGAGGAAAATGAAATGGTTCATGGAATTCCACCAAAATTTTCTGTTAGGTAAGTACATTGAAATTGAGAGGTGGAACAAACATTGTTGAGGATTGTCACAGTTAATAATTGCTGTATGTTTAACCTATTGAGTCAATAACATAGCAATTTGCTTTTCAAGAGGAAGTGTTTTAAAAATATGACAACACTGTAGCTGGTTTAAGAAATATTTTCTAATCTTGTATGATTAAAGAGAACAAGATTAATGGATGATGTCGGGATGACAATTTCCAAAGTAAAAGGTTCCGAGATCCAGCAGATGGTGAGATTTGTGTCCACTGAAGGATGCCAAATGGTAAACTGATAGGAGCCATTAGGTTGAAGTAGAAGTGGGGGGGATATAATCCAATTGATGACACAACTCCGTAGAGGCATTGTATGTAACGTTTTGCGGGCTGTCTTCCAAAACCTTACAAATAAACTCCTTATCAACCATGCCAAGGACATGTCGTCCATTGGATGGTATCCTTCCTCTACTAAGTTATATTGGTTGTCAACTTCTTTATTGCTATGAATATTCCCCTCCATCAAATCATATGCATTATTTGTAATACTTGATGCAATGAAACCTTGCATTCATAGAAACAACAGAAAAAGACTTTTGATTCAAAATACATTATTTCAATTCCAACTTTATTGGAAAAATCTTATGATTGATGTTATATTTTTCAGTTCAGTTCCACTACCAAGCAGTGTGGAACATTTCCGTCTGGAACGGAAGATGATTATAAAGAGGGCAATGCAGGTAACTCCCAACTCAATAACAAAGATTGATTTAATTGAATTATTTGACCTTTGAACTAATGACTAAATATATTGAGATATAGAAGACATTATGGTAGCTGGTGCTGGGTGAACAACTTTTAATGTTAGGTTAACTGGTCAGTGTAGTTCATTAAAAATTGCTTTATTTCATTTGTCAAGTGAAGTCACTTCCGTCAAGTTTTTGTAAATCAACACCTGAATTAACTTGCAAATCTTGGTGCCAATTGTTTTCCATTGTCATGGAATGTTCATGTATATTTTTTACTGAGTGTTAATAGTGAACATCTTCATAGGATTGAAAGCAGGTATGTTTTCTCTTAAACATTGTCCTCCTGTTAATGATGTGTGTGTACCTGTGCAGGTGAGCGAGGCGCATGCAGTGAAAGTGCAGGCTGATATGATGCGTGAGGAGATGGCCAACACAGAGATGCAGGAGTACACAACCAAGAGTCTCCCTTTGCTACTCCATCAGGTTTGGAACAAATTCAGAAATGAAAGGGCTACAACTATCATTACAAAATATTGTTTTATGTAGGACCCCTGTTTTGCTATTTGAAGAGTATCATCCACCTGCATAATTACTGCAAATTACCTTACTTAAGTTTCTATCCATATTTTTGATATATTCTTCTGTTGTCGACCCCTGTATTTTATTTCCAGAAATGATATCAAGGCAACAATTATGGCAAAGGGTATTTATAAAGTTCAGACAAACTTCAAAATCTGTGTTATTATCACTTTTGGCGGTAGAGATAATTGTTATTGAAATGATATTCAGATACAGAACTTAAACACAAGGGGATTATTTGTTGAATATTTCAACATTGATGCTTGATGTCAAGTAGTAGGACAATGTTGCAGTACTTCACGGAGCGGGTCCAGCAGTTGGTTCAGTGCAAGCACCTGCACATGTTGAGATGGAAGAGGTTCTGTGAACACACCAGCACCATTGCCGCCCTCTACCCTCTCTACCAGAAGAAACTTTTGTAAGTCACCTAGTCTTGATTAAATATTTAAAACTTCTTTCACTTTCTATCTTCTGTTTCAGAGTAAACTTGTGTGAGAAGCTTTGTAAACTTCACAACCTCTTATATTTTGAAGGTGGCAAACCTTGCCCATTCTTTTTATCTGTGCTGAGAGGGCGGGATAGCGCAGTGGTTAGCGCGTTCGGCTTCGGATCAAGACATCCGTGGTTCGAATCCCGCCAGGGGCTCGGCAACTTTGTCTGCAGTAGAGAACTGTTCTACATGCAGTCAGGTTTGGGTGCAATGCTACACTGAGTATAAGCACAGTACCACCCAGGTTTCACTGCAATGCATAGCCACAATGGTGTTGCTGGTTTTCTCCCTGCAATAATACTAGCAGCCACGATATAAGTGAAATAATCTTGAAAGCAGCGATAAACCCCAACTCACTCACTCATTATCTGTGCTGATTCACATACAACATCTTACATAACACAACTTTTTTAAAAATGCTGATCATATCAATTATATGCCTTGCATTTAAACAGTTTTGGATGAAGACTAAGAACCGTCCTGAAAACAGAATAATGTTTTTTTAAACGAATATGAGACAAGATTAATGGAACAGATAGAACTGCATTGCAGGCACATAATGTCTGAGTACCAAGACTGCCTGCAGCGAGCTAAACGCCTCGGGGTAGCACGGGAAAGTCTGCTGGAGGGGAAGGAGACGCCAGTCACTGCTATCAAGATGGAGGACATGCTGATATACCTGCGCTGGCTCATCTGTAACCTGCACTCACTGAAACACTTCAACCAGTACCTCAAGGTGGGCAGATCTAGCTGAAATACTTGGTTTAACATTTGAAATATATGATTAAATTGGTCTATGGTAAAATCTCCTTTGGAAACGTCTCTAACAAGGCTATGATGGAATTTGAAATTGACCCAAATTAGATATGACTTTTGACAATGTTTTTGCAGACAAGAGTAGGGGGAGTGCTGTCACAGTTAAATTTATTTTGCTGCCAGTGATCATGTAAACTTTGTGTTACCTGTTTTCTTGCCTAATATTTGGTTTGCATACTCTATTTTAAATTCTTTTTCCAAGCAGTTTGATTGAGTTAGTCCATCAATAAAACATTTTTATCTTTTTTAAAAAAACTGCCATGGATCATCACCAATAGTACATATAGGATAAGTAAAATTTTTAGAAAGAGCGCAGATATCACTGTTACATTATGCAAACATTTACCATGTTTATTTTATAGATTCTTCAATGGCTGCCTGTGAGTCACCAGAATGAGATCTGTCCACCAGACATGGAAAAAGTTGACCAGGTGTGTTGCAACAGCTCTGTTGTATTTAACATTAAAAAGGGAATTGTTTGTTTGTCATTGATATTTTCAGTGCATGAAGTGAGACACATTCAGTAGCGTAATACCTCATAACTTAGCTCCTAGCATCTTTTTGATGTCTGAGCTTTTACCATAACTTTGTCATGTAAATTCAAAATGTAGCAATTCCTTACAGGCTACCTTTTATAATGTGTTCACAAACAGCTGTAACGTTTTAATGCATCTTGAACAAAAATTGACAGTCTATTTTTATTAACATTTTAAGTTTCTTGAAGGGATGTGTATATTTCAAGTAATCACGTTATGACCCGTGTAATTCTTTTCTGTAGGAGGAGGCGACTGGTGCCTCGAAGATGGCGTCTAGATACGATGATGGAATGGGTCTGTTCCCTGGGTCAAGACCCCGATCTGGTGCAGCCTCCCGCCCCAACTCTGCAGCTTCTACCCGGTCCATATCCACCCCAGTGCCTGCCCCGCCCCCCTTCAATCTCGCCCTCCTTTCCACCAACCCTCTCCCCTCATCAGCAATGCTGTACGCTGCGGCAGCTTCAGGTGTGTGTAATAAGTGTATTCAGAATTATTGTAGAGTGTCAGGAATGGAATCTCTGTCGCTTGTCTTTATTTTCAGTATTGATTGAGAATTGTTACCTAGCTAGCCTCAATGGTATATATTTGGACATTTTTTCCGTGGGGTTTGTGTTGGTCAATTACCTTTTATGTGAAAGTTTTGCCCAAGGTTTTATCTCTAGGTAAATTGGATTGATTGTTAAACGGCTAGATCTTAAAAATGCTCCTCTGGCTTAGATTGTCATTGTTACCATTTATAGGCACTGGTTTATAGCTTTTTTTAGATCAAAAAGAGTAATACAGATGCATAGTATATTTGTTCAACTTTTGTCAGCATAAAAGAAGGCAAAAAGGCAGACAACTTTCTAACTAAAGTCAAACAATTAGAACTATCAAACTATGTGTCCAATCCCCTAAGTTTTTTAGACTTGGTGCAATCTGACCCTGTGTCAACTGCCTATGCATTTGTGACAAAAGTGTTATTTAATGTTATTCATTTATAGGCAACTCAGTCATTGTTTACAAATTGTGTCATCACATTACAGGTGGAGGTCTAGCTTCAGATGAACATAGTCTCTGCCTACCACGTCATGTCACAGACTTTGAGAGCCTTAAACCACAGCTTGCTTTTCTTGTCAACATCTATGGTATCCAGTTTGTAAGTTGAATCTGAATCACAATTGTATAAAGTATTGACAGTTTGTATGTGCTTAGAGTCATATTGGTAAATTTATAATTTCTATTGACTTCCTGTATCTGAGATGAAAAATACCCTCTTTGTCTGGTTGACTGTTGTTTTTGGTACATAACAGGACCTTGACAGTATCCACACTGGTGCAGACGAGATGGAACTCTTTGCTGCAATAAACCGCCGCTTCAAACACATCTTCATCAAACAGGAGCACATGCGCACCTTCAAGATGTATGACAGGTTTGAGGTGTGTTTTCTAGCTCATACTAAAATGTCATATTTTATGCATGTTCACCATCCTCTGAAGAAGTTTCTCTACTTGTTCTTCCCTGTCATTACAGGCTGGTCAAGACTCATGGGGTTCCGACTCACCCAGTCATGCATTGCTGAAGGATTCAACCTGGCAGACCTTTGTGACTCTGCGTCCGAAACGCGACCCTCAACAGGAGAAAAGATGGACTCAGCTACGCCAGTCGAACAAGGTGGACGAGATCCTACGTGTGAAGGCCCACTTCATGCATGTTGCAGATACTGAGGTACTAATTGATGATTGGTTGAACTTTTAAGGTGTCTTTTGTAGGGTGATATGTTTTCATTTATGCCTTTGTCACATCAACCGAATGGAAGGGTGGCGCTGACAAATCAATTGGGATTATTCAATATCTCAGTCCCAATATTTATTGACAATTGAAGTAAGATAGTAATATTGTCAATATTTTGCTTGTATTTATGTTATGTTACATCTTTTGTGATGATTTAGTTAAAATAATAACTAATTACTTTCATGCAAGTTTCGAGATAATCAGATTATTATTTTAATGTCTTCCATCATTGATAAACATGTGTCAAGAATCTTTCAAATATATGAAGTTGTATGATGTCATTAAAATTGTTTCACTAACATCACATTGAATGTTTAAGATGTATCTTATTTGATATAATATTTGCATGAGTACTGATAGATCACTGATAACACATAATTTGAGTTTTAATGTGTATTTTGCATTATAATTTTGTGCTTAGCCTTTGCATGATGCATGTATGTTCTGTATCAGCGAGTACAAGACACACTTAGAAATCACGCTGCAATGGTACGTGATCCACCAAATGTACAGGCCACATCCGTCACCTCACACCGCACCCACAGAAATACCAGCCAAGTGTGGAGAAAGATATACGCAAACCCTGATCTATACTCAGAGTAGGTATTTAGACATGTTAGAGTCAAATCTGATTACTGGTAGATGAGAACACATTATTTGTAATGAAGCTATGCATCCTAAAGACCAAATGAACAACAAAATAAGATTTAATCTGACTATGAATTGTAGTTGAAAACCTATTTGTTATGATCCATGCTTGTAAATACTTCAAATAGACTGACCTACCCACAAAAATAAGATTTTTTTATCATGGTCATTACAGAGGAAATACTGTAATTACGCTTCAGATTAATCTTGTCAAGATTTAATCAAAGGGATTAAGATTTTGCCAAAACTATTACTTTGTTTAATGTAAAGTCATAACTACACTCATGAGTACAACTTTGAACTTTTGCTATTTTGTTATATTATGAATGTTTCGCTTTTGGTAAATCTGGACATGACACATTCCCTGGAGAAGTACATTATGATTGTCAAAACTGAACCAAAGCCATATTATAATTGATCAGTTCTATTTAATTTATTCTTGATGCAATGTTTCAAATTAGTATATCTTAACGATGTATGTATTTTAACAAGCTGTGTGAACAATTCTGTTAGTGCAAGAATTGATATTTATAAACATTTATGATTGTTATCAAATATTGACAATTTACACATACAAGGATGTAGTGACTCTAAGGCATTCACAAAAATGCATTTATCAAATTTCAATTTATTTGCAAAAGTGTCATCTTTGTTTTCAAACAGAAATGTAATCTTCATTTTTTATGATTTGCAATCTTTAGTTTGAATTGTATTATTTGAAGTTAACTTAATGTCAAGGTCATGTTAGTGAAGAAAGAAACATGTAATACTTTTCAGTGCTGAAAGGCATGAGGAACAAAGCCCACAAGAGTTTGATGAGCGTGACATTGACAATGTAATCTTTGGGAGTGAATCCCGAGCCGCCAGCGCCAGAAAAAGGAAGGACAGTTATGATTATGTGAACACTGTTCAGATGCTTGGTAAGTCTATTGAGCCAGGCTTTTTATGTTGATGAAACTACCACACAATCTAGAGAGATATTTCAATTATTTTATATGAATATAGCATCACATTCATAATCACATTACAACTTAAATTAGAGTTTTTAAGGACAAGAGTGCAACCTATTGGTATATTGGCAAACTATTCTTTTGATGACAACATTGAATGTTTTCTTTACATAATTTCTTTCTTCCCCAAACACCATTTTTAAAGTCGATTTTTAAATGGTCCACACATTATATATTGTCAGTATGATTTTTTTCAATGAACATCATAGATTTGACATTTGGACTTTCCATATCATCATTTAAACTTACCCACAATATAAGATCAGACAATTTATGTCAATAGTTTTGTTTGAAGTTCTGAGTTATTATACCTCTAGAGTAAGAACACAATTTTTATGAGCATTTTTTTAGTTAACCTTGAAATTTTGGCCAACGCTTGAATTTATGATACGTTCTGAAGATGAAATTAGGCCATACTCTGCTCCTCCAGGTCTAGACGAGGGAGAGACAGACAAGAACCATCCAGTGAACATCCAGGGGGCGTACCTCTCCTTCTTGCAGCTTCGACACCTCCGCATCAGAGATCTACGCAGATCCGTAAGTTGACATCTAACATGTAACATTTTGTTGACGTCATTAAAATTTGAATTCAAATAAATTTTGACCTGATGAATCATTTGTTCAACTAAATGAGTGTCTTTGAGAACAATGCCGCTATTGGCTAAAATGTCCATTCCAACTCACTCACCTACTAATTAGGAACAAGTGCTTCTTTTTGGTATATTTGCAAACTGCTCTTCTGATAACAACATGAAATTTATTATTCTCTATAGTTGTTGGTTCTCCCTAAACTTTTTTTTTAAGTCCTACAACCCTCTAGACTTTTGACAGAAATGTGCAAGACAAACACTAAAGTTCTTTATGCAGACAACTAAATATTAACACTTTTCTTATCAACCACCAGCATCAGATTTTGTTCTTGTTACAGTGCCTTAGTATACTCAACTACTTCCGCTCCATCGAAAGAACTCTCACCATCAACGACGGCGGACTGTCTCACGAATCAGGAACCATGAAGAGACAAAGGTGGTCCTACTTTCATTTACATATGTTAACAGTTATTTTCCTTCTTATAACTGTTACAGATTGATTAAAGTGCTGAAATGTTTTCAGCAAAAGTGTTCCTGTATTTTGATTACAGTGCTTCATCAGTTAGACATATTTAACATATGCAAAGTTTTCCACTCCAACTAATTTTACGATGATATTCTCAAATCTCGATCTACAGTTTAGTTAAAATTTCAGCAATATGCGGTGAAATAACACATGCGATTCATGGTTGACAATTTCCATAACATTTGTGCCTTTTTCTTCTTCCCTGTGTGGATTGATTCTATTATTTCACTATGAACCTTTCGTAAGAAAGAGTCTCTTCTATTTATTTCTATTTTTTCCCTGTCATATTTTCACACTAAAACCATGTCAATTCAGTGCTCAGAACCACCGAGTGAACACAGAGAGTGATGGAACCGTGGGGGGAGGTGGTGGCCTTGGTTCCCATAGTTACCTACATAACACGCCTGCCGACTTCAAGTGAGTTCCACTTCATGATCCCTTTCAGTTATGTGGAACTAATTTTCCCTTGTTAAATTAGGAATGGTAGAGACCTGAACATGAATGCTTCAAATACAATCAGTCTTTCATTGGCGGTCATCAAACATTTTCATCAGTCCTTGTGAAACTTTGAATCTTTTTCAGGTGCTTTATGAAATGCTAATTATGTTGCTGACTAGATTATCAAAACCTATAGGGCCTATATGAAACAATTTCAAAAGTTTTTTGGAAAATTTAGATTTTTTTGTTCTTTTAATATTTCAAAATTGTTCGTGTGAGGTAATTTGACAACAGAGATCTGGCAATAAAATTTGTATAAAGAAGGTATACTTTATTGGCATCAACACCCATTAAAGTATATGTTTGAGATAAGAAGAAAAACTCTGAAAGATTTTAATATTTCCTGTTGTTTTCAGAATGAGCGAGTCTGAGTTTATGGAGTTCAGTGAAGTAGAGAACCATGACGACTTCTATACAGTGGAGGAGGGGCGTGTCCATGTTCTGGATCAGAGGGGGTACTACGTCATGTACGATAGTGCTGTCAATGACATAGAGTAAGTACATAACCTACTGTTGATATTCTAGGTCTCTAAATATTGACCAATATACCCCTACTGAAAGGCTTGTATATTGTTCTTAAATATGAGATCAAATGGTTTCTGTTCTGAATTCCCTAAAATAACAAAAAACAGAAGTATTTTGAAAGGAAATTACATTTAAAGGTGAAAGTCTATTTTCATAATTATTCAAGACATTTTCTGTTATTTCAAATGTATTTCTATACATTGTTTACAGGAGTTTGGAAAAAGACATCATGCTTATCGCAACTCACTACATTGAGAAAGATCGGGACTTGCGGACCCCCTCCAGAATAAAATTGTCTGACACAAGAAGAACAACAGTAAGATACCATTTGATTCTTAATTTACACCCTCTTGTATAGCAACTAAGAGATTTGACTTTGTCAAACATGTTTGGTTTTGTAACAAAGAAGCCTCAGAAAGCCTTGCTTTGTATAAGTTGTGAAAGATTTTTTTTCCTATGAATCATGGTGATCTTAAACATTTACACTTTGTAACTGAACAAATGATTGTCCTTGCCTGAATCTGGATTAGCTATTGTTTTGTTACTGCTTGGAATAAAGACTGATTATAACTTACCAGCAGGCTGCAGATATATCAAGTGAAGCAGGCTCATGTTTAAGATGTTTGGGTACATACATGTTCTGACTGCAGGACACGGCTGGAGACTTTGACATCCCGAGCTACGCACACCAGGAGCTTGACAGGTTTGGAGTTCTTCTGGACCTATGGAGCAACATTGCATCTTTCCTGGAGTGCAAGAGAGAGGTCAGGTCAAAGCTGATATTTTACACATTATTTACTTTTTTCTATAATCTCTTTATAATTTTGCTGACATCTGGAGTAATAAACTTATTTATTGATCAGTTTTGCTATTAAGTATTTTTTTTCTAATTAACAACACATTCTATGTAGCAAATTCTTGACTAGTAACAGGGCACAAGATTAACTCATTCATCTCTTACTCTTGCAGTTGATGGACTGTTATTTTGAGGCCTACCAACATGTGTTTGATCGTGACGAGAAGCGGTCACTAGCCCAGGTTATCACCGACATCATCCACAGGAAAGCCAGATTTGACTTCACTGCTCAGTATTTTGTGAAGACTTTCCGAATTGAGTGTGTGCTTCTCAGACAACAAGCAGCTCTCGTCAAAACCATCCTTGATAAACAGGTGATACTTATTCAGATTCTATACTGATGTTAAGCAAAGCCAATGGTATTTGTGATACAGAGCATTGCTACCTGTCGATTTGCTGGTAATTACTAATTCAAAGATCACAGGAGAACTGCTATTAAATCATTTCCAAAATTCTGTTACCATAAATAGGTTTTCTAAGCTGCCTACTATCAAAAGCATACTGGCCTTTTGCAGTACACTTCGCTACTTTTGCAATACATTTTTCTTCACTTCTTCCTTGTTTGCTACTTTTACAGTGCAGTTTACTTCACTTTCTTCTTTCCCAAATGCCTTGAACAAAATTATAACTTTAATCAATAGATATATAAAACAAGAGCAGTAACCATCCTGCTGCCCATGCTAACTGCCATGTTGTTTATTCAGATTGAAGAGCAGAGGGAGTACACACAGAGGGTGTGTCGAGAGGGCGGCACCGAGTTCGGTCTCCCCTACAGGATCGTTCCTAAACAACCAGTCTCCATCAACCTTAGCAGGTAAAGTTTTATACTAGCAATTGAATCCTGCAAAAGGATCGGAAATGATAGGACAGAAAAGTTTTACATGAAGATCACTTGCCATAGGAGTCATTCATGAACATTCCTTCTCTTTTGATGCCTAGGCCTGCCCTGAAGAACGTCTACATGCTTGAGTTCCACCCAACCCTTGCCATCGCTAGCAGGATACCTCAGGCTCTAGATCACGCTTTCTGGGTAAGTCATTTTCATATTCATCTACATGAACTACAAAGCTCTTATGGTCAAAGCACTGTTAACATGCAGTTGTTCTATACTGGGTGAAAGTTGAATGTAAGAAATATGTTTTCAAGAAGCAATGATATTTTTTTGCTACAGGAGTTGGTTCACCTGCACAAGCCGGAGACAGTGACGGACACTCTGCTGATGGAGAAGAAGCTGATGGAGATAGCGACCAGAGAGTGGGACAAGATGGACAACATGGGAGCCTCCTACTCTACACAGATACAGAAGGACGTACGTTGTCTTACTTGCATTGTTTTAATGGACAGATGTGAGAAGTCTGTATGGGTATTTTGTACTTTATACATATTCCATGGTTTCAAAATCATTGGTATTATGATACTAGGAAGTTGCTTATGCTAAATAACTAAGTCACAATATCACAATATTACCTTGGTAGGTTTTAGAACCTGATAAACAAGCAATCCTCAAACTTCTCTAAGCCTAAGATGGATCTTCACTCCAGAATCGCATACAGATAGATTCCTTCCTATCGATGTACATTAATCAATATGGTTGTATCACATAGTCCTCCAAATCTCTAATTCAGACTTTGACTCATTGCACCCACATACTCAGGTTTCACTCAGTGTTTGATATAACACCAGACCAAAAACCATTAGCCCGAAAAATTAATGATATTTTTAAAACTATCTATAAAACATGTTAATTTTGACTCCACAAAGGTTATTTGATACACTGTATTTCTTTTCCTGTGACAGCTGTTCTCTGATGTGTTCTGTGACGACCCGTTGTTTCTATGTGAAGTGTCTCAGACACTGGTCACCCAGCAAGATCAGGAGGGAGGCAGTCGGCGGTCAACTAAGGAGAAACAGCACGGCATGGTCTCCGTCCTCTGTCGGGTCATGGAGGTAACCAACTCTCTGGCTATTGTATCAAATAACGCAAGACCATTCTGAGCCACTTAATTAAAAAAATCACAACTGGCTTTCTCAAAATAATCAAAGGTTTACAGATTATGAGCATATTGTTAAAACTTTCAAAGTAGGGCTTGTGTCTCTTCATTGTTGTGAGGAATTGTGGATTGGATTTCATTCAAAATTATACTTTCATATTTTAGGCTGTAACAGTTCGATACAGACTGATGGATTCTGCTTGGGAAACAGAAATTCTGTCAAGGGTAAGTGTTGAGTGTGTTGTCAGCCATTGAGAATGCTTTTGCTTTTCCATGCCATATTCCAAGAATAAGCTCTACCTATGCCAGACATCTTATGGTCTGTGTTTCTATTGAATTTGATCAGCATCACCTATGTATTTTGAAAAATCATCCAGATATCTTTTTGGAAAAAAATAAACCAATATGTTATTTTTTTTTAAAACTAATCTTGTTAACCGAAATAGACCCAAATATCTATGAAGCATTTATCAGAAAACAATATAATCCCAGATGTCTTACAAAATTTATACAAATAAACCAAGATTTATATGTGTTTGAATCATCATCTGATCTCAACATTCCTACTGGATGACTACTTTTAGATCTACAGGGCCCAAGCTGCAGAGATGAACTTCCCTGATTGCCACCTGTTTCTCCGCCCAATCCAGTTTGAGTTCGCCTCCTTCAAGGATGACGCCAGCAAACCACCGCCCATTTTCATCACCGCAGTCCAGGGAGACGAATCTTCCATTGAAAGGTGACAAAGAAAAACATTGTGAAGATGATTGAATATCAGTTGAAGTTGCAGTAAATTTATAGGGACGAGAATCGTCTTTAGAAAAAAAATAATTTTGTGAATCCAAACCCTTGGCAATGTAAATCTCAAGGCTATTCTCTGGTTTGGGTAAGGTTGAAGATTGAAGCTGATAACTCTTAATAATGTTTGTTGTCGCTACAATGCAGGTACACCCCCCAGAACAATGTGATCTACCTGGCAATACACGAGCTAGACGAGGCTCAGGTGGGCAGGTTCTCTTTCCGCAGTCGAGACGGGGTCTTACAGGTAAGTTTCAACCTTTTCAAAAGGCATTCAAAGTTAAGTTGTCAGGCAATTAATCCTGTTTATTACCACCTTTTAGATTATTTTTTTACTTATTTATAAATCCTCATTAAATACTGAGTGGCATATTGATGTCTATTGCTTCATATAAGTTACAGGGTTTCCTTCAACAGTAAACAATTTAAATTTGTTCAGTCACAAATATTCTACTTCAAACGGTATGTGTAGTGTCAAGTTCCTTAATGCAGTGACACTCATTGTACAACAAAGTTATAAGCAAACCTCAGCATAGCACATGCCCGTGAACCTTGTGAGGAACTCTTGTTTCCAGATCTTGCGGCCAGGTGGTGTTGAGAGCTTACAGGTGGTTCTCAAGACCCAGGTTGTCCACAAGAACGGACTCATTGCTGCAGTGCAGCAGGCCAATGTGTGTCGGCCTCACAAACAGCATGACTGGAAGAGGTAATAAGATTTTTCCTCTGGATAAGATTTAATCTTTTAGGAGTATCAAATATGTATGCAGTTGTTTTTTGGACTATTTGAACAGCATACACAACTGCATGTGCTCCATCTTGGTTATCAGGAGCACATCAGTGCATGCAAACTGCTGAATAGAAAGGTGTTATTTTAAGCTGATAAGTTAATTTAAGCTTATTTGGCCCCAAAACGATGAAACTTGACCTCTTTGGACAGAATTAAGTTTAATTTAGTTTTCCTGTATAGGAATTATTAGAGTTGATTAAGAAATTTTCTTTATTCACCTCAATCGGCATACTTTCTAGTGGCAGAGCAAGCCCAACAGAGACAAAGAGTGAGAAGTCGAGTATGACCCAGTTCACAGGGATCTCCAGTGGTACGGCTGGGACGGGCCTCGTCTCCAAACACCAGAGTGAGACTGGCAAACATCCGACATCTCCTGAGGCCTTCATGTCTCTACAACTTGAGAAGGTGATTATAAGGAAGATAGGATGTGGTTGATTTCAAAGAAGAACTAGACACTCAACAATTATATCTGTAGGAGTGGCCTGCTTTACTACAAAAGTGAATTTTGATGAAGTTCAGTACCACCTTTGGTTAGTTATAGGATTTTTATTAGCTGTGAAACTGGTTGCTATGATATAGGTGAAATCCTTGCTAGAGGTTGCAACAAATAACCTCCACTGAAAAATATTCATTGGAGGACAAGAGTTCAAATGATTTATCAAAGATATCAAAGTCTTGCTGTGCCTCAAAAATTATTTTCTGCAAAAGCCAAAGAATTCCTTACCTAAGTTTGCCGTGGGACGATTTTGACAGGGATTTGTATTTTAATGATATCACGTCAATATTTGTTTATGCCTCATTAGTTGACATGTCTGTTTGACAGCGGCCAAGTCGCGACATGATGCTGAATGACTACATCATCAAGAAACAACAGATGGGAACAATACTGAAGAACCCTGATGAACAGGAGAAACTCAAACGGTCTGTAGGCTACCCTTGAGTATTATAAGAGTAAAAATGAGAAGTAAATTTAAAAGGCAAAAATTCATACATCAACATTTTTTGCACTATGAATAGAAAAGATCAACATTGAAGCACTTTCTTTCTTCCACATTAGCCATTAAGAGTTCTCTAGATAAAATGAATGTCATGAATATTCATCTGTTTTCAGGGCTAAATATATTGATATTCGCCCTTTACTCTATGCAAGTTCATGAAATAAGCTTGTAAAACAGGGTTTTGAATGACAAAAATAAGCAAAATGCCAATCAATTGTCACTCTGGCTCCACTTAAAGTAGGCCTTACTTGAAAAACTGATAAGAAGTTTGTAATCGTCATCCTTACTTCTCCTATACTTGCATTCATTTTATCATGTATTGTGTGCATTACCAAGTGGGTAATGATTAAATTCTCATGTATAGTAATTAGACCTGTGTATCCTGGCCTTTATGGCGAGACGATATATCCCGATTCTAGTTTTATTAGGCGAGACGATATATCATGGAATTATTGCAAAGGAACTTGCGAGACGATCACGATACAGTGGTTGCGATACAATACGTATCCCGATTCACTACACTTTATGAAAGAACTATAGATAGGACATAGAACAGTAACATTATTTCTTAGATAGCAAACTGTCATAGATATAACATGAAGGGAAATCACAAAATTAGAGTGACTGTGAAATTACATATAAAATATCAGAAATATCATATGATTTCTCTTTCTGTTTCTGTTCTAATCACTGTTATCTCTGAAATAGAAGAAAAACCTTTTTAGCTTTTATTTATAGTTATTTGTTTGAAACAAATTATGTAACAGTATCGTGATATATTGTCTCTTATGGCGATACATCGATGTATTGTGGACCCTCACGATATAAATATCCTGATATATTGTCTAAACATGTTTTGTATCGATGCACTCGTATCGCGTAGTAGACGATGCAAACATCTATACTATCGATGAATCGTTACACCACTAATAGTAATCATACTTACCCTATTTAATTGTACATATTGGAAGAATTCAAATCAGACGTAATTCCTGAATAAAGTAGACAACATCAATTCACAAAAACAGATTACCTGGTATTATTTCTCTATCATGTCCTAATTCACTGTTCTACAGACGACTGATCTCGGAGTACTGTATGGGCTTCTGTCAGCGTGTGGTGCAGTACTCGCTCCGTGGTCAGATCATCTCGTACTATCAGAGTATTCTCAAGCTCCTAGATGACTACCCAACTGTCAGGTATACTCCATAACATCACTTTCTCTTAAGAGTTTCACTATGGTCTATTCACTAGTAGAAAAGCAAGATTTTCTTGGAAATGTAATTTATGTAACATACACAACATGTAACCACTAATTAACATTTGTGATGATGAGCTATGTACTTATTGAGATGTCTTCGTGTATACTCATGTACAAAGTCCCATCTGCTATGTTGTTTATATCTCAGAGATACCTACTTCATGCGAGGAGATGTGAATGAAAAGAAAACTGAACACGATGATCTCATAGGACTCAAACCAGACCCCAAGTAAGTAGAAAGAACATTTGACCTTTTCTTGCCATATGGAGCACCTGAGAGTAACTCACCATGATTCTTTTGGTTCATTGTCTCATTTTCATGTAATACAATAAGATTCGATTTTTAATCATCAAGTATATTTTATGAGATATTCAGTTAATATTTAGCTTATGTACTCATTCAAATCTCTATAGTGATGTAGACCAGCATTGAATGTCAGTTATATCTGTTATTTGATTGATTACAAAAACCTACTTTCATCTACAAATATTACTACTAACATTTTGTTCTCTCAATGCAGAGTAATGAATAAGCGACCACGACGCCTACTCTCCCCGGATGGACACGACGTCCTCAACATTTGGTTCATTCCACACAACACTGAGGTCCTCATCATGTTCAAGACATTGAACGATGAGGCATGTGTGAGAGCGCTTCACTACACGGTGTCCATCGTCTCCTCACTGCATGACATGCTCCACTACCTCTGTGCACACTCTCGTCTCGGCAGTTCTCATGCTAGACTCGGCTCTCAGAAAATGGAGTTTGTGTCAGCGGATTGGGGTGGCACTGAGGGAATTGGTAAGTGTCCATTGACGGTGACCCAAAGAAGTGTTTGACTTTACTTGCAAGCTGGGCTAGTGATCTGAGTATAGTTTAGATTAAGTATAGCCTCTTTGTAACTGGTTCCAATCAGATCTAAAACAAGCAAGCGGACTACCAACGAGAGTGCTTTTTCAAACCCTTACGTTAAGATAGGATTGAAATGTTGTGGGTTCTCTGTCTAGTATCACAGATCAATCTAAAGTGATCATAATAACATTAGGTAAGCTTTTAGTTGGAAACAGGTTTACTTTACAATAGGTTGTTTGTGAAAGGAACCAAGGCTTTATGAACCAACTTGGGTTTGGGTAATATGGAAGTGTTCTTCTTTGAGACAACTGCTATACATCTCGAGATGAGAAATGTAAATCTCAATGATGAATACCCTCCAGGAGCGGAGTTGCGAGAGATCCAGAAACAGATCAACCACCTCCCCAACCCGACCAGCCCTGACAGTGTGGTAGAGTTCCTCAACCTCCGACGTGATGTCATGTTTCTGGAGTTCGATACAGCTGTCAGGCACTACATGGCTGACACGTTCCTCTCTACTGGCAATCTGCAAGGCTTCAGGGTAGGTAGTTAGTAGAGGAATATGTTTAGAGTTGTTTCCCTTGAATCATGCACTCTGCTTAACCTAAAACTTGAGTTTTTCAACATGACCATCATCATGTAGGCGTTTTGGTTTGGTGGTTTAAACAAATACTTGAGATGAATTTTTAAGAAATGAACAAATGTAAGGGTTTGTTGGATGTTACTAAACAGGAAAGGCATAATTATTGTGATTTATGGTAATTTCACAAATTATAAGTGCTACTTCTCAAATCATTTGAAGCCTTGTCTTTTACCATCATTGATTTTGATAATTTTTAGCACTATAGCTGCAATCTGGATTAGCATTCTGCATGTTTAATCAAACAGTCAGATTATCCAAGATCACATCAGTTTGTACAATCAAACAAACAACTATTTCCCAGACTGTGAGCATTGCATAAAAAAGGGTTACTTTTGTAAAATACAGCTTTCCAAAAACCTTTAGCACAAAGAACAAGATAGGGTAAGAATCACATGCCCTTTTCAGATTATATTTGAGGTTTATAGTGGATGAGAGAATGAGCTGTGTGTTGTTACAGGCTATCACAGACCACATGTGCCATGCCCTGCCCGCCCTCAGCAACACCCAGCGAACCAGTCTGTTCAGCACCTACTTCACAGTCCCAGAACCCCTGGAGGCCAGGGACTTTGATGCCAGGAATCTGTATCCATGGCGATCGTTTATCTGTCAGAATGGTCCGTATCCCCTCATGTTCTGGCAGTGGCAGCAGATTGAGTACCACATACAGAGCTGCCTCGCTGGCCTCAAGGATGTTGATAGGTGAGATGAGCCTCTGTTTCGAGGATCAAGCATAGACCTTCAGTATTCATCTGATCCTATTTAAGGTTTGAGATCAGACCTTCACCTTTGTTGATACTTTGTGGAATTCATAATATAGGATAAACTACTAATCATCGATTATCTGACATCTCTAACACTTGTCCTGATGACAAGAAATGTATTTACAACATAGTTTTCCTAGTATATTGTCTCTATCTCTAAACTCTAGTAAATGCTCAATCAAAAACACATTTTACTTGTGGTATGCCTTTATACACCCACTTCTTATATCATCTACTTTGACATTATTATGTAAGTGATGTAAGTAAAAATAAGAGTCTCATTTACAATAATGATGAATGAAACTATAATTTCAGACATGTAGCGAATGGTGAGATCTTGGGGGTGACACTGCTGATGGAAGACGTGCTTCAGACGGGGAACCAGGACACGTGTCTTGCTATTGGAGCCGGAGAGGAAGCAGACGCCAAATCTGTGGCAGACCCATCTGAGTCTCATCAAGTCTCCGAGAGCAGGGAGCTTCAGAAAAGACCTTCAGGTAAAGTCAAACAGTCAGCACTTTCAATGCTAGACCAATAGTTTCATTTGTAATGATGTTGTCCCAGTGATATTTGCAGTGTTCGAAATACCTGCCTGCCTGACCGCCCGGGACAGGTTGTTTTCAACTCGGACTCCTAAATTTTCAATAACCCCTGTCCAACGGTCGGGTAAAAGTTAAGCCTTATAAATTTTATGAAAGTTTAGTGGGCTGGCAGGTTTCGGTCAGGGCTGGCAAGTTTTTGAGCTAACCAGCCCTGTGGTCTGGCTTAAATTCTTGTGAGTTTCATACCCTGATATTAGAATCAATCATTCCCTTATTTGTTATCAAACCAAGGATAAACTCAGCCATTAATAATTAATGAAAAGTTACAGGTTGACCTAAGATGATATGTTGTATGAAATGATATGAAAATAGTAATTGTGAGTGATGGTATCTACCTCTAGATTCCTAAAGAGACTCATTTAGAATTGATGTTCCTCATAAACAGATATTTTTCATCTCTATTGTATATAACAGCCATTCCTGGCTGTTCTTTGCCCCTTCTTGAGAGCATCTACACTTGTCCTGCTAAAATCAAACATTGAAAAAAATATATGAATAATGAATAATTCAAGTGTATCTACCTAGGTGTTCCAACATCAAAGAGTCTGTCTCGCACCCAGCAGCCAATGGAGTCTTACCGTTTATTGAAGTCCTTCCTCAAGCTCTGGAAGTGTCTGGAGCTCGCCAAGGTTGAGTGGGGGCGGCGTAAACTCCTCGTAGAGCGCATAGACAACACACATCTCTACAAGGAGTACTGGTACGAGATTTTGATTATCTGATCTTTTCATATAATCCCCTTGGCTATATTGCCTCATATCCCATTAAGAAATAATTATAGAAAAATACACCATGTGAGACAAAACAAAGATGCTTATCTACCTTATGTTTCTTCTCCACAGTAAGACTTATCGCCAGGAGGTTCTTCTCCCAGTGCTACAGAGTGTTGCTCGACGTCTGGGACAGGGTGACCTGTATGAGGGTTTGGTGCTGGATACTGATACACTTGTCATGCCACGTGGGGCCTCCGAGATAGAAGTCAGAGCCAAGCAGGTACTTAACTAAAATCTGACATTCAGGATTTGTATTTCATTCTCAATTCTGTTGCTTGGTTTTTTAAGTCCCAGTGAGTGTTCATCATTTCATCTTAAACCATGACCTTTACCTTTGTATCTTTCAGTTCGGTTTATAATTTGTGGTGAACAGTGCAATAAATAATTGTTGACAATTTCTTTATAACATTTCTCTGAAAACATCCCATCGGCAGTTTTGATTCTTTTGTGTTAGCTGTATTGATATGTCTGTTACTTTCTGAAGTGTATAACAGTTATCTCCCTTGTCCCTGCAGCTTGTGCGTCTCTTTGAGAACCTGGAGTGTCACATGATCAGCGAGGTGCGGAAGAGAGTGGCGAAGGAGTCCACATTGGCTCTGTCAGAGCGGGCGAGGGAGGAGGGAGCTCTACCGACAGACCTGTGGAAGAAACCAGTGAGCACTGACCACTGGGTCTTTGAATTGTTTTGATTCCATATGGATTATAATGACAAGTTTACAATTTACAATTTTTTATTATATAGCCTTACTGATAGCAATAACCATTGTAAGTATAGGTGATTTTTCAAATGATTAGATAATATCTTCAAACAGTCATTCAGTAAAATCTTTCCCGTGTTGACAAAAATCCTTAGCTAACGATATTTTAAGTTGTCAGTTGGTACATTTAGCCCACTGTACTATCATTTATTTTCATAGAGATTATTTCCTTCGGTGTCCATTGTCTTCAGGTAATGAAGGAGAGCTACACAATTGCCCGACCACACGTAGCAGAGAAGTTCATGGACCAGCTGATGTTGGACTGTGGAGAGAGCGAGACAGAGATCACCTTCAACAGGCAACATTTCTACTCTTGTATGGCAGAACTGGCCCGCGGGGTCCTCGCCAGGGAGAAGGTTGCTTTTGAGAGGTAAACACATAACACAGAAGTCATCTATAAGAATCTAGCTGTATATAGGTCCTCCTAAGATATTTTCCATATTGTATAACTATGAGTGTTCTTCAAAGTTCCATATAAGTTTGAAATATTTGAGCAGGGTGCCTGATATGGAATCCTTTTTTTAAAAAGAAAGAATAAAAGGTCAATTGTTTATTTCATGCTTGTTGTTAGAGCATATTTAAATCAATAAGCAAATTTGTTTAGATGTACATCATTACTTCTATAAACACTTAAGTTACAGAAATAACTAGATAACATTGGAGGGTGACAAGCTCAAGCTTTGTTTGTGGTAAGGCTGCTGAATAAAATATCTGCACTCTTAATGGTGGGGTCGATTATTATGTTAATTATTGTAATCTTCATATGTTAATCCTGTAAACTATATTGCCCTTTTATTTGTAATCAGCTGGGTATGCATAGACAGTCAGGTGCAAGTGTTAAAAGTTTTTTTCCCGTGTTTTATTAAGATTACCATTGTTCTTTCTGTGTACTGTAATCACAATTCTCAACTTGTCTCACACCTCTCCCTTCACTCCAGCTACACGATGTACTATGAGAACCTTCTGCGTGTCAACCACCAACTGCTGTACCAGCGGGAACAGGAGAACAAACAGCTGAGAAGACAGCTGCGCACCTCCCAACATACAGCTGAAGTAAACGTGCAGTGCCAGCTTGCCACTCAAGCCCACGATCTTCTCATGGGTAGGTAATTCTAGTTGGTATTTAACTGCTAAACTGCTATATTTAGCTTGAAATGTCATTGTAAGAAGATCTTCACAAGTGTCTGCAAGTCATCAATTTTATCTTGTGTGTAACATTGTTATCTCTTTGCATCTTACATATGAATCTTATGAAATAAAGTTTCACACATGATAAGGACCTTAAATCATGTATTCTTTAACTGTCTCTCTTTAATTAATTGTTGAGTAATGTTGAATCACCTTTTTGAGCTATTTCTACTGTCCCTAGATCTGCGTTGAATTAGGATAGGAAAGTGGATGGGGATTGTTTCAGTTAGAGGCAAGTGTCCTTCATCGTCTCTCTGTAGTTGATAGTTGAATGATATACTACAAATCATTTTGGTGGCCTGTATGAAGTATTTCTCCTTGTGGCTGTATACAGAGATCACAGCGCTGAGAGCAAAGGTTGCGGAGATGCGTGAGACGATCATGGCCCAGGAGCTGGACATCAGGGAGAGGATCAAGTCTCAGTACGAGGACCTCATCCAGGACATGTTCAACTGCACTTCCCAACTCAGGGGCAAGTTTGATGAGTTCAGGTGAGCTATGTCTGATATCCATTGTTTCTATGGTTTCTATCTATAAAAATTGGGTCATTGAGCTTGTTGGTTTTATCATTTATCAGATATTTTGTGTAGAACTGAAGTTGTAGAGCTTGTTTGTTTTATTATTGTTTGATGAGTTCAGGTGAGCTTTGTCAAAGTATCTATATCATCAGTATGAATATTTGAAGGACTTTGAGTTTTTTCTACGTGAATAGATATTAAGAAGAAGAGAACTTGTGTACATGTTGGTTATTTGGCCTACAAGATGCTGAAAACTTTGCCTGGATTCTGGGAGGTTGTGATAAGTAAAGGATGAATGCATCATGTCTTGACAACAACTCCTAGAACAGTTTAAAGGCTCCTTGGAATTCCCCTTTTAGCTTTGTTAATTATTTCCTTCCAGCAATGTACTGTATGACGATGTTCATCAGAAGATCAGTGAGACACGCAGTGAAGCAGTAGAGGCCATCACCAACCTGGAGAAGAAGTTTGGAGGGGGTGGAGGTGCTTTCTATTTTTTCATAAACTTGTCCCTGATAAGATAAGCCTGGCCAAAATTGGTTGGTTTTGTTGTGATTTGTGATGATTCTTCATTTTTTGCATTACATAGTACATTTGAAATTATACATGTCTGTTTAGCGGAAACATAGTAGCCGTTGTGTAGCACAAGTAAAAGCACTGTTCTGTCCTTATAGTGCTGATTATGCTTTATCAAAGTTGCAATACAGAAACAGTTTCAGAAGAAATAGCATCTCAAAGTTGCATTACGGAATGAAAAGCCTCAAATCAGTGTCCAGTTGGTGACATTTATGTTGTTCCATAAGAAATAGGATATTATAGATTCACATCTTTGAAAACTGTCAGTTTCTAATGCCTCAGATTGGCTCTTTGAACACGCAATTGCTCTTTCTGAAAATTATCAATCAAGTAGCCACCATAAAACATTGAGAACAAAGGTCTAAAGAATGTGTAAATCAAGGAATCTAACCAGAGAAATCTTTTTATACAGGCGAGGACCGGCTGAATGCGACACAGACCCAGGCCGACAAGATGCGTGAGCTGCAACATGAGAACCACACTCTGAATAACTTGGTTCTAAAGATGAAGTCTCTCACTCGCTGGAGGCAGAACCACTCCACCAACAACTTCATCAAAACGGTGAGGCAGTTCATCGTGTAAAGGCTCCAGACATATATTTCTTAGACTCTCTAAGGAGTAAGCCAATGTCATTGTATGGTACTTACACCTATCTTAGTACTAAGGGAGTTTAAGAAATCTACATACTTGTGTGCATATATTAGTGGCAGTGGTATTCAGACTACATGGTAGGAAATCTTGAGTACCTAATATGAGGCTAATACTTGAAATTTTATCAAAGGGGACAAAAATTACAAAATGTATCACATTGCAATGTTTTTTCACCTCTGTAACTTTATAGAAAGTAAAATTTGGCAATAATAATTGACAATGGTTTATTTCCTCTAGTAAAATCAAGTTTTCCCTAAGGTTCTTAGTAAGGACGATCTTCAAGATAAAGACCTTGGTCCTCACCCTTATTTTCGAATCAAGTAGGAATAACCATGGACAAGGTCGCTTTTTTAAATTTTCTTAGCCCAGTGATGATAGTACTTAACATTGAACTGAATTAGGAATTTATCTTTTAATTTGTAGATTGGTCGACTGAAGGCTAATGCAGACCACAGCAAGAAGGATTACATCGAGGTGAAGATGATGGCTGAGGAGGAGGTGATCCTACTGAGACAGCAGCTGACTGCGGTCAAGAAGGCGCTGACCGATGCAGAGAAGGACAGTGAGGACATCAAGAAACAGCTGGACAAAGAGGTCAGTTCATTTTTGGATACAATTGAGTTCCTTGGAAGTTGGGTTGACCAATATATGTGAATGCTTGACATTAAGGTTTCTCTTTCAAGAGATAACATTGAAAAACAATATAGAATAACTCCTCACCAAACTATAAGACCAATGTGCGTCAAATCAAGAGATCATTTCTCAATGGAAGACTAAATTCACCCTTTATCCTTGACCTCAACCAGTAGTAGGTGATGACAAGGTTAGAACTTAGTCACTCAGGTAGAGCATTGTTTAGATCCCTGTAACTTAGCCACTCAGGTAGAGCATTGTTTAGATCCCTGTAACTTAGTCACTCAGGTAGAGCGTTGTTTAGATCCTTGTAACTTAGCCTTTCAGGTAGAGTGTTGTTTAGATCCCTGTAACTTAGCCACTCAGGTAGAGCGTTGTTTAGATCCTTGTAACTTAGTCACTCAGACAGAGCATTGTTTAGATCCCTGTGACTTAGTCATTCAGGTAGAGCGTTGTTTAGATCCTTGTAACTTAGCCACTCAGGTAGAGTGTTGTTTAGATCCCTGTGACTTAGTCACTCAGGTAGAGCGTTGTTTAGATCCTTGTAACTTAGCCACTCAGGTAGAGTGTTGTTTAGATCCCTGTAACTTAGCCACTCAGGTAGAGTGTTGTTTAGATCCCTGTAACTAAGCCACTCAGATAGAGCGTTGTTTAGATCCCTATAACTTAGCCACTCAGGTAGAGCGTTGTTTAGATCCCTGTAACTAAGCCACTCAGACAGAGCGTTGTTTAGATCCCTGTAACTTAGCCACTCAGGTAGAGCGTTGTTTAGATCCCTGTAACTAAGCCACTCAGGTAGAGCGTTGTTTAGATCCCTGTAACTAAGCCACTCAGGTAGAGCGTTGTTTAGATCCCTGTAACTAAGCCACTCAGATAGAGCGTTGTTTAGATCCCTGTAACTTAGCAACTCAGGTAGAGCGTTGTTTAGATCCCTGTAACTAAGCCACTCAGATAGAGCGTTGTTTAGATCCCTGTAACTTAGCAACTCAGACAGAGCGTTGTTTAGATCCCTGTAACTTAGCCACTCAGGTAGAGCGTTGTTTAGATCCCTGTAACTTAGCCACTCAGGTAGAGCGTTGTTTAGATCCTTGTAACTTAGCCACTCAGGTAGAGCGTTGTTTAGATCCCTGTAACTTAGCCACTCAGGTAGAGCGTTGTTTAGATCCTTGTAACTTAGCCACTCAGGTAGAGCGTTGTTTAGATCCCTGTAACTTAGCCACTCAGGTAGAGCGTTGTTTAGATCCTTGTAACTTAGCCACTCAGGTAGAGCGTTGTTTAGATCCCTGTAACTTAGCCACTCAGGTAGAGCGTTGTTTAGATCCTTGTAACTTAGCCACTCAGGTAGAGCGTTGTTTAGATCCCTGTAACTTAGCAACTCAGGTAGAGCGTTGTTTAGATCCTTGTAACTTAGCCACTCAGGTAGAGCGTTGTTTAGATCCCTGTAACTAAGCCACTCAGATAGAGCGTTGTTTAGATCCCTGTAACTTAGCCACTCAGGTAGAGCGTTGTTTAGATCCCTGTAACTAAGCCACTCAGGTAGAGCGTTGTTTAGATCCTTGTAACTTAGCAACTCAGGTAGAGCGTTGTTTAGATCCCTGTAACTTAGCCACTCAGGTAGAGTGTTGTTTAGATCCCTGTAACTTAGCCACTCAGGTAGAGCGTTGTTTAGATCCTTGTAACTTAGCAACTCAGGTAGAGCGTTGTTTAGATCCTTGTAACTTAGCAACTCAGGTAGAGCGTTGTTTAGATCCTTGTAACTTAGCCACTCAGGTAGAGCGTTGTTTAGATCCCTGTAACTTAGCCACTCAGGTAGAGCGTTGTTTAGATCCCTGTAACTTAGCCACTCAGGTAGAGCGTTGTTTAGATCCCTGTAACTAAGCCACTCAGGTAGAGCGTTGTTTAGATCCCTGTAACTTAGCCACTCAGGTAGAGCGTTGTTTAGATCCTTGTAACTTAGCAACTCAGGTAGAGCGTTGTTTAGATCCCTGTAACTTAGCCACTCAGGTAGAGCGTTGTTTAGATGACTTGATTCCAGTTATTTGTCAGTAGAAGTAAATTGTGTGTTCTTATATGACCATTGCAGTTGAAGATCAAGCTGGAGAAGGAGCATGAGCTTATGCAGAAGGAGCGCAGCAAGAGACAGCTGGAGCAGGCCAAACAGGCTAACATAGAGAAACTTGTGAGTACATCATACATTCAGCATTGGAATAACGGTCTGACTATCATCTTTGCTTTAATAGTTTGAGATGAAGAAGACTGGTGATGGTTAACTACTGAGTGTGCTCAACATTACCATGGTCTGGCTATTATTTGATAATTTGCAAACAATGTGACTTGTGTCCCCCTGAAGACTAAAGTTTTTTGATATACAACAAATCTTCCTACATGGATTATATGAATGATGGATTAATGGATGACAGTGAATGTCTTCATGGTCAGAAGAACTGAAAGATTCAAAGTCATTCACACTCCTCATATCTCATTTAGTAGAATAAGGAGTTATATCTCTTGCTCACCAGCTGGACGAGCTAGAAGATAAGGACACGAGACTGCGAGTTCTGTCAGAGGAGCAGGAGCGGAACCTGCGTCTTCAGCAGATGTCTCACGACAAGACACGCAAAGATGTCACCTCCATCAAGAAACAACTTACCCACGAGAGGAACCTCAAACTGGACGCATTCCAACGTGTTGATGAACTGCAGGCAGCAGTAGGTTTGATAGAAATAGTTTGTACTTTGTAGTTATTGTTAAGCTATATTCCAGCTGAAATCCAACTGTAACTTGTCTGAGACAAACTGTAGCCAATCATTGTTTGTGATTTAAACTGGAATCAAATAAATGTATGGACAGTGTTCTTTTTAAATGAAGAATGGGTGATTTCTTTTGTAATAATCTTAAAGACGCATCAGGTTTACAGGATATGTGTTAAAAAAACAATTTTCAAAAAGATAATTTTTTCACAAGGTGTTGTTTTCTATCTACAGGTTTATGACTACGAGACCACTGTGAACCAATCTTTGTCATCCACTGCCCACCAATCTCCAGTACCAGGTCAGTTGGAGTGTTGAACTTGGTACTGGATCTCAACTATATATGTCTTCTCCTCTCTACATCTGAAAACATTATATTATAAATAAAAAATGATGACATAATTCATATGCACATGGGTAGCATAGTTGGAGCACATGCAATGCAGGATGTTGGCTTATAATCAAATTGTATTGCGTGGAAGATTTTAATTGCATGTGTTTAATGGAATCCATTTTAAATGAATTGTAGCTTAGTGTCCCATATTAGATCATTAAGCAATTAAATATTTTATTAAATAAGTTGTCTACTAAATAAAACATATATGATATATTAAAATTCATAGGCTCTAATTGTCATAATTAATATTCTTTACAACAAACATAACGAATATCATGACTGCTCCTCTAGCACAGTTATGTTTTCAAGCCTACACAAGAGCTAGATTTCATTGTGAACTGTGTGAACTGTGAAGTCTTCTTATTCTTAATCAGCAGCCAAGTTTAAGTCACGTGCGATGTCAGCGGGGGTGTCAGGTCGGAGACCGCCAGGGAGTCGGGGAACAGGAAGTGGACAATGGCCGCCTCAGATCACATGGCCAGGTGGTCGAAGTTTAACTCCCCTCGGAGACAATCTCCTCAACAACGCAGACTATAAGAAGATGCAGAGGCCAAAGACGGTGAGTTGCTTTTAAACAAATTACAAAATATTTGATGATTTACTGTCAGTTAGATTTTTTAAATTTAGAAGGTTTTATTGAACACATGATATATGTATGTAAGAGCTTTTTTATGTTCTCTTTTTCTTGCAATTATATTGTTATCATATGCATCACATACTAATACTCACTTTTATACACAATGATCTATGAATTTTTTCTTAATTTTCAGAATATTCTAATTTGTTAAACCTCATAAATCTAAAAAATGAATATTGATTATTGATTATTTGTTGTTAATGTATTACTTTATTATAGCATTCTAACTGTATTGATTATAGGTAAATGAAATGCCAACATTTGTTGTTGAATATTTGCAAGTGAGCTAATATGAAAATGTTGTGTATGAGCATGCACTGTTTGATTCAGTGTTGTAAGTTTGAAATGAGTTCATTGTTGTCAAGCATACTGGCATGTGTGGTTACACTACATCGTATTATGAATAAATCCTACTTTTAACCTTAGAACCTGAGGTCGCGAGCTGCATGTACTACTTCCCTCACTACTATTACTTTGTCACATTAATGTCATACACTAATAAGAATTAATGTAATGTATTGTCTTTCACAGTTCTGAATTTATTATTTGATGTATGCTTTAATACTCCAATCTTATGGAATTCTACATAATCATATAGGTATTTCATAAGTTAACCGTAATGATACAGGCCAACATCATCACTTTCTCTGATACAAATCGAAAATCTGATTTGTGATGTAAACCTTTATATAATACAAGTGTGAAGTAAATTCAAAGTGGATTTGATTAAAGTACATTTTGTAATAATGATGCTAAATGTATAATTTTGTAATTTGAATTTCGATGTGAAATGTGAAGTTAGGTAAATATGCTCAACTTGCTAAATCAACAGAGGAATATACTTTCATAACATTTACCTATAACACATTCAATTTCATCCAGACATTTATTGCTTTTCAACACTATAAAATCTTATTAAAAACTCCTCATTCACATAACATAGGTGTATAAAACTTCATAAAAATCTGTGTAGTTTTGATAGCATAATGTTTATATGTTTTAACCACACACTACTACTTCCAGTTAATGAGAGCAAAGGTGAGAATGGTTTTGCTCCACCCAACCAATAGCATGTGTTACACGCAGAGTGGTGTACCTCACCTTACGTCTCGTCTTGTCTCGACCAGCATGCGTCGATTTCTCTCTCTCTGTCTATTTGTCTGCATGTCCTAATATTGTCTGTCTGTCTGTTAGTGTGCATGTCTGTCTCTTGTATAATATATTGTCTGTTGGGTTGTTTGTGTGTTGTGATAAAACGTACCAGGGATATTGGAGTGACACAAATTTGTTTTTCTGCTTACCATTGATAACTGCTTAAGGGAACTATTGGTGCATAAAGGTTTGCGTGCTTGACAAAAGCTCAGAATAGCACAACCTTGGTTGGCTTGTTTCAGGAAGGGTTAGCAGCTTAGATCACTTAAGCAACATCAGTATTGCAGTCTTTTCCCTCAGTGAAAGTCTCTATGTCACTTTATAAGTTTTGAAGACTGATCTAGGTTTCCATATTTCATGTGTTTTAGATGGTTTTGTATACTTCTATCTGAATTGTTTGTTTGCATCTGTGATGTTTCTAAAAAGATTCTTTTATATTATTTTTGGCATGAAATCACGTTACATAAATCTATAATGAAATGTTGCATTCCAAAAATAAGCTGTGATCCATAATACTAGTTCACCAAGAGATGATTGATAAGGTGTGAGCTTTGATTGAAAAACCATGAAACACAACGGCACCACGCTTGCACATTCATCATCGTGTTCTTCAGGCTCTGTCACCAACTTTCTATACATTAGCTGAAAAGTTTTGTTATGAATAGCCTTTTGAATAAAATGGGTTATGGTTTTATCAGAAAATGGACCATATCGGATCATGAACTGTGATTAAGTATCTGCATAAAATGGGTCAAGTACCGAAGGCCATTCTAAAAAAAATTTGAAGACACATTGTGTCGAAAGGAATCTACCAATATTCGAAGCTGATCCCGACAGTTTCCAAAAATGAATTATATGATGGATGAAACTTGAGTGAACCACTTTTAACAAGAGATGAAGGAACAGTCAAAGCTGAGGAAACAGAAGACATCACAAACCCCAAAGAAAGCTGAGACTGTTGAGCAAGAAATGAAATGGTGTCAGTTTTCTAGGATTCTAAAGGTGATCCAATGATGGATTGCCTGCAAATAGATAGATATAAACGGCACATGCTATCCTTCACTTTTAAATACTTTTGTGATAAAGAGGCGATGAAAACTGACCAAAAGTGTCAATTTGCTAGTTCACATATCAGCCATTTCCATGTCAACAATCTATGACTGTTGGTTTCTAGTTCTTCAGCACTCACCGGAAATGTTATTTTGTAGGACAATGACAATGTTCCTGCCATAGACCAGTTTCTACACACCCAATTTGAATTTGAATAAAGACTGTGCAACACCATGACAAAAATGTATCGAAATTGATTTGACTCCCTTCCCTTTTTTCTGCAGGCTCATTACTTATCAATCACCCCTTTGTGATTTGACTTCCAACTTAAACATTTCACATTATGAAATTATGCCAATTCTATTCCCTGGTATGAAAGGTGATTGTTAGAACTCATTTAAAGGTGATGCATGTTCTTTGTATTTTGTCTTAATTTTATTGATAATTCACTTCATTACTATCCAAACTAGAAGAAATACAACACTGAAACAACAAGCAACCCTGTAGACTGAAATTAGCCCCAACTTCTGGAACATTTTCAAAATAGAGTTAGACTTATAACTAGTAACCCCTTTCCAGATTCAAACTCCCCCAGCATCATAAACATCATAAATATCAATATTGTTATAAGTAAGTGCAAACTGATTACTCTAACTTGGTGCTTGAAAAGAAGTTTGAACATTCTAGCCAATGAATAATGCATAACTGACAGAAGAACAAGTAAAACTTGTTTGAAGCTTGCTAACCTTGTCTAACTCTTTTCAAATCTGGACATCCACTTAAACCTGCGGGTGCACCTAAAAGAAGAATTGATGATTTATCTATTTTCCAAATAGAGTACTGTATATATGAAATCGTTTTCCATAATTTACTTACCAATTCTCAATTGCGTTTAAATCGAAAATGATGGTACAGTAGTAATTGAAGATTTAGTATGAAGTGTTTAATCTTCAGATTTCAGTTTTACTCTGTGTACTGTTTATTCTCAGGCTTTCTATTGATGTGTCAGCCTTATACCTCTGTTAGATTTCTGTTAGCTTCAGATGTCAAACTTCTTTCTCAATTTCAGATTGTTTGATTATGTTTACTTGATATTTCAGTATCTTCCACCAATCGGTGAAGGTAACAAGAAATGTGTCCTTAGAAATTGTTCTCTCATGTTGATACATGTTTAGAATGTTCCTTATGTCCATATTTATTAGATTTGTCCATGTTTTAGCTTTAATCTTCTAGATGTGTCAGTTCATTGTTTAGAGATATGTGTAAAAAAAGGGTTCTTGGATATTTACCATACATTACAATGTATAACTTTGTACTTACTTTTGTTTACATACATTGTCATCAAATTATTTTGTTATTTCTTACCTATTCCACTGCTTATGGCTGGACTGTTGCCTAAGCGGTGCTACACAATAACTCACTCCCTCATACCTGTTCATCCATATGATAAGTGAGGGTAGGTTTCATTACCAGCACAATAAAGTGGGTCTAACAAGGGCAACTCAGCAACATGAGTTATTAATGCTGCAGTTCTCTGATTGGTTCCTTTAACACATTAGTTCGTTGTAGGTATTAGTCAATCGATGTTAGCCTATCATATAATTAGAACTTATTTGTACAGTAAAGCAAGCAAGAAAACACTTGCTCATTCAAACATTTCTCAATAAATTAGAGAATAAGAAGTCACAAATTGAGAGTAGAGACAAACTGATTAAAGAATTTTAGTGCAGGAGACTGTCTATGAAAGGAAGTTTTGGTTTTCATAAACACATATGTATCCAAGGTCAGCTAGATGAAACTTATTTTTTTTATTTGATTCCAATTATTATTTACACAGAAGCCAGTATGATTACAATGTACATTGAAAAAAGTACATGATATCAAATAAAGTGACTAAGGAATATTTGTGCATGGATATTAAGACGTATTCCTATACTCTACCCTGTGTTATGTCACAACTGTTTATATCCATCCCTTTAGAGTAACACAATTCACAAGTGTTTGTCCATACTAAATTGTAGAACATATATCCCTGAATGTTAGATAATGTATTATGTAGGGCTGTAGTAATGTATATGGGTGTAGAATAATAATTAAAAATTTGTATTCTATTTGTCAGTATGTGTGAGTGAATATTCACTCAAGTTGAAGTGTGGGAAATGGTTTGATTTTTCCTTACTGACACTGGCAGAAGATTAATTTGTTGGAAATTTTTTCATTTTAATTTGAATTTATGTTTTGAATGATAATATTCATAAACATCATAAAATGAAATATAAATATAACCTTTCTACATATACAATTAAAACATTAAAAATCATGTTTCATTAATCTTATTTATGAAAAATAACAGAAACGCCCTCTGTTTGCAGGTGGGTGGACGGTTAAGGAGTCGGATTGCTGAGCAACTGCTGAATGAGTTCGAACCCGACCACCAACAAACCATCATTCACCTGAAGGAGCTGCAGCTTTGTGACTCAAAACCTTGATTGTCAGTAAGGGTGAAACTGGGGAACCCTGGAGCGTGGGGTTTAATCACACAGGTCTTACCCAGTGATGATGATCCAAACGATCTCTAGCAGTCTGATTTCACTGTCATAAACACTACAGCTAGGCATTAGTGAAGGAGCAGTAAAATCCTTGGAATCACAAAATGGTATTAAACATAAAATGTGTTAAATCTTGATTATTGATAAGGAAAATGTCAGGAACCCTGAAGTCTATTTAATCAGCAAATATATGATAAATTGAGGTTTTAGCTCTGTTCAAATAATGACGACTAACCAAATACACCTCTTGAAATTTAACTTGAAAGATGGTATTGATGATAGAGTGATTCAAACCTAAACAGTCTAGCCAAAATCTGTACACCGCTTTCAACTGTTTGAGTGTTTCAAAGCTATTATTACCAAAGTGAATACTTCTAAATAGAGAGCAAAACAATGGAAACATCTGTGAAAAATTTTTTTATTCAATATACCTTATCTTTCATTAGCAGATAATTGATGACATAACAAGTATTTACAAGTCAAGCTTGATTGTATATGTCATTTGATATGTCAAATAAATATGAACACAACCAAATATGAATGATTACACTTGTTAGAATGGAAAAGATTTTTTTGCAACAGAAACTAAAATGATGTAGATAAGAAACGTGTGTCTGTATAAAAATTGAAGTACCACTATATGTTCTCATCTCTGTGGGCACAGTTATCTTACCAGCAATATATATTTGACAGTATGACCTCTTGAAGTCAGACAGTGAGTTGGTTTCAACAGCATTGCCTTCCTTACAGACTTCATTGATGAGCTCCTTTTATTACACAATGTTTAGATGACATTGTAATAAATTTTAGATTCTGCCAGATGTTGTTACTGTGTGAAAAGTAATCTTTTCTTAAATCTTAAGTGATGATTAGTAACCCTGTACATTTGTGCCTTCTATCTGATCATTGCCTTGCATCGTGTAGCCTTCATGAACTACAAATTGTAATTTATCTGAAATAGTCTGACCCTTGTGCCTCCCTTTAGGTGGGCGCTGTTGTTCTCCTTACATGGTACCACCCATATATTTATTGACTTTGTAAGTGCCGTTAGTCTGTTATGTTTTTACTTGAAACCCAAAATGCCTTAGTCAAATGTTTGTTGTTTTACACCATAGGTTTACAACTCTACAAGCATGTTCCATATACAGGCTATACTCATGTTACTTGTACAGTCTCCAAAAGTTGGAATATTTAATTTATCATACAGGCATACCATAACCACAAGTACTTATATAATAGTTGTACATTAAACCTGTCATTTGATATTTGTTCATGTGCTTTGTAACTTGATAATTGTATTTCTACATACTCGCCAAACGAATTGAAATTGTTATTTTATGAACTATGTTTATGTTTATGTTTTATAATTATTGATTTTAATAAATCTGTGATACTTTGTATATTGATAGACATTGTCTCTTCGTTGTTCTGTCTAAAGATGATTCTGTGGATTTTATCCTCCTGGCATTAATTTCCCTCATGAATGCATAAAGACAATTTTATTTCTATTTTCTTACTTTTAAACAAAAACGTACATGTTAAATGATGAGTTTTTTTCTATAATGTATTTTAAAATGAATATAAAGAGACAGGTAGTCTACATAGTCATTCTCTTATGATGAAGAGATGAATATATAATGTTCCATAATATCTATTTTCTATTTTTTATTACTGACCAACCCCATCTTGGAGCACTAGGAGATTGAAAACTCAAAATCTTTTAAGGATCTGTATGTCTCAATAAAATGTTTTTCTATTTATAAAATTGCCCAAATATTTCTGTGATATTTTTATCTATTTAACTATTATGGTATGTAAGATGAAAATCTCAATGTAGAGAGATTTTAAAGCCAAAGATAGTTGTCTCTTTTTACCGCCCAAAATGTGTGCAAATGTGTATAAATCTGTATTTGTTGTGAGTGATAGTCGGCCATATTGGACTCAGATGCTACTTAATGGCTTTTATATATGCATGGGAACTGTTAACATGTTCAGTGAAGAATATTAGTCTTTTTGTAACAGTCATTCAGCATTAAAGATTTAGTTCCTTGGACTATACTTTATCTGGTCTGGTGCTTTCAAAATAAGGACATTTTCAACAAGTTCATAGATTTTGTTATTCATGTTATACTTTGTAAGTTTCTATCTTTCTTAATCACCTTGCCTTATTTCTCGATTTCTTATCTTAAATGTGGAAATAGGAATAAACGTTCATTTAATCCAAACTATTGTTTGTACTTTCTTTTAAAGGGGCAGTAGCATGTTTTTTTTATAAAAATAAAGTAATCTCAAAGAAACAAAAGTAAATGCTACCATTTGCAAAACAATGGTTTTTAATCAAAAGAAGCAGTTCTAAAAGGAATATGCGAATCAGTTTCCCCTACACTTCTTGAACTGAAAGGTGTTCACACAAAAATAACCGCCAGTGGATTTTGTTTGATTCTGGATAATTTCTTCTATAACAGGGTTGAGTAATGAGATGTTTGACCCTCTAAAGATAATACATTTTTCATAAACCAATGTATCTTGGGGAAAAGTTTAGAAATTAAATTTTCCAAAAAGGTGCTACTGCCTCTTTAACAATTCTTTTTTTACAAAACAATGACAAAAATCATCCAATCATGGAAGGATTTCCATAGCGATAATCAGAGCATTCTTACATTTCATAGCTAATAAAAGATTTGAAAACAGTTGTTTGCTAAAAAGATAAAAGAGAATAAAAAAAAAAAAATTAAGTTTACATGGTAGACATGTATATATTTGGTTCACCTCATTTATATGATTCAGAGAAAATGTTTATCTTCTGTCTAAGGGACTTTTAAAAAGTAAATCATTTCTCGAGTTAACGAAAAAGGGAATAAATTCGCATCAACTCAATGAGTTAGACACCGATGGAACAGGAGTTATATGTTTTGGGGTTTTGTTCAAGGGTTTGATGTACAACTTGCTTTGTATAGTTGTAAATCTTTTCATCAGTATTTACCTTTGGACCCAAATTCTATATTTATAACATCATTTTTGGGGATATTAGGTCATACTGTTGATCTAGCATTGGTCAATAAGGTAGGTAATCTTTTTCAACTTTTGACACTTGAGCCAATGAGAAGTGATGCTTTTACATGCCTCAGTCTTCTTGTGACTCAAAACATTTCTAGCCCAGAACCAAACAACCAACTTAAGCATCTCAATGAATACTTCAATTGCTGAGATGTATTCATAAAATTCATAAATCTTTACTTTGCAAATGGGTATGTGTAGCTTCTAAGAGCAATCTCATTGAAATCAGCTCGAAACTTTTCCTCGTACCTCGTTTCGTTTCTTGATCTGACCACGGCTCCATAAGAGCAGTGTCAGACGGCCTTGACCGCCAGAATGCCTCAGCCAATAAGAATGGAGGCTGCAAAGACATTGGCAAATTTTGAACTGACATACAAAATATCACATGAAACTTTTGTATCTCGGTATACGAGCTTTTTCTGAATGAACCCGAGAAAATCCTAGCTTGGATTAACGCAAAATGGTCGTGTGTTTGTTTACTATCATGACGTATACGCTCATGTTTGATCGGAAATTATGGTCACGGTCAAGGTCGTCTGACACGACTCTTATGGAGCCGCGCTCAGATCAAGAAACGCAGCAAGGTACGAGGGACTAGTTTCGAGATGATTTCAATGAGATTGCTTCTATGAGTTAATGACAAATTTTATTGAACATCTCACAAAAACTCATAAGATGATGAATAATCAAAATACAATATACAATAATATAAAAAAAAGTATGTAGAAAGAACTCTTCACCGGAAAAATAATACTTAAGATTAAGGACTAAAAAGCAAATATTTTTATTGATTAAAACAAAACTAATCATTCAACCATAACACCCTATTTTGTCCACAAGTAATAAATAATTAAATCTTTAGTCGATCCAAATGTAGTTGACATGAGTAATCCTTTTGTGCTGATTCATCCTAGTTTATTTGTAGCTTTTCATCACCATTAAACAGATGGCAATCTTTCTAATTAGCCCATCAGAATCAAGAATTCACTTTCAGTGTTTGTCTGTTAAATGATCTTTGAATTAATATAATGTGTTTGTTTATGTAAAAGGTCAACTGGATGACCTCTCACACGCTTTTGTGCAAGAGTCGTAGAAGTTACGATAACGGTTGTATTTTCGATTGCAAATGTCTACAATTGATTGTAGCTGAGATTGTTTTGTGCAAGTGTGCCCAGGCCAATGTTAGATCAACCAATATAACATAATACTGAACTGCCAATGTTAATTAATTTATATATAACCAGATGTTGGTCCCTAAAGACACTTGTATTTGTTTTCATGTTTCACTGTGATAAATATGTGCAAAATTATGGTCTGAAATGTAAGTTTTAGTCTCCATGGTATTGTATCTATATTGTAGTATGAATTGCAAGACTTGATTAAGATTGATTGATTTGAATAAAATCCCTATGCTTGGTTCACTGCCTTCAGTGCAGTTCAGCAACATTTGTTCTAGCTTCTTAGTAAATTGGTAACCAGTGTCAGAAGATGGATATGTAGAGAACGGAGCATTGATTCCCTGTCCAACAGTGAGACATGAGTCGTATGACACGTCACCTGTGTTTAGTATTTATAGTAAAGTCTTGTGATAGACGTTCCATTAATGATGTAGCTTCAAATGATTAAAATAACATTGCTAAACTCTCTATCATTGTAGTATGTGTAATTGATAAACATTGGACAAAACAATTCAAGCGCTACTACAGTCAAGAAAATGTTGGCCTAAGATGAAGAACTTGTGAAAGATAAGTTCATGAAATCAAGGATTATTAAAGACAACAACAAAATGATGACATGATTAAGTTTTTAATCAAACTGACATGGAGGAAACTACGCCATCACATAAAGCATATACTCAGTGGCAGAAGATATGGAATACTGTAGGTGGGTAAACAGATATATTTATATACAAACAAACATCTGGCTATCACAGGGTACTGTAATGCAATAATACTATCAGCAGATGTTTGAATCTTTAACTTCATAATGCTGAGGAATATTTGGTTTAAAACACACATGTACTTTGCATACACAATTGTACTATTTCTTTACATCATAGGTTGAATTCTTTAATACAAGACATATATAGTGACTTCTCAATCATAATTTGACTTTTTGGACATTCTTGTGCCTCAAGTTAAAAGCTTTTGAGTCTTAATAGACAACATCAACAAATGCTTTTGTAAATACTGATTCATAGAAAAGAATGTATACAATATAAAAAGTGTAAATAAACTGTACGTAAATGTACACATAAAAATCAATGTTTAGATTAGAAGTTATACCAAAATTTCACAATCTAAAAGAAAAATGCATAGAAATGGTTTCACAGGATCTAGCTCTACCAAGCAAGCAGACAGGTATTAAAATAATAGAATTGGCTTGTAAAACTATTATGAAGAAAAGCATTTATTAGATCTGGAAAGAAAACAAAACTTTCAAATAGAGTTATACTAGTATGGGAAAGGCCTTTACATTGTCTGAAACAAAAATGGACTTAATACTTTGATGAGTAATTTCAATTAGCGAAAAAGGGCAAATAGATTATATACATTCAGCATGCTGGTCCCTGTAATGTTCTATGTGCTGTAAAAGCCGCCATCATGTTTTCGTGAATATCCTCCATTGGTACCGGCATTGTGGGGGGATTCTGTAGAGATGGGGAAGTTTGAGAGACAGATTAGTATGTTAGGAGAAAGGAATATATATCTTTTGAAGGCTAATTTCAGTTGATTCAAGATATTAAGTACTTAAAATCTGAAACATCATTTTGTTGGGTGTAACCCTGTCCAGTTTTCATTTTTCAAATAACCTTTTCATCAAGTTTTGATTCGTGCTTCATGTCGAGAAGGCATAAATTTCTATCTACCATACTCTTTTTCTAATGAATTAGCCAATTTAAGAAGCACAGGTTTAGCTAGCTTAAACCAATGATAATGGCTATACTTTATCTTTTGTTTCAGTTAAATTACAAGATTGCTTTAATAAACAATATTTCATTGTTTATTCTCATTTGAATGCTGCACACATTACTAGTTCAGCAGTTTTCAACTATCCATGTTTTGTCCATTTGTGAACAGCTGACCCTAATTTTTTCTATCTTTAAGCCAACTTTGACCTTTGGCCTTTTGAACTTTTTTAATGTTTATTACAGGTCACTTGTAAAGAATATTAAGTATTTCATTGCATTGATAGAAAGCTAAAATGAGTGCCTATATCCTCAAAGGCCTCAAACTGCCAACTTGAACCAAAAATGCATACTATAGTGCCTTTGTGAGAAAACACTTTAGGATTTTTTTCTTTATGTATGAGTAACATGATAAAACTTGAAAGACATCAATTTCTTATATGCTTTTGGACATTAATTCAAATAAAGGAAAACTTGGATAAAGATTTTATTTGAATTAAGACTAAAAGTGGGTTACTAAATAGATCAAGTTTAGCACTTCTAGCAGAAGGATAAACCAAGCCACAGAATCTAGCTGAAAGACTTGGATCTACATGAAAGCAGGAAAGAAGAAAGATAGTTAGAAAACCATTATGTTAATGAATAAACATGACAATTTCAAAGCATTTTCTTATTTTATCAAGAAAATAGTAATCAACAATTTTGACTCTTAAAAATAATTTTTTAAGTAATTGCAGAATTTCTGCAACAGCTTATGTTAAAATAGATTTAAAGAAAAAGACAATATTTTTTTTTAGGTTGAATAGGAATAAGAAGACAAATTAAAAAATATGTCTGGTACTTGACTTTGGTCTTTATAATGCCAAAGACTCATTTGTAATTACATATGATATCTTACACACAATCTACTCGGTGTCAAGATGTATCCTTTCAAGAGTTTCTCTGATGTCAAAATCTTGGTAATTTTATCACTTTATATGAAATGAAAGAAAATGCTTTTGTTTCAACACAAGGTTAGCAGATAGAGGATTGTCTAGTCTAGGATTTGAGAAAATCAAGAACAGAAAAATCCTCCATCAGGTTTTCTAGAATATCCCTTGTTTGTTGTCTGTGTGTGATGGCTCTCTGAAATAAACACCCACACGTGAACACTCACAGTCTTGTGCTTGTGGTCAAGATTTGACTATATAATACCTTGTAGTTGCAAATGATCCAAAAAACACAATACTTGATTTTTTGTAAAAATGCACTAGATTGAATTACCATTCTATCTAATCAGTTTTAAATTTTTTTTGCAGAAGTTTAATTTTTACAAGTATATCGTCAAACAATTTTCTTATTTTTACGAACTTGTTTCAATTAAGATAAAGTTGTTATTGTTTGATAAATAAAATTTGATAATATTTTAACTTATTCTATCCAAATCCTTGTCAATCAATCTTAACTCTTGATCTTGAAGTCAGGATTTAATGCTGACATTTTAGCTTTTATTTTGAAGAAGCATGTCTCATATCTTACAGTTAACTATGAATTTACTAGTATATCAATACAATCAAATCTCTTAATCTTTTATGTGTATGAATGTAAGTAAGTGCATAAATTTGCATACATTTTGAAGAAAAAGTAAAAATATGCATTAGAATGTGTCATCTTACCGATTGCATTCTTTATGCTGTGGATGCTCTCTCTCTTGGCTTGGACAGTTATGCTTATTGGGTGGTCCATGTCAGGTTTTGTCTTGACCACTGGGATTGTCCGATTCTTCAGCATTCGTCTGTAAACACAGGTTATTTTCTTTAGATTAAATATGTGTATCTCACATGTGTTGCTAAAAGATACAAAGGTTATAACATTCACTTTGAAATCATAATCCATCAAAGTACCGCTATTCATACAAGATCCCTGATAACTAGAGACTGACCCCTAAGGACAACTTCTTTACACTGTAAAAGCTATGTCACTGTCAGAAATTTCTTACCAATTGCCGACTGTCATTGCCCAATGTATAGGAATCTCTGTCAAAACTTTCACAGAAAGTCCATAAAAATGTTCTTTATTGTTCATCACAACAACTTTTAGAATGCCAATCAAAGAATAAAACATGAGACTAAATTTTAGGATCATACACTAAATGTAGATAAAGATAATATTCAAGAAGTATCCAGAATCTTTTATGTGGACTATCACAACATTAACATGTATAAAGATTAAGTGAAATTGTCTGAAGACAAAGATTTTAAGTGACATACCCATGTTCCATGCCAAGTGTCTCTGGTTGGAGGAGAGTTTCGTTTTTATCCTTCAAAAATTCACCATGGTGATCATATTCTGATTTCAAAACAAAGTCAAGGCTGTCTGACGGGGCAATAGGATCATAGTGTTGGACCTCTCGCCGAGAACTAGTAAGCGTGTGGGTAGTGTTGAGTCGGTTCCACGGATCCTGTTTCTGCGCTAAGTGAGTAGGAACACCATATGGCTCTTGCTGAAAATCATTCAAGGTAGCAAAAATATGAAGTTGATGGTATAAAAACTTATGGTGTATTGATTCATCGATATATCAATGTTTGCATCATCTGCTATGCGTTCCAAGTGCATGGATTGCCATAAGAGACAATATATCCTGACACTTTATTTTAGAGATCACAGTGATTGGACAAGCAGAAAACATACAATATTTCTGATATTTAATCCATAATGTTACAACCTCTCTGATTTTGTGATTTCAAAACATGTGATGTTTTTTACAGGTTGGTATCTACGAAATAATGAAAAAAGGTTTGTCCTATGTATTTTTCTCTCATAAACTGTAAAGAAAAGGGATACATATTGTATCACAACCATGGTATCATGATGATAATGGTCTTGTTGGTTCCCTGCCAATACTTCCATGATACATTGACGAATAAAATTGGAATCAGGATATATCATCTCAGTTTTTAGGGCAACCATTCACAGGTCTAATACAATTTACAAACACATTATTTTCATTTTTCTGAATTAGTTTAGCCCGAAAATGATCAGGGTAATAGGAAGGAGCATGGGCGGATTCATATACGCTGATTAAGCAGGATGTATCCTGAATTTTTTTGTTATAAAAGTTTATTTTACCGAAGTAACACACGATTTGAGATCGAAATTCTACCTCGCCCTATCAATCAAAACAGTGTTAAACAAAGTTTTAAAAAAGCTTGAAGAACTACTTACAGCGACTTGGCTCATTCCCATAAAGTTGTCATCATTTTGCAACTTTGGAAAAGGGTAGGGATCGCGTGTAGACATCATTTTGCTGGAGAATCCAAAACGCTACTGGCAACCTGTGGACGTTGTCATAAATACTATGGCAACCGTGTTGGATCATGGGTAAACCAATTGAAACTAGTGCGTTGATTACAATGCGCTACGATCGTGAAAGGGAAAATCATTAACAGACAGACTCTAGTTTTGAACAATTTATCGATATTTTTCGAAAACATTTTCATACGTTGTAAACTGTATATCCTTGTTTTTAATCAAATGATACTTGCTTTTTATTATTTTATTTTGTTTAATGTTTTGATATCATTTTCTAAATGCAACAATTGAATTCCCCTTACAACTATTTGCATGATATGCAATTCCGAAACGTCTACCGAACGGGATGCGGTGATTTCGTAGACAAAACCATTTCGTAGACACGAAATCCGGTGAACTAGTTGACAAATCGAGCAGTGAATTCGAAGACAGATGTTAAAATAGTATTAGAAGTAATAGCAACACATTTTTAATTATCAAACTCAAGAATTCGAACACTACTGAATAGGTTCGATTAAAGAAATAAAGTGAATAAAAACTATAAATAGTCAATTTTGTTGTGTTTTGAAACTATTAAAGTAATCCAATATTTATGTGTTGTTTTCAATTCTTTTAGTTCTTGTTTGACCTTTCAATGAAATAAATTAAGGTAAGTATGATTATATTTATCAACAACAACACAATCAACACCATAGAGACATCTGGGATGATACTACGCTGTATATATGAGTTAGTTGGGCATAAGCAAGAAAGAATAAATAAATTAAAAAACTCGAGTAAAAATAACTTTAAAAAAGAATATTTATTCAAACTACATCTAGAAGTAAATGGATTTCTGAAAACAAAGGAGGTTTGAGAAGACAGCTTCACACTGTTATTTGATTATAAAGACTTCTGTTCGATGGAGTTTCTTTCGATTCTCTTTCTATGGCTAAGCAGCAAAATCTTTAAAATCGTATCTTAAATTGTGAGTCATTTTTCAGATTTAAAGATGCCCAAAAAAAGGTTTTGAAATTATGAAACAGTTAACTCAGATCTTACTTATGTTTCTCGCAATGTCTTTAAAACATATTGATTGTGATGTAAAAAAAAAGATGTTTTTGAAATTTTCGATTTGATAACAAGTAAAGTTTGTTTCTTTTAAAAATAAAGCAAATGACAAAATTTCTTCCCAAAAAATTTTTCATCCTAGGAACTAAGTAATATTTTAAGGTGTAATTCATTCTCGATTATTCATTCATTGGAAGTACTAAACTTTTTATAGAATTTAATACCATTTCGAAAATGATTGAGAGGCCGTTGAATAATGTTTCTATACTATACATAGGCTATTCCGTTTCTAAAATGTAACAGAGTATTTTCAAGTTCCAAGGAGAGAACATAAAATATGATTTCGAAATTGACTTGCTACCAGATGACTAATACATTTTTGCTTGTATTTTTCGACCAAAAGTAGGCGTACAGAATTTCATATGTTTTTAAGAAAGAGAAAACCGAAAATTTTAACTTTTCGTTCAATGCCAATGTACATTACACACTATTCAATGAGTTGTCTTGAGTATGTCGTCCACATAACTTTTCCTACTACGCATGCGCACGTAAAGGGAAACCGTTTTCTATATTTAGCTGAGTTGAGCTTGTAAGGATATCCCTCTGCTCCTCACAAGCGAAGGGGCAAGTGGAGTGAATTTTACGACCAAGCGTTTTTACATAATATTTCACTTCCGTCGTCTGCTTCAAATTAGAATACGCGTCATTGTTGAAAGTGGAGTTAATATCTGTTTACTACTGCGATGGTACCAATGGATTTGTGGCCATTTGCATTAGTTTGTTGTCACCTTTTCATGATCGCTTCTGCAGACAACAGACCAACATGCCAACCGGTAAGTATCATATTATGTACTTCAATATGATATCGCAATAGAATTAGGGGTACAACAATCCTTAGACCTTGACACATTGTATAATTGTGTTCTTTTTTTCCGGAAAATTAGTAAAATTATGAATATTTTCTTTCTATTTTCCTCGTTTTCACGATTGTTTCCAGTGATTATAGTCAATAGATTGAAATCATTTTCATTTTATATAGTAATGTTCAGAATAATATAGTAAGATATTTTACATTTTGCCAATGAAATTTAGTGCTGATTTAATCGATGAGTCATTAATGATAGTGACATTATACCATAATCATTGATGATAAATACATACAATATGGATTGGTGAGAAACCTTATTGAAGAACAATAAGTGTTAATCTTTTAACTAGTGATTTGATGATTGGCAAACCATTACTGTAGAGTGATGTGTCAACATTAGGCTTTATTTCATGTAATCTCCACAGTCCTAAATGTTATTTTAGTGTAAAATAAATTATTTGAATAAGATGAATTCTTGAATCTTTATCAGACTTGGCACATTTGTAAGGAATGATCCTAGCTTCGGATAGATAATTTCTGTAAAATATTTTGTTGTTATCATTTTTATTTAAAACGTATTACCTAATAGTCATATGTCTGGTGACTCATGGTGTATAGCTTATAAAAAACATATATACATAGATAAATGCGATGTCATTAGTTTAATAGACATCTGAATATTTAATTAAAATTATGTACTTAAAACTGAGATGATTTTCCGACAGAGGTCTGTTCGTAAAACTTATCTATGCTATAAAAAAATGATGTGCAAGTCTATTGGAATTTAATAATATGACATGTAGTCCTGACATTAAGGAGTCATTAATTCTCTCTAAGACAGGAAATAATCAAATTCAAGCACTTGCGAGAAAATACTGATGAATTTTTTCCAGGTGCTAGTCAGTTCTCCCTGCTGTAGAGATCAAACTGTCCTATATGAAGTGAATGGGGCACTTCATCAAAGTTCTTTACAGATCCCATAGAACTGTAGTTCCATTAATTGCCTGCAGGTGTCACCACAATGAAACAACACGTCAATGTTGCAGGATTACACCCGATAAATTTAGTACAAAAATACTAGCTACTGTATATGAGATATAGTTGAAAACATTCTAGGTCCATTTTGTAAAGTCGTCAATTTGTACGGCATGGTTAAAGAATAAACTGTTAAATGCTACCGGCGAAAAATTAAAGTTGCCAGTTTAGGCTGAAGGCTAAGCTATTTTTTGTACATTGCTAATAAATAACTGAAATATACCATTATGTCCATAACCATCTAACCTTAGGTAAAACCAGATATATTTGCAACATAGAAATATGAATAATGCAAGGAAGTGCAGAGAAATTATTGGGGAAAAAACAGAACTGAATAACCAATTAATGCATATGCTAGCATTGTTTCGGTAAAGATCAAAGGCTCCACCTATCCTTTATTCCACAATAAAATATAGGTTTTGAATGATGTCACAAAATCAGCCTCATCCTTTTACTATAATAGTCCAGGGCAAAACTTTCCTTTATTAAAAAACAAAACACATGATGGTTGAGGCAACTCTATTTCATAATTAACAATGGTATTTCAGAGAGAAGGAAATCCCTTTAGGAAGTGCAATTCATAACTGGGAAAAGAAGAAGAAACTGAGAATTAGGACAGTCTTGTTTTATATACTTATCTTGGGTAGTGAACTTTAGTTCCATGTAAGATAAATAGCTATGAATAAGTCACGGAACTACGCAAACAGTTTTCTCTCTATCTGTAACTGACTGCATTAATTATTCACCGATTATCGTAATTTTCTTGACTGAAGCAAATTGTCAGCGTGTCAGTACCAAAACGCCGCCATGAATTGTGGATACTTTATTGGTGTCGTTTTACTCTGTGTTGTGGAGTTTACCCCCATGGAGTGTCGTGAAGAGTGCACCGAGGTAGGAAATATGATATCAACTTTGTCTAATCCTCAGTAGATTCATATTTGCACTCGTCAGATAGCTGTCTCACATTTCATGAGATAATTCCACTGATCATGGCATATGGTGGCTACAATGACAAATAGGGAAATGTCAGCAAGCTGCATAGATTCCAAGTTTTGAAGTTAGTACAAAGGTTAAACTATTCAGGCAGTTTACTTTCTAAGTGTTAACAGTTTCTTTTGACATTATATTTTATGGTTGATAAAATGATGTTTTGGAATGTTGATACGATTATACTTTGGCATGTCAGTAAAAGGAATCTGTGTAAATTTGAAATTTTGAAATAGGAATGTCAGTTGAGAGGATTCAGGCATTTTGATGTCAAAGGTCAGCACTGTGTTAGACTACTGTATGTTAAATGAATTCTACAGACTCTGATATAATTGAATGTCAAATGCCAGGATAACCTTTGTCAAGTCTATAAAAGTCTTTTGATGATATTAGTAGTAAAATCATTCTCGTATATGAAAGTATTTTGACCATTGGTTCTGAAGACGATGTAATAAGTGCTTACCGGTACTTGGAAAACCAAACTATCTCACACTGTTTAGACATAGACCAAGATTGATAATACTATTATTAATAGGTAATAATTATGGTATATTAACAAAGATATTTGATAAATCTAGTTAATACAGACACTCTACGATTTGTTTGAGTCACATATGCCAAACTTTTAGAAAGGTATTATTCATAAGGGTGTTTGTTAAATTTTCTTTCAAAACTATATGTCATTTTTGGACGATTATGTGAGATGTTTTGAATGAATATTATTATTGGTGTGTTTACATATAACAAAGCTAAGTAATATATCATGAAAATCATGACTCTTTAAGAGTCGAAATATGACAACTTTTAATAAGTTTTGTGAACAATAACTTCGATTAGTAGTTTTACAGCTCTCCTTGCTGAGGGGAAGATTAAACTAGACTTAATCATCGTGAGTTATTTTGAACAAACCTCACAGCTGTTTATGTGGCAAATTTTATTTTTCAATTACTAGTACTCACCAACCACCATCACAGTTATGGTAGTTATTGCCAAAGGATGAACTCATTTTCTCAAATGTACCCTACGTATGTGAAAACAAACAAATGGAATTTATTGACCATGCTGACATTTTGATTTCCAAGGACCTGAATAATTTTCTAGCATTCTTGACTGATCCCACATGGTTTATTTCCCAGGCATTTTGACCTCACAGATGTTACAATCAAGATGGCTACTCAAGCTGTCGCTATTCAGTGATCCTATCTTCCTATTGTTAGTTGGCGAGGGACATATTTATGTCACTCTTGTGCAATATCCTATTGTCGTGTTTTGGATTTCTATCAGTGATGGCGTGTTGTCGTAGCAGATGTTAATGTTCTAGAGCATCTCAGAATTGATATGTCCTATTATGAATTATCATTGTCTATCAGAGAGAGACTTCATGGCAACCATCAATTATTGTCACCAGCATTTGTTGCCATAACTACGCTGTTTTGTAATGATATATCTCAAAAACTCATATTTCATTGTCTTTTCTATTGAAAGTGACTGTATTGTTATTATTGAACTTCATGAGAATCCTATCTTCCTGAAAGACTTTGAAGCTGTAACTGATGTTGAGTTGAATAGTGCCTTAGTAAACTGTCCCGCAGCCAGAGTCTGTATCTACTACTGTTACTCCTGTTTCACTACAATGTCAGCGTCATCCGATTGAGAGTTGGCTCTATACAGGTGAAGCTTTACACTGACCAATCTCAGACTCTTGTGTGCAGAGCTGATTTTGTATTTGCTATACTCAAGTAAAGACAGTGGCAAACTGGTGATCTGTAGGTTTTTATCTTTTTCAAATCTGAAATGTGTAACACCATGATATTTCTAAGAATAACTTACAAACATGACAGATATCCCAATTAGCCATGGCAAGAAATGGCTAGCATTTATCATATCTTGTTCACTTGTAACTTGACTGCAAGTAAAGTTGTAGAGCAATCAGCATGATCATCTAGGTGTCCTTACTATGAAGTCTCATCAGCTTCAACAGCTGTGGTGGGTGAGACAGATGGTGCAACTGTGAGCCATTGTAGTCTACTATACTCTTATCTTATCACTTTGTATCTACTGTCAACTGAATCTTGGCTAAGATCATGAAATACAAATTTCTAATGTCTGACATTTATGATATGTTAGAAACCATTAAAGTTGCTACTGATCAGGGCCCCATTGCACATAACACCTAAGGTAATATTAAACACTACAATAGCCTTAGTGTAGTATTAAAGAATGGCACAAAGTGTTTTCTTAGTGTTAAGCTGCTTTTTGCAACTACTCCCAGGACCTTCTTTCACTGTGCCCTAAGCTGATTTTTAGTCCTTAAGGTAACCTTAGTGACTGGTTAAAGAATGGGAGTTACAGGATTATTTGTGAAGGAGGCCCTGATGTTATTACTTTGTCTTGTCTTCACTGTATGTTCAGATACTTATGTAGTGAACATCAATCATTTGGAAGCAAACATTTGGTGCACGTTCTTTGATAACTTATTTAATCTGTTGTCATGTAAATGATGTCTGTAGATTTATGTAATAAGATTTCTTAAGTGGCAAGGTTTTATGGATATTGGATAGGTCTTTCAGAATATTCTGAATTTGAAGTTAATCTTATATTTCACACAAGTCTTATAACAAACATTTTAGTTTTTTCTTCATGTAAATTTCTCTCTACCTACCTAAATCTCTATCAAATATGATCTCAAATGAATCAGTTTTAATACCCTTATTATGTTTGACTACATTGACTACTGTTTATGTTAATAATGATAATAATAATGGTCATTTCTACAGGGCCCAATTCCACACACAGGTGCATACACATGGCACAGTAAGGGAAAAGTGATTCAGTAAACAAAGTTGGTCAAAGGCTTTTAAAGAAAAAATAAGTTTTCAGAGATGTGTTGAGAGAGTCGAGTGTTAAACCCAGTTTTATACTTTCTGGTAGATGATTACACAAGGAGACACATGTTGAACATCTTGATATCCTCTTTTAGTATGGTTGATAAATCTTTGCAGTTGAGACAAATGTTGCAGTAAGATTCTCATTTCAAGAAATCTCAATTGTTATCCCATTGTCAACCAAAATCAGCTGAATATAGACTGTAATAACAACCTATTTGACAAGCAATGACTTTGTTATTTGTTTCTTGATGATATTGCATTTTTATTATTATGTAAAAAGAGTTTTCTCCATGTCTACCTTTGATTATATGTCTGAAAATGAAAGTCAATGACATCATGTTAGTTGGAAATGGGATACTTATAATTTGAGCATTTGATGTATGGATACTTCCGCCTCTATTAAGGTTCATTTACCTGATGTTCTAGATATGGATCGAACCATTGAGATGCTTGATGGGAAAGACTGCAGTTGATGGAAACGACTGTTTTTGCATTTGACCATGTTATCACCAGATGTTACAGCCTCTGTTATAGTCCAATGCTCCTTGTCTCCCTGGCTAATTAGCTGGATATGGATCGCTAACAATGCCTGATGGGCAATGACTGACAAATCGTATCCCTTGAATATATGTTTCAACTTCCTCTCAGACAGACCCTTTACTGTCAACCTGACTATAGATGTCTACTTCATAGTGTGCGCTAGCTATTACATTGTCAGTTGACCTGGAGCACATAACATGTTTCATTTATTTCAAAGTTAATGTATTCTTATTTTAACTTTATTAAAAACAAACATAACCTAAGCATAAGCATGTCATTCAAACTAGTGCATTTCTGAAAATACTTGTCCAATCACTTTAAGAGGAGCCAAATTCATTAAGAACTATTATTCCATCATCCGTTATTGTAAATAAGTTTTTTGAAAAAACTATTTGTCATTACAGTTTACCAAATTAGGCTTTTTTATAATGAAAATACCCATCCAGTGCTACTTTTGAACCTTGCCTTCAGTATCTCCTTCACACTCATGTAGATCTTTTGTTAGATACTGTTAGTTGCCTCATTGCAGATCAATGTGTAACAGAATACGGATAGGTAAATGAAGAATATCTCCTGCGGGAGAAAGGTTAGCCATGGACTCATCTTTGCTTATTAGAGGTCAATGAGTCCGAAAACAGCTAAACAGTGGACACTGTCATCACATGTCATGGCTTAGATATCTGTTGGGAACTTAGTAGTTATAGAAATTTAAATTAGGAAAACTTCTTTACTGTATGCACATTTAAGAAAGCAACAAAGAAGAAATTGTCATCCATAGTTTATTATTTGTACTTAAACACAAATTTTCGAAATGCCATTCAAATACTTTGAATTTGATTATATTCAAATTCCTCAATGCAGTCTACTGTTTAGTAACCCCTGCGTGTCAGTTTTAGCTATAGGCCATATGTCATGATAATTTCAATATTAATCAACAATAATTGTGATATATGATAGACAATCAAACATCTATGTTACTTAAGTGAAAAAAGTATTGTCAGTGTCTTTGAAAAATCATTGATCGCAGCACTTTACAAATTTATTGGTGTTAAGTGGTCATCGATTTATTTCAACAATTATTGATTGTGTTTTATTTATTCAGAGGATTTCTTAAGCCTTTGTGATAGATTTATGTGACCAATGGCTGAAATACTTCCTAAATAGTGATCAACAATTGGGGTGATTATTATGTTTTTGAAATTATTTTTAGATGGTTCTAGTCTTGTTATGTTATTTAATAAAGAACACTATGATGTCTGTTAATGTGTAGCCATTCTCTCAACAGCCCAAAACATTTCTTATCTTTAATTAAGTCTCAAGGACTCTGACTGACTAGAATATTAAAAACAAATGAGTATCATAAATGTTTCATGAGAAAATCTTTAAGAGATGATAATATTATGAACTATTGATCATATATTTATCGTAGAAACGTTGAGCTATGGTCCTATTTCAATTAAGCTTTTATCAGGTTTTACATTCAATAAAGACTGTTTATTGAATTTGATAGGTGAGTTTTCGAGACAGTTGATATTGAATAGCTTGTTTAGAGCCAATATAAAATATGGTCTCTGTTGAGTTGGTGGATAGAAACATTGAGGCTGAGAAGCAAGATAAGTGAATACTAGGTCGCATGAATAATTGTTCTCTTTTCTTGTCAATTAATCGTTTAGAAAAGTACTGGATAGTCTCAACATGTTTATTTTATCCATGCTGTTTATTTGAGAAAATATTCACAATATGCAACAGCTTGTATGAAAGTTACTCTTTAATTTGCATTCACTGTTGATAATATGATTTGACCTAAAATATTTTCTAAACCATACGAACTGCTCTTCAAAATAAAATCTTCACTTATTTTGACACAGAATAAGGTTAAGAAAATTCTATTACTGGCACAGTTATTCACTTACTGTTTCGTTATTATATAATAGCCATGCACTTATCACTCTTTTCTTATATATTCAGTCAGTTTTTATCTGTCTCTTATTTCAATATTATCGTTTTTGTTAAAACAATTTATTTCATAAAGGTGTGCAGTATTATCGGTATATCGGTATATTGCAATACAGAAACAACACGATACGTACCGGTACACTCTTCTGAACATATCCAATATATCGGAGGTAAATATAAACAATTTCCATGTTAAACTGCACACATACGTAATTGCTGTTATTTAGTCAAAAGAGCATTGAAAAACTGAAATATGAAAAGTACCAATATATTGCATTATGTATTGCAATATGCTTTTCTGTATCGTGACATATATATTGCGATACAGAAATGAGGAGCGATACACATCCTTATTATTTCAGTTTGATTACGTTGTGTCATTGTGTTTTTGACCAGCTGAACTATGTGTAAGCTATTACTTCCCGAAAGTCACTTGCTGAATGACTAGTACTTTATCATGGTAAATTTTTACCCCACTAGTCAATATTCCACAAGAAAGTTTCTGCTTGGGACATTATTTTCTACATGGTGTCATTTGTTTGCAGCGTGACTTTCACTATGAGTACACGCAGTGTGACAGCGATGGGATGAGATGGAGAGTGTCGGTACCCTCACACAACAAGTGCACTGGGGGAGCCCCTAACGCTCCCGTCGAGGGCAAAAACTGTGGTATGTTCACATAGATTTCTTCAATGATTATATGCAATGATTAATGAATGAACTCCTATTAATTATCAGTTGATTTAAATATTAAATTAGTAAATTAGTAAATATCAACTTAAGTAATCGTGTTACTCAATCTGAAGGTTGATTTTTTAACGTTTTTTATACTTATTATTTCCTCCTTTTTTCTGGAGGATAATCAAGTATTTTTATGATAGATCTCTGGCCTAGATTCTTGCTTCTTTCACTGAGATCCGTGCCATGTTGGTGTTCCAGATTTCACCTGCAATGCGGGTCAGTTCCTGGACATACAGGGGGACCAGGAGTGTCACCCATGTCCGGCTGGGACGTACTCACTGGGGGGCGGAGTCCGCTTCGACGACTGGGACCACCTCCCTTCAGGCTTCTCCGTCACCGCTGAGGGGTTTGGAGGCAGTTATCTGTGGAGGTCACCCAGCCACGAGTCCAACTGTACCAAGTTAGTAGTTTTGGTTGATGGAGATCATGTTTTTCTGAGAGTGTTGTGTGTAGTTATGTTGGTGTCATCATGCAGGCGGATGAAGCACAGTGTTTCCTGATGAGTGTTAACTCATAGGTCATCATCACCCAGAAGAATGGTGTTTGAATCTAGATCTTGTTATCAAAACTGTGTGAAGAATTAAGCTCCCGTCAGAATTCATACCATTCTGAGTTGCCTATTGACAAGATTTGCAACTCTTTAGATAGAGTATAGGACTGAATTGGACACTGGCTAAAGAATGCTCATCCAGGAAGGGTTATAACTTGTAAGATTGTAGAATTTGTCTTTCCTATCCTTGGCTGAACAGTGACAGATACGATACCTATAGTGAAAATAACAACTTATTTTTATCATAAATGACAAAAAAATAATGATATCTGTAAATTGTGAAATAATCTTAATGATAAAAAATTGTGGCATTGATTAGGAAGAGGGGCAAGTTTGGGAATTTTTACTAAAATTTGATTTCAAAACTAGAACATCATCTTAACATTGCATCGCAGCATGGTATGTTTAGTTCATCTTTAGTGATTCAGCATGTATACTTCTTCAATGTTTTTATATAGCTGTTGAGAGAAGTTCATTCTATCTGTTTACAAACGATTTGCTTATGTATGTGAGAGAATTAACGTTAAACAAACTGAAGTCTTTGTTTTTAATTCCCCAAAGTGCACCTAAGTCCTTTCACTTGTGTAGTTATCAAATAAACATTACGTTTTACATTTGCAAAAACTGTTTTAATCATGTAATCATCCCATGTTCTCACTGGCGTTTTCATCTGATGTGTTCCAAAATGATCCTTTTATTTTGTAATCCCTTGTGCACCTACATCCTTATGTTATTCAATTACAACACAGTGCTACGAAATGTCAGAATGGTTGCATACTCCCTAGGGTTCAGAGTTTGAAAATAGTGATGAAAAGTTTGTCTTAAATACAGCTTGTAAATGTCAGTCAAGTCCGTGAGGGTTTAGAAATGCAAAAGTATACCAATTTCTGGATTGTATCATCTTTTTTTTAAATTAGAGGTTTCTGAGAGTAAACACACACCTTCAACAGTGGCAAAGTAGTATAGCATAGATGATGCTGTTGCTTTTTTAATTGATATTTTGTATCATCTTTGATTTAGTATTTCCTTAAGAAAAATCTGAGAGTAATATTTTTGGCCACTAGTTGAGATAAGTGTATTCAAACAAATTAAGGTAAGGTGATGAAGAACTGTTTTTTTACAATGTACATTTCTGTTAGTTGAAATGTGAATGGAGTGAATCATTTATGTAATTTGAAAATGCAAGCAATTTGATTAATTGCCCTGATTTATGATTGAATATAATTGAGATATAGCCCAAGTCTAGACACATTTTAAGTATTTATTCATTTTGTTAGTATTTAATAATGACATTTAGTATGTTTCTATAAACTTTTGGCATTCAAATAGAAAATGTCGATGTGTTAATAGATAAAGTTTAATTAGGGGACTGTTGTGTGTATTATGAAGTCCAGAAATCAGGACATATTATAAAGAAAGGTAATAATCTAGGTTTGATCTGGAGTATGGAGAAAAGGGATTAAGACTATGAAATTTTCTCTTATGATAAGAATTAATGAAAAACATGACAAAACTTCAAAATTGTTTTAACAATTATGGTTTGTTGCGAAACACATGATTGTTGAATTTACTATATTACTTGAATTCCTAAATAAAGTAATTGTGATCATTCCACAGTTCAGTAAGTGTTTTGTGAAGTTCCTTTTGTAAGTCACAAACAGAATTGGCAGCCATGGAGGAGTCTTTTTAATATCATAATTATTATGATGATACCTGCTAGTAAATATCACTAAATCGCTAGTCAAGCTGAGGCATTTTACGTAGTGTAATGAGGCACTCCCGGGAGATGGGGATGATATGAAGCTATTATTTTATATCCTTTTGCTTTGAACTTGATAATGTCTATTCTGTGTTGTCAATATTGGTTTTTAAAGTTTAGAGGATATCTTAATCCTATTGAGTTTATTCACATTTGAAGTTGAAAAGGAGATATCTTGTATGTAACTCCCTATTGTTAGCTTTAATGACAGAAATATGCAAGCCAAGCAACCGATATATATATGTATATGTAATCGACCTTGAACTAATATACACCTTATATATATATATCCTTTTGCTTATATTTTTTAAAACAATTCTGTATCTACTGATATATCAAAATGTGTATTTTCGGTTCAGTTTTCATGTTTTATATAAGAATTTGAAAAGGTGATATGTTTGATGTAACAGATATAAATGAAATTGACCTTGAACAACCATACACTGGTAATTGTATACAAGTGTGAATATTTTCATGTAAAAGATTGTTCTCTGGAAAATGTTATGAAAAGCATGATCACTTTTGCTACTTCCAATCCACAGTGACAGTCAGTCTGACAGGCTTGCTAGCCATAGGTTCCTGTGGTTAAGATATCAAGAAAATCTGCCAATTGTCTATCTCTATATCATATTTATATATATATGAAAACATATTTCTTATGTGGAAATTCAAAAATTCAAGTCATATCAAAATGAAACTTTCAAAAATAGAAATGATAGCATAATTTTTTAAAATAAGGCTTTTGCAGTGGCGTATATAAAAACAGCAACACAACAACAGATTTGTTTTAGATTTCTTTAGCAAAATATCAATTAAGTTTAAATATGTAGTTTTCAGTCTAGCAGTAGTCTGTCTATAAGCACTGAAAACAAGGCTGTTGCAAGTCAGACTCTGCTTGAATATTTAACTGGTGGGCTGTCAGACTCTAGATTGGTTATTTGCAACGGAGGATCCTGCAGGGATAATTCAAACATGTGGACTTGTCAGTAGCTGTTAGTATCGCTTCCTTTGTCATTCAATGTCCGACAATCAGCTCCGTGCGACAGCTGACCTATCCCATGATTACCAGTGGCATTGTTTCCAAATTCTCAACAAGGGATCATTTGAGCTAGTCTGTTTTGTTTGGACAGCATTGAATTTTATTTTTTACAAATCACATACTTAGTTATATAGTTTTTTAAGTTTATAAATTTGGAAAATGGCACATGACCAAACGCTGTCTTATCACATGTGAATTGAAATAATGACAAAGATCATTTGATAAAAACAATTATTCAATCAAAAATTGCTTTTTTGTGAATACAGAGGGTAAGATACATCAAATATGATATTGTTAAGTTATGTAATCATATAAGATCTTTTTGGGTAGAAATGTGTGGATTTTTAAAGATAAACAAACTTATTCATCAATTACAAAAATTAAAGTTTATCAGTCATTTACTTAGATGAAACAATTATTGATTACAATACTTATTTAAAAATTTTCATACTTTAGAAAGAGAAGAGGGGGAAATTAGCATAGTCAGACAAATTCTTTAATTCATGCCACTTGTTTGTCCATATGTCCGTTTTCTCTATCCATCTCTCATTTTCTCTTTCTGTCATTGTTTCTTCTTTATCTGGTTCTCTATACGTCAGTATTTGTCCTAGTTGTGATAATTTGAAACAGTACGTCTGTTAATCCAGTAGGATGATTACAGTCATCTGTTTACAAGGTTTAGGAGCTTCCTTTTGTCTACCAATATAGCGTGAAAAGGAAACATAATACTGCCTCTGTCTCGAGAGGCATTATGGTGATCTCTCAGCTTCTAATGAGGGATGGAACTAACGACTGGCAACAATATCACTCGTCAAAAACAAAACAATCTGTAAGCTTAAATTATATTAGAGACAATAATCATATGCTTTGTTTTATATGTATATATTCTTGTTGATTTCTTAGATATTTCTTATACCTTTATACAGTCAACAAAATGAAATTGGAAAGCATCCAATCGGAATAAATCAAATCCAAGGAAGAGTATATAAGGAAAAAAACTTGTACTCTACATAATCAGCCAAGGCCAGTATTTAACAAGTTACTGGCTGCAAGGGACCTAATTTCATCCACTACTAAATCCATTTCAGAAATGGTTTGCTTCAAATGAAATCAACATCAGGTTTTTCTTTCAGATATGATATCTAAAAAAAATAATTTTCTAAACCATATTTCAGTCTTTGAATTAATGCTATCTTGCAAAACTATAATCATTTCAGCTTAATCGATAACCAACAAACTCTGGATGAACCAGTTTCAACTGCATAATCTATTTCCATAAACCAGCGTGTTTAATTATTTTCTGATGACATGAAAGCTGTTAGTCATCTTAACGAGGTCATGATATCAAGGAACCATGATAAAGTGATGTTTAGGCTCTGATAGTAATTAGAAGTAGCTTTGAGGGTTCTGTACACATATGACTTCACAGTAGCACATTTGTCAATACTCAATGCTCAGTATCTAGGAAAGTGACAGTCACACCTACCTACCCCAGACATACTACTGACTTTTTGTCTCCTTTCACAAAACTTTAATTGTTTACATTGTCAATCAATCGTGAAGTTTAAACAATGTTGTCTGCTGGCTACATGTTTTAGAAAATTGTGATGCAGTTAATGTTATCTAAAACCTGTAATACATTTGTCAACATTGTATGCATAATCGATTTTATTAAACTCATAAATCCGGTCACAAATCTGTTTATTCTCTGATATTAAGATATTAAGCATATAAAGAGCAATATTTTCCTATACGTTCCGAGCCTATTTTATTTCACTTGTTTTGCTTAGAAGTTATGCATGTGCCCTAAAGCTCTATCTGTAACCAAAAAGATATGTCAGAAAGATTATGTGGTGAGGTTGAGTATGTAATAGATGTTGTGGACCCTCATCATTGGAGTTACTCTGGGGAGAAATCATTGTTATGAACAACAGGAGTTGGTTGAACTAGAGAAGAGTTGAGAAACCCTTGAGCATCGGTTAAAAATTAACCTAGCCATTTGGATAAGTGCACTTTAATTGACCAGTATCATATATTAAAACTCAAATATCCTTGTGCACTACTCGTTGTTACAATTTACTTGTCCACGATCATTTTTACCAGCCGTTCCCTCCACAACTAGTTTTATTTTCTGCACCTGAGTGATTTGACAGCTCTTCCAAATATAGATGTGAAAATTTACAAACCAAAATAAGTGGCCATCCTCCATTTCATCACTTTGGTTTCTTTCAAGGGTCTGCTTTCACAAAGCTACCTTAACTAAGGTTAACCTTAACTCCCATACTTTAACATTGCACTAAGGTTATCTTAAGGACTTACGATCATCTTAGGGCTTTGTGAAAGGAGGCCCAGATCTATTACCTAACTGACGTTGAAATGTAGAATTTCGGAGGAAATTCCTGTAACCTTAAATGTGACTTTGATTCTGTCAGTACCCATCAGTCTTGTTCACTCTTTAGAAAAAAAATTGCATCTATTTAACTTGAAGAATGCCATAGGAAAATTTAAAAAAAAAGATAATGCAATTGATTAATTTTCTCTGAGCCAATGGCAGTAAAACTTCTGTTGACAGCTGGCCTTGATGCCCATTACCCTAAGGCCGTTTAATTAATCATGCAGCTGTATCTGAGTCACCTCTATTTACTTTATACAGCTTACATGATTTTTTGTTTTTGAAATGATGAATTTTTTCAAACAAGCTGATAATGATTTATCATACATTATTTGTATGTATTTGCTACTAGATGAGTGAGTGCTAGACCAATATGAGTTGTTAAGTTAAAAACTTTGCAAATTGTTGCCTAGGGGCTTGGGTGACTGATGACTTAAGATGGTTTCCCTGTGTCTGTAATAAAGGATCAAAGGGAAATTTGAACCACTAAAAATATTTGGGCATAAAATGAAAATGAAAAGGTGCTTAACTGCTCAAATTTGGGAAAATGATTTGATGATTTAATTTCCTACATTTTGTTGAATATTCAGAATGAAATGAACACATACAGTATTAATTGGGGTGATTAGTGTGAAATCTTCCTTTCAGGGAAAGTGAGAAATATTTTTTTTGAATCTCAACAGAAACCGTACATTAGGGAACTTAATGTGAAACTTCGAAGTAAGTTGAAAACCCTTTTAAGAACAATGCCAGCATAGATGTAACAGAAGAAAATGGATAAATAATGTACACCAACTTCATGCTTGGCTGGGTGTTCAAAACAATGAGTTATGTGTTCAAGCTTAGTGGTTGGTTTGTTTGTGGTCACTGCTTGAGATGCTTTTTGCTTATTGATTATCTGTCAAGCAAAACATGATTTTCTCATTTCTTGGGCTTGATCGAATCAGTAGCATATCTCTCTGCTTTCTATACTTTCATCCAAGATTTTCATTAATCTAAACCATCTTTCTTTCATCTTCTGTATGTTCATTTCTCCTGAAACATAAATGCTATCTTCTTCATCATCCATTCCACCCTTTTTCATTCATTCAACATACATATGAAAAACAAAGTATTATCTTTCAAATATTAAACATTGAAATCAGTTTGACCTATTCTGCACCACCCATTTTAATATCAACAGATATACACCAAATGATAGTTAATTTCTTAGAGATGAAAATATCAATTATCAAGACATAACATGATGTATATGTCACTCCTAAGCAGCTCTCATTCTCCATATGTGTTATTTCCATTAAAACTGTACACCTGAATAATATCTATTGTTTCATAAACAAGACAAATATTCATTTCTCCAGAGACATAAACATGCAAATATTCATCAGGATGAATAGCATACACTTTCAGCAGGTGAATGTGAATATTGATTGTAATAAACACGATATGGTTGCTTATCGCACAGCTGTACCTCCTGCCATGCTAATACGCAGTAGTATCTCAGTCAGTTGTGGAGCAGCTGTAGTTCACAGTCATATGATGAACATTCCTGACTAAATGAGTTATACTTTTTCTCTTTGTCATATTGATTAGTTCCATGCTCTGATCTGTTTTGTGAGGATTGAGAGATATTAATTTCCGGCCACTGTTAGAATTGATGACAAGGAAGCTCTGTCAAAGCTAAACAAAAACCGGAACAACTTTTCTTAGAAAATGGATTTGCTATAAACAGTGTAGTTGGGGATCCAATAATTTGAAAGTCGGAGGTGCCCCTTACTTAGAAAAGGCTTTCAATGTACCAGAAGAAATTTCACCCAGTTGTTGAACTTGTAATCTCAGTTTATTGGGAGCAGAGTTTCTTGACACAAGCTGTCTATTAAATAGACTGCAAGAATATAAAACAAAGTAGACTTCTATGATTAAACTAAAGAAGTTGGAGGCTTGACTTTCTAATTAGGAGATAAATCCATTCTGGTTTTTTTATTTTGGGTGTCATGTTAGAATTCTTCATTTATCTTTAAAATTCATACTCCCTACAGTGAATAAAATGCAACAGTACATTGTGTCATCATTAATATCTTTGTGCACAGGATTATGTTGACTTGTTAAAAGGTCTAGATAGCGAGCTTCTTTATTGTGTTATATGCAATATTTCTGTTTTAAAAAAACAACTGTTATCAAGAAAGTGGCTAACTAGGCAGTTATACTTGAAATACTTGTTTTATCCTAATCCTCTGTTTAGACATGACGCAAGAAAGTTTAGACTTCAGATGTTTAGAGCATCATGGTTGACCTTGCCACTGTGTAACAGCTGCAGCTGGTGGATCCCTGTGGTCGGACATGGCTGACAGTCTGGTTTGTGATTCTCTAACAATGGGCTAACAGTTTGGGCTACTCAGGGACCAGGTTAATGTGGGATAATTAGTGTCATTCACAGCAAGAGGGTTAATTGTCGAATGCTGGTGGTACCCAGTGAGGGGCTTTATTTTCTTCATGAACATTGTTCTGTTGAAAGTCCAACTGTTGCTTGGCTTTGAAACTTAACAATTTCTATTGGATCTGACATTTCATATCAAATGTTTTAAGAGGATTTGACCATTATCACTGTGGATCTTAATTTGTCCAAAGAGAATTTCCGTCTCCTTTGTCTCTAAGATAACGTATTTAGATGAACCGTTGTCATTTGTACATGGTCTTAATGGATTTCATTCATGTTCACTGTCATATTTGTATTGGGACAATTAATTTATGGTCGTTTGTTATAAACTTAGAAATTACAGTCTATTTTGAATTTACAATAAATAGAGATATGAGTTATTGTAAAGCCATTACTGTGCAAAACTCATATGATACCATGTAAATAATGAATTTGTTAATACCTTCATTGAGTATCATTTAGAAATAAGGTTGATCACTATCATTTGGTCAAGGCTATTATTAGGAATCATCTGAAGTCTTAGCCAAGAAAGATAATGGATTTTTCTTCTAAAAAGACAATTTTGCTATCTTTATAGTTTCTATGATGATATGATTTATTATCACTTACGAAACACAAAGGAACAATATGTATATTAGATGTTCTCATTTGTTGTTTTTCACTGAGTCATATGCCACATGTTCCTCAGGAAATTATCACCATGGTTACCAGTTAATCATTACCAAAAGAGATTCCTTGAATAACTTTGGAAGACAAGGTTATTTTGTTTATTCATTTCTATGAAACATTATATCACAAAATTGTCATTTAGAACCTAATTGCAATAAAGAAACTTGCTTAATATTTGATATGCCCAGAAATTACCCTCTTTTGCAAAAAAACATGATCATCTTGTTGCATGGTATAAAAGCAGCAATTCAGTATATTCAACAAAATAAGTTAAGAACCACCCTGATTTTCAATATGGTGATACTCTATTGTTCATACAATGATCCATGTGACACTTAGTTGTGGAGGAGTGGTCCTAGACAGTTTTGTTTAGTATTTGATAAGCAGTTCTTATAATAAAATGTTTTCTAGTCTCCTATCATTATACCTTTTCATCTTCATAAGCCGATTCAGCAAGCAAGCAGTTCACCTAAATTGATAAAACTGGTATTGTTTTTCCTCCAAACTCTTCCTTTTTGGTTAGACATGATATGGTGAATTGGATGGTTAATAGAATTATACCAAAGGCACCTGACCCTATATATACATGAAAGTATTCACTACTAGTACTAGCTAAATAACATATACATATAAACAAGGTATGATAGAGACAGATCTGCTAGGGGACCGAATATGGGAACTAGGATCTGTCTACGAGTTTACACAGGGTAATTGAGCCAGGAAACCAGTATAGTTATTTCCGGTCCTCTTGCAGACACGACTGTCCTACCTTGTTTATGTTATATAGCTACATGTATGTATACTTACATGATATTGTACATTCAGAGTCTGGCGCCTGTGGATTATAGCATCACCACATATTCAGTTGTGTGCCATTGATACATGTAGAACCCTCATTTGAAGGAGATAATTCTAAGGTTTAAAATAGTATACTTCATTGTACTGCAGGGTTTGATAACAACCTGTCGAAGGATTATAAGTGACAAGTGTATCTCTGAGAGAATGGCCAAAACTGCATGTGGTCAGACATCAACATGGTCATAATGTCTTTAAAAGTCTGACAGTTACTGGACTATAAGTATAAATATCTCACTGTAGTTTTTCACTAACTACTGTTGAGGGTAGTAGTGTTTATTGTAAATGCTGGGTTTATTCATCGTCTACAAGGTTTTTTCATTCCAGTTAACAGTTCATGCTTTTACTTGGAGTTAGAGATTAACTTTTCACATATTTTTGGTTGTTGTTTACATCGCAATATCTTTAATACATAAAGCATTTTTTACAGAACAATAGCCTCATAAATGTAAACAGGATCAGGCTTTGGCTACTATTAATAAATATTTGATTATGTATATAAACACCTGGCGTTCTCCATGTGATCTTCCTCTCAACCCATGTCTCTTGTACAAGAATATTCTGGAATATTACCTATATGGACTAGGAGACACAGGTGGATATTTTTTTGATATCCGCACATGTGCTCTTTAGTGACTCTCGACGTTGATTGGTCGGTTACCCTGAGAATGAAATACGATTTGTTGACGGCACTATTTTCACATTTCATTGATAAATAGAACGTGCCGAACACCTGCATCGCCATTCAAAGAAAAGCGAAGATCGATAAACATTCTTATAATTTTATTACAAGTTAAAATTCTAAAACATTATTGGACTTTTAATCAAAAGTGTTTCGCTATGAATGTTATTTACAAGAATGATCATTTTCCCCCAAGCAAAATAGGCCTTGACGACGTCATTGTTTGTAAACAAACATGGCTGTCATAAATATATTAATGAAAATATCAAAACCTAATATGAAAGTTAACGATACATTAATGATAACTTTAGAGTTAATTTTCATCAAGGCACAACATAAAATCATATGAAACCAATTACTGTTCAAACCATACACTATTATCGTTGTCACAGCAATAACGTGCAGGTCTCTGACGGACTCGATCCAGTTCGAACACACTCTCACCAAACAAACGTTTGCCAATGTCGTCCTCTCCCGCGCAGTATGCAGTATTTTTAAAAATCGAGAAACGATCCGTACAAAATTGTTGGGCGAATGTTTTGTTGTTGCAGTTGTGTATTTATCAGTTTTACAAAGGTTCATCGTCTACACGATAAGTAATCCGATTAGAGTTATCGTTCTTGATACATCCAAGAGAAGAAATGTTGTTCAAACTTCAGAGTAGTTGACAATATTGACATACAAACTTGTCTGGATGCTTTCATTATATAATTCTCTTAAAGATATTGCGTTTATCTGTTGAAATCCAAAAACAATTGACAGGTTTTTCCAATTTTCGTTTCAAGACTGTGCTCTCAGTCACTCGCCCGTTGGTAAGTAGGGGGGACGAGGACACAAATTCACATAATCGTATTCATGCATTATCTTCTAAGAATATTTTCCGCTATGGTCTTAATGTGTCTCATCTCTCAAATATGAAAATCGTGTTATGTAGTATTTTGGGAAAAAAATCTGTCGTTAGTTTCATGGCGTTTTGTAATAGAACTACATTGTTTAGCGTTGTTGACTTATTTATTTCCTGGGATGTTTGGTTTTTGTACGCATATGAATACTGATCAGCTGTTCAATGTCACTACCGTAGTATTACCGTCTAAAGGCCTAAATGACAAGGATTTTCAGTCGTAATTGGTTATTTTAATTGCATATGGGTAATATATAGAATAACCAACGAGGTACGAGTGATTACGGGAAATATATATTACTGTGAACATTATTTCAACTCTTGCATATTTCCCGTAATCACTCGTACCTCGTTGGTTATTCTCTAAATACGCTATCACCATCCAGTGGGAAATAGAGGATTGACGGATTTGTTACAATTATGATTACTCAATTTAGGAGTTTAAAACTGGCCAATCAGGATACTTTGTTTCAGATCAGTTAATGATTAACCATTATCTGTTGTGCAGTTCAGGTGTTAAGTTCACTCGTTCCAAGGCTACAACATGCCAGCCCCGGCTTATCAAGGACATGCTTAATTTTGTTATCTGTTGTATCTGCATGTAAACATGGAAATGAACACCTGGCTCCTCCACTCCTTCACACATGGTCTTGTTTATAACAGACTTATTACAGGAAATCTATTGATTTATACTTGTCATGCATTATATTCTTTCAGAAAATAACATGAAAGCATATCATTAGATTTGTTTATTATCAATGTTGAAAATGTTTTTGGACTTTGTAATTTGTTGTTGAAGGAAAGATACAAACAATATGATGTTAATCAATCCATCTATAGGCATATTTCATACTTTCCACAGGTTTAAGAAATAAACTTAGAAGGATTATAATTATGCAGTAGGTAAGAGTGTGGCAGGGGGTTAACCCTCCAATATTCGAAATAAGTAAGATAAAAAGGCTGCTTTCTTGTTTTCTCTTAAGAGAAAGAATAGCTATATAACATTAAAGGTACCATAATCTAGACTGTGCCTTTACCTTCTACTCAATGGTCTGAATATAGTGTGGTCATACTTACTATAGAAAAATAGGTTGGTTTAAGAATAAAAGGTTAATAGATATTTCCTGATAAGGTTGTGATCGTGAATAACATGACATCTTCACATAAATGTAGATACGCTTACTATTTCCGTAAATAACAGGTTCAATATAGCTTTATGTGATAAACTTGACTATCATTAGCTATTGAGATGATAGGAATGTAATATACAATGATGCTGATGGTACAAAAGACCTCAATGTCCTGGAATTATCTTAATCCAATCACAAATCCCATAAAATTCCCTCTTTAAATGAACTGTGATTCCCTTCAATGGACTGATTAGAATGGTTTTGTTCAAACTGTTAATTTCAGGTTTTTTAATTTTGAGTAAGCTCTTATGCTTGTTTGATTTCAGAGCCACGTGGCAGCCGAGAGGGAACTTCCTGGCTGCGATGCCCGGCGACTGTACGACGAGTCTCATCTTCTCCACCAAGCTGGTGCGGGCCGGAAGCGTGTCCTTTGAGTACCAGTCTCCAAGCTCTGATACTCTCTTCCACTTCACCGTGAGTCTGTGCCTAGCAATCATCAACCCTTGCATCTCGTACCTGGTCCACTCTCAATATCATTGTTAGACTTTATTACACAAGTCAGTGTGTCATACAGTGTTTGCTAACATGAAAGAGTATGACACTTCTTAGTCTTTATAAATTTTTCGATAATACCTTTCAGTGAATCGAAATCTTTTTTCTATAATTAGTAAATAATTTACAATAAAGTAATTAACTAGTTTTATTGTTTTCAATTCGTTAGCAAGCCATTATGAATATGACCATTACATTCCGTGAAGAAAATAGATATTTTTGTTTACTTAAACTGTCGTTGATGCATCTTTCAGATGACAGTCTAATAGATAATAAAAAACAAGAATTGATAAGGATTTATTTCATCACAATATCCTTGGTTGTCAATAATGAAAACAATGATGATATTTATATAGCTCAAAGAACCACACTAATTACATACTCTAGGCACTCCTTGCAATTACAGTTGTAACCAGGTACCCAGTTAAACCTAGGTGAACAGAGATAGATTTGAACAAAAATCTTACTTAGATGACACTAAAGTCAAATTAGACCAGAGGCACTTAAAAGGCAAGTTGAATAAAAACTATGCAGCTTGTATTTGGTAAAGACAACATTTCCTCCGTTATGCGACAGACTAAACTCGGATGTGCAGGGATGAGAAAACATCCGCAGATTAGCTGTCTGCTTGATACATAACACTATTGATTTAGTCAAAAGCTCCCTCGTTGGTAGACACTCAAGTATTCAGACTTGTCAATTGCTTGTACATTTGTAATTGACAACTATTTTTGTGATGCAAATCAATGTAAATTGTTTGTGATTATGCAAGAACTGCACTGAAAAACTAAATCTTTTAGGATGATGAGATTTTTGTAATGAAAATTAAATGTGTTGGCTTGATGTGGAATTTAACTTGGGTAGCAATTAGATATTTTGAACTGGAAGGTATTTTTCAATTGGTGATTATGCAAGAAGTTAACTGAAAAACTATCTCTTTAAAGATGATGAGATATTCTTTTAATAAAAATAAAATGTGTTACGTTGATTTGGGATTTTGTTTAAGTAGCAAATAGATATTTCAAACTGGAAAGGCATTTTTCACACTCTTTAAGTGATTATGTTTTTTGCTTGCTCACTTGAAAAGAAGTATCACACAAACTTGATGGTGACATTAGGAATTTAACAAAATTAGCAAAAAGGATTAAAAAAGGGAATTTTGACAAATGAGAAATTTTCTTGTAAAAAGGATGATTTAGTAAAATTCATTATCAGAAATGTTAGACTTAATACAAGAGACATAATTTTACAATTTACATGCAAGGTTATATCTTTTTAGGATGTAATCATTGCTAAAAGATCAAAGATAAAGGGAATTTTGAAAAGCAGTTATTGTACCGTGGTTTCCTCCATATTCAAAGAAAATAAAACATTCCAGATTTTGTTAAAATAACGGTATTTCGAACAACCGGGCCCAGTCCACAAAATAGCATGATGCACATAGAATATCCTTAGTTCAGTAAAGATTAACTCTGGTGTAGAGTAGAAAAACAACTGAACCTTTCCTTTTTTATTCAGATAACTACTGGTATATAAGTAAAGTTCACAAAGGATTGTCATGGTATTTTCTTTGGTAACAAGAGATGTAAAAAGTTAGTTGTAACAGATTAGCTGTTTAAAAAACTTCTTCTTGGTCAAGATTAGCACTTATTTTATACTCATAGATTCCCTGTAATTTCCTCTTTAACATTCTTATTGAATTGATGTAATTGTTTGTATTCAATCCAGAAAGTAATATCCAACTTATAAAAACCAAAGACAACTGAAGAGCAGAAGTTCTGCAATAGTTCAACATACTGAAAGGTCGGATCTTTCAGAAGATATATATTTCTGAAGTTGTTGTGAAAGGTAGGAGAGGTAAAGAGAAGAATTTGAACCTAACAGGAACCAACTGATAGAATTTATTGAAGCTTTATGAGCCACTGAGACATAAAGGGTTTAGTAAGTAAGTAATAGTATATCTGTTCCTCCCCAGATCCAAAATGACCAGTGTCAGGCTATTGGGGACGAGAAGAAAGGAACATGGCCGCGCAACACTGAGGAGGGAAAGTGGAGAACTGAAAAGGTAAACTTTGGTGTTTCTAGATTTTCAGGGTTTGTTCAAGCCTTTTTCCATCTAACCCTGCAAAGATTATCTAGCACCACTCACTGATTTAAACCTTGCAGCTGCTGCAAACTTTCATAGTACCTTCAATTCTACCATAACTGTGCAAAATACCCAATTCTGATTGGCTGCTGTGAAAAATAATCTGGTTATACAGTCTTCTGTTTACTTCGTATAACGCGCAAGAATTCACTAGTTGCCTAGCAACAATAGTATCTAGGTACTTGTCCGCCGGACATTTTTACAAAAGATAACATTATTGTGATTAATATTTCACGATTATAAAATTCCAATTTAATAAACGTATGCAACTTCGTAACGCGGTCAAACACGGCGAAACCCCAACAGTTGAAATTAAGGCAGGCATTCAGTAACATGGCGCCGGCGTTAGGGCTAGCTGGTGAAGGTTTAAAACAGAGACGGAAAAAATATCACACAAATTTCATGAAACTTAGAATTGCACTCACCTCACAACTTTATTTAAAACATCAATGCCTTAATACCGACTTAAAAAAATTAAATATAGCAGAAATTATTCCGAACGCTGAGGCTGGCTGGTCGAGATACCAACGTGGACTGAATAGAGTGAGCTCCCTTGAAAGCATTTGGAAATTGTCGGTAATGTCCGAGGCTTAGTTCAAGTAACGTTATTCGAGATTCCAAAGTACGTCATCTTTGTATGAATGTCAGTCCGTGGAAATCGTGCACGGGCATCGATGACGCGGCACAATCAAGCTGACGCGAAAGAATATAGTTCAAATTTAAATCGTTGTTATGGTAGAATGGAGATAAACATACTGTGTTTGGAAATCAGAGGCATATAACGGAATTATAATAGCTCTAAATTATCCATTTAAAGCCTCACGCTACGCGTTCGACTTTAAATTAAATTTAGAGCTATTATAATTCCGTTATATGCCTCTGATTTCCAAACACAGTATGTTTATCTCCTAATAATCTAATGATGGAAATGACCTAACAGGGAAAATGATTCTACACTTAAACCATGTATGTTAACACTCTGTAGCAAGGCGTGAATTAGCCAGTGATGGAGAATAGTTAAGCTTTATGTGAATCTCCATAATTTAGAATTCTAACACTTGAGCTGTTTACTTATTTTATGCCAAACTGTTCTCAGTAAATGCATCTTGTTGCAAAGAGAACAATTCAGCTTATGGATCAAGTTTACTTACATAACCTGTGGATAAAGGTTAATTCTCAATGTGAAACAGTGAGGTTACCAACTAAATCAAAAGGCCTTGACTAGCAGCTGTACTGATAGTGCTGATGGTTTTGCTCACCCTGAGGTGTGTTGCTATTTACCCATTCTGTGATGTGTGTTTAACTGTAACATCCTTCCATAGCATTCTCTCCCAACAGAGGTAGCTCCGTCATAAATTCCTGTACAACCTCTGTCCTAATACAAATGTTTCTCAGTCTAGAAATGTAGAAATCTGATTGGATGCAATCAAAGATACTTGTTCAATCAGTGAGGCCGTTTCAAAAGTTGTCATTCAAAACGCCTCTGATATTTTCATATGCTTTTAGATTATTTTCAAATATGGACTTTGCACTTTGAATATTCTTTTCATAACACATTTGCCTTATTTAGCCACTGCATCATTGCATAGACCTGTATGACAACAAATATATTATCCATGTATGCTGTATTTTCATTGGCTGAAATATTGTAAGGTAGTTTATGTTGCAATATTTTGCTGCTGAAGGAACCTACCGGAAGCTCGAGAAGAGCTTGTATTAGAATTAATGATGGAGCTATATGATATACAGAGTATATAATGCTATATAAACCAAGGGACTAGATCTGAAGATCAAGAATTTGTGCTATTGCAGATAGTGGTATCCCAAATGTAACAAATGTAACATAATTACATTTGGTCACAAACTAAATGGTCAGTATATCCGATGTGGAATCATTACAGCTGGACCTGAAGACTGGAATGAATGTGCTACAGTGGCGAGCCATCGGAATGAGTGGGCACAGATCTAGTCGCAGCCCCATCCTCATCAGGAAGATAGAGGTCACAGGTCAGATAACTGTGTCTACTCAGCTTTCCTTCTACACCTAAACCTTTCATCCATCTACAGCTTTATATGCTTACATGTGAAGGGCACTAAATATATTGATGGTTGGCATTGGTTGCTTCAATGTTGACACTTGCACTGTCTATTTCTATAATTGCACCAATCAGTCATAAAATCCTTTACAGAAATTCTTTTGAGGAATTGAAAAACATGATTAATAGTTATCTTGATGATTTATATGCAGTGATGTTACTTCTGTAGGTCAAATCTTCATATATATATATATATTTCTACGACAGGTGTGGCTTACACCTCCGAGTGTACAAAGTGTAGGGCCGGGACATACAGCAGTGGAGGGTCTGAGTTCTGTACATACTGTACAGAGAACAAGTTCTCGGAGAAGGGGGCCACTCAGTGTACTGACTGTAACAAGAACACTGAATACGCGGGTAAGGACTCAAATCCTCTTTCAAACTGGAAATTCATTCTGATAATAATCTTGAAAACTTTGTAGTTTTACCTTTGTGCATATTTGAGAAATCCTTTGAAATCCACGATTTACTTGTTCCATTGGATACTTGTGATTAGTTTCCTTGATTATTGAATTAATCCTTGATGTAAAATATATAGAGAATAGTTTCAATGGTAATAATAGCAAATTCATGTTTATTAAACTCCAGTAATATTGAATTTATATTTATTCTTTGTATGTACAAAGTATGATATTTACATTAAAGCTGAAAAAATAATTTAGATAAGAATTTCTTCATATTTTAAGTCTCTCCATTAAAAGAAACATATAAATCATTTATAACAATTAACTTTACTTGCACAAACATAAGCTCAGTTAAGCTGAATCTGATTAGTTCAATTTTGAGTTAAGGAAACCAAAGAGTAACGGTGTTACGAGAATAATTCACCTAGGCATGTAGACAAAACTACTAAGCACTTACTCCCCTATGATTCAGAACGAGGCTCCAGCAAGTGCACTCCCCGACCTCCGTGCACTGAGAATGATTACTATGAGTACCAGACTCCATGTGATGAGAAAAAACAGGTCAGTATGTTTACCTTTTCCGCACTCTTCAAGTAGGCCACCATAAAGCTGGGGATTATGTCATCTTTATGGGGTCATCTATGAAAAGCAGTATTATCAACAACCTTAGTTGACCAAGTTACCTTTGAAATTAGCATTGGAATTATGCTAACGCTATATCTTTTAAAACATTTTATGTTTAAGTTGATAGCGTATGTTGATTAAGAAAAAGAGTGGCCTCAACCATCATGTGTTTTGCAATAAAGTAAACTTTTGCTCTGTTCCATTATATAACTCGTGTAAATTATATTTCATCCAAAATAATCATAAATGAAATTTCTCGAATTTGGTTGTAAATTTTAAATGCTCATCTAGGACCATAGGTAGTGACATCATAAGGTTATTCCTGATTATGCAATGGATTATTGTCATTCCAGGAATATATTTTAATGAATGGAGGAGCCTTTTGTCTGTACTGCAATTACATACAAAGGCAAAATTGCACCAACCATTCCAAGTTTACCAATCAAAACATATCACAGCTCTAAACAAGCACCTATTTTTGAAGAAAAGTCTGCCCATTTTAATATTATTTCATCCTATGAATGCATAGCAAAGTACATAGCAAGCTCCTGATATTGCACATTTTATTGTTACTATATCAAATGAAAGCACAGCTCTAAGCAAGCACCTGTTGTTATTACAGACGAGGAAGATGTACAACTGGATCAGCCCCCAGATTTGCCAGCCAAGTGTGTCAGGGGCGGTGAGTCTCCCCCCTGACGGTGAACCAGAAGCCTGTCCCCCCTGCAACCCTGGCATGCAGCTCTACAACAACACTTTCTGTGACTTCTGTCCAGCCAATCAGTACTCAGATGGGTCAGCAGAGTGTAAGCCTTGTCCCGCCTCCACCGAGCCTGAGTACGGACTGGATTACCGATGGTGGAACGTCATGCCTCCTAACGTGACCAGTGACTGCCTCTCCATGACAGGTACTATTCAGAGGAATGGACTTTGTAGTTTGAATCATGACAGGTACTATTCAGAAGAATGGACTTTGTAGTTTGACTCATGACAGATACTCTAGCTTGACAGGTCTACTTTTTCATTAGGTGGATAATTTCTTCTTCATCCACCAGATCTTGTTTTCTTGGGACAAGATGTTGTAAGAAAATGAATGAGTATTTCCATTTGAGGGGAGGAAGCTGCTTAAAAAGATGATTTTTAGGGCTCAATGCAAGGACTTCAGTGTTAAGTATTTAGTGATGTAATCCATGAACTTGTAATTTTTTCAATAAATATGATAACTTTCACTAGTTCCAGCTGATGCTCGTAGATTTCACTGCGATTCATAGTCACAATGGTGTTGTCAGCTTTCTCCCTGCAATAATACTAGCAGCTATGATATAAGTGAAATACTCTTGAAAGTTGCGTTAAACCCCGAATCACCTCACCCCACCCCATCACAAATAAATGGATTCTGTTTTGGTTACCAGCGGAGAGCTGCTCTCCTCAAGCCGGTTGGTTCCCAGGCAACAACCACATCCACACTCACTTCGGTCACGACAAAGATGTCTACATCCTCCTGTCACTCAGAGTACCAGGCTTTAGGGGTGAACACAATGTTGTCAACGGCAAAGCAGACATTGTTGGACATATTGCCTTCGAGTTCGAGATCAACTGTACTGGAGATTGTGAACTGGTGTTTCTCTCGGTATGAAATCATTCTTGTTTTCTTTAGTTAACTGTTACGTATTGTTCATCTTGTCATCCTTCATGGTTGATCAGGCTTTGTGAGAGTTATGTTTTGTTTGATAAATCAGTAAGTCATTTGACTGTTTTATAAAATTTTCTTGTAGTTTGTGTAATTAAAAAAGTGAAAAGGATTTAGTTTTCTTTCTCAATTATTTCATTATACAATGTTTTTGTGTTTCAGGGCTTTGGTGGGAAAAACTCAATTGTCAAAAGCTGGAAAGGCAACCATCCTAAAACAGAATTTGTGTAAGTTTTGTAGTCACTATTAGTAGATCCAAATGCCACATACCCATTCACTTAGAACAACTGCTAATTACTGATTAATTGTTGGAAATGTTAAGTTGATTGAATTTACTGAAAGTAACATAACACATGATTTGGAAAAAGGATAGACAAAACAAAAGAAACAGGACACTTCGAGAGAGAGAGAGACTGAGAGTAATTGGAGAGCTTAGCATATATGGTTGTTTGATCCTATATGTATGTTAATTATACCACTTGCACTGCAACGTCCAGGTTTGATGTGCGGAGTAACAAGACGATGGTGGTGACATGGGCCTTCCAACCGTACGACTGGGAGAATCTCCCAGAGGCAGAACCAAACCAGTACCTCGACAACATCGCCAAAATCTTCTCCATCAAGGTGTCAAACTCAATCTCAGGGGGCGCCTCTAAGTGTAAACCCTGTCCGCGCGGAACTAACAAAGACTCGTGAGTTCAGATATTATACTAGAAATGAAATGGTATCTGTGGTCGGCGCAAATTGCCTTCAAAGTCTGGACTGAGAATAACATTTTCCTTAAGTAGCCATTCTTTGTCTTGTAAGGTCTGTCTTTATTTACAAAATTGGATGTGATATTTGCCTGGTATTCTCTCGACGTACATATCACTCTACATCTCTTCCATGCCCACACTTTTCACCCAATACATTTCTCTGCAGCTGTATTCCACGCTCAGACCTCTTACCCAATACACATTTCTCTGCAGCTGTATTCCACGCTCAAACCTCTTACCCCATACACATTTCTCTGCAGCTGTATTCCACGCTCAGACCTCTTACCCAATACATATTTCTCTGCAGCTGTATTCCACGCTCAGACCTCTTACCCAATACATATCTCTCTGCAGCTGTATTCCACGCTCAGACCTCTTACCCAATACATATTTCTCTGCAGCTGTATTCCACGCTCAGACCTCTTACCCAATACACATTTCTCTGCAGCTGTATTCCACGCTCAGACCTCTTACCCCATACACATTTCTCTGCAGCTGTATTCCACGCTCAAACCTCTTACCCCATACACATTTCTCTGCAGCTGTATTCCACGCTCAGACCTCTTACCCCATACACATTTCTCTGCAGCTGTATTCCACGCTCAGACCTCTTACCCAATACATATTTCTCTGCAGCTGTATTCCACGCTCAGACCTCTTACCCAATACATATCTCTCTGCAGCTGTATTCCACGCTCAGACCTCTTACCCAATACATATTTCTCTGCAGCTGTATTCCACGCTCAGACCTCTTACCCAATACACATTTCTCTGCAGCTGTATTCCACGCTCAAACCTCTTACCCCATACACATTTCTCTGCAGCTGTATTCCACGCTCAGACCTCTTACCCAATACATATTTCTCTGCAGCTGTATTCCACGCTCAGACCTCTTACCCAATACACATTTCTCTGCAGCTGTATTCCACGCTCAGACCTCTTACCCAATACATATCTCTCTGCAGCTGTGTTCCATGCCCTGATGGCCACTACATCGACACAGAGAGCACCAGCTGTAGGAAGTGCCCGGCCAACACAGTGGTTTCTGGGAGTGACACCTGGGGGCAGCAGGCCTGCAAGTCCTGTGGGGTGGGGCTCAAGGCTGAGGGGGGCAAGGTGTGCAAGTCAGACTGCAAATACACCGGAGCAGATGGCAAGAAGTATGACTTCACTGAGCTGAGGAGGTGAGTTCAGCAAGAACTGATTCTCTTAGGTGGCAAATGTATTATTACAGTTATGTTGAGTTAATTTCTAAACTTTTATTTGATGTACAATTCGCTTGCAGTGAAAATCTAAAAACCTGCCCTCATTTTGAAAATATTATGACAAAAATAATGAATCTTATCAGTTAGTTGTCCCATTTTCAAGATCAAGATTTTCTAAAATCTCTATCTAGCACCTGCTAACATAGAAGACAAAACAGTATTATGCTGGAAAGGCCTACTTAGTCAAAGTCATGCTCAAATTGACACCAGAAGCTGTATATACAATTTGCCATATAACCTTTGTTTTTGGTTGTTAAGAAACATTCTACCATGAAAGTGCTTGATACTCTATTCTGATTGGCTGATTTTCCATTTCTATAGGTATCAATTCATGATGGAATTTGCTCTGTTTTCCCAAAATCATTTTACGCATTTTATTTCAATTTAGAATTTACTTGCTGTCAATCCAAGATACCATGTCTCTGATATTCAAACAACACTAGGTTTATCTCCTAACTGTACTGTTTTCCAGCCTGCAGTTTGTGATGGGTAACAAGTTGTTCACGTCGAGTGGGACTCAGTACTACCATGGCTTCAACATCAGTCTGTGTGGCACCAAGGACGGACAGCTTCCAATCTGCTCCAACAATGTCACTGACGAGCCGGTAAATACACAATTTGATGATGGCAATTAACCCTTTATCTACTGAAATAATTATTGCAATTCAATTACTGTATCATTCAGATTCAGTGCGCATAACTTGTATAAAAGGGGCGGCTTTTAGATTAAAAAGAGTTATTTTATTATACTACATAAGAAAGTGAAATTATTTTATTTTCTAATGTTTCTAATTTACTGTCTTATTGACAGATGTTACAGACTTAATTTATTTCCATCTAATTTTGTTTCTATTTTTACAGTCAATTTGTAGTGAATTTTGTTGTCAAATTATCAACATTACGAGCTGTTTGCATTGTTATTTGTGTTGTAATTTATTCAGTTTACATATTGATGATTTAACATGTTCTTCCATGCGTTTTGGACACCTCCACTGCATGAACTAGCACCGAGCATCCTGTAAAAGTAATAATTATTGTATATCACGACTAAAGTGTATTCTTGATTCTCAGTGGTTAGTTTGAAAGCTTTCCCTTCATTGATTGATAGTCAACGATTGTTCAACTAATACAACTAGGGTGTCTAATATTTCATTTACCAAGGTTACCGTTTGACATGTTCATATTTTGACCCAACAGGACCATAAATCAGAAGACGTAGAAGTAATAACACAGAGTGGAGTATGTCAGATCTGAAGTCTTTATTCTTTCATGAAGGGGGATAATGAATGCATGCATTTTCAGTTTTTATTTTGTGCAAAAATCATTCTTGTACTTAAAAATATGGGTGTATACGAAACTATTCAAATTGTTATTATTGCATGGTGTCGAGGGTATTTCCTTTCAACACTTTATTTAAAAATTTTCTTTCAATGATTTATTTCTTTTACTTTAACTTATTATTTTGTTCTCTTTCTTTTGTCTTCAATTTAAGAAAAATAGTTCCCAGTATTTGGGAGTTCTTGATATCCGTATGTAAAGTTTGTGATGATGTAATTTCAAGTATTCCCGCACTGAATGTCCAAACCCTTTCATGGACAAGCTGAACAGCTGGATGGGTGATTTCTTGTTATGATCAGTGGTGCCTCTTAATACAAGCAAGCATGTAGAGTCATCACCACCCTCCCTGTACGAACTGAAACTTGCATAGATTGTAAATTGTAAGCTTTGGGCTTTAACTTAGGGTCTTTTTTATGACCCTTAATTCTTTTTGCTTTGCTTTTACATAATAACATTAGGTGTACATATTATATTACAATTGTTCCATTTGATTTAAAAGTAAGAATTTGCTCAATAACATGATGAATGTTTATGTTAAAGATGTTAACAAGGAATTGTGCCTTTTTTTTCGTTTCCACTTCTAAATTTCTTTCAAAGGCTTCAAGGAGTGTGTTTCTCTAACGCCAAGGTATTCCATGTTTCAGTTGTTCGGCCAGCCTACAGATGTGTCAGGGATGGTGTGTCGCTCCACACTCGTACCTCAGAGGGATGAGAAGTCTCCTATAGTCTCCACCCAACCTGTCAGGTAAATACAATTTATGAATACCTATAAGTCTTTACAAAATATGTGTGATACATATGAATAAGTAAAACTCACATCCAACCATGATTTGGCCTAAGATTAACTACACAATAGATCTATATATTGTTAAAGAAAATATATAACATTTAAATTTTTTGCAATATTGTAAAGAAATTTGTCTTTCGTAATTAGATATTGTTAAGTCAGTGATGACTAAGATTAAAGCTGATTTACAAGGTTTTTGATCTGTTATGACACTTTAGTTTTTGTGTGGCTGGATTAAAATTTAATCCCATGTTTTGGTGACAAGTTACATCTCACATTTCAGATGATCAAATAATCTATTGACATTGAAAGAGATGTGTAATCCTTGCCAAAAATGAATTTTTTTGCCTTTACTTATCCTTACTTGTGGATCGTTAAATTTTCTGATAAGACCTATCTTTCACTTTTAATCCTGTCACTTCCTGGATTTGTAGCCCTATAGATTCAAATTCTATTTGACAGCCTTGGTGATCATTTGATCAAGATAGAATCAAACGACAGCAAGATGGCCGAGAGATACACAGAGGAAGGATTCCCCTTTGAACCAGAAGGTCAGAGCATTAACCCTTTACCAGCAGGTCACAGAACATTCTTATTTAGCTAATGTATCCTTGATCATTATCGGTGTTTACAAATTGTGGATTTGTTCGCTTGATTGATAGGCAATGAAAAGCAGCAGATAAGGTATTTGATCTTGTTCTCTAAAGGTGCTTTTAGATTCATGTCTTTTGACTGTGTCCAATATTGTGGACTTATTATTTAGAGAGGTATCCCTGTTTAACCTACCGTTGAAAAAAGCTTTATCTCTCTCAGTGATAAACTAGATACTGTAAAATCATAATATTTCGCGGGGGTTTAATTTTCGCGCTTTTCGCGCAAAGCCATAATGCGCGAATAATAAAACATCGCGAAATATTATGGTTATGAACGTGAAGAAAACCAATAACCGACAAATAATTTGGTTGACACATTTTATTACTCACAGGAATGTTTGGTTCGTTTATTAATGACGAGTCACTAATATTAGAGCTCTCACAAGTGTGTACATCGTACGCTGATATGCACGTTGTTTGTTGTGCAAACACAGTCATCACAATAATCCGGCCTGGCGGAATCCACTCTTGATCGCCAATATGCGTGTCCTGATGTTTTGATTGCGGTACGCTTGAGCTTCGATTTGGTGCGTATATTTTCGGTTCAGTATGATATTTCTTTGAACGAAATCTCGAGAAGTCACATCATTTAAACACTATTGTTTGGAGTTAAAGATCAAACTCAACCGTTCCGAATGTTTACTTCCGGGAAAACTTGGCGACAGGTATCGTTACCACTTCAAAACTTTTAAAACGTTTAATGACAATAAATAAAAAATAAAAAATTGATCATTGACTTTTTAATAAATATTGTTTTTATAAGTTAATTACTACTAGTTTCAGTGTAATCTTTGCTGCACGGTGCATGTAGTTTTGCTCACCAAATTTTTGCTATTGCTAAGTGGATATGCGCGAAAATTAAACCCCGCGAATCAGTCATTTTTTATGTTTGCGCGAAAATAACACCCTGCGAAAATAAATGATTTTACAGTAGATAAACTACCAATGGCCGGAGGACCATGGATTGAAAGAAATAAAGATTGAACCAAAACTTATCTCTTATTCATTCATGTGGAAATACTGACATTTTATTTTGTCATCAGCTTGTCCTACACCTGAGAATGGTTGTGAGTAGAATGTTCTATGTTCAACCTTCTAAGACCTATATCCGATTATCGATTCTATTTCAGATTTACAACATGACATACATTTCTACTACAAGTCTGAACAGTGAGTACCTACATGTATATATAAGATTTTCAATCAATTCTTATGAGTTTCAAGTAAGCAAAGTTTTCAACTATTATTCCAAACTTCATATTTCTAAAATAATCGAATATGTCACCACCACATATAGTTGAACCATGAATTTTCATTATCACAACAATAGCTACCCTTTATTCTTAGAACAATTCCTCTTGCTTGAGGGGTTGCATTACAATCAATATATCGTTACTCTACTTTTCTAAGATATACGAATATGAAAACTGAAGTTGAACCCAGAATTCTCTGATGAAATCAAATAACAAAATTACCCACTTTTGATACTCAGATCCACACCAGCATGCTCAGAGGGTCGGATGACGATCATCAGTATGCGATGTGATCCAAAGCAGGATCAGCAAGGAGCAGTCATGTTGCCCCCGAAGTGTTCAGATGGAACATGTGATGGCTGCACATTCCACTTCCTGTGGAAGAGTCAACACGCGTGTCCGATCTGTCGCGAGGAGGACTTCGAGGTGATCAAGGGGGAGTGTATCAAGGGAGAGCAGATTATACACTACTATCCTCCCAAGTGAGTCCGCCTCTTTAGTCTCAAAAACACTTGTTGGTATATATGTGTAGAGCGAAGACAGAAATTATGTGAAACCTGAAATAACCTTAGCCTGTTAACCTGTTCAAATTGATTTTTGTCCAAAAAGGGGCCAGATGAGATGTCATTGAGACTTATATTTTGCTATCCTTCCATGCCCTATAGGGAAGCAACAATCTGTTTGCTAATCACTCATTGCCATTTCATTGAGCCCCTTGTGTTTTGTGAAAAGGACATTTTCCTCTTAAAATCAAATTCAACCCTGTTGATCTCTTCCAAATTATTCAAGTCAATATTTAACCGTATTATTCTTTGTAGAGATCTCTTTTGAGCTAATTTGGATCCTAGAATGTAGCCAGTCAGATCTTGTGAATGAGTTATGATAACTTGAGATTCGCCATTAAGGATTCTCAAGTAGTTTATCATTTCAGTTCTTCATGTGCCAAGAGGAGGTAACATCTGGCTTTTATACATCTTATGCGTACAAGCTTCTGATTAATGAAGTTTCTTCTTTTTTCAGACACTGTTTGTTACTGAATTCCCAGAAACCCAAACAGATGAGCCAGAAGTGTTCTTCTATCCCCTTTGCAGTAAGTACGGCTTGAATTACATGAATTGAAATGGCCTCTATGACAATTCTTGTACAGAGATATCTCCAACAAGTTCCTTTCAGAAATGGGCACTTTTGGCTTTATCAGCTTCAGCGGATTTTCTTTCATGATTCTCCAGCTGTGACTTGCAATTCCATACCTTGTTTTAAAATAAAGTCTTTTCTTTTAAACTATATATCAATCAATGACTATTTTATCTTTATCTTTAAACATTGAGTCAAACAAAGTGGTCTCAAGTGTTATTCTCATATTTACCTCAGATTTTGTTAGCCTTTCTCTGTTTTATCAACCTATAATTCAAATTTGCTGTCCTTTCTTTATGAACATTTTTCTTGTCCATTTCAACTGATTTATACTTTTAACTTTAAAATATCAGACCCTACTTGGTAAAGGTAGCTCTGCCCAGCAGAGTCTAGTGTTTTAGTTTTGCTGATCCCAGACATGTTAGCATCCCTGATTAAAACAATCCTCTGCATCTACTCACAGGTACAGATAGCTCTGCCGGTGATCGGAGGGATGGGCATGTTGCTGATGATCCTCCTCATCTACCTTTGGAAGAGGAACAAGAGGTAACTCTCTCTCCTTCGCATCCTTTTGAAACGCTTTTCGACCATCTTGAGGACATGTCTTGCTAAATGATATATGTCCATATGTTCATCCAAACATGAATATGTATTTGATTGATGGACATTTTTTTTAACTGACAAAGAGACATGAAAAAAGGAAGCCTAGAGAAGAAAGATGTAGAAACTTGATCACTTTGATACAAATGCATGGTCAATCATCAAAGTTTCATCTCCTCTCAGTCAATCAACTTCTATCTCTCCCTGTACAGGCTGGAGTACAAGTACATGAAGCTAGTGGAGACAGCCGGGGGACGGGAAGGGGAGCTACCGGGAGTGGAGTCCTGTGGACTGGAGGACGATGACGAGGACGCTGTCAACTTTGTGGATAGGAACACCAGCATCTTCCAGAAACTCAAGAACAAGATCACCAGCAGTAACAAGGTTAGTGACAGGTCTGGTCTGGTCTGGTCTGGTCTGGTCTGGTCTGGTCTGGTGCTTAGAAGTGATGGTTGATTATTGAAGGGGAGAATTATATCAGGTAAAGGGAGTGATTGAGGTGAATGACGGAAAAAAGCATGATGGTACTTTGGTCTCTGCCGATCAGGGTCTTGTAAATCTGCGAATCAATAGTTAAGATCAAGTCTTTAAAGTGACACAGAGTATGTTTCAGGATTTTTTATATGGCTTAAGAGCCAAAATACCTTTTGACCTGAGTAAGTTAAAATGCCCCCCCCCCCCCCCCCCCCCCCCAAAAACATGCATCTTTATCTCTGAAATGCCAAAATTATTATACTTTCTTTTTTTCAATTATAATTGGAAAACGGCTCTAAAAATGATATAAATTCAACATGATGTGTCCAGTTAACATGTTTTTTGGTTAAAAGACCTATTTAACACTATAAACGAATAATTATCTTGTGTCTGCTGTTAATAAGTTTCAAAAATTACGTTTGAGTCATTGGAGCGCGCCACTGTCCAGTTTTCGATCACAAATCATGACATTAACCAGGACCCATATTTTCGAAGCTGTCTTGGTGCTAAAATTGTCTTTAGCCAATGTTAATGTATGGTACTTACGACTATCTTAGCACTGAGAGAGCTTCGAAAATCTAGGCCCTGTTTATTGTTGTTATGTTGAACTGATAAGCATTAGGATACAGATTTTCTGAAACAACCACTACTTCCTGATAAAATAAAACCATTTATGAAGTTTGACATATTTGACTTCAACGACTTACTCTGTGTCCCTTCAATGGGGATTTAGAACTGGCAGACATTGAGTTCAAATGGTTATTTGAGACTCCTGAAGGTTTGGAACTAAAGACTTTGTGAGGAGGGCAGGGGTCATTACAGCAGGTAGGGATATGGTAACTGAAGCAGATGTATGAAGTAGGGCAAGGTCAGACAAATGCAAAAGGATACCGTCAACCACTATGATCTTCTAAAAAGTCTTCCACAAAGCTGTGTTTGAAGAACCAGTGACACGTAGAGTGTAAAAGCAGATAGATTATGTTGCACCTCATCCTGTCAGAACAGCCATTCATATCAACTTCGTATTTAAGAAATAAAAACTGCCAAAACATTTGAAGACCATTCCATAAAATGTTGTATGTACTATGTGTGCACCATGCTGTGTTTGTGAGCACCCTGACCTTAGGTTTCAGATGAAGAACTCTCTGTAAGTAGTTGGTAACCCGAGAACCTGCACGAGGTACATCCTGTTCTACCCCTTTTCTTATTGTGCAAATTTTGATGTCAAGGCTGTCTTATTTTGAAAATTTATTTGTACAAAAATGGAGTCAAACCTTCTCATCTGAAAAGTAATTGAAAGTAGATGCGCCCACTCCAGATTGAAGCAAAACAGATGTTTCCATTAATGTATGCTAATATAAGATGCATGCTTGAAACCTCTCATAGGCTTTCGAGACAGACAATATGATTTTCTGTCATTGGCCATTTTTTGCTTATCTAAAAGAGGGTTTGTTGTTGTTTGTACAAAGAGAATACAAAATAAGATGCCTTGGTTTCAAGAAGCATTTGGGTTGAGGAATTCTTTGATACTTTGATTGTGAACAGAAATCATTCTTCAATCTGTGTGTTCATATAGCAATGACACAGAAAGTCCTTGTTTGAATTTTGGCAAACTTTAAAGAGCTTATTATTTAATACATGTTTGATCTCTTTGGCAAATTTTGCATTTGATTTACCATGTCTATTACAAAAAAGCCTATGAAAAATATGTGAATTACACAGCCATTTCTGAAAACAATACAAGTTTTTACTTCAAACTGTGAAAGAAATAGTTCTTCTCTGCATGCCTGGGAATTGAGTATTTTATTTGAGTGATAATTTAGTTACTTGCAGCTTACCTGACCAGGAAAGTTTGTTTTTATGTTGGGAATCATTTAGATTAAAGGAACTTCATTGAGGCTGTAGTTAAGAGAAAGACTGCTATGGGAGAAAAGGTCCTTGATATTTCATAAATCTGTGTTCTTTTCTGTCATTGCCTTGTTCTGAATCATCTGAACCAGTGAGCTTGCAGTAAGTGTTGACCATATGATCCAAAAAAAATTTAGAATCAAAACACATTTAAACAGATAAAGGTTTGAGCTTAATGGAGCACAGGTTATGAACAATCAAGGATTAAGGATTACATTAAAACAGCATGAAAAGTGACGGGAAGATGTTTGGTGATAGAGTATGATAATTGAAAATTATTAAATTGGGCAATCAACATTTATACTTATTTGCTGATAATATTCCAATAAAGATTACAAAAAGCTGGAGTGATTCAAAATAGAGTTTTGACACAAAAGATCAGATACATTTTGTTAATTGATAAAAAAAAAAATAGATTGATTGATATAAAAATTAGTTGGTCTTAATATCAGAACTTTCAATAGTGAATGACAAGAAAATTTTCAAACTGATAAAAATCAGTTCAAAACTAACACTTATACCTTGCTGCATTCGTGATGTCGTCACTGCTGTATAGAGGTCATGTCTTGTGACCTCTCACTTAAGCCGAATGAGGCTAGAAATAGTTAAAAACAATCGAAATTAGTTGAACGTTCTTTGAGTACAACGATAAGGTCACTTGAAATATATTTATATATTGTGTATGTATATAGAGAAGCTCTCGGACAAAAAACACAGCAAGATACAAGTGTTAGGTTTGGACTGATTTAAATGAGATTGGGCATTCCTATGATTACCTTCTAAGTGAACATTATCCCTCATGTCTGCAGGACGATGACAACCCGTTTGTTGCTGTGAAGATGCAGGAGAAGTTGCCGTTGACGTAGTTGGAGGTGACGCCCACTTATACAACAGGTTCAGTCAAGCGCAGTTTGACATCAATTTAGTTTGGTTGATCAACCAACTGTTCTCACAGTATATTCTACATGAGATTTGATTTGTTCAATTTGAGTTATGCCTCAGATCAGAAAGACTTCAGTACTTTGGTTGATACAAACAGAATGTTCTTACTTTGTAAAAAAAAATGCTTCTCTTGACTACAAATTGTACTTTGAAATGAAAACTTAAGTTGCCTACATTGACATTCTCTACATTTCTGCAAAATTTTATTTTCATGAATTGTCTGGCTTTTTTCCCCCCTAATCGCAGTTAAACTTTGCAAAAATGTTTTAGATATAAAGGTTAAGACTAAATTGCAGCCAGAGCTTTTTTTAAATTTAAGTTGTTTTAATGACTACCGTATGAATGAATTATTTTCAGTAAGAAATATTTTGAAAATGTTAAAAAGATATTTTTAGAGTGATGGTTGATAATATAGAAGTAGAAGCAGTTGAAGATTGTAATAAGAGTTGTTATTTAATCTTATGATGAATAATAACGTAAGATTGTGATGGCTTATTGTGTTGATTCTGTAGCATAATGACCATTGTTGCTCAATATATTTGAATCTTAGTGCTTAGTCTATATATAGTTTTATTGCCACCCTACGCTGGAATGCACAATGGAAAGCATTTAGATACTGAGAATGTTGTGACAGATATACAGCATCTTTCATGATGTTGGAATCAGTAGTGCGAGTTGGTGATTCAATTGTTCACACATTGCTTCTATCTGCAGTATTCAATGAATGGAAATCCAAAGTTTTAAGGTATTTGCTTTGTGATTGTTGTCATGTATTTTGAACGCACAATCCACTGTCTCAATAATTGACAATATCATTTAAAAGACACAGTTTTTATTCTGAAGACTTCTATGTTATAAATGTTTTATGTTATTACAAATATAACATAGGCATTGTCCCAAATTTCGAAAGTCCCTTTTGTTATTTCCAACATGGGGTCCTGAGAAGCCCGCATAAGCTATTTGTTTAGTTCCTTACAATTTCTGTAAATCATTTTGACTTTTTGAACTGTACTTGACTGAACTGATGAAGAAAATTATCAATGAACAGATAGGGTATCATATTAGGTCATTTGTACGGCAGTACAAATTCTGTTATGATGACCTGACTTAAACAAAAACAAAATGTATATAATCAAATTTGTCTTGTTCATATCCGGAAGATTCTGTTTATTCGATGAATGGATTGAATAGAGAAGTATTTTATATCAAAAAGGTATATTTTGTTCCATCAACTGATTGTTGATCTTTTGGTGACTAGATATATTAATCAAATTTATTCATTTTTTAAATTGAAATCTCAACTAGTTATATGAATTAGATATTATTTTGTGTCATAGCTTCATGGAAATGAAGTCAAACTGTAAAGTTGAAAACAGACTTCTATCCTTATTACTATTCCATGTAAAAGGAGTTTACAAAATGGATGTATACATTAATTCCAGTATTTGTGATGTTTTGCTATAATCTTTTCAGTTTATAACCCTTTTGTATGTTTGTGATTGTGTCACATGTTTGATTGTATGTTTTTGTGTGAACCTTTTTAAAAACTAGGTTTGATAGGTCAATTGAACATTCAGAGGAAATCCTGCCAGGTATAACACTGCAATTATTGTGTTAAGAGCAGCCAGAAATAGGTTTTTGCTGCACACAAAAGTAACAACCAGCAACGTTTTTAGTATTAATCTTTCCAATGGTTCCTACTCCACCTTAAACTGAACTTTCCTAAAATTCATTTTATAATGGAAGCTAAACCAGGTTGCAATGTCAAAACTCCTGAAATATTCACTATTCTTTATGCTTAGTAATCAATAGGACCATGGAAAAGTCCTTTCATCTCCAAAATGTTTACATCCAACACCAGTTACAAAAGTAATGAATAGAGAGGGCCCTTGATTATCCAGTTTTTTACTGATCGAGACTTTCCCTTAGGAGTTGTGACTATTACCACAATTACAGCACTTCATGGCTGCCAATAAGTTAACATTGTGTTGTTTCCAATGAAATGACATCATTGATGAAGTACAGATCCATACAGTACTGAATATTGTGGTTGCCTTTTAACATTCTTGTTGGGAAGATTGATTTGAGTGAGCTGTTAAATCCATCAGACCTGCTCCATGTTTAAAGGGTTAATCATTGCACTGATAAACATTCCACTGTATATCCATGTATAAAGAAATCCGTTTTTTGTTGTCATTTTTATCGGAGTTTTACTCTCAATGAAATCCACAATAGTTTTTTGTATGAAATACAAACTTCTTGTTGTAATCCATCAAACACGTCAAGTTATATCTCCTTCCTTTACAGCTTGCCAAGGGATTTTTTCAACAATGATTGTTCCAGTTATAACCTCTATGATCTAGTTTCCATATGCATATGAGTTATATTCTTATTTGAAAGTATAGTTCAAAATTGACTGTTGCATAGGAATAAGCCAATTTTGTTCATCCAAAAAAATGTTTTTGAATTTTCAATTTTCCCTTTAACAGAAAAATATTTTAAGATACTTTTAAGAGTAATTTTGTTCAATGTGCTAGTATTACAAATGTAAATGTTGGTAATTGCATAATACACAATTAATGGAGGTGGATATCGCATACAAGATCACCGTTTTCTTTGGTATAATCTATGCCTGTCTATGACAATCCATTGTGTTCTTGTGGATGGAATAATATGTAAACTTGTTACTTGTTGTTTGATAAAACAAACCAAAACATTTGTATTTTTTAGTCCATGCATTCATTATTATCTCTATTTTGCCAAGTTTTGAGCACATTTTGATTGAACCTAATGGCTCAATTTTGACCAGTTGGTTGTTTGTTTGACCACTAAATTGCTCATGGGGGATTTCTATTTTCTTTTTGATTTTCCTATTTTGATTCATACTTACCTGTATTTACAGTATTGTCAAATAGTGCTCCCTCGGTCTGACAGTGGGCTAGTCCGTGCAATAGAGGCGTAATCTTATGTTGTAGTCAGTTGTGTTCCGTTTATTAATGTACACCTTTTTTTTGTTTTCTAGCTTTACTACTTCCGGTTTACAACATTTTTAGAAACTAAGGTTCAGAGAAGATAAGTAGTAAAGTGTATCAGTTTCAAAGAAGGGTATAAATAATTATAAGGAATTGTACCTCAACATCAACGCTTTTTTTTAACTTCCAACCACAGAAAGTTATACAATTTTTTTCTTTTCTCAATTCTTTTCTCATTTGCGCTTTTTATGTCAAAAGGTGTTCAAGAATAGCTTCATTGAGTATCGAGCATGAAAACTTACATGTCTAAGATTAGTCTTACTTTTCAATCCACAATGCATAATTTAGAAGAATCTAAAGAATTATGACATATTTTACAAACCTAATATTTGTGTTTTGTGAACAGATTGAAAACATTTATCATTTGTTTGAAACTCTCTCCATGGAGTTAACATTGCTGAGACAAGTAATTAAACTACCACTAGCCTGAGCTTCAGATATTTAAAATATATTGCCAGGTTTCAGATGGTTGATCTCCGATATTATTATTGGCATCGCTCTCAATTTATTTCAATTTGATTCACAAATTCAGTATGTAATGCAAGTATTCATATTAAAAATATGCAAATGTTTACTTTAATCTTAACAAATACTATGGTCCTTTTCAAATTAAACCCATATTGAATCAATTTGACACTTAAAATTTAACATAAATCAAAATGGTCAGTGTCATTTTTGGCGAATTTTACAATATTACTGTACTTCTTCCTTAAAGATTTTCTGTAGCAAGATCTGTGAAACATTCCATCCAAGCTTTAACAATCTCTGTGCTTTTCCAGTCAAACTTATTTACAAATAGAATCGATTTACACATATTTAGTTATTTCTTCAAGTCTGATTGAAGCCTTGTTTCTGGTATAAGTTTCACGTTGATATATTGATAATAAAGCTTTTTATCGTACAACTTTCTTGTGTTTTTCTCATAATCAAAAGCTTGAAATGGAAAATCAATATATAGATATGCAAGGTTGAACAAAAAGAACCAGTGGCTCGGTAGCTAATTACGGTAGGCTTCTTACAATATATAAAATATAATATAAAGGATTGTTAAATCTAAATCATAATCCTCAAGATACAGCTTAGTAATATTTTTGCTGCTGTAGGAGCAGACAAAATAAAGAGGTTGGTAATGACCCATGCCCTATCTCATAAAAGAAAAATGCAAGGAGACGCAATTGCACCATAAAAATTAACATTTGCACTGGCTACTAGAATTTTTAGGACATGCCAAAATTCTATCTGCACTACCAATGTTGGAAGTATGGAAGCTCTACCAATGCCTTACAATGATCATCTGAATGAATCTGTTTACCATTCTTTATGATGTAGTCCAAATGCTCAAAGTGTCTGATATGGAACTTGATTTTGAGGAGTTATCTATGCATGTATCAGATATATATATATATAATTATTGGCGGAAATCTTGTCAATATTTGTTCATGATATCCTGACGACAAAACCTGTGTACAAGGCGGGTGTCATTTGCAAACAAAACGACTTAGTCTCCTTAGAAACCATAAACTAAAGCTCAAAACAAGGCTCCACAAAACTGTTTGCATCGCCCAAACACAGTAGTGTACGACTTTTTGGAGTTGATTATGTCCTTGCACGTGCTCTATGCATTTTCCATGAACAGTGAAAATGCTGAAAAATTAAGAAGTCAATGCACTTGGTACCAGCTTTATTTAGACATACATCTGTAGAAGATATCACACGGACTCCATCCACAGGACAACACTGAGGCCCTACATAAGCAGGCCAGCATAATCAACATTCAACAAAACATCAATATACCAGACACTTTGATTGTATCAAATAATAACCTAACAATTGCAAATCTGAAAATAAAATCACAATGCAGGCAATCTGCGGACATGACTGAACAGTGGGCACATTTTCCCCAATATACAAAATCATAAAATATAACAAAATTTTAAAACTATATTTTCTTGCACTTGACATGTATGACCAATCCTTTGGTAAAAAACGATGTCTATATTTTTTCATTTGGACACATTCTGTACATATTGAAAGAAACATCGCCTACCAAATTGATACAACGTCGGTAAAGAACACTATTCCCAGAGATTACAGACTGTATTATGCAGGAAAACACTATGTATGCTGACAGACCTGGTTTTTTTAATAAAAAAGATGAGGTTGAATTAATGTACTGTCAATTGGTTCAGGTATATTTTACCTATCTTTTAACATCCTGCTAAATCAGCATATATGAATCCGCTCTCGCTCCTTCCTAATACCCTGATCTCTTTCGGGCCAAATCCCTCGTACGGCTGGATCAGCTTAATATTTGTGGCTTAGTTTACCTGTTATCATTTCAGCCAATGAAATGTTATGCAAGGAGTGTGAAGCTACTAGCTTGAACTCAACGGATTTTTCTGCTGATTACTGAATGCGAGTCATCTCATTGGCCGGTTAGATAGCTAGCGATACGAAGCTTTTGGCTTGAAAGAGATCAAGGTATTAGGAAGAGCGAGAGCGGAGTCATATATGCTGATTTAGCAGGATGATCTTTTAAAACAAATCAGTAGTCTAAGAATTAAATCTAATGTGTGTATTTTCCCTATTTATCATTTATATCAAATACCAATACCCCTGAAACAAACAGACCAAGTTCCCGTTGCACAAAACACTAAGGTGACCTTAAGTCACTATGGTCGCCTTAGTGCAATCTTAAATGATGGCACTAAGGTTAACCTTAGTGTTAAGTTGTTTTATGCAACGGCCCCAAGTTTCCCTAACTTTACTCTTTCTACAAAAGTATTGTACAGTGTTAATTAGTTCTATGAAAATTAATAAGCTTCTGTCAAACAGTCAGGAAACAAGTCTCTTGTTACCACGGTCATCTATTTCCAAATATAACACATTGAATATGAATAACCTCTTGAGTCACGGACATAAAACATGATAAAAAAACCTGGATCTACAGCAAACCACATTCCAGGCAGTAGTCTTTCAGGAATTCATGTCCTTGTTTGTTAGTCAGGTTCAGCACTTATATTTATATATTTGAATGTTAATATACATACAGAATGTAAAAAAAAATAGCGAGTCCACACAAAACACATCAACAACAATGGTCCTTCCTATGTAAACATGTTGTCCATCCACCCTTTCAGATCACTATGAAAACTGCAATATAATGATGGCTTCAAATTCCTTTCACTACTGCGCTTGATTCATGATCCTTTGAGACTTGAATCAAAACTGTTCAATTAGTAATACTTTACAACACTTTATATGCAACTCCGAATACTGTATATCATGCTTCAGAACAGAGGTCACTTAGAGATCATCTTAACATCAAACTTCATGACATCTCAATTTTTATAAACAAGTATCTTTGAAAAAAACCCACATAAATAGTATTTAATATTACATTTTTTCATTAAACAACAATAACCTAATTCTACTTTGGTTTATTTACAAATATATTTCATACATCCCTCCTTGAAAAGTTTCTTATTTTCCTTCTAAAACCCTTCCAACCCAATAGGCCTGAAATCAGGCTCTTGAAATGAACTTGTGTATGCTTTCTTAGAGGTGAAATAATGCTTCAAACAGTTGTATGAAGTATATAAAATAAAACTCATCAAACTGACTATTTTGATATTCATAAAAACCTCATTCTCAGGCAAGTTCCCTTTCAAGCTTACATCGTACACAGACACTATCATACTTTCAGACCTTTCCTACAGCTAAATAATTCACCGATCGATCACTGGTTTTGATAAGATAGCACCTTGAAGGTGGGTGCAAAGTAGAAACCAGCCTATAGCACTGAAAACAGTGTTCATTATTGCAGTAACAATTGGTCTTATTCACAGTGAACACAAACTTATGACTAGTATGATTCAATTATGTCACGACTTGAAATACTTCTGACAAACCATGCAATATTCGTAGAACCTATTAACTCACAACAACTGAATAGGAGCAAACACTGGAGACATTTCTTTAGTTCACATACAAAATTCATCAAAATTGAACTTCAACAAATGGTTAGTTACAATGATAAGATGACACAAATTCTTGAAAACATGTGTATATTCAACATTTTTACATACAAAGTTTTCATGGCTGAATCCAAAGTCGCATGCATAACTATAAAAACACATGATAAGAAAGTTTCACAATCTACTTGAAAACATTTTAAGTTATTACAAGAACTAAAATCTTTCAAAGACTTTGGTTCATGATTTCTAAAACTAATCAGATATAAATGCATGTATATGTAGAAAGTGACAATACTGAATCTTTGTGGCCCCTTTAAATATCTTTGTTAAATAATGTTACTGTTTAGCGCCACGAGGGCAACATTGCAAAGGAATGTGAATAAGGTTTCGCTGCAAAAATAAAAATAGCTATAAGATTGTGAGTTTCTGACAAAAAGACATTGATTACTTGCTTCGTTTGAATGGCTTACGATTATAAACAGTTCAAACTGTCACACTGGGAAGACAATGACGACATGGTTTTGAGTATTACTATCGCGCAGCCCAGTCTTCAGGTTTTGTCAAGTCTATACTAGGTATTGGAACTTGTCCGACCAGAACTTGGCAGATAGTTGCACTAAAGTCACACCGTGGTCAAAAGATGCAGCCTTCCACTGTCTCTCCAGTAAAGACTTTGTTGCTTTACATCTTATTTCAGCAAGTTGTTTCTACTTGTTAATCAACAGATCTTTAAATATATGCGATCAAAATTATCAACCTTTGTTTGATGGTTGATTTTCCAAACCACAATTCTGCTTGCCAGTAGAGATTATTTTAAACACTATCCTTATATATGTGAATAGTTTTTGTCAGATATCTAAGTATTTCAGGAAAGATGCCTTGTACTAAAATCTAATAACTAAATATGAAATGTACTACTTTGTATTTATAGCAAAACCACATCAAATAGATAATCTATGCCATTCGTATTTGAGCTAAAAACAAAAACTACGAGTACAGAATCTACAGACTGAATGAAAAAAAAAGCCAGTTGGTATAACAAAGAAAATGAACATATCACAAGCTCTATACGCAGAAGGGCCCTGCTGCACAAACCAACCACAGCACTAAGGTAGCTTCAACAGACCTTGCAACCTTGCTATAAGGTTAACTTGATGTGTTTTTCAGTAAGGAGCTTTGTGCAACAAGAACATTTGAAATACTGTTAGATCATGAGGATTCTTTCAGCACTCGCTCGACATGTTTGATATTGTCAAGCAGATTGTCTCTGACATCAATTCTTAAGCCGAGTCGAGAAGAGATTCTTTCTTCAAGCATGGCGCAGAGGTCAACATCTGATATTTGAGGTCTTGGGGAGGGGTCCTCTCGTGGTGGAAGATCGTCTGGGGTAGCGGACGTGGATGGTTGTGGTTCGGCAGGTTGAGATTTACGTGAGTATGAGTTTACCGTTGAAGAAACATGCGTTGATTTCTCCCTCGATGTGGAATGGTGTGATGAATGCCTTCTGGAAGAATTGTTAAGTGATAAATCAAGATTTTCAAGATTCCTCTCCATAAGTGTTTTAATTAGAAATACAATGAAGATTTATACATAACCAATGACAATTTGTGACAAATCACTACTTAGATGTTGAATTAGGTTGTTCAGAACAAATTTGAGTCGCCTTACAATCAGTTTCAAGTCATTGTTCTTGAAGACAAGTGACAATGGACAGAACTCCTTTGTTCCCTCATTACCTTGAAGCAATGGATAATTAACACATTTGCTTAAATGATTGAACAAAATCAATCTAAATGTAACAGTAACGAAGGGACATCCCATCCTCCTGTTCCTGATGTCTTACAAACGAAAGGAAAGCACTCATTACTATCAGTCTTAATTACTTCAAATATTTCGTAATTTGATTAGTCCTAAACCATTCTGAATTGTCAATTAAAAGGGCTTGAAAGGCCACTGACTAAAGGGAGATTATCCCTAAATATAGCAGAACCCGCAGTTCACAAAGAAACCTCTAAATTCTCTGACCTCCTCTCTCTCTCCCTGTCGTGATCCTCCTGAGCAGATATATTTTTGTTGTTGTGCCTCGACCCGGTCGACTCTTTCCTCTCAACGTCCAGTCTCACGTTGATTACATATCCGCTTCCTGGAGACAAGCGAGGAATTTCGTCCCCGAACAGCTGGGATATCACTGGGTAGAAGGGAAACGTCAAGGAGATGTTAATACACTGCTAAAATGTACTTACAGAGGTAGAAGTCAACTCAAAATATTGTCAGTCCTAGGGTAATTTTGACAACATAACCTAAGGACAAACAAAACATAAGTAGCAGCTGGGTATCATAAATTTTTTTATACTGAATACGAAATTTAAACAAAATGTTTTTCTCCACAATTGGTTTTAAAGGTCGAGAAGCTCTACTTGGGTCTACACTGATTCCATGAACTTGAAGGATAGTAGAATCAAAGATTTGTTAGTCATTCTCAAGTCTAATATTTGTTTCCCAAAAATTAATTCATAATTTGGTAAAGGTCAAAGTTCAATCTGAATCACATTACCAACAAAAAAGAACTCTATTTCCTAATTCATCACCCACCTGCACCAACAGTGCTGCCAATAACCCCCTTCCTGCCGGGTGAGTCTGTGTGCGACCGGCTACTGTTCCTCTCCGCACTGCTCTGAAACACACAAAACGTTCCTCATTCCAGGTATCAGACACGCGACAACACGAGCAAAGATTGCAGAATGTTACCCTGCTCAATAAGGTATTTGTATCTGCTTTCAGCTCCTACATTCCACTGATTGTCTTGCCAGCGGTTGCTTCATCAGCTACCTTAAAGACTGAACAATATGCTATACAAAAATGGTTACAGAATTATAATTATTTCAATACTATGAGTAACGATGAATTCATTTGATGAGAGACTAATGAACTTCCACTCTTAACTATACCACTTTCCCCAAATCATTTTTCTGGCAATACAAATTTGGACTTACCGGAGCATCGTTGTCTTCAGAGAAGGAATGTTTGTGTCCGGCGGGGGAGTGACGCTGGTAGTGTGAGGACGATCCTCGATGGTGCTGACGTTCTCGTGGACGATGTTCATGCTGATGTTCATGTTGACGTTCATGCTGATGATTCGGTGGTGTATAGGATGGCGATGTGTAACTAGTTTCCTCTTGAACATAATACTCACGTGACTTTCTGCTCTCTGCACTACTTCTCGGCTTGTGGGTCGGTGTAGGTTGAGAGATCTTATCGTGATATCCTTTGTCCTGTATAGATGTGTCAAAATCTGACATAGACATGTCCTGATATAAGCAAGAACTTGATTGGTTAAGAGTGTCTGTGTTAGCTTCTGTCTTATTCACATTTTGGCTAATCATGCCTCGGTTATACTTCTTAGTGTACCCCCGACCCATAAAGTTCTTCCTACCCTGGCCACGTTTCACTATACTATATCCCCCATAGTTTGTAATGCCCAGGTAGGGGTTAAGATTACGAGATGGTACACTACTCCGTCGCCCAGGAAGAATATTTTTGAGTGAGACCGCACCAGTATCTTTCTCAAACTCATCAGCTATTTTTGGCTTCAGATATGAACGTTTCGATGAGCTTGACATGTCGGAGTGGTAATCCGTGAAGGTATTGTCATGTTCTTGGTGGTTTGAACTAGAAATTGTCTGATTTGTCTCCATGTTGGAGATCCTTGTCTTAGAAGGTTGCACACTGCTCGACTGACTCGGAATGGCATCCTGGGTAGATTTGCTACCTATTGGGCTGATTTCTACCACTGGTGATGTCTTCTTTGAAAGTTTGCTCGGTGACTTCTTCTTCTTTTGATACTTTAATTTTGGACCAGCAACAAAGCTTTCATTGGACACACTTTCCCACCCGTCATAGATATTTGTATAAAGTACAGGAGGTTTTTTCCTTGTGTACTTTCTTTTTGGTTTTGGTAATGGAAGACCCTCTGCAGGTGCTTGTTGTTGAGCTTCAGGTAATGCAGCATTTGACTCAGCAGGCAATAACCCTGTGTTTGTTTGCTGCGGCACTGACTCTTGGTTCACATCCTCATAGTACCCTTCAGCAATGGCCAATTCATTGGCCACTCGGATGGCTTCCATTTGCCTTGCTAACCTTAACAGAACAGCTGGGCTATGCTGTTTCCTTTTATTCCAGTTATGCATCTTCTTCTTGCGATACCTTGTACCTTTGGTCGTCTTTTTCAAACGTTTTTCAGGAAGGAAAGGTTTTTCACTGATCTCCTGTGTACCATTACTGATGTTTGCTGCAGTGCTGATAGCAGGGGTGGTGGGGGGTTGTTCGGGCAGTGGTTCTGTGATGGGGGTTTCCTGACTAGAAGCCTGAGGTGCCTCGTGGACAATAGCAACAGTCTCAACGGGCACTGCCTTTTTATTCCATCTGGCTTTCAAAACTGGGAGATTATTTTTCTTTCGGTATTTTCTTGGTCTACCTGGCTTGACTTTGAGCTTTTGAGACGGGACAAGAGGCTGAGATATTGTATCACCATTGAGTACAGACTCATCCACATCTTTGGTATTGAGACTTTCAAACTGATTACTAACGGTGGCTATCTCAGGAGAGCTGTTCACAATCTTTGGAGTCTTGGGTATTTTCCTTCTGTATGGACGTTTAACCTTCTTTTGTTTTAAACCCTTATGATAGTCGACTGTCCGTTTCAAAGGGATATCTTCCTCGTCCAGGTCAAGACAAGGTCCCTTTGACATGAGAGCAGCTGCCCGAGCTTCCTCAAGATCCCCATCCAATGCAATGGTATCTTGTTCCTGCTCCGACAACACCTTCTTTGCATCATCCAGAAAGTTTATCAGGTCCTGCTTCTTCTGCAAAGAGCTAGAATCCTCTGCTGGTGGGTTTGTCGTAATCTTTCTTATTTTCCCAGGACGCTCCTTCACATTCAAGGATTTCCTCTTCCTTGGTCTGCCTGTCTTCTTAAGGATTTTGGATTTCAGCAATTTCTTGAGTTCGTTGGTACTGGATGCTTCTGGTTTCCCTTCCTCAGGAATACGCTCCAGACTGGGTTCCCCCTCAAGACTTGCCGCTGACCCAAGGTCACTTCCACTGACAACACTAGACACTGTCGACAGCTGGATAGGCTCTGAAGTGCGACCAGGAACATACGTGAACAGATCCACGTCAGGTCCAGGCTCACCTGTTTCACCACTAGGTGGAGCTGCTGGCTTGACAGTTTCCTCCACAGGTACTTTCCGAGGTCTTCCAACTTTCTTCTTGACCTTTTCTTCAACAAGTACTTTCTTTGGTTCCTCATCATCTGGTTTTGGTAATGGTTCTGCTTCTGTACTAAGTGGTTCTTCAATGGCAGGCCTGGCTTGTTCCTCTTCTGGTTTGAGCTTTCTAGAAGGTCGACCTCGCTTCTTTTTGACTATCTGTGCCAGGCCATCTTCGGGTTTGACAAGGCTTTGCATGTAGGGTTCAACCTGAAAATGTAAATAAGGCAAATATCAGAATCAAACTGGGCTGTTTTGAAATACTTGCTCTTTGAAATTTGTTAGAACTGACAATATCGATAACAGATCCAGTGTAACATAAAACTTGTTAATTAACTATGACAAGTTAAAGATGTTAACACTTTGTCTCATGTTGGCAGAGGTTTTGTTTGAGAATACAACTCAAATGTTTGTAGGACAACTCACCACAGCATCATCTGCACCGATGTTGTCGATGTGATCCTCGTCGATCGACTCGTCCTCGCTTACTGCCATCTCCATTTCCATTCCATCATACACACCCACCTCAGTTATCTCCCCTTCCACAGGCTTCTCAGGTGGATTCTGCATGAATAAGAAAGGTTGATAAATATCCAGATACATATCAATAATCAGTTTCAATATAGCAAAACGTTATTCAAAACTTGTGTTCACTCGTCACTTCACAATTTGCGATTTCTTTAGTCATGTACCTGGATAGGTGGAAGGTGGAAAATGATTTGAAAGTTGTTGATCTTGAAAACGACATTACCTGACTAGTAACGGGTTGAGTAGCTAGGGAGGGGTCCACGGAAACATCATTCTTCTGGCCTTTCTGTGAGCAGATGTAGATGCATTTATGTCTCCATAGAACTATGTTTAAGTATGCTAATTTAAATTTGAAATATCAGAAATTAAGCAATTTTGACAAGTAAAAATTAAAACATAACTCACAGATTTGACGGTCCTGTATCTTTCCAAATTACAAACTTAGAGTGATATTTCATTAACTTCACATAGGTCAAAAAATATTATTTAGATTTTAATTGGTAGATTGCTTCAGATAAGTTTTTAATTGGATGATACTGCTGAATCATCACTATACTGTCCTGTATAGGACATTGCATCCTTGGAAACAGCAAACAATAAATATCAAATTTCCATATTGTTTCTGCCTTCATCAAAAACTTTCAGCTAAAGTAATTTTGTTGACAGGAAAACGTTTTTACCCATGGCTTAATTACATTTAGTTATGCTAGTTACTCAACCAGACTGTCAGTGATCATAAAAGAAATCATTACATATCAAGCGAAAACTCCAAGTAACCATTTTAGTGTGAACACCTTTTAATCACAGTTAGGAATATAGATTTGTGATCATGGTTCATTTGTTCAAGGATACCAATCTTTGATTAAAATAGATAACCCTGCAATTCAAAAACATTTGTTTTTCCTTTTTGTAAGAGCATTTATTTTCCTGAGAAATTGTGCTATAGTGCCTTTAAGAAAGGCTAAAGAGAACAGCTAGAATCAAGTGGATGGGATGCCTCTACAATTGTAATTTTGTTTCCTGACAAGTAAAAACTATGTTGAAAGATGAAAATGAAACATCTTTAATATGATATGCAATTGAATATTCAAACACTTTGGGTTAATATCCAAACCACATGCAAGCATTAACTTTGAATGAAATGTATTAGCATAAAACCACCACCATATTACAACATTTTAAAACATTGTTTGTCATTTAGATAAATATTGAACAGTTGGGACGAGTAGGATTATAATATATAATAAACACTATTTCAAATTATTCTGACGACTTTAAATTGCATCAGTTCTTATTATATAAAATATTTCCTTTTATTCTGATAAATCATTTACCATCTCATCAAAAATGTATATATTGTTTTGCATGTAAATTTTGACCTGTAAGTAGAAATGAGTACAATACTATTAGTTGTATATGGTTTTCAAAAAGGGTATGGAACTCTAAAACCCATAGAGATCTTGTATTTCTGAGTCCTTTAGTTCTGTACATCCTTTCAAAACTCTGTGTACCAATTTTTTTACCCTCAAGATAGTTTATTCCTACATGATTTGTTCATTTTCAACCAGTGTGTAATAAAACCTGAGCTCAGTAAGATATATCAACATCAAACATCAAAAACAAAGCTCATGGCACCAAAATATCTGAATTTAAGCTGTCGATGGATACAACAATTAAAGAGCGATACGTGTTCTTCCTATATAAATAGAACAAATTCTGGCACTTAAGATTTTTTCAAAATTTTTCAATGTTAAAAATTTTGTTTGCCAACATATGGAACAAAAAGACAGTCGCTTATGTATACAAGGGGACTTTAAATGCAGCCCCATCAGTAATGGGGTAAGGAGCAAGATTAATGTTTAACTACACAGACTAAGGTGGGCTTATTATTCTATAAATTAAAAATCTGGGTAGGGAGCACTTGCAGGGAGAGGAGGCTTCTTATGTCAAATATGGTAATGACACAAACAAAATTTACATTGTTCCAACATTGAATTCACCCAACTGATTTTTGTTACTGTAAACTTTGATTCTGAAATTGGGAGTTAATTTTCAACTCCATGTAAGGTCAAGGTTATCCACATGGCCCACTGAGTTTTTCACATTACCTATTTTGATAACTTAAACGGTTGATACAAATCATTGTAAATTAGAAGACACCAGAATTCTACCAATTCATCTTAGGTTTAATAACATTCAATAACTTATTTTACATTCTTGTTAATGTTGGTAAATCATAACTAGGTATCAAAATGTCAAAGTAACTTGAAAAGTGATGCATATAATTTGAATGACTAAATATGAACAGTGTTATTTGGTATATCCCCTGCCACAGTTTCAGGTCAATTTGTTTATGAGAAGACAAGAATCAAGAAATGTTGTTATACGCGGTAATTTTTTTTTTATAAAAATCATTTTTGGATAAAGTGTTCCCCCTTGAATATGCAGATACTGGAAAAAAATTTGCAAGAACATTCCGTGAGGCTGATTGATATTAATAGTAATCATAACAGGAAGGTAGGCTCTCCTATCCGGAGGATAACGGGTTAAAGTCCATATGGCAGGGGATATTCCATCGTGCCGCGTCTGGGGATATTCATCTGTGAAACTCTTACAATATTGCTGATTCTCATCTCAGGATTTGCCTCATATATCTAAGGGCTGGTTACCCATAGCTACCAATAGCATTCTGATGCTAAATCGTGCTCTAAGACAAGAAAATATAAGACAAAACTTCATTCCGCAGGAAATTTTGGTTAATTGTGTAACACCCACAAACAAGACATAACAATTTATCACAACATATCACAATTCAACAATTACTAACACCCTAAAACAAATAAGTAACAAAAAAGATAGTTATGCAAATTTTTTTTTACAATGGTAGGATGATAAATGATGATAAATATTTGTTAAAACTGTCATCCAGGAACTGCAAATATTTCTTGATTTGAAGTCTATTCATTGGCTGGTTATTTATAGGCAATAAAAGCCAAAACCTGAGATGAAAATCAGGAGATTCCACAGGCCTCATGAATAAATACCCTTGATGGGGCAAGACGTGTATATCTATAACTTCAACTATCTACAATACTAATATTGCTAAAGCTGGGTTAAGTTACCAAATTCTTATTGAACATGGTGGCCATCATCTTTAGTGCAGCTGAAAGCGTAAAACATTTGTTTTCTAGTAATCATCTTCGTGGTTTCTAAGTCTTTCTCCTGGTGTCAACAAATTTTATCATTACCAGTTTAGGAACTCATTTTCAAACCTAGACTTCTTATCTTAGATATAAAAGGCACATGATTCTAAAATAAAATTTATAAATTTCTATTATGGATAAATACACAACACATTTCATGTCCATTAGAAATAAAGGCTTGGTTTCAAGCTTCAACAATCACACAGCAACGGAGACTGGTTTATTTCTGTGCAAGCAGTTTAAAAAGTATCAGGTATATAATCTAAGTAACCAGTGTTGGCTAACAAGCAAAGCTAGAGTTAAACACTAACCTGTGACAAGCATGAATTGAGATTAGCAGCTTCTACTGGTTCCTCTATATCTTCCCCTTTAGCGCTAGCAGAAAGCTCAGTCTGTTCCAATTCCAGCTAAATAAATATATTGTATTTGCAATATTGAGCAATCTGGGCACTTAGAAAATTGGGAAAAGGGGTCGATTACTAAAATGACATTCCATTATCAAGTTTATAAAATGAGATTTTGAAAATCTAAATCTGTTCAAAAACCTTGAAAGTTTAAAGTTTTGGCTTATCTGAATGACTAAATTGCAGCTCCTAACAAATGGAAGAAAGAGCAAGAATAACGTTCCAATTGCAACTTCCAAGGTGTACCAAACAGGGAAAGTTATTAGAGAGGACGTTTATTATCAGTGAGTTATAAATGTAGTTAAGGGCGCTAATAGTGAGCGAGGGTGCTACATCATCTCTATATCTAAACTAACAGCTAGAGTATTTAACGACTTTTTGTATAATATTTTAAAGAAGGATGACAGCAGGGCTCCAGATAAGATGCGTATCTGCGTAAAATACGCACAGGTAATTCAGATATATACGCATTAAAAATGAAATCAATGAGTGACAGATACGCAGAACTTTCCCAGAATACGAGTCACATATTTGTTTACAGGAGTAATCATGACATGTCAAAATAAAGTTTCATTTCTACATGCTTTATCTTTACATCTCGAATGGTAGTCAACTTGATGCCAACCTGCATGAAAACAAAGATTACCGATATTATATTTCGTCAAAGAGAAATCACTTGTATATTTACAGATTAAACGTGTGGAAAATATAATCAACGACTTACATCGACAAAGATGCTAACTTGGAATGAAGATCTGAAAATGATAAACCTTGAAATACTCCTAGTTTTTTTCATGTGGTAATTTTACTCCTCAATTTATATTTTGAGGAGTGAAATACCCCTGTGTCCAAATAATTATCTGGAGCCCTGTGACAGTGCATCGTTTTTCATATGTAATTCAGCTTGAAAGTGCTACTATTTACAAAATGCATTCGTCCTTCATACATATATTTTATTGATGAATAGATAAATGGTTTTTTAAACGACTAAACTGATAAATTTTATCAAAATTACTATAAAACCGCTATGCAACTGGAGTAACTTCCATTAGGGTGCTCTGTATATTGTTGTGAATAATTTATAACCCATATATCAGATATGCAGTCAGTAAAGATAAAATTACAAGTGTAGACAAATTCAAAGTCATTCTGTATCTTTGGGAGAATGAAGGCCATAATGAATTTATTTGTTTCTAAACTGTTCGTCTTGATCATATACTAATCAGTGTATTTCCTTGAGTGGGTCCTTGGAAAATTTGCCCACATTTTGGCTTGGCATAAAAACGTTTTGAGAAGTAGGATAGCTTCAGCACTGTCAAGGGTCCCTTCTCTACAGAACTGGGCAAAATGATCCTTTAATCTAGTTACCTAGGAACAACATTGGTAATTTTGGTCACAGATGTGAAGTTGGAGTGTAATCTTTCAGATGTAAATTAAAGGTAACCGTTTTTTACCAGAAACATACCCTACTTCACAATTATATTACAACAAACAACTTTGAACAAAATGACATCGGGCAAAATAATAAAATTCCAAGTTACAAAATCTAGTGCACATTAAGGAACCACACCATATCTGGAGGTGACATACATGCAAATAAGCCAATCTCTGTCGAGACTTACCCCCACTGAAGACTGCCTGCTGTGCTTGATGCTCTCGAGCGATATTTCAGCCTCTGTGATCTCAACTGTACCTGACGACTGGTTGGCAATGGATTCTGATTGACTGGAAGACAAGGTTTCAATTAGAAAAAAGTCTTTAACATTCATAAATTTACGAAATAAGGCTTGTCGCTTATGCCGGTATTTTGTGGTTAGAAATCCATTTTCAAAAATCATCAAATTTCGATATTCTCTCCCCAAGTAGGTTGTTTAAGTAATTTCTTATCAAATAAGCTGAGATGAGGTGATGTTTAAAGGGATTCCAAACATCAAAATATTGGTATAAGTTACCAGATGCAATGATACACTGAATTTCAGAGCAGAGCTAGTACCAGCAAATGCTCACAGGTTTCACCATAATGCATCGCCATAATGGTGGTCCGGGCTTTCTCCCTGCAATAATACTAGCAGCTGCAATAAATACGCTAAACCCCAAATCATCTCACCTTACCCATTGCAACATTTTGAACAACATTTTTTGTTCAGTTTAATGATCAAACAAAATTAAAAACACATCATTTTGTCTGTGAACAAGACAGTAGTATTAAGATGTATACATGTTTATACAAAGCAAAAAGTTGTAATTGGTATTAATGCTATTTGACTAAAATCATTGTCTTAATGATTGATAAGCAACAAAGAAAATGTGGAAATACACTCTAATATAATATACCACATTTTGTCAAATCGTTTACCTTCAATTGCTAAGGATAAATTGAAATTAAAACATTGTTAAATCTTCAAAAACAGTTTATGAAGATTATCGTCAATAAATTCATGATTACAAATTATGGATTTTAAAATGGTTTACATATCAATTCAGTAGTTAACTTACTCCAAGTTATTAAATTATCGAAGCATACCTTATGTTATTTGACAAGTATACATGTTATTTCAAAAGTATTTTTCATATTATAAAAAAACTGATTTCATAAATTATTTAATGTTATTCATTTTAATATTTAATGGCTTTTTTATGATAATCAAATCTTTAGTTTTAAAAAGATATCTAACAGAAATTCAAAATTTCACTATGGAGATAAAATCGGACAAAACAGATTTTAAAAGATATTTAAAATAAATATGACTGCAATAATATTTAATATTTAATGTCTTTGTTACAAAGTGAAAAAACAAAGCTTAAAAATTACATGGTATTGTCTACATCTAATAAGAGCATGTCAATAACGTCTAGATGAGGTCTAAACGATGACAACAGTTATGCAGCCTGCCAACAATGCAAAGCATTTAACATACAACAATGCCCAAGACGCCAAGCCGACGGCCACCCACGAAAACTGGGGTCGATTGAACAGTTCAATGCAACAAAACGGGCACCTGTTTTTCTAGGTGGCAATCTTTTTCAGCTGCCAGGAAATGATGCAGTTAAGTAAATGGCGTAACTGGCCCCAACTTACTCTTTCAAAGTGTCTGAACCGTTTTGCATTATGAATTTGATCGCAAGAGGTCAATTTGCATTCTTTTCTCAAGCATACTTCATTGCCCACGCGCCATTTTGGTGGTGCTTCCGCTGGGTAATTATGAAAGGGAGGTAATAAGCTTGTTGAATGCTGCATATGGATTATTGACGATTTGAAGTGAAGAGAAACTACATACATATATAAGATTTTGTTCTATTTTCCATTGATAGATGATTATTAACGATTTACAGTTATGATTATCAGATGCACGTTATGTTCTCAATAAAAAAAATTCCTCTTTATTCAGTTTATGGAATTTATCTTTCAAAATGATTATTGATTATATTTCAAAAGAATAAACTTGCGGAGTTGAAATTTAATGTAAAAACGATTTAACTAATCCTTATATTATACTTGTTTATTTGAAAACAATTGCAATCAAAACAGCCATGACATAATAATAATTTTGGTTGACAAATCTCTTTTTCATAAAGTTCTGAATATATAAACTACATAAGAGTCATTTCCAAAATATGATTTGAAATAACAATTAAATTTTAAAAATCTGCATTCGCCTTATGCATAGTGGGGGCAAACATTTCACGAACTTGATACCTTTCAAATAGGAGTTATTTTTCAAGTGAATGCGTGTTATGAGAAAAAGTGAAAATCGTTTCTTTCGATATAGGTCAAAGTTCAAGTCAGTGTGAGCGGCTTCGGGGTCGTTCTTCAAGCGTACGTAAAATATAACTCAAGGCTCCAGAAAACACATACATGCTAAACTTTGAATACAACTGCACAATGTACAGTCTAACTTTTCGTGTTTAACTGATTTTCCATTATAAAATGGAAAACTAACATAAGTATGTTTATTTCTCTAGTTTGTTTTCCTGTATTCTAATCTATGAGTTCCATCTCTGCTACGAATTAAAAGAAATGTATCCCATCCCTAATGTTCAACTGTCGAAGGAGCAAAAATATACATTGTACATGTACTCTAGTAAAAAAACATGAGGTCAAGTGGACATAAGGCTTTCTAACGTGTATTTAAATCATAAATATTATACTTATACTATTATATTACTTATTATACCCAACACAAGACCACTAATTTTAGGGAAAAAAACATTTTTTTTTGCTCTTTATTTCAATGTTTGTATGAAAAAATAGAATACTATTAGCTTCATGAGGCATCTGACCCTTTTCTGCAGATTGAGAACGTGGTGAACATTAAATGCCTGTATTTGGTCTCACCGACGTTGTAAGCGGGTGTTTTTCTTAAATAAATAATCTGTCATGACCTATAAAGTATAAACGTTATTCTTCCCCTACACCCCCCCCCCCCCCCCCCCCCCCCCCCCCGAGCTAGCAAATCCCTAATTTCAGCCCTAAATCGGTGCTACGGGCCTGACGATAGTACACATGTACCGAAGCCGAATTTACACGCCACATTTACTGTCTATTTGTAACATGACATCAAATACTTGTCAAATCTTTTACTTGGACTAATATTAGATAAGTTTCACAAATAACGTTTAACTGATTGCCATGAGCCAACTCTGAGATTGTCTGGTTTTCAATCAAAATGGACAACTTTAAATATTAGGTGACTACATAGAAAACTAGTACCCTTTACAAATTGTAAAATCTGAAAATGTCTCAGCAACAGATCGTTCTTTGATTCCTACAACATACACTATGTAACAATGCGCATGACGTATTACTGTATCCGTGACTAATATAAAGCAACGTGGTTAGCAACGTTGAAAGATTAAAGGGCCTATGGGATATTTCCCACACTATAAAAAAACTTTCATTTTCATACAGCCTTTTGGTAAAACGGGATCCCTTTCTCAATTACAGTCAGTAACCATTCGGCGGAGTAATTTACTTTTAATAATTTAATATTTTGACATATAAGTAGAGTACGTAACCATATTCCTATGTGTAGTTGTGGCAAACGTTGCTCACTGTAAACATGATTCCAGAAAAAAAATACTCACTTCTCTAATGTTCATACTGTTAATATAAAAGCTTGCAGACATATTAGATATCGTATTATCTGTTGTTCTGCATTTACACGACATAAGCAACGAATCAATCTAGTCAAGAGTGATACAACGCCGTGTTGTGTTGTTCGTTTGGGGATGTCACATTATGTTTGAGAAACGTCACGGTTCAACGCTTGTATCATGCTTGAGTCGTTGTCAATATACCGTTATTTCTTTTATGTCAGTCAACCGTGCCCAGTCAACACGAAATGACAGATTTTGAAGTAGAAGAGGAAAAAATAAGAATGTCTGATTAAAATGTCTCATAGTGTTGGAAACAACAAAATAATAAAATACAACCCAGCATCACCTGCTAGGAAATGACATCAGTATCAAAGTGAAATGTCGCCTCCACAGAAGATGCGGCAGTGAATAAACTTGCTTCAACGTTCTTCATCGTCTCGACTTCTGGAATGGCCATTAAAGAAAATAGAATCCAGTCAGTTTATATATTAGACATCAAATCAATCAATCCTTATGAGCTAGGAAATTAAATTTAACTGTAATTTGCGTCCATACATACCGGAGAGACGTTTTATATATACTTTTGTTACTACAAATTCATGCATCTTTGCAATACACATCATACGTTGAAAAATATAAATGTATATATTCATTCAATGATGATAGTTTTGCATATAGAATATGAGGCGCGATTGTTTGAATACAATGTATGTATGTATGAACGTATGTATGAATGTATGTATGTATGTATGTATGTAGGTGTGTATGTATGTATGTATGTGTGTATGTATGTATGTATGTATGTATAATATGTATGTATGTATGTATGTATGTATTATATACATATAGATATACATATAAAATATGCCAGCTGCTGGAAATAATAGATAGACAAGACGTTTTGGGAAATATTTATTTCAGGGACGTTCTACTATCCACTTAACTAATAGCTGTTTACGAGTACAAAAACACAGTTACACAGATAGATGGATAGATAGATAGATAGATAGATAGATAGATAGATATTCATTCTTGATTTCCTCCAGTGAATGAAGATACAATGTGATATGATTATTAATTTCAAACCTGGATTTGGCAGTGGTTATTCATGTGAAGCATTAGATTTGTGTTTAAATTACTTACTTATAACTCAGCGATTATTCAGATAAGGCGACTATAGAAAGTAAAATGTTTGTTCCTAGTGAAAATGGAAACACCCTTGTGATTGCGTATAGTAACCTCCATTGAAACCCTTATATGTGTTTGAACTAACCCGCTTTAAAGTTGCTATTTTACTGACGTCTGTAACCGAGGAATTTGCCAACTCAGAAGCCTATTTTCAATAATTCAATTGAAGTGCCAAATTCTTATGCATTCCACCAATGTTCTAGTTAAACATGTAAATTTAACAGTTGATCTCTGAAATTAAAATTAAAATCTAACCTTTAATGGAATAATGATAACAATAACAGTGTCACGTAAGTTTTAGACATTTGTAATAACAAGTTGGGACGGCTTCACATCTACTATTATACGTACAAATTCTTATAGCCAATTGAATTATATTCCAAAAGAAAACATGATTTTGGGGACACACCTGTTTCCTCCATGTCTTTTTATTTGATAGGGAGCCTCTGGACCTAATTTTATTATTGCAATAGCAAAAGTATATTGCAACCTACTATTGTGATAGCGATAGACTATTGCGACCCACTATTTCGATTGTTATTGTCTCACCTTTGGATACAAACAAAAACATTTCTCAGTTGTGTTTCTCAAAAATTGTGGAGGGACCCACTATTTCGATTGTTATTTCCTCAGCTTTGGATACAAACAAAAATCTTTTTAAGTTGTATTTCTCAATGATTTTGGAAGGAACGTCTTATTGATGAAACAAATTTCAGCCATTTTACACAGTTGTAACCAGGGTTCACAACTGTAAAAGAAAATTTCTCATCTTGAGGCATTTAAGAGATGAAATGAAATAAAATAAACTTTCATTGATTTAATTATATCCAGGAAAATGACACTTTTCATACTATCGGAAACTTCCCCTACTATAGCTACATTGATATAGTACTATTGCAAAGATAATGGTTGCGATGCATGGATAGTTCGATGTACACTCCTAGCATTTGAAAATGTTTTTAGTCCCGAAACCAACCAGTCTTTATGAAACACTTTAAAACGTTTTTTCGTATGAACATAAATTCAATATTTACTTTATCAAAACCAATTTATTGTCTAAATATGCAAATAAATGAACTAATTTATGCAAGATTAGATTTTATTTAAATGCAGTAAAGCCAATATTTAAGTTCTGACAAATTTTATCCAGAATAATTTGCAAACAGTGACTACTACAAGAATAATTTTAAACGCACTCTCATCAGTCGATACATTTAAATGTACCGTAACATTAGGCAAGCTGTCCTACATATCGGAGACTCGATGACCTAAATAGACACACTGCGTTCTGCGATCAACGAACCAGAGCATGAATGACGACAAAGCAACCCGGTCTCTGATTGGCTGATTTGGAACACACCTCTGCTTGGTCAAAGTTGAAGGTGAAAAATCTGACATCTCATTTGAGCACAACAGCTGACGACGTAATGGCCTGTCGCCGGTGGTTTGGGTCGGGCGGTTTATCGCCTGTCCCACGGAAGGCTATCCCACCCGTTATAGAATGTTTACACATAGGAAAATCGGTGATTCAAAGGCGGTTATATCATAATCAGGTAAGCCGGAAGAACCATTTTCTTTTGTTATAGATGTTCCCAAAGTTCACCCTTTTCTCGATCTTTCGCCAAGAACTACGAACAAGAAGCGCGATTCGTTGTCGGTCAATATTCTAATATCACTCATGATCAGAGATAAAATCTAACGATATTAACCATCCTGCATATTGTACGACCTCTAATCGCTGGACTGAGTTGTCACAACGTAAAGCACACTGGTAATTTTTGTTGCAACTGCATGGGAGCGTTACAAAGCAAACACTGCAACAGCGAAGCGTGCACACTGAGAATCCGGCTGTAGGAGGATATGGATATGTACGAGGATGGAAAATGTGTGAAATGTTTTGATAGATAAAGAAAGGAAATGTGTTTTTATTTCTTAAAAGGGCTGATGCAATAGCACCGAGCATTAACAGGGTCAGGGTGATATTTACTGTTATCCACTGGGGTTAGAAACTGTGTAGCACATTGGAATGATTCGAGCACTGCTGTCAAAATAAACAAAACATTTATCCTCAAGTGACCCTTGTCACATAGTTGTAAAGCAACTGAACCTTTACGGTTTATAAAATAATGAGACATGTTTAGTTTGAATCACTTTAGACTTTTGAAAATTATGAGGCAATTTTTTAATGTTTTTTTATGGACTATTAAGTATATATATATTAAAAAAACATACATAGTGCGAACCCTGAATCTTATCAATATTGTATAATATTTTTCTTTTTCATCAAGATATATTAAGCAAGTGTACTAGTATAAGTGTAATAATGTTTTTAAAACTAGATTTAGTACATATGAGTTAAGCTATGGTATAATATACTGTGTTCAGTAGATATACACAAGGCTAGATTAGGTACCACAAAGTCTTACCAATGTAGAAACACAATAACAGTAGATAAAATCTTAGATTGTTTGGGCACATACATAGGTTTGGGGAAATTCAGAATAGGGCCACTTGAAAAAAATGATTGCACTGAATTTGTTCATTGACCACGCTGTCATATAAATTTGGGGCATAAGAATCAACAATAACCCAAAGGGACATAGAGTATGTTATTGGAGTTTTATATGTCAAACTTTATTTTATTAGTTATTTTATCGAGAAGTTGTTGTTTCCGAAAATAACCATCTTAATGCTTATCCGCTTAGTATTGAGATAATAAAAAGGTTTGAAATGTAATTAATGATAAAAAAACAGACGGTGGCGCGCGCAAATGACTCAAATGTAATTATGGAATCTTATTTCCAGCAGATACAAAGGTAGATATTGGTTCTCAGTGTTTAGTAACTCATTTAACTAATATTCATGTGAAATGGAGATATTTTTGTATGTGGCTGTTTTTGTAATATCATTGAAAACAAGAAAATATCCTTATTTGGGCATTTCAGCGATAATGCAAGTTTAGGAAGGATATTTGTACTTAACTCAGGACAAATGCTATTTTCGCTATTATTTAAGCCACATGACGTTAAAGAGCCACTCCGTGAGTTGTTGGAGTCATATATGCCAAACTTAATCAATAGTGTCATTTGATCGCGAAGTATCGACTGTTACCAAAAAGACACATTTCAAAACTGATTGTGTTTTTACAGTGACAATATGAAGGTAGAACGTCGCAATTATGATCGAAAACCGGACAGTGGCGCGCGTCACATAGTCAAACGTAATTTTGGAGACTTATCTAAAACAGCCAGGAGGGCAGATAGGAGTTGATAGTGTTTGTTAGGTTATGTAACTAGTATCCATGTATATTGGACGTGATATCTACACCTCTGTGCATTTATAAGGCTGTTTTTTGATTTTCATGGAAAACCAGTATTTGTCATATATATGTCTTTTGGACATGAAAAGTTCAGATGTTTTGATTTCATATCACCATATATGACATTTAGGTTCGTATCAAAGGTAAATGATATGTTATGAAAATCACGGAGTGGCTCTTTAATGAAACATACTCTATGTCACTTTATTGTGATGATATTCAGAGTAATATAAATACCTGTTATCTCATCTCCTCTCATCGAAAAGATTTTGGTACACATACTTGTTCTCTGCTTTTTGACAAGTTTTGTATTCCACTATAGAAACTTTTTTAGCCGTTATACACAATTGAGTTAAAATATTCTTTATGTTTACATCACACATCAGCATTGAAAATATGTTAATTTGATTTAGTTCCATGCTATGAATATTTGTAATGACATCCTTACGAATACCCCCCCTTCCCCTTGTCCATGTCATTGAAGGATATAATGTTTTGGCACATTCGTGATCAAATCACATTTTTATGTGTCGAGTAACATTGACAAATTAACATACCCCAGGCACCCCCTAAAAATCTGCCAACAGTAACAGTCCATATTTTATGAGAGGCATTGATAAGTCTTATCATTCATTTTTGTTAATTTCTAATATTCTAATCATTATATTTTTTTAAATCTTTAGTTGATTTCAGTACAGCATTTTTCCATTTAAAAAATTTATAAATAACCAAGATGACTGACCAGATGCCCAAATAACCCTCTGTGAGTTGGTTGTGTAATCTAGCTATATATGTGTGTATGTATATATATATATATATATATATATATATATATAGCCACTGAACAGATATAGATTAGAACCTTTGTTAACAAGTTGTGATTATTTTTTATTAACCAATCTAAACATTTGTTGTGAGAAATTGTACAATATTTGTAAACAAATAACTGAATTTTTCATGATACAATAGAAGGGAACAATATATTGTTATGATAAACAATTATGGTTTTGTTATGACAAGCAATGGTGATTTATTATTCCATGAGTAGTAACATACGATATGGGCAAGTGGCTGATCCAAGAGTTTTGAAAGGGGTTGGGGGTTAACCCTCAGGGATCACCCATCCTCTGAACCTAAGGTAGGATCGGCCCCTGTGGGATGATGGTTTGTGGTGATGTCTCTTAGGGAAGTTGTTTTTCCATTTTAAGTAAAGATTGAATCTATTATTTTTCCACTAAAAGCGTTATGTTTGGTTTGCATACTGTAATGAGCGATATGGTAACAAATGAAGGGTAAACTTTACAATCATGTATGAATAGCACGATTGATGTTTCTTTCTTTGGGTTGATTACCCAATGTTTCATGTCCGAAGCTGTCATTCTTGTAGCCTGAAGAATCTTTATACGTTTTACAATTGTATGAAGTAACTTTTAAAGTTACCCGTCTTAAAGTGTCAGTTGAAATGACAGAAAATATTGAACTTTAAAAGTTACCACGCATGGCTAAAAGTTACGCCGTGTCAGCAGGCATGGTTTGATACACTGGTAAAATATCAATTATCCTGTGGTATGCATGAAACAAGAATCCCTATCTTGAATAAAATGTAGTGGCTAACCAATTTCAAGAGGGAAGGTTACTCTTAAACAATTCCTAAGACTTTATTTCTGATTTCAATATGTTTCGTGAAGGCTTGTGTACCTATTGTTATCTTTCATTATTGCAGACATGATAATATTGCACAAGACATTTGTAATTTCAGTTATACATACTGGTGTGCTTTATAATATACATGCTGTAAGTCCTTCCTGGTAATGTCTGAATTAAACTGCTGTTTTCCCACCTTGCACAAGAGACCAAAGACGTAATCCTTTGAAGAGACTAAAACTTGCAAGAGCTCCGGTCTTTAAATCCTCAAAGATATATAAAAGCCTAACTGATTGAAAGACCTCATCTCTTTGAGGTGCATGGGATATAACTGGAGCAAGTGTGGCACAGTAAACTATTAAGCTAAGTAACAGACTATGTGCAGGGAGTTGGGTAATTAGGCTGGCAGGTTTGCAGGGTGGTTAGAAGGTAATTGAGGGGGGCGGGGATGGGGTAGTTGAGGGGGGCGGGGAGGACGGAGTTGAGGGGGAGGTGCTCTTATGTTTTCTTCTGTCAAATCTGTGAATAGAGTAAGTAAATTTCCTATAGGGGTTTAAAAAATGGAATTGAGTCAATGGAAGACACAGGGATGCAGTAGAAACATTTTGGGGGAGGAAGGGATTTTAGGGTGAATTTTCTTGTTAACATTTCCAGCATACAGCAATTTTGGACAGATTTTCAGGACTTTTGAAACTTTGTGCACTGAGTATGTGCCATTGTTTTAATAGTGAATTTACATGCAAACCATGAGTTTAATGTTCAGATTGACACACAATGTTAATTGTCTGATGTTGAGAATTAGATATATATATGCAATTTATGCTATGAATATTTGTCTAGTAAAAACTGGAAACACCTGGTTTTATTTTCAATTCAATTCATGTAGAATTCAATGTGAAAATATTGAAAAATTTGCGCTATAGAAAATGAACAACATTAATCTGTATCAAATTGACAAAGAAACTTTAGTTTTATAACATTAACAATATATACAAGATTTTGTAACTGCTAAATATTCAAATTTTATTAAAAAAAATTTTTTTTTAAAAATTGTTAAACATTCAAGATTAGATAAGCTTTGTATTCAATATCAAAAAGAAATAAAATTGATAAAGAAAATTGATAACCATGATGTATATCTAATGTTCATGAATGTATAATATGTTGAAAACTCTGATAATGACAGAAGTTACATATTCATTGAACTGAAATGTAATATTTGCGCTGGATGATATTGATATAGATATATAGATAAGTTAGATAAACATCACACAACAAACTTATTCATATAATCATCTTATGTATAGGCTATGAATATCAAAACATATACAAGACCTAACATTTGGATAAAAAAAATCCAGGTGTTCGTTTCACTTACAGATGTGACAATGATGCTAAACATTTTTAACGTGGTTAGATATTCTTAATCATCATATTTCTCTTATTTCTTTCAGGTATATATATGCAAATTTCAGATTCATTGCACATCTGTATTACTATGTACAATTTTAAAATGATATTTTCATTACACTATTGTGCTAGCAACAGAATTAAAAAAGGAACATGAATTTCCTGATGAATAATTTCCGAATGAAATGGACTATTCTTTCATTTCGTATGAAAAGGAAATGCCACTTCACTGTTAACATTTTTAAATTGACAAAAGTTATCCAGAAGATATCTTTTACTTCAGGTATATATTGTTCCGTGAATCTTTTTTGCTGTTCTAAAAAAGTAATAAACTGTTTGACTATTGTTTTATCTTGTCTTAGTTGTGTGTAACATAATAAACTTCAAACTAACGTAAAGTTGACGACAAATATTCAAGATGTGTTAAAATTATTCTGAAAAATCTTTGGAAATACAGTTGATTTTGTAATTATAAGGATTGTTTTACATTTTTTGTGCCTCTATCGATGTATAACAGCAACAAATTTTAGGAGGACAGTGATGTTATGTATACAATTTGTTGCTGTTATACATCGATAGAGGCAAAAAAAATGTAAAACAATCCTTAGGTATCTTCCGACTTTCAAAGCTAGTGTAATAATTTCATTATATCCAATTCACCAAGTGAACTCCAAAGTTATATTTCAGCAACTGCTTTGATCATTGACGAATCTATTACTGTCCTTGTTCTATAATTTCTGAACTTGATGATCCCTGCTTACGTAAGTGTGCTGGCCTATGCAGTCTGACCTTAAAACTTGTGCTCTATTTATAGCAGAGCTGTTATCCGATTCATAGAATTAATGTGGATATCATATGATCTAGAAATTTGAATTTTGTTTATTTGTTCAGGAAACACATATATGTGTTCATTTTAATCCTTTTTTTATTTCGATACATTATTTTTTTCCTTCAGAAATCTCTGATGTTATGTAGTTAATCTTATTGTGATTTTAATTTGTGTTAATGTGGTTTGCTCTCAGTAATTTTGAATTGTGTACACTTGTTCAGGACACACATTTTGATTTATGTGTTTATTAGAATAATTGTTTTGTTTCTGTTCTTTATTTTTTCCTCCTCAAATCTTCTATTTTATAGAATTAATCCCCGTGATTATACATTTTTTGCAACTCTTGGTGTTTGCAACATGTACCATTTAGTATATTTGAAAAAAAGACGGTTTTCTCATGCTGATAAGTGCAAGACTGTCCTTGACACTTATTTATCATATAACAAATTAAAGGAATAAGCTTTTAAACCGTTTTCCTTGCTACTTCATGACAATGATTGTTCTGTTTTATTGATATTTTCATATTTTATCTGTATATTGTCTGTACCACTGAGAAATTATCATTTATTAGAAGATAAATATCATCTTACAAGATCACCAAGGTTGAAAAGTTAATTGGGATGGAATAAATTATGTTATCTCGACTTGGACAGCAATGTTGGCTACTCATTGGCTAAAAGCGGTCACGTGCCGTAGGTATATTTTTCTATGTTAAACTGGGTCACGCGCAACCCTAGTAACAGAGACGATGTGGTGCCAAGAGTTGTCTCCCTTGTCCCACTGTTAGGTAAACGAAGGCCTACGCTATGCTGGTTTGTTGAAACCTATTATTAGCTCAGTGTATTTTCCACTAATTGAAGTCATTCGCATTTCTTTAATGGAACAAGTAAGTTCTTGTACAAAGGAAATGTTCGTGCGAAAATACTTTGATAAGTTACAAGACTTTCCATTGGCCTACCGGTTCCCTTGCCCATAGCGAGGTTGTCTATCAGTGTGCTGAAAATTGGAAAAGCGAACCAGAAAACCAATCTCTTTACACATAGTAGTCGAGTTCATCACCGACTTTTCATTCATATCGAACATTCAAACCAACCTAAGCATTATTTTGTGATGCCTGCATCATTGCATGTTCTATGCGTCCGACACGTTCAAACTCTATCGCATCTTTCACGACGGTCCGCCATGACAGTCAGGAATTTACGGCGATTTTAGTGCCGCTTCAAATCGAATGTTTCCAAGGTGGAACGTATATATGAGGTCACGTGACCAAACAATCAAAACTTAAAAAGCCCCGCAATATTCGTTATATTTATTCAAGTTCGTTAGTCTGTAATTTCTGTCTAGTACCGCTGCACGGTACTAGACTATACTTTTTGTGCTCTAAACGGTGATATAAAAATCATATTTGTAAATTCATAAATAAAAGAATAACATTGACAAGATAAGCCGCCATTTTGACCCATCCAATCTTTCAAGCCATATTTAAAGCATTAAATAAGGGTCCTCGTCGAGATAAATACGTTACCATGTGTCCACGAGTTTGACTCAAACTCGTGGACACATGGTAACTTATAATATCTTGAAACAATGTTAAATATGAATATCTTAGAAAATAAGGCGCACACTTGTTTTCTTATGCTATGGTTTTACGGTATGTTATGGTTTAGTGCATAGAGGTTAGAAAAGTAAATAGCTGAGTGATTTTCAACAAAAGCTCATTGACATTGACAAGAAGACAATCTAGGTCACCCCTGGTGTTTACATGTTGGTGTTTGTATAAGAGATCACTGTCCTCTTTACCTGTTCTATATTTATATCATCAGGCATAACTTTTGTTATAAACATAATTTGTAATAAACAAATAACTGTTTAAGTTAACGAAATTTTAAATTCTATTTTAGAGATAACAGCGATAAAGACAACAGAACACATGATACTATTTCTGATATTTTATCTGTGATTTCAAGTCTCTCTAATTTTTTAATACCATTCATGTAATATTTTTGACAGGGTGATAGCAAAGAAATAACATTACTTTTTATGTCTATACCTCTTCAACAACCAGAAGAGAATCGGGATACATATTGTATTGCAGCCACTGTATCGTAATACTTTCATGATATATAGTCTTGTCACTAAGGCCAAGGTACACAGGCCTATTAACTTTTACACATGAAATGCAACCTATCACTGGATGATCTACTAAAAGGTAAACAAGTTTGACAAAATGGATATTTCTTTCAACTAATAGTTATGTTTGGAATTAATGGGAGGCAATTTTTATGTAAAAGGAAATCACACGGTTGAGGTGACTCAAACCTTCTCTTAACACAAGGTTTTGAACTGATGACCTTTTGAATAAAGAGCATTTTTGATGGTTGACCGATATAGCATTTTTTCGCTTGTCAATAACAATATGGTTATGAATTCCATACAATCTGATTAAAATCAGATGACGTATCGCGCGCTCAACATTTGTTCATCATCAATATGCGATACTAACATCTGACACTATCCCGCTAGAGGGGTCACCAGATTGACATTCGTCCTTGAACTCCCAACTAAAAACCTATTGAGATATAACCAATCAGATTACGCGTTACTTCTATTGTTCGAGTCACCATTCAAAATGGCGGACGAAGTACGCGAAATGGCTTGCGGTGATCTCGTAGACACGTAGACAATTTCGTAGACACGGGAATTTCGTAGACAGTATTAAATTTGTAATTCTAAGTCAATATTGACTATAATTTTTAATTATTATTATCTTTTATATTAGTTCATATCATCCCAGGTAGCAATTTAGCATCGGGGCAGTACTGGCTTAGTGGTGTGTAAAACACTGGCCCATTGCCGTGTGCCATCACCGGGGCGGAACGGTTTATCAACGCCGGTGCGGCACTGGGGCATTACTGGCATACTGTATCAAACCGGCACTGGCCCATTCCTCAACCAGCATCTAAACTATATTGAAAATATCAGCATTTCGGCTCGTCATGTCGACTTCGGACCCTCATAGAAATTGTTAAACGTTCTAAGAAATGTCAGATAGTGATCAATATTGTATGTTATATATTAAGTCCGAACTTTTGTCTATATGGCAATGTTTGTATTGTTATATACACAAATATTTAAACGTAACAAAATGTCAAAAGATAAAATATTACAAAACTAACAGAAGAATGGGACAAAGTGAATTTGTTATCGATAGAGAAATTTGAATATTCAAATCTCAACCTACACTGTTGCTAACATAGGAGAGGTAATCGAAAAATTATTATAACTTTCAGAGATTGAAGATGACAAAGCATCAGAAATAATAACAGACACGAGTAATTCATTTGTAAATGGTATAGTATATCATTCATATATTATTGATTAATTATTCATTTTAGTTCAGTCAAACTAAAGGCAAAGAATTAGACAGGAGGGCCTGTTACCTTAATTTATTTTATTAAAAGATCAAACAAGAACTAAAAGAATTGAAAATAACACATGAATATTGGATTACTCTAATAGTTTCAAAACACAAAAAAATTTACTATTTATAGGTTTTATTCACTTTATTTCTTTAATCGAACCTATTAGTGTTCGAATCCTTGAGTTTGATAAATACAGTTTTTTTTATTATTACTTCTAACCCTATCTTAAAACCTGTCTACGAATTCACTGCTTGATTTGTCTACGGGTTCACCGAATTTCGTGTCTACGAAATTGTTTTGTCTACGAAATCACCGCATAGCTGTAGAATTTGGAAATTCCGAACTCAAAGTCGAACAAGTCAAAATTTTGAATTGTTTACTGGACCGTAAAGATTGTATGGCACTTCTGCCCACTGGTTATGGTAAATCTCTACCCTTTCACATGTACTGTTAGGTGGTAAAAGCAAGAAACGAACACGCTTCGCCTCGGATCGTTGTCAGGTTCTGCACACCCCTCGATCGGGTACTAGTTCCCGTTCGGGAACCAACACCCCGATCGGGATAATAAAACCGAAAAAAAGGGTCAAAAGTGTTGTTTTTCTGTTAATTAGGGGAAGAATAACGTTTATACTTTATAGGTCATGACAGATTATTTATTTAGGAAAAACACCCGCTTACAACGTCGGTGAGACCAAATACAGGCATTTAATGTTCACGTCACTCACAAAGTCATTAGTGCCTGTTGTGCTCAATGTCAGTGTCTATTTAAATACTTCTAGCATACAATCAAAAAAAGTTGTTTTTTTCCCTAAAATTAGTGGGAGGGGGGGGGGGGGGGGGGGCGAGCCCCCTCCAGGCCCCCCCCCCCCCCGCTTGCTACGGGCCTGTCATCGACATCAATGGCCTTCTTTATGGAAGTTACTCTCTCTTCACTCAAACGCAGTTTTTCTTTCAACTTCTTTCTTACAATTTCGGCACCCGTTTCTGAAATTTCCTTTTGCACAAAAGAGAAACCACATATCACGCAAATGTTCGTCTTACAAAACACCCGTTTGGGTGTAAGACAGGAGGACATGGCGCCTGCTGTCAATATCTACATTTTTCAAATATTTATCTTTACAGTACATGAAATGTCAATATTCAATGATCGCTCCACAATCTTTGTGTCGCAGCGCATAGACGAGGGAAAACCACCGCGGAATACACCGAACGAAGCCCTTGGAACAGATCGGCTGTTTCCGCCATGCCTAACTCCGCGCAACACCGAACATACGCTGTATGGAGTCTAGGCTGATGGCATTAATAGCCTAGAATTTGATTGGTTAATTCTCGTAAGCCCGGGACATTCAACTTAACGGGGCAGTGTCAGATGGAATATAGCTTGTTGAACTGAAACGAAACGAAACGGAAATAAAACGAAACGAAATTAAACAAGCGGAATTCCATCTTATTTTAATCAGATTGGAATTCCATAGTTCATATGTGAAATCTGTCAATCTATTAACCAATATTTAAATACTCTATTTTTTAATTCATGCATTGGTAGAACCAGCACACAGGAGGAGGGGTAAAGCACAAATTTGCATAAATTTCATATCAATAGTCATATTGCAAATTTGAGAGTAACAATTTCTTTCGCATATTTTCCGATATTAGTCACAGAAGAATAGTCATGAAATATACAGCTTCTTTTACGACGGATTGCTTTTGTGACATCATGATCAATTGAGTTATGACATCAAAGATGTCAAAATAGAATAACATGTATAAAGAAAACTAGTTTTATATCTTAAGATCTAGCTTCACATGTGCACATATAAAATATATGATATGTGTTATGTATAAGGAACAAGTAATATGTTTTCCAGCTTATTAATCTATAAAACATCTTTTATTCTTGACTGAGCATTACTTTTTTGCTCCACTAAGAAAATCTTCATATAATGTTAACTAACAGTGATTTCAAACACATCAGTGTCTAGATTACCGAGTTGTTTATTATTTTAACCAGATGCTTATCTTTGCCCTCGATTACCTGTCTGTAGTAGCTAGATTCCAAAAATTCTTATCAAGGGTAAACATACACAATAAATAAGTGAGTAGTTATCTGTGTAATGCAGAGAAGAAAAGGGGCTGAGCATGTTTTAAAAAATAAGAAGTTGTATATGTCTTCAGACATTTAGAAAATACTTTCTTTTGATAAGAATGATAATAGGAATAATAATTTCATGAATTTTGCATAACTATCACAATTAAATATACATGTACAATTACATATACTATTTTATTTATTTACCACATGATCATCTTATGCAGTCATCACTTTAATGTTGGCTCAAGCTTTGTAATAATAGCCATTGAGAAATGTCTTTGTTCAGTGTTTATATTTTCATTTTGAAAAATTGTGATTTCTTTTTTTAGGAACTCTAAATATTTTTGATAGGGTTGTCTGTTATCAGATTTGTTTTATTCAGACAATTTTGAGTTTACAGATGCTAAACATAAGAATCGCTTTTTATTATAGAATTTTCCCTGAAAGTTGTGAAAGTGAATGTTTTCATCATGTTTGTAACAGCTTACTATGACCAAGCAACTAGTTACTTGAAGACAATCCCACAATCTGTTGTACTTGAGTTATCTAATGATCCTGAATAGTTGTGAATGTTTACAGTGACGAGGCATTGTTTGTAACATGAAAACATACCATTTTTTTTTTAATAAATGGACACATTCACAATGACAATGCATGTGTTTATCAGTTCATTATCAACAATAATCTTATCTGTGTCGATGAGGGGGTGATGATATCTACCACTCATACAAAGCTACTGTAGGATTTTTTATCCCTTCATATATGTCCTTCCCCTCAAATGAAACAAATAATTCTAATGCTCTTCGTGATTTTAAATTCCAGACAATCTAATTTTATATTATTTCTGCCTATTAAGATAAAGCTTTTTAGAGTTTAGAGTTTAGTTTTGTGTTTTTCTAATGAAGATGGAGGCTTCAAAAGATTTACTCATGACCTCTCAATGTAAAACTTACGAAGACAGGATTATTGTTTCATGTTCCTTTAATGGGAGAATAAAAGGGACAGAGGGACCCTCGGATGGACTGAAGGGTTGGGGGAGTGACCAGTGTTGCGGTAACAAGCATGGGGCCAAAGGGAGTTAACAGTAAACAATCTCATACCTCCCTCATTAGCCTGGTTCTAGAACTGCGTTGTAACTGTGTGGTAGATATGTTGTAGGTGGTAGACTTGCTTGATTTCTTTCAAATATTATATCTCTTTTTTATTTAAGGATAACTTGTTGTGGCATTTAGCTATATACATCATTGGTCGATCTGTTAACATGAGTGGTAGATATGTTGTAGGTGGTAGACTTGCTGAATGTCATTCAACTTTTATTTCTCTTATATTGAAGCATTACTTATCTAGACATAAATTATCCATACATTACTAGTCAAATAGAACTTATTCTACATATACAGTTGTTGTTACCTTATAAGCATTCAGAATCTTCACAACTTGTATTTCTCAACTGTTGCACTTAAGGCCATGAGAATTCAGATACTGAAATAAAGACTTTTAGTTTGACTCTTAGATTGTTAAGTACCTTAAGTTGGTGGACTGGTTTCATTATCCACAATGTTTCTGTCAATAACAAACTATGAGAATAAGTTCACTGTGCACCTTTCACTTATTTTTCAAAAGGATATGATTTCTTTATAATTTGCTCACTTGTCATGATTCTAATTTACATATGTTTACCTACATATGTATCTATTATAGACTTAATATGGTCTTACGGCAATTGTAACTTTCCTCTAAATCTATATATTATATATGTTTATGTTTGAATTCAAATATGCTTTTAGTGAGAGTGTGTCAGTCTAGTTAGATGGGAGCAAACTCTTGTTGTAGAATTTATGGTGATCCAGTCTAAAAAGTAAGCTTGGTAACTAGTGAGTTGGAAGTACAGTTTGTCAGTTTTATCAGAAAATCTTAAAAAGTTACTAGTCCTGAGACTTTATTCCAGATGTAGGGCTGTGAGACAGGCTATGATATTTTATACACAGGGTGATGCAATACAGACAGACTTTATACAAGTACCTCAACTTTATTTTATATGTTTGACAAGAATAATATTAAGATAGATAGAAGAGGCAACACTGAGAAACTGGTATATATATATATAAAATATATATAGTATATAGGTAGATAGTCGCAGTTCTGTAGATTTATATTGATAGGTAAAGGGAGAGGGGCTATAAATAACATGTACTTGTGAACTAGATCAGGGAAATAGAAACAAACAACCCTGGTGTACTTTCTACACAAAATATTTTACTTTGTGGGAAATGATCAGCTTTTTTCAAAATAGACATATTAAAATGACATTGGTATGCTAATGTCTGAATGATATTTTTTTAAGTTGACATCAGTAAGAGATCGCTTAGGAATTGTGACCATGGTGAATTCTCTGTGCATCTTAGTCGTTTTAACAATAAGAAAACTGAAACCTCCCACTTAATAAATTTTAATAGTATCATTTCAAAACACACTGTTACACACTCCTTATGCCTTAGATATTTATTATCTAACCCGCCCCTGACTGAACTTTTGACTCTGTGAGCTATATTAAACCCTAGGTGGTAGGTATAATATATAACAACTGTCAGTAATATCAACTAAAGAAATAACTCAATAAGTTAGTCGTCTGTTCCCTTTTATCAATGTTTGACCTTTTTGGCAGAAGGCATGCTGAAAATCTGAAATATCCAATATATACCCTGCTTGTATACACTTTTGCATTAATAAGAGAAACACCAAGCCTGGTGAGCAGTATGAAAGCAGCGGAGCAGTTTGTTTGGCAGTATACAACTGTTCTCTGTGCAGCAGGGTCAATATCGTATTGTAAGACACCTCAGTACCTATCATGGTTTGCTTAAAGTTCAAGAGTATGACTTAGATAAGAGCGAGTGTACAAAATCATCTTGCTAAACTTGCATGTTCATCCCTTATACCCAAATTATGATACAAACTTGCATTGGATTTTATTTCCAATTTACATGTAAAGGTTCTATATAATATTCTAAACAATACAAACCAATATTTGTTTTTTTTGTTTACATTAAACAAGTTTCAAAAATTATGTTTGAGTCATTGGCATATGCAATTTTCAAGTTTTCCTTCATAAATTGAGGCTGTAACCTCCATATCATCACTATTTGGAGCTGAAAAGCATAAGAATGGCAGTTTTTATAAGCAAGCAGGGCTCTTAAATAGATTAACGTCATTTATCAAGTTTGACATGTCTGACTCCCAACAACTTCAGATCCCGTTCAGTCAAGTCTTACAGGTTTCACTGCAATCAATAGCGACACTGTTGGTACAGATTCTCTCCAGATATGAGTATAATTTTTACAAGTTAGAATGATAAAAACTTTTAGTTACTTTGGATAACTAAAAAGGGAAGATAAAAACTTTAAAGTTACTTGACCAATAATGAAAGTGATGATAATCTCGCTGGACTCCCCAATATTGACTGGTACTTGACTAAAAAAGTCTTAATCAATGTGAAAAAATTTGATGTGTTGGTCAGGAAGATCGTGTGTAATATAGAATTACTAAGGGGTCGGTTATACAGTCTATATGATGGCCACTGATATTTGGCCTGTCAGCTGATTATGTGTGGGATTAAGTGTAATCTTCATTAGTGTGTCAGTCTTAAATTGTGTCAATCTTATTTTAGAAAATCTGCATGAGTTATAAATTAAACATGGTGAAATCTCTTTAGCTGAGAAAACGGTGATCTATATCCTGACATCTGCAACATTTGGTCAGTATTGGCAGACATGGACAATTGCAGAGGCAGATTAAGGAATTTGTAAAGTAGAAGAGTCTACCATTATATAGAATGAAGTTGATAACCACAAAACAAAGTTATTAGGAATGTAATCTGAATATTAGATCTCCTAACTTTTTTGTTCAAAATAGTGCAAATGTGCAGTATAATGTGTGAAATAGATTGAGGAAAAGTACCTAGTCTTGAAATGTGATGTTTGGCCTGCATTAAAAAAACCAAATAAATAGATTTAAAAAATGTTGTAGCAAGGTAAAGTCAAACTAAGAATCTCAAGCATTTGCTTCCTGTAGCAAGAAATGCTTTAGGCAGTTGATATGACATTTTATTTCATATGCTGATTCATAAGTTAGTACAGTTTTTTAATATGCATACAGACGGTGACAATTATGAGCGGTATAATATTAATAATAGTTTCCGAATTCTGAGCATTCTGCTATAAAAAATTGGTGACAACATGTGGTGTTTGATAAATTGTTTTTATAAAAAATTGGGACATTGTTAGTCATAATTTCATAATTTTTGATTACGGAAAATTGATAATTGAAACAGAACCCATATACATATATATTGCGTTACATCCTTTGCATGTTTTAGGTTAGAAGGCAAATTAGGGTAGATATATAAATTTCTAACTCCTTTTGCTGCATTTTCCCGTCTGCATACGCTCCACCAACTCTTGTCTGCTAGCCGTTGTTTCAACGAGATCTCGTCTCCTTACCCGCCAGTTGACCCACCCTAATATCAAATTACCCCTGCGCACAGTTGGCGGCCATTGTTTTAGTACACATCGCGCAAGCAACACGTGTTTTCCCCGCCCTCCCATCCCTAATAAATCCTATCGTTAATTTGCCTTGTAGAGTATGTTCATATTTGTTTAGACATTTTCTCCCATTTATTAGCCATTATCAGCTTGCCATTTATTTTCATCTTTACAATATTCTTGTGTAGCCTACTTGAATGTAGTAAGTTAGGGCTGATGTAAACAGATATTTCACTTTCTTAATTTGAATCCATTATATATCATAACTGAAATTCACTTAACATTCAATTAAATTATATAACATTACGCAATACATTTTCAACCATAAAATTTACATAACATATTAAATCTCTTATATCAAATTCCAGATTTCACTTTATTACCATTTGTGTTACATTGTCAGTGACTTGCTACTCTGCCAAACAATAAACCTGTTGAATTTATTTCGTTGTTGGTTCTCTGTTTTAATTACAAGTCTGTTATGCAAACTGATGTTTGAAGCATAAAGATTCAAGTTACAAATAAATTAAAAAAAGAACAAGTTTCAATCATATAAAGTAAAAGAAGATAGAACTTTCTTCAACACATTTTGTTGGCGCCTAAGGGAGAGGTCAAGGGTTCCTACTAGCTAGGTGTAGTGGGACGTCCCTCTAGCTCAATTGGTAGGGTGTCTGACTCTTATCCAGAGACATGTAGACAATCACTATAAGGGTCCTGGAGCATGTTGTTGAGGTCTATTATGGCAAACTTCATGAATGGTGTTATTTCATTGAGAAGTAGTGGTTGTTTCTGAAAATTAACATCTCAATGCTTCTCATATTGCATAGTGACAATTAACAGGAAAAAAGTTGAGATTAATGATCGAAAACTGGACAGTTGTGTGCGCCAATGACTCAAATGTAATTTTGGAATCTTAGTAATAGAAGACACAACAAAAAAAAAAAGGTTGGTAGTGCTTAATAGGTCATTTAACTAATGACGCTGACTTCTTAACATTTATATGGACGTTTTCAAATTACAATTGAAAAAATGGCAATGGAGAAAAAGATGCAACTTTAGATACTAGTAGGTGATTTAAACCTAACTCAGGTTATATGATATTTTGGCTCTATTTAAGCCACAGATAAAATTTATGACACATTCTCTTTGTCACTTTAACTATTGAATTAATATGTGACAAACCATTTGGAATTACTAATTTACGCAAACATCAACTGTTCAACAAAGGGTTAACCTGCAATGTCCTCTGGCTGTAGATAAAACATGTCTGGACCAGCGCTGAAGATGTGAAAAATGGTTATTTATAACATTCTAATGTTTTGAATTTTATTTGCAGGGTTTGAACAAAAATGCAAAATTCGGATTCCTTTTCGACATTGATGGAGTGATTGTACGAGGAAAGAAATTATTACCATCGGCAAAAGAAGCATTTAGAATTTTAACAGACAACAATGGAGAGTTTCGCGTGCCATGTTTATTTGTGACAAATGCTGGAAATACTCTACGACAGAACAAGGCCAAGCAGCTCTCTGATTGGCTGGATGTGCATGTGAGTTTAACTATTGTAGATCTATCTAAGTATTATGGAAATTATTACATGAACAAAGGATCAATATCATTCCTAACATTTACATTATTTTTGTAAAACTTGTTTTGAATACTTTTGAAGTGTAATGATTGAGGTAATTTTATTTATGTAACCTTTTTAGCAGTAAAGTGATGAAAAAAATATACAGAGCTGAAATTATTATTTCTAAAAATTTCTTTTCTATTATTTTTATTAAATAATGTAGCTAAAAGCATTTAATCGTCTGTCTGTCTGTCTGTCCATCTGAAGTTTGTGTAATTCACAGAATAGAACATGTTTACCTGTCATTGCATCTTTAGGAACTGTAATGCTGAAGGAATGAAGTAATGTCACTTGGTATCATCAGTCTAGACATAACATTTAGCTTTATTAATTTGGTATAATGGACATTTCCCCACCAGGTACACGAGGATCAAGTGGTGATGTCCCACAGTCCTCTGAAGATGTTCCGACAGTTTCACGACAAACACGTGGTGGTCTCTGGACAGGGTCCGATAGACGAGATCGCAGAGGGTCTTGGTTTCACACACATCACGGATATACCCACGTTACGTCACAGATTCACGAACCTAGATATGGTTGACCACAAACGTAGAAAAGCTGCGGTAAGAGCCAGTTAGAAATTTTGTGGGGTAATGAATAAGTGAAAATTTATTTCTACAGATTATAATCTGAATTAAGAAAGATTTGTCAATTTCCTTGATTTAAATTATTTTTCATTGCTGAACAACCTAATTTTGCATTGATTTTAGTCTGAACTGGATTAATTATTGATTGATATATATAATTAATCAATTTTTCTTTCATTAAAAATGCCATGTCAAATGTTGAGAACGGTATGAATAATTTTGTTCATCTTTAAGTTAATTCCTTCTTTTTTACAGCCATGTGCTTTCCATGAGTACTTCCCCAAGATTGATGGTGAGTAAAACAGAACACACTTTTTACTTGCCTTTTGTAGCTGTTTTAAAATATTTACAATATTATTACAGTTGAAGTGACTTGATTAGCTTTAAGAAATGACGACGCAATGTGAGTGCTGCAGTTGCAATGATGTGTGATAATCTAGGATTAACCAATTGTCTTGCATTGTAGCTGTATAATACGAGCATGTTATTACTGTCTTGCAACTATGGAACATTCTCTCCCAACAGAGGTAGCTCCGTCATAAATTTCTATACAACCTCTGTCTTAATTCAAAGGTTTCTTGTGCATGAAATGTAGAACGCTGATTGGATGCAATCAAAGTAAGTTGTGCAATCAGCGACGCCATTTCAAGTCATTTCCGTAAGCTTCCCAAAAGCTAAACATTATTCGAATATGCAGCTTGCACTTTGAGTCGTCTTTACAGAACACAAACGCCTCATTTTCCGACTGTTTCATTGCACAGGCCTGTGTGACATCAAATATGTTATTCATGCATTTGTTGTTTTCATTGGCTAATATATATCCTGGTAGTTTAAGTTGCAATATTTTCCCGCCATGGGAAAGTGCCGGAAGACCGAGACACCTCCGAATTAAGACAGAGGTTGTATAGAAATTTATGACTGAGCTTTGTTACCTCTGTTGGGAGAGAATGCTGTGGAAGGATGTTACGGTTAAACACACATCACAGATATGTCAATGTTACGGCACACATTCACGAACGTAGATATGCTTCACCACAAACGTAGAAAAGCTGCGATTTGAAGCAGAAACTTCTACAATGGAAGACAAAATAGAATTTAAAATCTCATATGACGATTCATACACTTTTTGTATGTAGATAAACCTTTGTGAAAAAGCAGGAACAACGTACGTGGAACAACAAATTGATAGATCATACAAACATGCTTGTGTTAGAAACCAGGAAGCATCATAAATGAAAGCAAAATTAAAAAACCCACAAGTTATCATTTATGAAGCACACGTGCTACATAAGTTGAATCATGTCAAAAACAGGAAATTGTGCAATAGAAAACAAATTTAACTTTCAAATAAAACTTTCAGAAAATAAATGTTTTAATTTAAAAAGGAGGAAGTAGTATGGATGAAAAGAAAACAAAACAGTACACAACCATAATGTCATAAATAAAAAGACGTAAGATTGTGTGAAAATAAAACTTGTATCGTTTTTTTAAAAAGCTTTATATTTTTCATGTAGATTCACATTTGCCAAATATCATAATTATTGTAAGCTAGGAAGTATTTAAAAAAAAATTAAGATATTGATCATCAATAACTTTTAGATAAGTGCACATATATTATACAAGTAAAATTTGATTGAAAAAGGAAGAAGTCATGCAATGAAATGGAAACTGTAATATCAAATTTATGTTTGAAATCTTTCCACATTCAAAACCCTTACATTTGGTTATATTCACAATTAAACAAATCATTCTCAGGCTTTAGTCTTTGTTATGTTAAGATAACATTTCCAGATTTAAAATACATAAATCTAAAGGCAGTTTCGCTACCTTCATTGTTCCTCCTCAAGCATATGTTTGTAAGGTTACTTTGACCTGCCATACTTCACTCTTTCAATGTAGGGATAGTGGAGGCTGACAGACAGACAGACAGACAGATCGTTTATGGGCTGTATAGTGGATTATTGCTGGTAACTGATTGCAACCCTTTATAGATGACATCTGATAGCTGATGACAACTTATAGTGGATGACAACTGATAGCTGATGACAACTTATAGTGGATGACAACTGATAGCTTATGACAACTTATAGTGGATGACAACTGATAGCTTATGACAACTTATAGTGGATGACAACTGATAGCTGATGACAAGTTATAGTGGATGACAATTAGCTGATGACAACTTATAGTGGATGACAACTGATAGCTTATGACCACTTATAGTGGATGACAACTTATAGTGGATGACAACTGATAGCGGATAGTGGACGATGACTTATAGTTAATTATTACTTATAAAAAATACTTATTCAGTTAACGTCTAGTTATGATTGATCATTATTGATAATGGATGACAACCATACAAATTTATATAGCTATTATTTAGAGCTGATGACATCTTATAGTGGATGTTGACTTATAATGGATGACTGGTTTATGGTGGATAATCACAAGTAGCTGATGACAATTTATAGTTGATAATGGGGAACGAAGAATAGTGTATGACAATTCATAGTTTATAATTGAGAATGAAGAATAGTGTATGACAATTCATAGTTTATAATTGAGAATGAAGAATTGCAGATGACAATTCATAGTTTATAATGGAGAATGAAGAATAGTGTATGACAATTTATAGTTGATAATGGGGAATGAAGAATAGTGTATGACAATTGATAGTTGATAATGGGGAATGAAGAATAGTGTATGACAATTTATAGTTGATAATGGGGAGTGAAGAATAGTGTATGACAATTTATAGTTGATAATGGGGAGTGAAGAATAGTGTATGACAATTTATAGTTGATAATGGGGAGTGAAGAATAGTGTATGACAATTTATAGTGGGTGATAACTAATAGATGTTAATCATTTAAATAGTGTTTTACAACTTATGATTGATTATGACATGTGGATGACAGTTTGTAGTAGATGATGACAAGTTATAGTGGATTACAACTTACAGTAGACAGCAATCTATAGATGATGACAATTGATAAAGGACAACAATTTATAGTTGCTGATGATTTATAAAGGACGACAATTTATAGTGGATGACGATTAATAGGTTATTATGACTTAGATAGTTTATGCAACTTGTGGTGAATGATGAGTTAAAGTTGATGACTGTTAACAGTGGTTGAGAATGTAAAGTGGATGTTAATTATGGTGGATTAAAATTGACATTGAATAACAGTTTACACTGAATGACCGCTTATGATTGATTATCACTTAGATAATGTAAGACTAAAATCTGGATTTGAAGGATGCATGGAAATCTTGCATTCCTACCACTCTCGATTAAGTTGGTGTTAAATTAAGATATTTTATTTCAGAGCAATATGTAAGAAATAACTAGTGGAGAGAAAGAATAAATTGAAATTATTTTTCACTTTTAAACAGTACATTTTCATAATGTAAGAAATAGTCTAACCCTGTTATTATGAAGCCATTAAATATCTAGTTCTATTCTTTAAGATTTGTGTAAGGCAATGAAAGCGTCCAGTGTTATGAAACTTTATCCAAGAACAAGGCCACCAAGGTATTTTTATTGCCTGAAGGTCAAGGTTGGTGCGAGAGAGAAATTCAAGACAAGTCTTGCTATATCAGATGTCAGTTTTATTGCCCCTTCTGCTCTGTATAATGTAGCATGAAGCTATAGAAAACTTTTCCTAGCATATCTGGTTGGTTTTGTTTTAGATGTGTTCATTTGAGAATTCATCTTTCATTAAAGAGGCCTCAGTGACTTTGGAAAAGATGTTATGTACCTTATGTTATACTCTTAACAATCACCCCTGGGAATCTTCATCAAGAAATTTTGACCATTGTGAAATAAAACCCCAAAGAAATGGCTTGATAGTTTTTCCTGATGAAAAGTCCCAGGGGTGGTTTAGTGAAGAGACTCAAATCTTTTAGCCCTCGGTAACCAATGATGTTGAGAACCAAAACAGCCAGTAACTAGTTAGATAGCATGATCATAAGTTCATTGCATTGCAGCCATTGATTCTCTTGTTGTCACCACCCTTGTAGAAGTGAACCAATGACTTTCCCTATTCAGCTGTGCTACGATTATCTCAACACCTTTGGGAGTATGAAACCGTTATGTTGCAGCTGTGATACTGTTCGGTGAGCCTGTGAGGTGGGAGACAAACCTTCAGCTCATCATCGACGTGCTGCTGACGAACGGACGACCAGGCACCACTCAGAAAGAGACTCCGTACCCACATCTTCCTGTCCTAGCCTGTAACATGGACCTCATGTGGATGGCAGAGGCGCCCAATCCTAGGTAACACAACCATTGCTTCACATATACCGAGATTGGAGAGACTCATTTGGCAATTGACAATTTTAGGGCATTCAGTCATTTTCGCAATTTTGAATTGGCCATTCCCCTAGTAAAAGTAAAATTTTCTAATTTTAATGGACACTTTTTTCATCCATTGTGCAGAATGGCCCATGGACCCTAACATTCCCAATCCTGGTTATATATGGTTCAACTTGTCAGTTTCCTTTGCATAAGTGTTATACTAAGTTTTAGCTCCTTCAGTATATATGTCAAACTTTATAAATGGTGTTAATTGATTGAGAAGTAGTATGTTTCAGAAAATTAGCATCTTAATACTTATAAGTTCAGTATAGTTTATAGGTTAAAATTGAAATTTGTGAACTAAAACCTGACAATTGTATGTGCCAATGACGCAAACAAAATTTTGGAAGCTTATTTAAAACATATACAACAACAGGATGGTAGTGCTAGTCATTAAACTGATATACAGGTTGCACAAATTTGACTTCTTGAAATTTTTTAAGGTTGTTTTTTTTATAATCATTGTAAACAAAATGATTACGTTCTTTTGGAATTTAAAAGATACCAACGTAAATTAAGAAAATGCATTTTGAAATTAACTCAGACATATGGTATTTTAGCTCTAATTTAAGCCGCATACAAAATTTATAAAACAAACTTTGTGTTGATCAGGCGAGATGGTCTAAGGCTTTGGCCATTTAATTGATGTCCCTAATTTGTTTACAGTTTAAGATCTTCAGCTGCAACCACAAGTTTAGGGACATTGTGCTTATGGAATTAAAGTTCCCTACACTTGGTTCAAGACTCCGAACGTAGGCATGGAAGGCATTGTCCTGCCTACAACATCGAGTTCTATTAAGACAGTACTTAAAGATAATAAAGTTTTAATAAGACAGTATTCTTATAATGCCCAAAATTAATACCTATTACTTTCATACCATTTTTCAAGCCAATGATTGTTTGTTTTCCAAAGTATAATTTTATTTATTTTAACTGCATGTCATATCGGTTCGACCAGACATCAGTTTAAAAAAATTTTATTACTGTATGACGAGCTGTCAAATCAAGAACATCCAGGCCATCGATTTATGATATGTTCGATCGTGACTGTTTTACTCATCTGTTAAAGTACTTTTATCCTTGTTGGTCGGAATACAAATTGCTGACGTGACTTATAATAATTCTATTGAATACATATTTTGAATATCTTTAGATAAGAGTGCATGTTTATTTTATATTTATACATGTTTGTTACTTACCTCTTAGATAAGTAAACATACATGCAGTACTTCATGACATTGTATATCAGTACTTTATGACATTGTGTATCAGTACTTCATGACATTGTATATCAGTACTTTATGACATTGTGTATCAGTACTGACCCAAATATGGTGACTCATGAATGTTCAAGTGAACACATGTTAAACTTAATATACCTGTGTTTCCTTTATGTGAAAATGTATTGCTTTTATGGTGGGTATGTGTGTGAATTAACTGGACATTATAAGTCATTGGATGATCATAGAATATTGTCTGTAACAAATGAACACATTTAACCAAAATCTACAACAGTTTATGGTATTATCATATAGGGTGATTTATAGCTTGCCTGTTTGGGATTAAGAAATGTAACGTTAGAATCTTGAGAGTTCTCAAGAGGTCTACCGGCAGTGCAGTTAGCTTTTGTTTTTAACATAAAATTTAATAGATTGAAGTGGTCTAGATACCTTGAAATACTCACTGATATCTCATCGACCTCTGACCTCTGACCTCTGATGTCACATGGAGAGGACCTGACACTCAGCAATCTAAACTTTTTAAGTAAAGCCATGAGGGTCGCACGTGAAGGCTGATGCAAGGGTTGAGCCCAACATTGAGAGACTCACTTGGGTTATTTGTAACTTTATAAGATTTGAATGGATACAATGGTTATCTAGATGTATGTGTATTATCCTTACCAAGATATTTTTTAGGGTCACAATATTATGAAATCCTATGCAGATGAGAAGGGCCTTATTCCTGTCTTAAATTTGATTTTTTAAAACAATAAATCCTTATCCATCCTTTCTAATCTCTCAGCTTTATGAAAACTCTTTGCAACACCATCGCTTTTATAATCTTTACTCGTAGAGAATTATAAATGTAGGCCCATGTGAACATCTCATGGCTAATGAAGAGTTTGACCTGGTTTCATCACTTCACCAGCTCACTGAGTATATCACTGGGTGTATTGCTGGGTGTATCTCTGGGTATATAACTGATACTCCTAGTATATCCCCCTCATGATGCAACTGAGAGTAACCTGTGAGTCCCCTGCTCTGTTGACCATTTATCACTCTACAGGGCTTGCGGTTAGAAAAAATCTCAAGCTGAGCTCGATAAAAAATTGCATGCATTCCAAGCTCTTTATTTATGATACTTAGTGACTAGCAAAATGTTCTTGCAAGCAAACAGTCCCCATATAAAACTTATGTTCTAGAGTCCTTTTGATAGGTTTGTATACATAATTCTATTTTTAGACTAAGTATGTGAGCAATGAATTAAACATTTCTATTAATGAATCATTTATCTAACCCTTTATCACTTTGCAAATAAAGAGATACATTTTCAAGTACTCACTTGATAATGGAAACCATTGCTTAATTGGTTATTTCATTAATAAACCAATAAAATGAATGTCTCAGTATTGAATGTGATATGTAATTGCTGACAGTAAAAACAAGCTGTTACTTGACCTCATTATGGGAGAAGCTAGGTGGTTAGGTTAATGTAATATTGTAATACAAACTTTGCTGCTCAAGGTAAGAATGTGTATTTGAAGAATTGCTATGAATTATTCATGCTGGTAATTCTATATGATTTTAAATTATTTATGATAGTAAGTATTGTTTCTCATCTCATGTTGAGCTGAAAAGCTTAGGTAAAGGCATCACTTTTAGGTTGAAAAATATTATCAAACAATAAATCCAAAAAATATATGAAATTAGAAGGGACCTAGGTCATGGCGACTAGGGTCATGTTGACAAAACGCTTTGTAACTGTTTGACACACCCCATTACCGTACTTCCTTTCCAGTCCATGCAATGGGGCTTCTCATGGATTATGTGACCTTCATTCGTTTTGTCAGTTGAATTCACTACACGCCTGCTTAGAATTTGTTATTTCATGGTCTTTTTGAGGTAGAAATGTTTGCACCCTGGTAATGTTGGAATATTATATTTAGCCAAGAGAACATCAGAGCCCTAGGCTGTCTGGATTTATTAAATTCCCTTTGTTAATATATATCTCATCAGGTCTTTCATTCTGTGGAATCTTGGTAATGGTAAACTTTTCGTGTTTTTCATTTAATGTTTGTACATTTAATCCTAACCCTGTTTCGTTTAAATGTTTGAGTTAAAGAGATGAATTTGAAAAAAATTTGATTTAAACATGTTTTATTCATAAGCAAAGGTTTAGGCTTAGTTATCCAACTTATAATGCTGAGGTTTTGTGTAGATATACCTTGATCAACATAGCATCATTGTTTTCAACCCAAAACTTCTCATGAAAAGGTTAATTAGATACAATTAACGCCAATTGCCTTTTTTTACAACCATAGAATTAAAACAGGGTTACTATTTGCAGAAGCGATAATAAAAGAAATGCAAAGTCAGCAAATCTAATGTCTCTCACAAGTGACAACACCATATCCTATCATGTATCTAGTTTTATGTTTAGCAACATCACAATGGTCTGAGCAAACATCAGTGTCTGCATATATCCACTCATGGAAAGATTAAAGTATTAGATAAGAGTAAAAAAGTATGTATAATTTTAATTACAAACATTAAGGTTAGAAACATTGTGAGGTCTTGATACAAACTTTAAAAGACAATATCATAAGACAACTCAGAAGGTTTGACTTTTCTTCAAATATACATGAATCAATTTAACAGGAAACCTTGAATTCTTCTTACATTTTTTCTTGTCTTCATTTCTCTCCATCTTTATCCTTCTTGCTCTGGATATTAATTAAACAGAAGTTAATTTTTAGCTCAGGCCTTAAAAGTCTTGAATTGGTGTGAAAGGTGTGTGAATGATCTGTGTTTTTTTTATTTGTTAACAAAATATTAATAACCCTGATTGAATTACATTTATGTCTATGTCTTTTTCTTTTGGTGGTTCCCTTGCCGCGAAGTTTTTGAGTGTAACAGCGTTTGAGGACCAAAAACATTTTTAAAAAAACAACATTATTTGTGACTTCTTTAGAATTAATTAAAACAATCATATTGATGTCTTAGACTTGTGATGTAATCCAATAGGTTAGAACAACATCTAGATTTCAAGTCGGTAACTTAGCATGCTATATCTTTTTGTATCTTATTTTGTAAAAAAAATTACATTTAATACAGTTAACCATGAACCATACTGCTCATCACCGTGGTGGAAATGGTCAGTTGGCAAGAGTGAAATTTGTTTTAAGAAAGAAACAGTCATTGGTCCAATATTGATATTGATATTGATATCTTTGTTTCAGATTTGGACACGGTTGTTTCCTGAATGCACTGGAGAGTCTTTACCTGGTATGTGTGATGTTCACTTGGTCATCTTATACTTGACAGATTAATCACACAATGAGCTTCCAATATGAGTAGAAACATTCAGTACCCATGTGTGAAACACTTGTAGAATAATAATTTTTTTTATGAACATGTGATCTGCCCATTGAACCTAAGCCATTAATAAATTCTTAATCACTTTCAGAAAATCACTGGACGAGAGTTGAAATACACTGCACTGATCGGCAAGCCAAGTGAGATTACATATCATCACGCCGACTATCTCCTGTGTCAACAAGCCAAACTGCTGGGCATTGATGGAATCAAAACTATTTACTGCATAGGGTAGGTGACCTCTGTAAATGTTTATCAGCTTACGTTTCTTGTTTAAGACATATTTGGATTTTAAAGATTGTGTCATCTTTATGCTGATATAAAGAAAATTGTTATGTTTTTATTGATATACATTAAATATTTTTAAATATACGGTCGTTAAGAATTGGAATAAATGAGAAAGCATGATTTTTCTGGATGACAATATTTATAGTTAAAAAAATAACGATGATCAGAGTATTTTATTTATTCTTCATTAAATGGAATGAAGAAATGATTTATAAATGGTTTGCATATTTGTTTCCTTAAAACATGCAAAAAAAAATATAAAACTTCGTCAATTTGTCAAAATGTTATTTGTGAAGAACCAAAAAATTCACTAAGAGATTGAAACATGTTTTATCCAGAGTGTTCAGACTTTTAACTCTCTATTCTGGTACTATTTGGAACGTGTCAGTTCAAAACAAAAATAAAATTGTTCCTCATGTATATACTATATATATATAATACTTCCTAAAAAATTATTGGATTACCTTTTGAAAGTATTAGCTATTTTTATGAGCAACAAGACATCCTATTCTTCCTTCAGGCTGGTGGTTATGCACTCCAGCACTGAAAATGAACAGGGCTCATCATTCCTTTGTAACCATCATGAACTGATAGATTGATTTAGGGACTGACTGATAGTGACTGATATGCCTAGAGGAACAGGCTGCATTTTGTGTCACTCAAGCCATAACACTGAGATTGTCAGAAGTAGCTAAGTTTGCCTAAGAAAGACCAGATCAATTGACTTACTGATGTGTTTACGGACAGACTTATTTAAAAATGGACTAACAGTTAACTGTCAGACTGGTTGACAATGAGTGATGTACTGTATTTGACACTGACATTGACAGAAGGTTGCTCACTGACTTATCTGTCCTCATCTTTTCCAGAGACAACCCAGAGACAGACATCTACGGAGCAAACCTGTACAATCGGTACCTCAGAAAGAGGCTGCACTCGAAGCAGAAGCGCCTGTCAGCGAAGGCAGTGGTCAAGCAAGCGGTAGCCCATGCGAGTGGTCAGCAAGTGTCCGATATAGAGGAGGAGGCAGAGGAGGAGGAAGAGACGGACGAAGAACGGGAGATGGAGATGCTTGAGACGCCCCCGGAGGAGGACCACACCCTCGATAACTTTGCAGAGTCGTGTGAGAGTATTCTTGTGTGTACCGGTGTCTACTGCATGGAGAGAGACTTTATCACGTATGGCGGGAAGCGGCCGTCCAATCACAACCATCGAGACTTTGTGATCGACCCTGAACTCAAGCAGCCGATGCATGTTACAGAAAACGTACTAGAGGCGGTTCAAATGGTTTACGAGAAGGAAAGATTCAAATGATGAATTTCACGATTAGGTCAGTTTGTTAGACCGTGGTTGTGTGTGTGGATAGAGATATTTTATGAATTATTGACTTTTATTGTTATTTTAATGATTAATCTCATGGATATGGTACCTGCTTTTACCCATAGAAGAATCTCTTATTTATGTTTCACAGAGCTTTTAGACAATCGAGAGGTGATGATTGTTGATTTTAAGTTACCAACTTATGTGGTTTTCACCTTTGTTAAAGATAAGCTATGGAGACATTGTTATCCCCTTTGAATTCTGTATGTTATCATGATTTTCATATTAATTTTAACAATGTTGATATCATGGCACATAAAGATATATTGTCAGGAGAAGAGTGGAACACCAAGTTCCCTTCCATTAACTTGTTCACATTCAGAACATCAAATGTAATCTAGTCCAGGATCTAATACAATAAACTATTCAAGCATAGACATTGAGAATTTTTTCACTGGCTTCAAAACTTCATGCAGATTTCATTTCAAGTAACACGCTTTTCCTCTGATACTCAAAAGTAGGTTTGTGTTGTTTCTATTATTAGCCCCACCATGAAGTCTGAGTGATGCTTAGTGTTTGGTTTTTATTTTCAGAGCGAGCAGTAGTATTGATGATATGATATTTAACACTTAAATGGCTGGTCCAGAAAGACTTTTTTCTTTGAAGGGCAGAAAGAATGTTTACATTACATTTCTTGCAGGAAATATAACAAAATCATTTCAAATTAACCTCTTACCTGTTTGTTTTAGTTCTCTCTGGTCTGCTTATTTTCAATCGATCATCAGATCGAAGGATTTAAAAGTATCATTTGGACTAATGGAGGAATGAAATTATACATATAAATATCTATTGGTTAATAACAGACCCAGGCACAGTAACTGTTGTCAGTGAGGTCTGTTGACGGTACTGTATTTCTATGAATCTATCAAATTGTTTGTTGTTGAGAATCTCTGTTCTTTATGAAAGACGTGAAATTTTGAAAGGCTTTAGAAAAAGCTAGAATTTCTAAAATGCTGTCTCTAGATTGTGTTTTTCACATTAATATGTGAAGGAGTTGTAGGGAAACTTCAATTAATGTGAGAGGGCTGTGATTATTTTGTAGTTCTTTCATTCATTGCAAACATAACACTATGGCGTCATTAAAATCTCACTATTTCTGAAGTTGGTGACAAGGACTCATTTTCACTATTCTATCTGTCACTGTCAATTACAGTATTATTTTAGGCATTTTGACATGGCATATATATTCAAAACTTGAAGTTCTTTGTACATTACAAGAGCTAACGTACATAAAAGTTTAAATAACACCTCTATCAGTTGTTTATTCATTTCTTTAGAACGCTGCTAATGGCCGAAATATAGCCCAGGCGGCTCTAGACAATAAATCACTCTCTTTATTTCTTTGAAAATGTATCCTCATTGTTGAGATTCTTACGATTGTCAACAATCTGAACTTGTAGGATATGTTTACAAAGTTTATCAACTGCTTCTTTTATTTGAAGAAAACCGTGTCATTTCTAAGAAAATGGGAGTGTGGCATTGAAAGAGTAACAATCTTGTTAGATAAATTGGGGCATTCATCAACCTGTCTAGTAGGTGCAGAATCTTGTCAAGTGTCAAGTTGTAAGCAAACAGCATGTCACTGAGTGCAGTTGTCATGAAAATAGCATTTAGACCGACAATTTAAGCAATAGCAGCTTCACTTAAGTAAGGCCATTGACATATTGTTAATTATTTCATGTTGCATAAATGTCAAACCAAGATAATGTTCATAAAAATATCTTTGGATGAAGTTTAGAATTTGAGCATTTTACATATGCATTTATAAGTTTTATTTTATATCCTTTTTCTTTTCCCCCTCTGTTAATGCCAATTTCAGTTTAAGTTTTCTTTCACCTAACAGTGCCGTTGAGTTTCTTAGTTGATATAGATGATATGTTATTCCAAAAAAAAAAAAATTCTAATTTTTCAATTCAAGTAGGAGACCGAAATTGAAGCAATTTCAATTTTTATCTGATTGTTATATTATTTTAAAAGTATAAAAGTTTGTAACAAGGTAAGAAGTACTCCTTCAAATAGATCAGTGCAAAACTTGTTGCTCTTTTAAACCATTGCTTACTTAACAAAGTGTGACAGAGAAGGGTCAAAGTTCAAGTACAATTTTGTAGAAGATGTTGAAGTTCTAAGTATGCTTTTGTTTGCTTGTCTTGAAATTTTTATTCAGTACTACATTGATTTGACATCTTGACATCTTAAATGTTTTCGAGTTTGTTTTTTCCCCCAAGAAAACTAATGTTCATTTGATGATGATAAAAGATTTTGGGGTTGTAAATGATAAGACATTACCTAACATATTTTGCAATAGTATTCTGAAAGTTTTGTGGTTGTAATGAAAGTTCTAAGTAATTAAGAGAAATTGAAAATATATGAACGCTAGGAGTGATTAAAAGATTTAAATTGAGGAAAAATCATATTTGAAACATTTGAATACCACAACCAGCATTTCAAGTTAAAACTTATTTGAATTATGTATTAGCATTTATGTTGAAACTATTGATTCTCGTTCTGTGTTTCATGCTCTAAGACGATCACTTATAGTCATATTGAGACTGCTGCAGATTGACTACTGTAGTAGAAATTGTAATATGTAAATATGCAGGCACTTAGCCAGGGAACATGAAAGGTTTTCTAACGGGGATCTCAATTTGACGGCAATGTAAATATAGATGAACTAAATCAGTATGGCATCAATGTTGGTTAAGGATGTCTGTAGCAGGTGACATGTTTCAGTAGTGAAGACCACCATTCTCTTCCCCCAGAGGCTACTCAAGTCAAGTCTTCCCACGCTACTTCTGTTACAAGTAGAAACTTCCTTGGCTAGAATTACAGAATCCTGATTGGTGATAATCAAAGCTTGACAGTTATAAGCAAAGTTTCAAACTGAACTTACCTGCAACCATTGAGGACTAGAGTACCTTCACCTGTGTGTTGCACTTATTTCTTACAAGACAGATTTCAGTCTAAAGAGTATGATGATGATCAGTGTTCCCAATACGGACAGTACCTGTGTTGTTAACAGAAAAATGGTCAACTTGTTACAGAGGTTGTGTATGAAAAAATTACATGAAGAACTTTTGTTGGTAGAGAATGTGGTTCCAGGAACATGCATATTATTACAGAGTTCGAGGAGAGGGAAGGGGATGCTTAATGTGCTTGATTTCAAGCAGGAGGTGAGATTTTTTCAAATACTGTGGGGTGTTTCAAAACTAGTTTTTTGGTAATATACCTCATTGTCTGTGGAACAATTTCTAGCCACATAGATTATTTGGTTTGTCAGTTAGTTGTTACTGTTTTTGTTTTATTGGCATTTCTTATTGTTTAGTAATATGAGAATCTCTTGATCACGTCCTCTGATATCAAATATATATCTCTATATGTTTTCATGACTAAGAGAAGTTGTTCTGATAAAACTAGATGGACACTTTGAGTGTGTCGAGAGAGATCCAGATTGAAGGATATTCCCGGTGGTGTTAGTTTAGTCAGAGGTTGTTTTTCGACAAGACAATCCTTTCCCCATTATTTTTGGCATTGCATGTTTTGATTCAATCTCATTTAAATCAGCTTGAACCTAACAGTCTGTCTTTTCACTCTGGCTACTTCTTCTTAGGATAGTTGCTGTTTCTGTGCCCTTCACCTTCAATGAATTCATACAATCAGAGGCCCGTTAAAATATCAAATCATGCTAATGGCTTTCTAGCCTTGTCTCTGATTGGCTGGAGTACAAAGGTTATCTGATTCAACCCCAACTTACTTAGTAGGGTTGCTGATTAGAATAAGAAATTCTAGTTCAGTACAATTTAAATTAGTTTATTTGAGTGAAATATGCACTTTACTTGATAAAAAATGTTATGAGAGTGTGTTTATTAGGCAGGGATTGCAAAAAAGGGGTTGTTTGATAATAATAACAATGTCATTGTATTAGAATTTGTATGATAAAATCTTCCACTTGCCCTCTGATCAGCATCCTATACACCTTGTAGTTGTAGTGCATACCAAACCGTCCTAGATACATTTACACATATAATTTTTCTATGAAATGTAAGACCAGATTTGTCTAGTTCTATATATAGAGAACCAATGAAGTCACAGCCAATGTAAGGTGACAAGTGCGGGACTGCTCTGGTTGTCTCAGCGTTCATTCTTTTGTCTGATTGGTACGATCACACTTCTTTGTTGACACTGTCATAGAAAAAATTCAACATGTGCTCATGATACGTTGTGAAGTTTTTAATTTTTCGAATGGAAATTTAATTTGCAAAACACAAACGAAAACTTTAAATGTATACTATAAGTTTCAGTGAGATCATGCCAAGAGCTTGAGTAGAAATTTTTTGTTCATTGTCTCAACGATAGTTTCTTTTGTTTATTGTCTCAATGATAGTAAGGATGAACTTACTTTTGTCTTTGTATGATAATGTAATATTATTCAAAACATATAACAGTGTATGAAATAAGCCATTAAAAGTTACCAGAAATGATTTATTTAATTGTTCTTTGAAAGATAAAACAAATTTTCCTTTTCCAACAGAGACTGGTTACAGAGTAGCGTTTGAAAGGGGGGAGGGGGAGCGGAGGGGGTTCACCTCTCGAAAAGGGGAGGGTTCATCGTGGGGGGGGGGGGGGGACACTTTATAGTCCTATTTTGAACCCCCTGATCCGCCAATGGTACTGTATGTTGGCTTGATCTTATTTCATACACTGATTAGCACAAGCTGTATTTCTCATGTCTTTGTTTGAGATTACATTCTGTATATATATATTGTTAATCAGTTTTGTTCCATGAACATATAAATTTAGTTTATTTGACTACATGTGCAAATATGCTTAAACAATTTCCTCTTGATTTGTTTACCATAAATACTTGGAAACTTGATATTGTAAGACCTAGGTAAAATATAAACCTGATGTAGACTCTGTAGAAAGACTTGTGTAAAATGAAAGTAAACTGTAAACCTACCCATGTATTAATAATACTTTACAAAGGTTTGTCGGTTAAGAATAATCTATCATATCATGTTTCTGTGCTTAATTGTTGAATATCTCAAAAGAAAAGATCTTAAACATTTTGTTCATGAGAAATAGCATTGTTTTGAGTTAACATCTCATCTGTTTTTCATGTGGTTTCCTTGTTGGCCTGTTGACCGATCCTGAAAGATGTGGATCTGCGTAGCTTGGTTCATCACAGAGAGAGAATCTGAATAAAATATGACACCCTACAAATACTGACTCTGTTTTTCCTTGATGAATCCACACCGCTTATGGTTGTAATATTGCCCAAGCGGCGTTAAACAATAACTCACTCACTCGCTCCTTGATAATTACCCGCTCACTCACTCCTTGATAAATACCTGGTATGTCTCTTCCCGAAGGGTTTGGAGACATTCTTTTTTTGGTTGAGTTTGGTTGGCAATCTTATATTGTTTTGGAAGCAAAACTCTAAAACTATTAGACCAAATATCACCAACATTTATATACTGACTCTCCATAATATGTTGATGTGCCTTTTGGGGGTTTGACCTTTCTTCTGTTTCTGTTGTTGCTTAAATAAACTTGGACTTTGTCTTAGGCTTTTTCAAAAACAATAGAATACTCAACGGGTCCTGTTAAAAAAAAAATTTATATAACAAGGGAGTGGCTTGGAGGGAAAGTGATTTAATATCGAAACCATTAACAAGTTTCATTAAAATGTTAGACTGAGTTAAGTATCTCACTTAGTACTCGCTAATTGATTACTGGTTTGTAATTATTTGCTTCACAGACGTAAGTGACATGAAGAGGTAGGTCGGTAAGGTGGCACCAGTCAGTATCTATAAAAATAGTAAAGTTTGGCAAACAGTTTCAATATGGACACTTACACCGTTTCTTCTGGCAAATGAGTTCATATCATGAATAAACATACCACTGATTGGTAAATATTTTCCTCACAGGTGTATTTTCAAACAATAAAAATGAGGTGAGTAGGTCAGTTAACACGGGTCAATGACCTCTGACCCAGATAAACAACAACAGAGTTAGGGACACTTTATGGGACATCAAAGGTGATTTTGGAGCTTAACACTGCTTCCAAGAGTATTTCACTAATCATGGCTGCAACTTTTATTGTAGGAAGAAAGCTAGCAACACCATTGTGGCTATGCATTGTGGTTCAGAAACCTGTAAGCAACAGCTGGAACTAGCTAACTAAGGGTGGTACTGTTCTGAAATTCAGTGTAGCATTGCAACCAAACCTTGCTGCATGCACAACAGTTGTGTACTGCAGACAAAGTTGCCGTGCCCCTTTTGAGATTTGAACCATGGACCTCTTTAGACCAAAATCCGAATGCACTAACCACGTGATTTCCCCCTATGGGACGTAACAATATCTTTATGTTTCTTTATGTATCTCTTCAAGCCTTCAACTTTGAAATTAAAAATATTTTTAGATTATAATATTCAATCTTCTTAAATGCTCATCAAAATTAATCAATCTTTCTCTCAAAATAATAATTGTTTTGATTAATTAATAGAACATGGCTTTACACACAGAAATTAATGTGAGAAGCCTGCCAGGATAATGAAGGTATATTTTTTATTGTTTCATTGATTACTGTACTTATTTGAAGTGCCATTGGCTTTGCAGCTCATTAATCTTTTCACATGATGTTTTATGTGGTTGAAAACTTGAATAAGAAATTTAAGATTAATAAAAGACAATGAACCTTCACTAATCCTGTAACTATCATCTGCCAGTCAGGCCATGTCAATAAAACATTTCATGATTAAAGTGGTTTTAGGTATTAGAGTGAGTTACAAACACTGACTTGGATTTGAATCATCTCATTCATAATAAAAGAATTATTCAAAATAAGAAGAGTAAGTTATTGTTTAACGCTGATTGGGAAAATATTAATCTATTAGCGGCAAAATATGAAGATAATATGGAACACAATTAAGATTTTGCTCTGACATTGCTCGAATGTCTTGTGTGCTTGAAATGAAGATAAAGGTCACAATCAAGTCAATAGTTTGCCAGATCCCACATCATCTGTTCTGTCTTCTTTTTTGATGATTAAACCACAAGAAAATAAACAACAAACAAATAAATCATTGTCATTTTTCCTTTGTTTAGAAAAATAGGGACATGAAAATAAGAACCTTGATGTTATGAATATATTTACATAAGCATTGGCATGATATCAACAATGAATATCTTATACTTATATACATAATATAAACCCTTATCTACATACATACATACACACACAATGACTCATTCAAAGCCAGATGAAATGTTAAGAAATATGACTTGAAATGAATCTGCGAACCTTTTTTACCAGAAAATATCAAAATGAATATTCACATATTGTAAACAATCTGTGAGCTTAAAATAAAACATACATAAAATGATAATATTTTCTAACTTTACCAATTACAGGATCATCATGATGGAAAGTGATAAATATACATGAACAGACCTGAACACAACATTAAATGAAATTTTAACATCAAAATGAAATGTTAATGACTATTTGTACTAAATGAACTTATTTTCAGTTAGGTTTCTTTGAACATAACCGTGTCACATTTTGAGGCTACAGATATCAATCTTGGCAGATTGTTAACTTTGACAAAATCCCCTCAATGCCAAAATTTATTTTTAAGAATTTCTGACGTCATAAGAAGCCTTAAAATGAGATACCATTGACCTTTTATTACATTATGATAAGCTCATGGCTATGATCTTCACACTCCACAGACGGTCAAATGTGAGAGGTTGCTGCAAGTCAAATTACCCATAATCCCTTACTCTCATCATTGAGGTCAAATGTTCTTAACACAATGTTAAAAGATAACCCCATGCAAATGTCACATCTTGATGATTTCCAGATCATGGTAATTCAATGTCTTGAGGTTGTGACGCAAATTGGTAAATCCAAACCACATGAAAATCCTGACCCAAATGTTCTTGACCTCATGACCTTGAGGTCACACCCCCATCATCTCCTTGACCCCTGTCTCCTCCTCCTGCAAAGCGTCACTCGCGTATTTCTTCAACAACTCCACCTTCTTCCGATGAACCAGTGCTTCTTCAATCTGGAGAAAAAATATCAGTTTACAAATTCAAACAATTCTCTACTCTTCAATCTGGGGCAAATATTATTTTACTGTATTTAACAATACGTAAATTCTGGGGAAAACATACTATTTACAATATTAAATAATTCTCTACGCTTTAATCTGGTGCGAAATGATTTACCTAGCAATATTCAACAGCTCTTTATATGGTGGTTACGGCACATTAGCGATGGTTTATCATTCAATTTTAGCCATTCAGAATAGTTTGGTTTGTCAAGAAAAAATAAAGAAGTTACAGTGTTCATACTTTTTAAAAAAAATACCTTGAACTACTAAAAATTGTTGGTATAATCAACAGAAGTTGTCCCAAGGAAAACACAGGTTTAGATTTCACTGCTTTACAACACCATCAACAAATTGGTGCATAATGCAAAGGCCAAGACAGGAGTACACAAAAAAATCATTCCTCATTGAATAGATACAGTCAGGGCATTGACATTGAGGCTATTTAATGACAAGAAAAGATAACTGGCAAAATTTGTTGTTTGTACAGTTATGATACTAAGGTTGCAAGAGTAATCTCCCTTTATAGAGGAGGTAGTCAGTTAAAGGTTTAAGGGATAATTCCTGAAAAGCCCATAATCAAGGTGGGTCAAGACCAAATGTTGGTAAATGGAGGTAAAATCATTAAAAAGAGCAAAATTATTCCTTTCCAAAAGGCATCTTGTCACAGTACCTCTTTTTGTGAAGGTACAGGAACGTGAGCTATAAAGTGTTCAGCCGTTTCCTCAGTTATCTGTGTTTCCTTGATTTCCTCTTCAATTTCCTAAAAAATAAAGACAAGTAGAGACAAGATGGCACACATTGTTATCCAAAATATCTTGACGAATATCAGCTACTAAAACCTTACAATTTTGTCAAAAAATATCATTCCTGAACATGACTGAATAATTCATGGCTCCAGATAGGATGTGTTTCTGCGTGAAATACGCATTAAAAATGAACTCAATGAGTGACAGGTACACACAGCTTTCCCTGAATATGAGTCAGATATTTGTTTACAGGAGTGATTGTGACTTGTCAAAATAAAGCTTCATTTCTACGTGTCTGATCTTTACATCTCGAATAGTAGCCAGCTTGATGCCAACTTGATGAAAACAAAGAACCAAGTTTATATTTTGTCAAAGATAAATTTAACCTTTATTTACAGCTTTAACATGTGGAAAATAAAATAAACGACTAACATCGAAAAAGATGCTAACTTGGAATGAGGATCTGAAAACGAAAAAGATGCTAACTTGGAATGAGGATCTGAAAACGAAAAAGATGCTAACTTGGAATGAGGATCTGAAAACGAAAAAGATGCTAACTTGGAATGAGGATCTGAAAACGAAAAAGATGCTAACTTGGAATGAGGATCTGAAAACGAAAAAGATGCTAACTTGGAATGAGGATCTGAAAACGAAAAAGATGTTTACTTGGAATGAGGATCTGAAAACGAAAAAGATGCTAACTTGGAATGAGGATCTGAAAACGAAAAAGATGCTAACTTGGAATGAGGATCTGAAAACGAAAAAGATGCTAACTTGGAATGAGGATCTGAAAACGAAAAAGATGTTAACTTGGAATGAGGATCTGAAAACGAAAAAGATGCTAACTTGGAATGAGGATCTGAAAACGAAAAAGATGCTTACTTGGAATGAGGATCTGAAAACGAAAAAGATGCTTACTTGGAATGAGGATCTGAAAACGAAAAAGATGCTTACTTGGAATGAGGATCTGAAAACGAAAAAGATGCTAACTTGGAATGAGGATCTGAAAACGAAAAAGATGCTAACTTGGAATGAGGATCTGAAAACGAAAAAGATGCTTACTTGGAATGAGGATCTGAAAACGAAAAAGATGCTAACTTGGAATGAGGATCTGAAAACGAAAAAGATGCTTACTTGGAATGAGGATCTGAAAACGAAAAAGATGCTAACTTGGAATGAGGATCTGAAAACGAAAAAGATGCTAACTTGGAATGAGGATCTGAAAACGAAAAAGATGCTAACTTGGAATGAGGATCTGAAAACGAAAAAGATGCTTACTTGGAATGAGGATCTGAAAACGAAAAAGATGCTAACTTGGAATGAGGATCTGAAAACGAAAAAGATGCTTACTTGGAATGAGGATCTGAAAACGAAAAAGATGCTTACTTGGAATGAGGATCTGAAAACGAAAAAGATGCTAACTTGGAATGAGGATCTGAAAACGAAAAAGATGCTAACTTGGAATGAGGATCTGAAAACGAAAAAGATGCTAACTTGGAATGAGGATCTGAAAACGAAAAAGATGCTTACTTGGAATGAGGATCTGAAAACGAAAAAGATGCTTACTTGGAATGAGGATCTGAAAACGAAAAAGATGCTAACTTGGAATGAGGATCTGAAAACGAAAAAGATGCTAACTTGGAATGAGGATCTGAAAACGAAAAAGATGCTTACTTGGAATGAGGATCTGAAAACGAAAAAGATGCTAACTTGGAATGAGGATCTGAAAACGAAAAAGATGCTTACTTGGAATGAGGATCTGAAAACGAAAAAGATGCTAACTTGGAATGAGGATCTGAAAACGAAAAAGATGCTAACTTGGAATGAGGATCTGAAAACGAAAAAGATGCTAACTTGGAATGAGGATCTGAAAACGAAAAAGATGCTAACTTGGAATGAGGATCTGAAAACGATAAACCTTGAGGTACTCCTAGTTTTTTTCATGTAGTATTTTACTCCTGTATTTTTATTTTGATGAGTGAAATACCTGTGAGTCAAAATAATTATCTGGAGCCCTGATAATTGATACATAAATTAACAAAAACTATAAATAAAATGTATATACTGCTCTATAGTACATTTGTGAAGTCACAATGTCAGCATTCCCTATTAAAAACAACAACCATTAAATAGACGGCCATCACATCTTTGAGCGAGCCTCACCTCCTCGGGTAGATAGATGTCTTCCTCCGTCTCCATGGACTCCTCCTGCGAGACTTCTCCCCGGCTGATCTTCTCCTGTTGTTCCTTCCAAGCACGCACCTTCTTAGTGATTGCTGCAAGATGAACATAGATGTATGTATTCAGTAGTATTTGTACTGTATTCAGCAGTACTTGTACTGTATTTAGCAGTATTTGTACTGTATTTAGCAGTATTTGTACTGTATTCAGCAGTAATTGTACTGTATTTAGCAGTATTTGTACTGTATTTAGCAGTATTTGTACTGTATTCAGCAGTAATTGTACTGTATTCAGCAGTATTTGTACTGTATTTAGCAGTATTTGTACTGTATTTAGCAGTATTTGTACTGTATTTAGCAGTATTTGTACTGTATTTAGCAGTATTTGTACTGTATTTAGCAGTATCTGCACTGTATTTAGCAGTATTTGTACTGTATTTAGCAATATTTGATCTGTATTTAGCAGTAATTGTACTGTATTTAGCAATATTTGTTCTGTATTTAGCAGTATCTGCACTGTATTTAGCAGTATTTGTACTGTATTTAGCAATATTTGTTCTGTATTTAGCAGTATCTGCACTGTATTTAGCAGTATTTGTACTGTATTTAGCAATATTTGTTCTTGAAAATTCAAATGCAATAATTATGACATCTTTGAAAGGAATATCTTGTGACCGTGACTTTTGACATTCTAGGTCACAAAATCAATGATCACTTTTTTGAACATTTTTTGCAAACATAAGTGACCTTGCTGTGACCTTGATCTTTTACCAATTGTAGCGAAAACCTTTCCAAATCTTTGTACTTCTCCACAATTCTTACATAGCAAATCAGACCTCTGAAGCACAAAAACTTTTCAAGTTATCATGTTTACAAGGATTTTCTTTTTATGAATTTCATAACTTCATGACCTTGACCTTTGACTCTCAATGCAAGCATTTCAAAACATTTCCCCTCATGAATAAGTAAGAAGTATATGAGTTTAAAACCTTAGTGGGAAAAAGTTAATGCTCAACACAATTTGCGGCGGCGAAAACCAGACAAAAATAAGCCCAAAAGATAATCACACACAAATCTTCATAAGATTCTACTATGAACTAAAGGCCTCTGCAAATTGATGTTATATAAAATTTGCATAGGGTCCAAAAGGTCAAGGATCTTGAAATTTCCATTCTTTACTGCATGTGCACTAGAAGTGCGACTTTACATTGATTTACAGATACATTAATTTATTTTTGTAGGCAATTTCAAAATAAATGATTTCAAATTGACATGATTTCTATCAATTCATATATATCATTAAAAACCCTATACACTAGCGTTAAAATATTCAGTTCTGTCAACAATTATTAGAATTGAAAAAAGAATGGAAACAGATAAAGTGATTTTCCTCTGTTGTTATTGAAATCATGTGATCTTACATAATTTGATTGGAAAATGGTGGCCATCAATATATGTCTAAGTCCAACAAGGGCTCTTAAAGTCCCGTCTAGATTTATTTCCCGTTGTCTAGTGACAAAAAAAGATTTTATTTATTCCCTGTGAGATGAACTTCCTTTACCAAATCAAATTGAATTGAAATGAACTAGAGACTAACACCATGATTAGAATCAATTGGCTCAGAGATCAATCGACACATATGAAAGCAGGATTTACCTTGTTTTTCCAAGTCCTGTTCTAGGGGAACTAGTATACCATCATCCTCATCTCTGTAGCCATAGTAATCTGCGTCAATATCCTTCATGAGTTCTGCACGAGTCTTCCTTGCTTGAGGAGGAGCTGGATAAAATGATAAGGTAAATGATACGTTTTCACTCTCCAAGACCAAATCTCCAAGACGCATTAGAATTAAATAGGACAAACAAAATAAGGTTTTTTGATACAAAATCTCTCCGATGAATTATACTCAGATTGTAAATTTTTTTAGAGTTGCTGTGTCTTTCTCTTAACTTTGATGTTTTGAGTTAATTATGATAATTTGTTTTTTAGTTAGAGCATAATTGTTAAGATTTTGACTTAGTTTGTCTTATAGTACTGGTTAAATCAGGTAGTTGGGACAGAAAACAGTAGAATAATTATGAAGTCTGTAAGCCATAAAAGTCACAAGCTTTATTTTTTTTAGGAACCAAATTATTTATTTTGAAGATAAAAAAACCCATTTCAGATACTTCATGAGAATATACATCGAAACTTGTATTTTCACAATAAAGTAGTATTTTTTCCAAAATCTCTTTTTTCATAAGATATGTATGGCAAACATTTGCAGTTTAACTTACGTTCTTGTTCAAATAACTCCCTCACTCCAGGCAAGTCCTTTGCAGCACCAAAGTATCTACCAACACAAACATGACATATCAGGAGAATAATCCATTGGCTCTGTGGCTCACCAGTCTTTAATTTATTATCTAAGCTTGATGACTTGTGAGTCGTGACACCTATCATAATAATGTGAATTGATCTATCATCAAACAACATGATGTTATCTGCATGTCTAGATTTGTCAACCCAAAGTTAAATGAAATCATTAGATGGAGTCAATGATAGTTTTCAAATTTAGGAAGTGAACCCTGCACTGTTTTCAGCAAGTTAAAAAATGTGTTGACAGCAAAAATGCTTTATCGGGTGTACTGTAAGCGGGTCTTGATATTTCTATAAGATTCTTAAACCATTTTTAAGCATTAGTGCTGATGGCTTGGGGCCTCGGTCACGAAAAAGGTTTAAGAACCTATACCGTAATGCTTTTACTCTGTAATAGAAAAGTTAGCTATCTATACATACTTGTAATATCTGTTCTACCAATTGTAGAATGCCTCTCAAACAGCAGACAATTGTCCAAACTCATGACTTACTTGTATCCTCGATTGCCTGGAACTTCTTTACCCTCCTGGTCCAGCATCTTTGGACCGACTCTCTACAGAAAAAATAGTTCCATCTTAGCTTGCAAGTTAAAAAAAAATCAAGACTTATGTTTATAATACCGGTAATAATAATATTAAAAAAATAAGTAAATATAAAAATAATAATACAAAAAAAAGAGAAAAATAAATGTCCATTCATAAAGCGCATTTATTCATCCACTAAGTGGTTGCTCAAGGTGCTATAGGAGTGTCTAACACAAGTTGATATCCTTGTCACCAAGAATCGTACAAACAAACCTTTTTACCAGGTACCCAATTTCTGCTGGTCCTGAACAATAGGCACAGTTTTAATAAAATCTCTTGCCAAAGTTGACACTACAAATCTCTCAACTCATGTCTCAAGGTTGGGCTGGAGATCCCCTTTCAAGCTCTCACTTTGTCCAGCTAAGCTACCAATCCGGCAAGCCACACCAATTGTTAACATCCTCACTTATAGGAGTCAACTGGGCTATGCACAGGACCACATGCCACAAAATTTTCTTTTGCATAGGCTGACTGTTTTTAGGGAAGGCAAACATTACTTAAACTAGATCTTAAATCAATTTCCACTAACTAAACTTTAGCTTTTGAATTCAGTAGTCAAATCATTTTCAGTGGCCAATTGGGATCTGCCTATGACTACATATATGTCAGCTTGGATATTCCTAGGCAACAGGAAAAGGTTAAAGTCATTTTTTGAATTTTTGTTTACTTATCATGATGTATCAGGACTTTCAATAGACAGTGTTTCCGCTGGCATTTTTGACAGCCGGTCATCATGTCCGACAGCTTTGAAAAATACCGGACATTTACATTATTTACCGGTCAGAAAAATGTAGCTAATAAATGTTTCATTTGCTGATTTTTTGCTAGTAATAATATTACCTGCGTCATCTTCTGATTTTCTCTTTCGTTCGTTTAATTGACTGTTTACCAAAGTAGGAAGAAAGATTTGTCTGCTTTTTCATTGTCGAAAAAAACGTGTTTACATTCGTAGATGATCGGAATAAGTCGATAATTTCCGTATACATTTCACACATACATTGAAACTGAGGTCAATAAATTCAGCTGCAGTTTTTCGAATGATTATGTCATGCGCACTTCGTTGCGTTCTATTTCAAGCTACAGAAGCGAATGGGATTTCCAGACAAATACGATCGGGGTATCGCATCACTAGATGTTACGAGTGTATTTTTCAAATAAAGGTTTATGAAATGAGTTTGACAGCTTGTTATTTAATCGGACATCATGTCCAACAGGTTTTTTAAATACCGGACAATCATATTTTTTTATCGGACTATGACCAGTATTTACCGGACAACGGAAACACTGATAGAATTACTTTACCTTATAATCAGGACCTCCCAAGTCCTTTATTCGATCCTCCCAATGTCCCTTTTCTCGGAGGAGTTTGTTGATCTCATCATTCATATCACGAAGCTTGAATTCGCCCAAACCCGCTAGAATATGCAGAAAATCATTATGTTTAATAAGTATTTTGAAGAATCAAAATAAAACAAAAAACAAACAAAATCTTATTTCTTATGTATGATAGATAGAACAAACATTTCTTAAATAACTTAATTAAAATTATGAAAATAAGATGCACTTCAACTTTACAAAATTCAAGATCCTAGGTTTCTTTATTTAGAAGCTAAAAACAATTTTGCAAGCTTGGGAATTGATGGACCTGACACTTGTTTTTTTTTCTAAATATGCTGATAAATATTACTTAAGCGGTATATGCATGACACATATTGTCAGTGGTAAACAACATATAAACTTTCTATCACTAACCCAAAAACACTAATTCCTGTAATGTAACCAAATAACTCAACAAGCAGAAAGGGTTTAGCTGATCAATCAATAAATGGATAGAGTGTCAACATACCATTTTGAATTTGAGCAACCTTTCTAGATATTTCACCAATAATCTGTCGCCTCCATTTTTCAGCTTTCTGTACATCATCACAGTCAGATGCAAGAAAAGGACGTCTTTCCTAAAAATAGACATGCATTCATTATAATTGTACTGAATTTGGTTTATGAACATTTGTGCTCAGGAGCTAGGAAACATTTCACCTATACACACTCAACTGTGGAATGAATAAAGCCACATACAAGGTCTTAAAATTAAACATTTCTCAATAACATTTTGATGAAATCTTCAGAAGAAGGCTTTTCATATACAACTTTTACTTTCTCCTTTGTGACATAATTTTTTGACTGAAATCATCATATAAAAAAAGACATATTCATATTATATATAAACTAACCTTCTCCTTCGTGACATCCAAATGTGCGGCCCTCCATCTGGCCAGGGTTGTCCTGAAACAACCAAAAGCAATCATATATATCTTCAAATGATATTGAAATATACATCCTAATAGCTGAACAGCTTTGATGATTGCTTAAAAAAAGAGAGATCTATGTACATCAACTTTATATTAATCCAACTTTTGGGTTTCTTAATAATAATAATAAAATAATATACATTTTAACGCCTAATATCCAGTGCGAGGCACTGCTCACTGGCGGTACATTATTACCCTGAAGGAATTGTACTACAGCAGCTACTTAGCGCTTCCGTACTTCCCTTATTCAGGTACCCATTTATACAGCTGGGTTGACTGAGTGCAATGTGGATGAAGTGCCTTGCCCAAGGACACAACACGGTATGAGACCCAGGTCACAAATGTTTGGTGTCTCCACCGGGATTCGAACCCGGGTCGGCGGCGGCGATAGGCCAGCATGCTTACCACTACACCACCGCGCTCTTGATATCATTCTTATAGAGTCAATAAAGTTAAGATACTTTTTCGGTTGGCCCGTTTCTTATATAAGCTTGTACAAGGTTTTTCTTCCCATTTGAATAACATACCTCCAATATTTACCAAGCCCATATGAAAATACGCAGGTATTTCATACACTACAGTAACTAATGAAAGGTAATTAGTTGATAATATAAAGGTCATATGTATAAGTAGCATATTAATTATTCAGAATGTTTCCATTATTCCGAACTAATAGTTTTATATGGCAAAACAAAAAAGACAAATAGGGGTAAGTTCTTACATCGCTTTTTCACTGTTACGTGCCTGAAAATAATGGAAAAAAGCATCAATAAAGAAGCAGCCATAAAAGAATTCAATGTAATTATCTAAAACAGCATTGTTCCAATTTACTCCAATCATCTTGATAATTTGATATTTATATTGAATTATTTATCGTCAATCTGAATCAACTACCATGACGACTCAACTTGACTTTTAAAAAAATTGGCCCTTTACATTGTCAGTAATAACTTAACGATCATATTAAGCATATAATACAGAACATAATTTTATTGATGTTATAATGCTAAAAGTCTATTGTTTGATTAATCACTTCACTGCAAATAGTTGATGACCTACCATGGTAATGTAAAGAAAAACTCAGTTGAATGTCGATCAAACGTTTGAAGTTCTCTGTGCTCTTCTATCCGGAAGTGCCAATATTGCCGGAAGTGCTTCTTTTGTACTACTCGATAAAAGCATAAACACAAATATGATGGTAAATAACAATGCATGTTTTCAGGTGATCGAACATAAAATGTCCATAATAACATATGTATTTTGATATCAAATAGATTACAACTACATTAGATATAAGCCGACGTCTTCTGATTTGAATTTATCGATTGTCAAGGATGGGGTATTTCCGGTTCCGGTCGATAACTTCCTGTTTGGAAAATATCGAGCACGTGTGAAAGCATAATTTCCACAAAATGGTAATAGATAAATTAACAAACTGTGCACTGATGGTTATCGTGATTGTTTAAGTTGCTTTATCATTTGTGATTTTAAAGTGTACTCATATTTTTTACTTTATTTTTTAAATTTGAATTGCTTCTAAAACATTATTTCAAAAGTGATCCAATTTTATTTAAAATAATTTTTATTCATGTTGTTTAGTTGAGAAGACAGGCGAGGCTGAGAAGAGAGTATATCTACAGAAAATCAATCGAAGAAAGAGAGAGAACGATTCACGAAAAGAAACAAAAAATCAAACAGTCCCTTGAAGGTAATAAATAGTTCTTCGATCGTAACAAGATTATTCTCATGTTTTTTCAAAATATCTTTTTTTGATTATTAATATATAAGTGAGGTATGCAATCAATGATAATGATTCAGTCATGTGAAAGCGCCATTGAAAATTTTGATATCGAGTTACAAGTAGACCTAATTAAAGTTCTGTTTATTCATTTCAGAAAATGAGGCAGTGCCAACAGATTTACGAAAAGATGCTGTATATCTTGAGAAGACGCTTGATTGGGATGGAGAGGGAGCGGATGGTATGTTGATAATATTGAAAAATTCTATTGCATTTTTGCTGAACTGTTTCAGATGTTGGACCGTTGGAGGAAAACGGTAAGAGAGGACAGAAGTGTGCCTCATTGATTCACATGTAATTTCAAAAACTGATTTACTGCAGACACAAACACAAACTTAATTATGGTTGACAGTGTTCAATAGGAAAATTAAGGAAATACAAGTTAATTGGACACATTATTTCGAATTTTTAACATTTCTAGAGCCATTTTCCAATTTATTCATGAAAACAAGAAAATATGATAATTTTGGCATTTTAGAGATAAAGATGCAAATTTAGGAAGGTGAATTTATCTTAACTCAGGTCATAACAAATTTTATCTCTTACCAATGCCAAATTAAAAATCATGAAACATACGAGCATGTCACTTTAATGTAGCCTGTGATATATTTTTATATAAACAGCAATTTATGGTAGATACTGGCAAACCAGAAGTGACTATAGCCTATGTCTGATTGAAGTAAAAATGACTTATGAACCACTCTTTATGTTTACAATTATACAATAAACATATGAAACACAAAAATGTTATTCTTGAAGTCCAAAGAATATGTTACAGCCTGTCCATTAGCTATTGAATCATATGACCATTTCATGACAATTGAAAATTAATTGTTTCTTCTTTGTTTGTGATGTTACTTTTAGTGTTATTTCTGTTTAAATAAATTCTATTTTATGACATAGGTTTGACAACTCATGTGGATGATGAGTACAGATGGGCAGGTGTTGAAGACCCTAAGATTATGATTACAAGCTCTAGAGATCCAAGTTCTAAACTCAAACAGTTTGCAAAGGTAAAAAAGTTTTAAAGTTATAATCGTGATTTCTTATAAAAAGTAACAAATCTGTTAATCAAGTCTGTTAATAATCCCAATGTCCACTACCATTTAATTTCATCACTTATAACTTTCTCTCAAAGAAATCAAATTGTTCAGAACTGTTTTTGATACTAATTGAGGTTTTCAGTCAATTGAGAAATAATGCCATTTTTTATGAACCTTTTTTTAAAGGAAATGAAGCTGCTATTTCCAAACAGCCAGAGAATCAACAGAGGTAATTATGAGATGAAGCAGTTGATTCAAGCGTGTCGAGCTAATGATGTCACAGATTTACTTCTTGTTCAGGAACATAGAGGTGTACCAGGTAAGACGTAAAAAGTATTAAATTCATCTACCAAAGATCATTCATCTTAAAGTCAGTATGTGGAAAAAAAACGTGTGAAAGTATATCCCTAAAACTAAAATTTTGTAAAGGTTTTTAGAAAGTACACCTTCAAACTGATCATGAGTTGTGTGATCTCTGCTCAATATTCATAGCTGAGTAGTTTTTTCTGGCATGTGAATACCAGGTAGATGCAAATTGAGTGATGTACAGTTCCATCCAATACAAGGCTACTGAATAAAGTGATATATTGATAACGTAGTACGTTAGATCTATGGAACATATCAGCATTTATTATATTTCAAATTGTGAAGTATGCCATTAATCGGTGAAAATAAAAGCCGTATTTTCACTGAGTGAAATAAAAATGGTATTCTACTCAGTGAAATAATGCAACAATAATATGACGTCGTCTGTGATGTCAAGAAACAATTGAATGATGTCATGCAACGGCCGCTCTAGCGAAGCGATTTAGCTACTTCATTCATATTGTTAAGGTCATTTACAAGGTTTTGTGAAACACAATAAATAGAACATTAGACATTTCTCATCGAATACCATGTATATCTCATCTAGTGAAGCAGAAAATCATTTATTTTCACTCGTGGCTGCGCCATTCGTGAAAATATACATTTCTACTTCACTCGATGACATATATATGTCCTCTAGATACTTTACCAGGATATCTTGTATTAAACGTAATGGTTGCAAAATTTGAAAAATCTCATCTTATTGACTTAAATAATCTCACATCTTGAATATCAATTGTTCCACTTCTAGATGGTTTTGTGGTATGCCACCTACCTTACGGTCCCACAGCTTACTTCACACTGTCCAATGTCGTCATGCGACATGACATCCCGGATGTGGGAACAATGTCAGAGGCTTACCCACATCTCATCTTCAATAACTTCTCCTCCAAACTTGGCAAAAGGGTACGCTAAAAATAGACATCCCTTTTGGACTCTGATTTGAAATGTTATATAAAGGTCTTGTGAATATGAATGAATTGGCTAATTTTCCCTTTCAAAATAAGTAATATATTACACCTTTTTGTGTGTGCGTTATCTTAAATCAACTTATAACAGGTAGAAACTTTGTACTTCAGATATCTTACTGTGATTGGAGAATCTTTGATTTTGGCGCCCTTGTCTGCTTAAAAGATTTTAATTGAATAAATTATTCTGATAATATATTCTTTATGCATTACAGGTTCAAAACATCTTGAAGTATCTCTTCCCAGTTCCAAAAGAGGAAAGCAAGAGAGTTGTGACATTTGCAAATGATGAAGATTACATTTCTTTTAGGTAAAAGTTCAGTAGTTTTCAGAGACTCATAATGAAGGGTTGATAGCTTTATCTGATGTAGGGAACTATTCAACATCCTGTGATGTTCTGGTGCTATGCTATAAAGCTGATACCTACAGGTGTCATCAAAATGTATCATTTCTATGTGTTCTACGCTTTCATGTGAAATAATACTACCTGTAATGATATAGCCACTGTATGAAATGAACTAAACAATTTCATTGCTGTACCATCAATTTTTCACTTTAGCCGATACTCATATATTTCACCAAAATTCATCACTGCTTTGGTCTTTTGTGCTTCATGTGAAATAAAATTTCATGTAATGATACAGGCACTGTATGAAATAAACTACACAATATTTCATTGCCGAATCATTAGCAAAATTCATCACTGCTTTGTTGTCCCCCGCCGCAACGCGGAACGGGGGACTATGAATTCAGCAGCGTCTGTCCGTACGTCTGTACGTCCGTCTGGATTCTTGTTAACGCGATAACTTATGAAGCTTAGCACCTAGAGTGTTCATATTTGGTGACAGCTTTCAATGGAGGAAGACTCAGATGCCAGTCGTCTTTGGTGACCTTGACGTCATTTTCAAGGTCACAACGACAAACTTGTGAAGCTTAGCACCTAGAGTGTTCATATTTGGTGACAGCTTTCAATGGAGGAAGAGTAAGATGCCAGTCGACTTTGGTGACCTTGACGTCATTTTCAAGGAGACTATGACACTTTGACCAATTTCTAATACATTGTTAACGTGCACCTAGTTTTCATATTTGTTGACAGCTTTCAATGGCGGAAGACTCAGACGCCAGTCAACTTTGATGACCTTGACCTCATTTTCATGGTCACCATGACACTTTGACCACTGTAATACATTGTTAACGCGATAATATTAATTATGCCAAATATCTCATAACGGCGGGGGACATTGCCATGTTAGTGGCAAACACTTGTTGTTTTATGCTTTCATGTGAAATAAAATTTCCTGTAATCATATAGGCACTGTATGAAATAACTACACGATATTTCATTACCAAATCATTAGCGTTTCACTTTAGCTTGTTCTCAAATGTTTCACCGAAATGCATCACTGTTTTGTTATTGTTCCTTGTCATCTGAAATAATACATTTATTGGAATAGGCACTGTATGAAATAAGCTACACAATGTGTTTCACAATGTTACACTCTTGGTGAAGCTATCAGTTTTCACCTTGATGCTCAAATGCCATGGTGTTGTCTTATTTCATATGCCTCTCTTGGTATGATAGCAAAATCAGCCCTTAGTGAAAGATAACCCTGAATAATATACAATAATAGGCTGTGGAATGGGTCTTATTTAATGTACTACTATTGGGAAAATATAACAAAACGCATAAGCAATTTTCCTCGTTTCACTTTTACAGACACCATGTGTACAAATACGTGGACAAGGAGCTCGAACTGAAGGAAGTCGGACCGAGGTTTGAAATGAAATGTATGCTGAAACAAATTGTCTTTATGCAATCAAATACTCAATCAAGTCAATTTTAGATTTTCAAATTTCTGTCATGAAAATGCTTGTATGTCAGTAAAATGTAAAATTATAGTCCTTTGAATATGCACCTTATCAATCATTATTATAATAATTATTAATGTTTACCCCTAAGGCAAAGTGTTATGAAGCTATGGAAACTTTCAGTGACCTATTTTCTGTTTCAGTGTACCAGATTCTTCTCGGCACATTGGAAAATGCCGACACAGCAGATGTTGAGTGGGTGTATAAGCCCTACATGAACACGGCCAAGAAGCGCAAGTTCCTCAGTGTAGAGTGATATGGCCAAAAATTCCACTACACCGGTCTTTCATTATGAGTTTCTTTGATGTATGGATCGTGCAGAACAGTGTCTTGTTCTTCAGGGGCGGGATAGCGCAGTGGTTAGCGCGTTCGGCTTCGGATCAGGAGGTCCGTGGTTCGAGTCCCGCCAGGGGCTTGGCAACTTTGTCTGCAGTAGAGAACTGATCTACACGCAGTCAGGTTTGGGTGCAATGCTACACCCATGGTTCGCTAGTTCCAGCCGATGCTCGCAGGTTTCACTGCAATGCGTACCACAATGGTGTTGCGGGCTTTCTCCCTGCAATAATACTAACAGCCACGGCGTTAAACCCCAACTCACCTCACCTCACCTCTTGTTCTTCAAGGGAAGAACACTTTTGTCCTATTCAGTTTCTTCCAAAAGACAGAATAATCCATTTGCCATAAACTTACGGTTTAATATTGCTTGAAGATTCTATAAGGAGAAATCTCAATTGACTCTTTGAAGTGTTAAAGAGTGTCAGGGTTCAATATCTTCTGAATAAGCTGACTTCATTTGTTGCCTGAAGAGTGTACCTAGTCTTAAAGATACGGACCTCCTGGACAGAGATATCCATTGACATGTTAAATCGTTTACAATGCCATGCTTCGATGTCTCTGAAAGATAAGAATTTAAGAGAAAGATTTCAGCAACAAAAATGTATCTTGTTGAAATTTTAGGAATCATCTTCACAATGTTGCATATGTTTCAGGGGAAACTGTTTCCACCATACAAAACTAATTGAAAGTCTGTTGTAAAAGCAAGAGAACAATTTGTTTATCCATAATTCTGATGGATCTGAAGAAATAACTGCATCTGAAGATGCACATTTAAATCTTCATGTTGACAACTCTAATTAAAATATTCTCAAATAACCATTGATATATCAAATTGAATGTTCTTCAAAGAAGAATGTGATCGATCTTCTTGTATGAATGTCTGTTGCAAAAGCGAGGGAACAATTTGTTTATCCGATGAAATAACTGCATCTGAAGATGAACATTGAGACTGTACTCAAACATGAACAATCCTCAAATATCCATTTAAATTAATTGGAATTGTCTGCAATGAAGATGAACATTGAAATCCTTCTGAGTATTTCTGTTTACAAATCAAGTCTTGTATTAAGAGACGCTGCTAATGGCTGAAATAATCCCCAAGGGGGACTAAACAATACCCCCCTCTCACTCACTGAATTAAATCAACTTTTCAAATTGTTTTTAATTACAAAGTTGTTGAGTATGTTTAAATCATGTGTATAAATGGAGAGAAGTCTTGCCCTCAAACTTTGTTCCTTGAAAATATTATCATTTGTATTGAAGCCAATGTGTCGAGGGTTTAAGTAGCTGTTAATTCATTATTGAGCTTCAAAACCTTTAATGTATTTCTATAAAAACAAGAGCCATTGTCTCTGTACCTCATCAGGCAATTTTGACATCTTTATTTTATAAATAGTAACATGAATCCAAAAGGATCACCAAATCCATTTATTAAAAATATCATCAGATAAGGAGTCTGTATACAAGATTTTAGCTATCCAGGCCTTAATGATGGAAAAGGAGACAAGAAGCCCCTGTGGTCCTTATTTGGTATCACAGGGTCACCAAATCTATAGATTAGAATCTCCATCAGCTTGGGAGTCAATGGTTCTGGAGACAAAGTTGAAATAGTGAAAAGGTTATGGATGGATGGACAGCTGGATGCCATGTCATAAGCTCATTGGACCTTTCAGGCCAGATGAGCTTAAAGATCGGGTGAAATGCCCTATGGTCGATTTCGGAATTCGTTAAAAGGGATTACAATTTGACGTGGACTCAACTTTAAATTTCTGAAATCGGCCGCTAAACAACATAATTACGGCTTTGTAATTTAATTGCCTAATTACGACCGGCGAGCAGAACCTGAAAGGCCCTGTGGTCACTGAAGTGTGAATCTTTCGTGACGTGCTAGTTGGCATATCATCATTCGCTCGTTATGTAAAACAACACTAGCCGATAGTAAATCTCACAGTTTAACTGTCGGTTTTGCCTACTAAACGTTATCCACACAACTCAAACCTTAAAGGAATCTATTGTTTAATTCATTGTCTGGATATTTCTTTTTTTGCAAGCGCAAGACCCTGATTAAATACGATGCTGTGTGCATTTTCCTACGGAATGTTTTTCAAAGTCACGACCCTGCGCCATGTTGTCATAGTTAAAAGATTGCGCTAACGCGTGAGATCCCGGAAGTATTTCTTACATGAACTATGCTCACTTATTGGACATTTTATTGAGGGATGCACCGGCATCCTTATTACCATAAAAATATAACCTAAAATATGAAAAAAGTATTAACGCATAATGTCCACCAGCTATTAAGAAAGCGAGATATCATTATCTATGGAATGTGTCTCATCATGTTAAGAATCGCTAATTTCAATTGATGGGGACGATACTTTTCCTTACTTATATGAGCCAAATGACAGTTCGAGTGGCACAGAAACAGAAGAGACGACAAGCAATCAAAACCGAGACAGATTGAACAACATCGACATCGATAATTTCTTTTGGCATTTTCAATTTAATTTTTATGCTATTACAACAAAACTCAGAATTTACTATTAATGCTAAATTGCATTGGACTGATTATTTTAAAAAACAATTCTCCATTATATTTATATATTTTTTCAGTCAACAGAAATAATAAAAATAAAATTGAATGTATTATTGACCATGGATTATTTGAATATGATATCCATATTTTTATGTATTTTGGCGTTCACACAATTTTCTAAATGTAATGTAGGCATGTAGTATATGGTGAGTGAGACATTATTGTTGATATCGTCGTAAGAATAGCTAAGTGGAAGTCAAATCCTATCACATTTGTAGGTCATACATCATAAATGTACATCCAAAGATAATTTCCTGGGTCCCGTTGCACAAAACTCTAAGGTAGCCTTAAGTCACTAAGGTTAACCTTGAATTTAAGTTGTTCATCAAATACGATGTCTGCCAAATGTTTTCACAACAATCAAATTGGTTTAACTAGTTTGTTTGTTTTTTATGATACACAGGTGGCCGTTATGTAATCCTACCGCATTCAATTTCAATTCTTGATTTAATGGTCTCTAATTATACCTTTGAATTTTAACGCCTTGGACCCGCCAAGCGGAATATATGTCCTGTCATAATGGCGTAACTCTTGGCATTCGACTGGTACTTAGTTTATTGTCACGGCGTCCAGTCATTTTGAACCAATGAACTTGTAGAATATATATTCAACCAATAAATTAAGAGAAGGAGATTTGGCTCATGCACCTCTAAGGACGATGACACACATTTAAAAAAGTACATCGTGAATAACGGGACCCAACATTCTTTAGGATTACATAGGATGTTTCATGTCATTTAATGTTAAATTCAAAGACAGAGATATTGCAACACGGTGTGAGATGTTATACTAGATAAGAATATGATATGTGTTAGTTAAATACAAACGAATATTCCAATAAGTACTAAGTTGTCATGAAAGTGAAGTGAAACAAAATTATTTGTTCTATAGTCATTAAAAAAGCTTCCACATTGTCTCCCGTTTTTTACAAAAACCTTCATTTTTTCGAGACAAGTTATAACTTCATATCGATAAATACATGTTGTTACACTACGTGATATCCCATTGTAATTGGATCTCTCACGGACCAAGTTCTTTACCTTTTTGATATAAACCCACCCAAGAAAACCGCGTCCAAGGATTGTCATAGTCTAATTAAGATGGATTTGACGACAGAGGGAAAGTTGATATCATGAAGCCGTTATATATCGTATTTTGGAATTCTTTCGGTCATGCTATTGCCTCTATTTTGCTGTTGAATTAGCTTAAAAATACAGAGAAAATCAAAGGGCTGGGCTTTCAGCTGCCCACTAGCACGTCACACACTGGGCGTGGCTTCGAGTCATGCTTCGGTGATTTTGTGTAAGCGTTCGCCAGTCTCATTAGGCGGCTATCCAAAACAGGGGTATAAAAGGTCTCCTAGTAGTCGAATTAAAGCGTATATTTTCATTTTTTTTGGCTCTATTGATTGATATAAGTGAAGCGAATACAGATACTAATTTGTAATAATCAAATTCATGCGTTATTTCTCCTCTTTAAACCTTAATCAACAAGGTAACTCATTTCCAGAGATGACAACAATATTGAATCACTTGCGAAAATGGAATTTATTGCACAGCATATTTTAAATATACAATAGTTCCTAACTTCAATTAATAACAAACACATGGAGAGGTTCACAACCAGACAAGGAAACAGTATTATGTCTATTGTCACATCTTGCCATCGTCTTATAATTCATAGAATGGTTGTCAAGTGTATAAAAGGTTACTTACATATTCTTTTTGAAGTTTGCTATCAAGAAAATCACTCCAAGCATTTCATTGACTTTGAAGAAAGGGTTAAAGCAAATTACACTTTATAAGCAAGAATGAAGTTATTTAACAATTGGTAAGCTTACATAAAGCTCTTTTAACATTAAGCTAAGCTTTTGACTCCTGGAACAAGATTTTCAAAGCTCTCACAGGAGAAAATAGTCACAAATACCATGTATACCAGTTGATAATAAGTGAAGCAATGGCTTCAAAATCAAGAATCTGCCTAAAGGAAGTATCACTTATCACTTTCTATTATGAACATAAAAAGTGCCCTTGTTCAGTGAGTAATAATCAATATAAAGAAGCCATCTATAAAGGGGCAGTAGCAACTTTTTTTTGGATCTATATAGTGATCTCACATAAACGAAAATGAATGTTTCCAATTGCCAGAACAAATTTTTACTCAAAAGAAGCAGTTTTAAAATGAAAGTACCATGATCGGTTAAGCACAGCTAATGAATTTACTACCTCAATTGATTAAAACGTTGTTTTTGCTTGGTGCTTATTATTTCCTCTACGACTTCTGATGATCGCATTGAAAAATGAGATGTTTTGACCCTCTGAAGATCATGCATTTGGCATACCCTTATTTTATTGAGGAAAATTAAAAAATTGAACCTTTCAGAAAATTTGCTATTGCTTCTCTAACAGATGCCGATTGACAATATGAAATGAATTTAACATTCTTGAAGACTGAGCACAAATATAGGAAATGATAAATTGAAAAAAAAAAATTTTAATAATTTTTTTAAAAATTTGTCTGTGGAGCTTTACAAAGTAAATTTTGGATGGGGATAAATATGTTGATAATGGTAATTGTTAGTTGGCAAATCTTCAAGAGGCAGATTCTAATCAAATGACAAGTACAATACAAACTAGGCGACATTTTCATTTCTCTAATTTCACATAATTCAATAATCTCCTTGCTGACATAGACGCTATCACATGTTATAAGCATATATTAAGTATCCACAGTTAATAAGATATTTACATATTCTCACTGTACAAGGCAATACATCAAATAATGTACATAACAAAGATGGATTTTAGGAGGGGGACTTCTTAATGAAAATAGATTGAGTCACTTATTCATAATATATCAACTTTGATGATGATTTTGGAAATCTCTATTGAAAACAATTGGGAAATTGCATCTAAGATCAATAACAAATTTTTTTTTGCTATTGTCAATGATGAAAATTAATAATCAATATTTTGGCAATTACTATCATCACATAGATCACAATATAGGAATTGAAATATACACAAGTGAAAAGCTTAACATTTAACAAATAATCTTGTAAACACACTTAATTCCTACCATAGAGGTCACTTTAGTTAATTGTTGCCTGTAACCTTGGCTGTGTTGGACAGATGTTTTATGCGAGGCAAAGAAAACTTTGGTTGGCTCCACTCAAATATTGTGCAATCAGCTTTATTTCAAACATTGCATTCAGGCTGCAGACTGAAAATTTGGACCATGTTATGTTAACGACAAAAGCAGTAAGGTTTTCATGATAGGATTAAGCAAAAGACTTTAATCAACAAAATGATGTCATGAGATTGCAGTGTTTAGATCAGACTTGAAAACTATGCAGCCTCTGAGGGTTATATTATCAATTCAAATGAAAGAAAATATCACCATTCCGGAAATGTTTTTCTTAGGATACAGGCTGTTAGAAAGGACCGTTATTCATACACTGTGCTTTGAACATAACATTTCCTTCATTGTTTTGCCAAAAAGGTTAAAATAAGCAAAAATCATACAATCAGGAATGTCAAATGTGGAGAGCATGATACATAAACAGAAAAAATACCAATAAACGTACATCATAGTATTGATTAATGTTATATACATCATAAACATAAATTTTCCTATCCAGTTTGCTTTTATAGAAATTCTCAATAGAATTTTAAATTGACCAACACAGAATCCAATAACAGAATGGGAATGAATTATCTAAGCTGCGAAAATTAACATATTTTAGATTTGGTAACATTGCCCAATGAATCTTCGGTGGATGACATAATATGCTGTTACAAAGGTATTCTAAAAGAAACTGCCCCCCCCCCCCCCCCCACCAATATAAATCATTGGCTAATGTGAGCTTTGCAGCACATCCAAATCTTTTCTATGACTAGACTGGATTGTCCACTGAGACATCCTCTGAAAGTTTAAACTTTTCACAAAAAAGGAACTTCATTTCACAAATTTTAAAGCTTTGCAACAATAAATACTTCTTGTAAGATAAAAAAAAATTGTTATAATTCCCATCTTTAAATGTCTGAAAACTGTTTTCTTAATGGAAGTTTTTGCCACAAATTTAATTACAACATGCTAAATTTTCTCATTATCTATTTCTGTAGATACAGGAATATTCATATCATGATGTTTGTAACTAATAATTATTTAGTGATCTTATTGAAATATCCATTAGGATAGGTCTACAAATATCTTGTGGCTAGGGAAATTATGGCTATCACTCGTATTTCAAATTTGTATATCAATTCCTGTAAATAAGAACAATATGCACAATAATATCAGACAACAAAAACAAGTGCAAAAGAGTTGCGAGAAGCTTTCACGTGTTGTCCGAGAGTTGGGCCTCAAACAGGTCAAGGAGTCGCTTGATTTCTTTGCTGGAAGAAGCTAAGGAAAATATGTTTGTCATTGCATTTCTTTTGATTTATTGGCAGGTAAATGGGAAGGAAATTATGATTGTTTCTTGTCTCTTATAGAGGGAAAATTCTCAAAGTCTAAATTAGATTAAAAATATATATATATATATTGTATATATATTTTGTGTATTGGGAAAACAAAAAATGCCTTTCAAGTAAACAGTATGTTGTCTTTCATGGTATGCCTTGATTCTGTAAATAATTAAATAGTCAAGAGGCACTTACCTGATCTAAAAACAACAACTAAACAATTAATCAGTTAATCTCATTAAAATGATATCAACCCAGAACTGCCTACCTTCTGTTTGGTGAATGTGTAGACATATTGTAACTTAGGTGTATTTTGTAATTTTTATGTGTTTAAAAACAATGAATCTAGTATTTTTACTGTTAGTTCCAACGTATGATGATCTGTTTTGATATTTAGAAACCTTTTCTCACTTAGTTAACAAAGAATATACAGTTCAATTTGAATTTATAACACAAAGCACTCGAATACTCCAAAAATATTTCTTTGAAATGAAGAAATGATTTTTCAGAATAGGTGTACAATTTTGCGACATTGGTGTACAATCATATTTTAAGACTATCAAGTGTACAAAATACTCCAAAAGAGTAGAAGTAGGCAGCCCTGTCGACCCTATCACTTGTACCTTGAAGCATGTCTGGTCTGAGTACTGCTTCACTGGGTGTGTGTCACCTGACCTATGCACTCAAACCTATCAGCAGAGTCCCAAGGAAGTGTCTGAAACTATTTCATGTTTTAGCTAACATTTTATTGTCTAAATTTATGCAAGGTGAAAAGTCATCAATGAGATTTAACTCAGTGTTATTATTTTTCTATCAAGGATACATTTTTTCTTGCAGTTTGTAGAGAGGCTGCATATTGGTGCTGAGCTCCTCACACTTGGCCATCAGCGCATACATTGACTGAAAATAAGTGCAGAGTCATTTGATAAATAATTGTTGTACACAATATCAAAAATATTTGCTTATCAAAACAAATGAAAGATCATTACTGCAACACCACCTCACACATGTCACTCACCTTTATGCTCCCGTCCACCGACTCACAGGTAAAGTCCACTGATCTTCTGTATGCATCCAAACATCCTATTGTTATAGATGACATCTGAAACAGACGTTCAGACCTGAAAACTTCCTCTGTAAAGCATAACTCGGTCAGTCCAAATGATAAGCTAATTTAAGCCTTAAAACATTTACCCATTTTTTCTGAGCTTGCTCTCTGGGCTCGTAAGACGTATATGATAGTCCAATTAGAAATCTTAAGAAGATTGCAAAATATTGCCCTTGAGGGTACTGCACTCAAACCATTAATTTTGATGCAGCAAGGTTTAAATTAGCCCGTGATGAGCCTGGTGCTAGTTATACATTGCTCGGAAAGTTGTGAAAAGTCCTGCCAAACCTTTCATGTGACACTGAACTTGCAACATATCAAATACATCATCATATATGGTGAGGTGAAGTCAAGGCATCTGTAGTTATTGTTACATTACATTTATACAACCTTTTGACTCAACTTTTCACAATATTTTTGCCCATGTAACACTATGTTTGAGACAACCATAGTTAATTATCTGTTTGTCTCTAAGATTTAATCAGAAAGAAAGAAGACATTTGGCACTCATAACTCTTGAATATTAAGTTGTTTATATTAATTTTATACCAAACATTCTATTCCAAATATAGTTTTGTCAGATGATCTACCCTCATCCAGCCCCATGCAAAATCCAAACATAAAGGTGGAGTCTGAGATGTCTTTTATGTAGAAGATGAGTATAATGTGTTCTTACCTTGTGCAGATTTGCCTTGAGATTGCCCATCATGAGGTCAACACTGTCGGCCACCAGGTGGGCCTGGTTCTCAAGGTCAAGGATAGCCTGTGGATCAATCGGAGGAATGTCGTCTGGGCTCTGTTGAAATAGACTGCTTGGTGATCGGGACATGCCGGACGACGTGGCCATCGATGTCGTGGCAGATGTTGAACTGGACACGCTTCTCAAACTTGACCGTCTGCTGCTATAGCAACTAGAATCTGTAACCAAGGCAATATGAGGAAAAGGTTAGCCCTTATTCAGTCACACTGGGATAATATTTCAGTGATTAGCTGCCATGGTAACATCACATTGAGAAATTAGCGCAAAAAGTAAACAATATGATGATCACTGACAAGGTGTTAAGTCAAACTGTGAAAAAAACCCAGTGATGCCTGTAAATACTCTACATAAAAACTGTTACTGATTCATCACTAATTGATTAGTCAAAGAAGAAACAAGCAGACAGAGTCAGCTATATCCCCCGCCAAAGGGGAAGGGTAGTTAAGGATACTAGTTGTGGAATATTGAACAGTGATCATGTTGTTTTCCTACAAACAACCTTTAAGAAATCCTATGTTACGTTTACATGGAAACTGGTAAAAATAAAAATGCAAAGAAGTTGAAAACCCCAAAAGGCACATCTCCGCATGATGCCCGTTGCACATACCAAGTTTCGTCGAGCTAGGTCTCACAGTTTTGGAGTTATGCTCCGGAAACATTAATGGGTAAAAATAAAAATGCAAAGAAGTTGAAAACCCCAAAAGGCACATCTCCACATGATGCCTGTTGCACATACCAAGTTTCGTTGAGCTAGGTCTCACAGTTTTGGAGTTGTGGTCCGGAAACAAAATCCTGTTAAGTTTCCATGGAAACGGGTAAAAATAAAAATGCGAAGAAGTTGAAAACCCCAAAAGGCACATCTCCGCATGATGCCCGTTGCACATACCAAGTTTCGTCGAGATAGGTCTCACCATTTTGGAGTTGTGCTCCGGAAACAAAATCCTATGTTACGTTTTCATGGAAACGGGTAAAAATAAAAATGCAAAGAAGTTGAAAACCCCAAAAGGCACATCTCTGCATGATGCCCGTTGCACATACCAAGTTTCGTCGAGATAGGTCTCACCGTTTTGGAGTTGTGCTCCGGAAACATTATCGGGACGGACGGATGAACGGACGGACGGAGACCATTTCAATATCCCCCACCAACTACGTTGGGCGGGGGATAATAAACGAGACTACTTGACCCTTGTAGCTTTAATGAGGTTTTCAGTAAGTAAATCTAGCATTTAAAATCTATCTTACATTGATGATAGGGTTTGCATTGTCCTTACATTAATGAGGGATTCATATTTATCACCTTAGGAATACTAGTGAATTAGCAAATACAGGTGATAACCAACCTGTCCTGGACATGGGACTGCTACGTCGAATCTTGTCTTGAAGATCATCAGCTACAAACTCAATCATTTCTCCTTTCCTCATGATAACCCCTTGGGGTAAACTTTTAGACAGGTAGTTATCTGTGTCGAGGTCATCAATCAATCTACGTTGCCTAATGTCAATCACTTCACTTTGTGTCCGACCTCGGTCAACTTGACTTTTGACATCACCTTTGACCTGTTTCAGCTGAGCTTCACTACTACTCCTAGCACGCTCAGATTGTTGTAAGGGTCGTGGCAATGAAAGACTATCTGGACGCGAGGCACTGTTCAAACTGAAGTCATCTTCAAGGTTGTCCACAGAATCAGGTATCTCGTCAGCATCCTGACTAGGACTGTTGGTCAGAGTTATCTGCCTCACCAGCGAGTCACTCAAATCATTTGAGATGTCATCATGCGAACTCTCCTCTTCCAATGTTTCAATGGAGTCTGATTGAGTGTCATACTCAGCGCTATCTCCATCACTTGGTTTCTTCTCTCGGTGAACATTTTTAGAATTATCATTCAATGCAGATAAAATATTTGTGTCTGCATTGGTTGGGGTCTCATCTGACTTGTAACTACTTCCTTGGCTCAGTAACGGAGAACGGCTCTTTGACGCTTCACTTTCACCTTCAGGACTTAAGTCATGTCCATTTGAAAATGACTGACCATTAACTTGAACACTTGCTTTAACAACACCATTCTGTAGAGCATGATCTGTCTTTGAAGAATTACACAAAATTGGGAGTTCGTCAGAAATTTCACTCATTCTTTCACTCTTTACAATTGGTTTCTAACTAAGGGTTTGAACGTTCCCTTATTTACTGTTTGGTCAGATCACAAAGCACCATGGCTGAAATAAAAAGAGAAAATAAAACCTTTAAAGAATTCATCAAAGAAGGAGTCCTAAGTCCTTTCCCTACTTTGGGATTGTTCAGAACACAAATCAATCTCTATACTAATACTAATATTTTAATATGATTTTGCAGTAAGATACAGATAATAATTTTTATTCAGATGAAAATAGAATGCTTAATTATTAGTGACACAGATCTTTTATTTCTCAAAGCTTACAGTATCTTCATAAATTTAATGTACAGGCACTATAATTTTGAATAAAACAAACATTATTTTGATCATTAGCTTTCCATTTTCGATCACGTTTTGGAAATATGCCTCAGTGAAATGATGGAATTTAAAGATCATATTATCATCCATCTTTTGGAACAAACAGATCAATTCTTCAAAGCAATGCATGAATGAATAGATCATTCAGCGAACTACGTATTACATATCCTGTTACGATGTAAACAATCAGTGACAACGAATTTCCAAGAATTTCTTCCGACTTGGAATCTTGATACCAATTATTTGGTCCCTGCATGTTCTCTTGTGAACAATCAGTTTAAAATGATAGTTTCTAGTTTCATTAAATTAAAACATATTCAAACAGCAGTGAAAATATTATCGAATAATGATAGACAACCTTTTAGGACATAACATGTAACTTCCTTCTTATTTACATTTTATCACGGGACTTCCTGACTTAGCGGAAGCATTAATGCCCATGCGCAAAATTACATTACCTAAACTTCCGGTAAACAAACACACGTGCTGGACTGTACACTATGTTTGACAAGCTCTGGTGATTTTTACTTATATAAACTGTTCTCACGAATAAAAACCGTACTGTCAAGACAGCAATGAAGTGTTCCAAACATGTCATGGCCTGGGGCTTCTTTATTCCTAAAGCCAAAGGACATTTTATTCTGTCAGTGGTTGTCCGGTTTTCGATCATTACAAATTTTTTCAGTCAGTTGATACTGTCATTATTCATTCAAACAAGAACCTAAATTATTGTCGTATGTGCGTGCCAATTAATAGATTTTAATTGTTTGAATCTTATCTGAATCTGTTAATAAGAAAATGGGTTGATCATCGTATTAATAGTATTGATAATTATAGTACTAATATTTCAACAGGAGGTTTACATTTTTGGTTCTGAACATGGATAAGGCCATCGCCCAGTTACCATTATGAACAAATTGAATAATTTCTTAAACTTTATTACGTTGAAGTAAATGCCATTGTTTCTTCTTTTTGTTTTTCTCCAGATCTATTAGTAAATCAAACTTAATCAAGATTACAACAATTACAATGGGACGAATAAACAGTAAAAGGTTGATGAAGCAAGGTCAAAAGATACCAATTAAGAAACAACCAAAGATTAAAAAATCTGTTGGAAGGAAGAAAAGACAAAAAGCAAATGTTGGGGGAAAGAGCATGTTAATTAAAGAAACCCAATCGGATAGCGTAACTATTGTAGATTTGAAAAATGAAAACTTTAGCAGAAGTAATATGTTGCTTATGAATGAAGAGTTGCCAAAGAAAAGAAAAAACAAGAGGACTTTGCAAACTAAAAAGATTGATTTTGTTATTGATAAATCAACTGAAAAAGACTTTGTTGTTGTCACTGATAATGAAAGTGTCATGCTTGTTGAGGCGCAAACTGATAATGGTGGATCAGAAAAAGGGTTTATTTCAAGAAACTCTGACAAACAACAACAATGCAAAAAGGTAAATAAAGAACCTAAAAATCCAAAGAAAAACAAACGAAAAAAAGGCAAAGAAATACACAATGCCAAACCAACTGACTTTGATTTGACACAATTGAGAATTAAAGATAGCAGCACAGTGTATGACAAAAATGATAATTTATGTCATGCTAAGCAAAGAAACCCACCAGTGTTTGAATCTGAATTTGTGAAGAAAAGTTATGACCGTAATCTTGAACGGGAGACAGGACTTGATAAAGAACAAGTTGAAGTTCAGCGAAAGATGTTGACAGACTTGAAGAAATCTTACTCAGAGACAAGGGATGACATAAAACAAATGGAAATAAATGAAGAGGAAAAAGAAATGCATAAGGCATCAGTTTCATCAGATAATGATTCTGAAATGAATTCAGATGATTCCGAAGAAGTTTCTAATGAGGATGTTCTTGATTCACTTAAACGACAAGAGGCTCTCTTCAAAGTGTTTGGACAAGATCAAACTGAACTAGGAAGTTGTGGAACTTTCGGAGCTGGCTCAACAAATTTCAAGTTCCCTAAAAAGATAACTTCAACGGAAAGAATAACAACAGGATCAAATGACTCTGGATTATCAAATGATCCTAGGAACAGCAAAAATGGTGACACTGTAAAGATCAATGGTGACTCTCAGAAATCAAGAAAGAAAAACCGAAAAAGAGGCACCAGTGAGAAAAGTGAAGAAATATCACAAGATCTGTTTGATGTAGAAAACAAAGAGTCAAGACAGATTGACAAGAATAAAACCTTTGACTCTGAAGTTCTTTCTTCTGAGGAAACTTCAGGGTATGTTAAGATTTCGTTTAAAATTTAGGATTTATATCCTTTGTTCTGATATATTATTTTATAAAGTTTCCATTTTTGTCATAGAGAAATTTATACTATAAATAAATATAAACTTGTTACTAGTAATTCTGCCTGAAAAATTATGATATTTATTAGGTTTTACATTGTAGTTTGCTTAAAAATAAACATGCACTATGAAAATAGTACCTTTACCATCCTTATTGAATTTTGAAATATGTCTTACAATTGGGCTTATCAGTTGATCAATTATCATTTAACCTAGTATATGTGTCACTCACAAATAAAGAACAGGTGTATCCAGTATATGCAGAACATTAAAAATCCATATCTAATCCTAATCTATCAATCTTTTCACACTTTCAGATTTCTTTCATTTTCGTTACCCAAACAAGAGTCTGCAGTAGTGGTTCTAAAACATCCACAGGAACTCTGTATCCAGGGCAAGGCAACCGTTACCATGGTGACTGGATGTATGGAGATCATGGGTCATAGGTTAAAGTTGAACAAAGAATACAAAGTGTTTTCACCACTTAGCAATAGTTATGCAGTCCTGAAGACTAAAGGGGGTACATCAAACTATAAAGAAATTTCAAAGCAAATATCCATTCTCATAGAATCGAAAAAATCTGATGAGCTTTCAAATCTTGAAACTTTTCAAAATGAGCATTTTGTAGCGTTCATTGTTCATCCTATCGATTCTGAAGCACATACTTACATATCGGGCATGTCTCCTTTCAATGGACTATTTTCTATCCGGACCAACGAGCCTCTGCTTCACAATAAAGAGTTGCTTCCCCTTGGCATTGGACTTTTTCCTCGGGAGTATGTGATGAGGCCATGGATTACTCTCTCAAAGGATGTTATACAGATTTTGGAACTTTGGGAAACGTTGTTGTCAAGGGGAGATAAATCAGGTAGTTAATAGAAAACACTGTATTAAAGCCAATCCGAAAATGTAAATCTAAAATTTACTCCTATAAACAGTGATGCTCAATTTGTTGCATTTGTTTACATTAGACAAACAAAAAATAGTTGCAAATTTGTTGGCAAGATATACAAATACAATAAAAACATGTAGGTATTTTTAAAACTTGGGATGCGGGTAAATGGAGGGCATAAAGGTTCACTTTTCATTGAGGGAACCTCCTCAAACATTGAGTACAGGAAGGGGCTCAACTCCCTGAACTACATCGTGAGATGAGATAAGAATTTTTTCTTAATGTTCGAAGAATATCTGTTTAGTTTTCTTAAAATCATTTTGGAATGAGTTTTGTGAATTTATCTATTATTTTTAATGCTGAAGGTTGTGTTCCAAATATTTTGAACTGGTGGAGGTTGATACTGGAATTGAGGTAGATTAACTGTTGGTTAGAACTGATGCCAATTTAGTTAGGTTTGAGAGAAATATCATTTCAAGAGTGTAAACTTATAACCACAACTGACAAGGAAGGGTTTTGTGTTTATAATCTTTTGTTTTCTGTTTATTTTAACTAAAATAGCAGACACTGGCCGAGCCCCTGTATTGCTTATTTGTGGAGGGAAGAACAGTGGCAAGTCTACTTTGAATAGACATCTCATCAACGCTGCTCTAAACTGGTACATGCTTTCTTATATTCACATCTCAATACTCTGCTTTCTTGTAGAATATAAGGATGTAATGTGAAAAATTGGATTCAAATTTCACAAAATTACTAGAGAAACATAGCAAATTTTCTAAAGTATAAACTGAAAATAAAAAAGGCTTGATGATTTCTTTGGTAAATTTATTGAACCACTGTTTTTGATTTGATTTATTAAAACTACATCTTAAGAATTTAAATTTTAGCGTTGATAATGTGAGCTACTTGGAACTGGATGTGGGTCAGACAGAGTTCTCTCCCCCTGGATGCTTGTCGCTCAGCCATATCACAGAACCAGTGCTTGGTAAGAATCTATTAAGTTTTCATTTTTAAATGGTTGAGTGGCAAATCAATCTGTTGTCGAGAACTGCATGGTATATAATTATAGATGTGTTTGGACTGTCAGACCGTTGCCAGTACATAAATGAAAGTATTGTGACACTAGAGTTCCTTCAGCATATGTAACAGATTCTCACCATGGAGGTTACTTCCCTAGTTATCCCTGTTTCAAGTTGATCACCTTAACTGAATATACGGAATCCTGATTTCCCTGAATGACAAAAGTCAGGTTGAGATCTAAAATAATATTTATCAAATATTCGGATAGTATTTGTTTTACAAATGTTCACCCCCTAGAGTGTATTTTTATTTTAAATCTTTGCGATATGGTTATTTTATAAAACTGAGAAATAATACCCACTTGTTAAAAAGGTAATGTGGGAAGATATGAATTGAATAACCTTTGAGGAAAGAGAATGCTTAATTTGATAGAGTCTTTACTGGTTTTACACAGATGTAAACTATCAGTTAAGCTCTTTTATGTTTATGAAGGTGACAAATGTAAAGAGACGTGTCTTTCAAGAAACATCAGACTTTTTTCTTAATCTGTCACTGATACAGAAGTATATCTCATCTTTTCTTTTAGGTCCACCATTTACACATCTCAGGAGAGCTGAAAGGTAGGTTTACAAGATTTTTGTTTTATCCTTATTCCTATTAATCGTAGTGCTGTCCAGGGTAAATATTCTGAAAATTCATTATATTTGAGAACTGCTATACAATCCCTTCACATATAAAGAGATCTATCCTATCAGAGCTTATCAGAATAATATAGGCACTGACAACAGCTGATTTGTTCAAAACATATAAAGAAAATGCCCAATGTTTGTTAGTTACAAATTTAACAGACATGTATCAAATACAAATACATTTTCTGTCAATATGACTGTCTTATCATTGAAGAGGGCTATTCATATTGGCAGCCATATTGGATTTGCTTTATTTCAGAGCAAAGGGCACTTTTAAGTTGATCACACGATTCTTGTTTGAATGGTGTTAGTCCTCTTTATTATTCCATACTATTCTGTCTACATTTGTCTACATTGGAGTTCACACTTTGACTTCAAATGGGGTATAAGGGCATGGATATATGGTTTTATGATGTTATTTTAAGTTATAAAGGTTTGAAAAATTGTTATATTTCTTGAATTAAAAGCATTATTCCTGTTGTACTGTCCTAATCATTGTGTTTCTGACTTGACATTGCAGGATGTGTTTCTATGGGAGTGTGAATGCTGCAGTCAATGTATCTCAATACACGAGGTGCGCCGAGTTTGTGTTTGCTGCCTACAAGGGAAACAACCCACTCATCGTCAACACTATGGGCTGGAATAAAGGTTTGTTCTCTTTGTCAAGAATACAAATGATGTTAGCGATTTTTATGTCTTTTTCAACTGATGCAATTTCATAGAGCATTCGGAAAGAAATGGTTAACTACTAGTAATAAGCTGAATGATAATAGAGCCACTGGCTCTGTAGCTCATCAATCTTTATAATTTAACGTTTGAGGTCAAAGACTTGCAATTTGAAATAACAGGTTTATAACATGCAATAAATTATTACAAAACATACCATAATCATAATTTCTGGTAAAAGTTAGTCCATTCAAGAAGATATTCTTAAGTTTCAGCTTCCAATGCCATAGATTTAGAAGAAAATTAAAAATAATTTTAGGGAATGCCAGCCATGCCCATATTTGGGGAGTAGGTCAGTCCAAAAGTTACAAATAAGAATCCCCTCATTCTCGGTCACCCATAGCCTAATTTTCTGATAATCTTCACAATCACCCCCACAACTTCATTCAAGCCCTTGACTTGTAGACATAAAGAAATATTGTTTTGATACAGATGTTTTTTTAAGCAAATGTCATGTATGGCAGGTGTTGGTGTGAAGCTGCTAGTGGATATTCTGCACATCACCAACCCAGACATCGTGGTTCAGATCAACTCGTACAGGTCCTCTGATAACCTCCCTCCCGTAACGCCTCATTTCAAACTCTCTGAGGAGGGATGGCTGTACAACAGGCACATTAACAACAATAATACATGGGTAAGGGATGAATATGAAGTTGTAGTTGTAGTGTCTATTCTCAATGGTAAGGTATCACTCTACCTATCAGTTGTTAAATAATATCAATGGAAGATCAAAGTGATCAGTGGGTTCAAACTCCCTTATGAATATTTGGGGTTCCTCAAAAACATTTTGCCTTTCTTTGAATTCTTGAAGGAGGACGGGCAGTACAGCAAGCACAAGAACAATACTTAGGTAAAAGATAAATTTAAAACAAGCCTTGTAGTGTCCCCTTTTGATGGTCAAGTATCGAAATATCAGTTGTTGATTGATTACTGATCCTTTGTTAAATGAGTTAAAATATAACACCTCATTTGACATGTCATCAATGCATGACTCAACACCCGTGACATCTTATACTAGTTTTGTTTTCACATATATTATGTAGGTTAATTTACAAAATATTTTGACATTAGATAAAATATATTAATTTTCTGTGTGTTAGTATTCATTGTGTGAGTTGTTGGCATTTTCTACATCAAGTGATATGATGATGGCACAGATTACTGCAATCTCAATGAAATCAAAGAGGACCTATGTCTTGTACTCTGGTGACCTCTCACTTTCCATTGATTCAAACAATTGGGGGCCCCGCTAACTTACAAAATCATGACGATGGCTTTCTAGCCTCGCTGCTGATTAGTTGGATTATTAAGATCATGTGACACAACTCCTATGGAGCAGGAGGCAGATCAGAATCCAAGCAAGGTACAAGTGATATGTTTGATTTAATTTCAGTGATATTACACCACACTATGTCATTAAAATGAGTGAAAGCCAACTTTAGAATGTTGTTTTCATTCAGGATATTACAATGTCTAATGTTTTCTCTGCTACAGGAGGGAGAGCAGGCAGGTGATGGTCACGAGTTGTGTCTTGTTCAGACGCCGGTACGCAAGATGCAGGAGTGAGTAGCTTAGTCTAGCTGAAACTGAAGTTCTTTAGATATGAGTAGAAATACCGTTGAAACATCAAAGAGTTCTATAGTTTTATCATTCGTCAGGTTTCATTTATTTAAAAAAGAGGGTAAGGTTTTATAAAGAAATTTTCATTCTACAAAAGACATAGTTTGTGATTCAGCTCATAATATCCTACAACAAAATTTATTCATTGCAAAGACAATGATAGTAAATGCCATTATGTCTTAATTGCGTGTTTTACTTAAGTATCATGAGAAATAAATACAATCATCAATTTAAACTCAATTGCTGTTACCTACTTAATATGCATAAAGACTGTGTAAAATGACCCTAGTATGAATACCCTTTCTAAGTGGAGGGGGTTCATGTTCTGATCTCTATTGTATTACCAACTTTGAACTAGAAGGCATGGATGCAATCAAGTATAGCTTATATGTTACAGGTTTATATCAGGCAATGAAAACTATAGGGTTGTGATTTACAACAATTCTTGAGATGAAGTGAAAGGTGTTGGATTTGTAATTTGGCACTTTAATTAGATTAAATAGACTATCACTATAGAAGGGGCATTAATGCTATTGATTATGTGCCTTTCATCTATTTACAGAAAGTTCATCACATGGACGCCGGCTGACCACCGTAACGTGACCCTCCTCTCCTACCTCTGCCAAGACCTACGCCCAGGCCAAACCCTGCCCTCCCTCTCACCCAAAACTGTACCCTGGTCTGCGGTCAGCATCCATGTCTGTAACTCTCCCAGTGTGACTCCTGCCCAGAGTCTCTTCATCCTGAATGGCAGTGTTGTTGGTCTGTGTGAGGCTGACATACAGGAACTGGACTCGGAGAATGGTGATTTGCCCAGGATGTTGAACTCTTCATTACCTCTCTGTCACTGTCTGGGCCTCGGTGAGTTGTCTGTTCTTTCATTTCCCAAATTCATAACTGATGTCTTCATCAGATTCATAAAATTCTTTGCCCACGATCTGCTAGACCTATCTCTTGCCTGTGACAGCCTTGATTATTCACCACAGTTAATGAGATTTAATTCCTGTAATTTGGATACACATTGATAGACATTACTCATTTAATTTCAATGCTGGGCTAAATCATTCAAGCTGGAAACTTTATCCACCCTGAAGTTTTCTCATAACTATTTGACAGGCCTAGTGCGAGGGATTGACCCTGCTGCAAAGCTTCTCTACATCGTCACTCCCCTCTCTGTAACCGACCTTGCCTCTGTCAACCTGCTTGTCAAAGGGGGGATAACTCTACCAGACCAAGTCACCAGGCATCAGGTTTGTGACTGACTTATTAAATTTAATTTTTATACTTCTTTTTTACCCAACTTGGTTCATTTTGAGATTCCCTACTTGGTTCATTTTGAGATTCCCTAAAGTTGATATTTGAATTCTTTGTGCGTAATGTACAACATCCATGACATCATTTCTGTATCTCATGCCACATGTTTAGTTGATTGGCCTACACAGCAGGCATTACAAGGAAAGCTAACACTTTTGCCTCTTTGTAGGTTGCTCATGTCTTGTCGCCAATAAGCCTGGAAGAGGACATTGAAGTGTTCGGCAAACACTAATTCTTCTTTTCTTAGATCTTTAGTGATAAAATTGTCTGAAAGGAATAACATTGGAAATCATTTGTTAAAATTCATTTAAATCAGATAAAAGGTGTAACTTATTCAAGCAAATAGGTGCCACAAAATGTTTGCACTGGCCTTTTTGACTCATTAAAAAAATAATTGCAGAAGACATCTGAGAGAAAGCCATATTGGGACAGTTTAAGTCGCGGCGTCGGGTCCTGGAAGACTGGGTACAAGGAACGCAAGATGAGACGGCCAGGAGCTGCATTCAGGGGGCGCCACCAGTAGAGGCTCAAGTGATATCTGCCCTATTGTGTAAATGTCTACTTTAATTTAAATGCCTCAAGAAAAATGTTGAATCCTTTGTGAAGGATTTGTTTGCTGGTGATTGTTGTTGAGAGGACATCAAGAACTGGCATTGGAGACACCTTAAAAAGTAACAGGTGCCCCTCACAGCTCACCAAATGATAGAAATGGAGCAATGTGTTTGTGATTCTATATATTTTGTAACACTAGGGAGAGACCTGAATGAGAGAAAGGTCCTCCAAGAAGCTCACGGACCAATCCACTCACATATGAGCTATGTCTTTGTGATGCTATTCCTTGTGCAACACTGAGGAGGGACCTGAAGGAGAGAAAGGTACCCAAGTAAAGTGAGGAGATTGATCAACCTTATCAGCACTTCTCAGAAGCTCACAAAATATTGTCTTGGTATATATGTATATATTCTGGTGGGCTATGGTAATATTTGCCTGATGACTTGCCTCACTTGGAGTAACTAGGAGGTGAAGCAGTTATATGTATTATTGTGGAGCAGTTTTATTGGTGCTAGTAATGTCAGGGGTTCGTTAATGTAGTTTACTTACCGTATATGACATAGGACAACCTACCAAGCACTTGGTAATGTCCAATGAGAAATTAAACCTGATATGTTTTGGTTTCAGTTTTCTTTGTTGCAAGTTATGTTATGTTTCACTTCGGAATAACACAAAATGTTAAATATTCTTGTTCAAAAAAATCTGTAAACAAGCCTAGAATAACAACCTGGTAGTTTATCTGTTTTATAGGCATTGTAACAGTTGGTACAGACCAAAACTTCTGTCCCCCAAATGCTGAATCCCTCAAGCGACATACTGATATACATTGTATGGGTCTTGTGAATAGAACTTCTTGATCTCCAGTTGCTACTGAAGAGAAAATGAGGATTATATTATCGATTTCATTGTTTATTCAAACAAAAGAGGTGCAAAGTTAGCTTCTTTTAACAAGCAATATTCAAACTTTACAATTTATACTTAAGGTTACTACTGTAAAAATCAAATAATAAAAGAAAATTTATAATTCACACTGTCTGTTTTCTGTGTGTAGATTATTAGCTGGTTCAAATTAGATCATGATAAAAAGTTTGAGACATAGATTTTAGTGAATGAAATACAAGACTAAAGGTAGAAATAAGATAGTTTATTTCTTTATGTTCTCAAAGCATGCAAGTATATCCATTCAAATTTAAATGATACAAGGTAAAAGGAAAAAATTTGTGGTGTATTAAATACCAAAACAATAATTTCAAAAATATATTAAAAAATATTTATGAAATATTCAGATATCTGCTAAATTTCATAATTATTTGAAAATGTTTACAGCCATATCATGAACAATATCTGGTAGATCTTCAACAGAGATTAAGCAAAATAATTGCACATAATAAAATATTGTAATATCTGTAGCAGTGTGTATACAAATTTAGTGCAAATTTAGCACAAATTGATGACAAACCAATCAAACATCTGAGACTCGTCTATTTGTTACCATTTGAGAGCCTGTTACCTAGCAATGATAGACGTAAAATCTAAATGAGGCACACCATACTAAATTAAAACAGTCCTTGGTAGGACAAAAAATACTCTCAACAAGTTCCACTTCCGTGTGGATATTAAATGTTTAAAGAGCCACTCCGTGAGTTGTTGGAGTCATATATGCCAAACTTAATCAGTGGTGTCATTTGATCGCGAAGTATCGACTGTTACCAAAAAGACACATTCTAAAGCTTATTGGTTTTTCACAGTGACAATATGATGGTAGAACGTCGCAATTATGTTTGAAAACTGGACAGTGGAGCACGTCAAATCGTCAAACATAATTTTGGAGACTTATCTAAAACAGCAAGGAGGGCAGTTAGGAGTTGATAGTGTTTGTTAGGTTATATAACTAATATCCATGTATGTTGGACGTGATATCTACACCTCTGTGCATCTATGAGGCTGTTTTTAGATTTTCATGAAAACCAGTATTTGTCATATATATGTCCTTTGGACATGGAAAGTTAAAATGTTTTGATTCTATATCACCACACTTGACATTTAGGTTTGTATCAAAAGTAAATAATATGTTATGAAAATCACGGAGTGGCTCTTTAAATTAAACAAGTTCCACCCTGCTTGAGAAGTGATAAAACAGTCCTGCTGTCTTTCCATTGAGGGTATAAATATAACAGGGATCCACTTTTCACCCGAGAGGCCGCATCATACCAAAAGTCGGTAAAAGATAGCAGACAGCATTTCAAACACGGATCTTGTCAGATTAAAGGGATGAGGTATTTTTTTGGAGACAAAATTCATAGGGACAACTCATGAATTTTGTACTTGCTGCATCTGAGATCTGTTTCAACGGGATTATGTACGATCCTTGAATGAGAACCTGACAGGGCAATCTGGTACAAACAGCATTTGGAACTTCTGGTCCATCTTCCCATGATGCCACTCCACGCGGAACCTCTGCAAGATCTTAACAAGGAGCACGTACATCTCCTGCTCCGCGAATCTTCTTCCTGAAAGGTTAGAAAATTAATTTTAACAACATTCTGCACTTATTTTTTTCTACACAACACAACTGATAAAAAGTTCTCATTTTGCATCTAATTTTCCAATTTGACATTTTGATTCTACTTCTTAGCTTCCCCTCTCTGGGCTCTATTTGAGTCAGAGGTCCGGTTTCGTTGAGGCGCAAAAATAGGATCCAAAAACAATGCTAATACTATGTTATTAAATTGGTTAATTTACAACATTGCTTTAATAAACAATATTTCATCCTTTGCTCTCAGTTCAGAGTTTGGGTAAATTCAGTAGTTGCCCACATTACTAGTAGTTGTAGTTCAGCTGTTTTCAAGTGTAAATAAGTTACCCATTTTGTTTACAGATGACCATAGATTTTTTTATATCTCTAAGCCGATAGCGGCTGTCTTTTTCATGGTTGATAAGAGGTCAATTTTAAAGAATGATAAGTATTTCATTTCATCAATAGAAAGCTGTGGTGATTGCCTGTGTCCTGATATGCCATAAAATAGCTAATTTGAACCGAAAAAGGTACTTTAGTGCCTCAATCAGTATGAGTGGGTGGGTTTTCATTTCCTTGTCACAATTTGCTCAGTTGGTCAATTTAATTTTGCAATCAAAAGGCATGAATATAAGTAACAACAGGTCAAGCATTTTTCTGAAGGTTCTTTGTTCTTATGAATGTCGGAGTTGCTTTCCCTTCTATAATGCACTGTTTTCCTTCAAATTTGATGCATTTCCTTCAATTACTCAGGGGGGCCTGTTAATTAAATGTTCATATATTATTCACCTGCGCACATCCTGGGTCCATGTCCAAAGGGCATGAGGATAAAGGGGTGAACATAGTCGGCTGACCCTCCTCGCAACCACCGCTCCGGCATAAATGTCTCGGGGTCAGTGAAGTACTCCTTCTTCTTAAGCATGACAATGTTGTTCATTATCACCTTGGTCTGCAGTACAACAGAAGATTACAATATTTAAACATTCATAGATCGAATTGAATGGAATTTATGGGTAAGTGCCCATTTTCTGAGTCGTCCTTTAAGAACTTTCATATTTCCATTTTCATTATAGGTATCCCATTAAGATCTTTAATTTGTTATAATACTTGTTCTAGAGATTTTAGAGATAAATACTTGTTCTAGAGATTTAAGAGATAGTAAATACAGTTCCAATGATGTTTAGAACTCCACTTATTAGTGAGTATAATATCTGGTGTTCAATAAACTTTTTATGAAAGAAACTACAGAGTTTATGCTTTAGGCATTGTAGTTTGAAATTAAGTAAAAGAAATACATTTGCAAGGGACATTTCTTAATTTTTTACAATTTCTAAAAGTAGCTACAATGGTATCTTGTGGCATCAATTTATGCTAAGGTAGAAGTTGAAGTAGTGTAGGAATGAGTTCAGCAAGTCTGGAAGCTCCGACTTACGCCTGCTGGAATGTGGAAGCCTCCAAGAACCAAATCCTTCTGTGGAATTCGGGACACATCTGTACCAACTGGGTAGAATCTGTGGGTCAAGAAGAATTTGTAAAAATACCCTGCTTTTATGAATAGAAGAATAGGTTATGAGCTGGTATGTATGTCAAATGTGTAACTCTGATAATAACACGTCGCAGAAGATAGGTATCCCTGTATTTCAGTGGAAATCATATTACAATTCTTGATAAGAATTACAGTTTTAAATCCTTGATATTTGCTGATTTGAGAAAAATTTAAATTTTCCTTTTTGGCTGAATAGTTCTTTACTTTGGCCACTGAAATGGATTGGCATTAATTGATTCTGTTTCCAAATTGTTAAGCATCTAACTAAAGCTTTGAATGTACATTCACCTGAAAGCCTCCTTTACACAGGCCTTTAGGAAAGGAAGTTGATTGATCATGTCTGCAGTTATCTCCCCTTCAGGGGGGACAACTCTGCTGAACTCTTCAAACACCTTTTGCTGATGAACAGGGTTTGTTGCTAGACAGTACAGGATGAACATCAGTGTAGGAACAGTCTGTTAACAGCAAGCAAATTAGTCCAGTTATTAAAAATTAAACTTTGAAACTTATCATTCAATAGCATAGTTTAGTCAAACCACAGCAGTCTTGACTCTAAGAAAAAAGAAAATAGTAACTCCAAAACAAAAGGTCATCTAAAGAGGTACCATCACGCTATCTCACCATCAGTTGTAGATCCAGATATGGGTTCAGCAGGTTTGAATCCCTCCCTGCCTTGATCCGCCACTGTTGCTGTAATTTTGAAGTAGAGGAGCCTGGTTGGTCTCCGCAGATTTGACACGCAAAATAACCAACAGTGGATAAACTAAATTTTATTTATGCAAGCTTATATCTTTGTGACTAACTTATGCTTCAGCATATTTGAAGGGGTTTAACACTGTTTGATATCGCTGTATGAATATTACACTTTCATACTCATACACTGTCGACAAATACTCACAGTTCCGAGGCCATCGAAGAATAGTGAGAGAGTTATGATGCTGACATCTTTGAAGCTAAGCTCCTTCCTTGACATGAGGTAGCCTAGGAACATGTACCGGTCATCGGTCAGCTCGCCTCGGTCCATGAGGGTCTGGATCTTCCCAGCGGTCTCATCAACCAGCTTCTGTCCTGTGCTAAAAACACATGAAAATATTCACCATAGCATCAGGATACCTGTGGATCACTTAATTGGTTCCACAAAAATTTCATAAGGGTGTAAAGCCTTATCATACTTACACATCATCAACCTGAACCATAAGCTTCTGGTCTTTCCTAAACACAATACTAATATCTTAATTGTGTCACCCTTTTCAGGTATCAGTTGAATATTGCCAGAGGACTAGTCTTTCACCATCTCTCACACACTCATCATACATCTAATGGTCATCAACCATAACTATGGATAAACTTAATATTTCTCTTAAAGTTACCCTTGGTTTAGCATTCATGTATTCATGTCACAGAACAGGGCTAGAAATTAACGCTCGCCCGTAAGCCCGAGGCTAGTGAAAAATGAGTCGAGCCAGTAGAAACAAAATTTCACAAGCCCGTCGGACGGGTACCAGTCAAATCGCCCCAGCCTAATTGGTCAAATTGCCCCAGATTTTTGGTCAAATCGCCCCAAGTTTGGTCAAATTGCCCCAGGGGGGTAGTCAAATTGCCCCAATTTGTTTTAAATTATAAATTATGCACAAGTTGACATCTAACATCATGTGTTACCTAGTTATTGTCAATGTTGATATTATGTTTCCATATGAAGGTTATTAAGAATTAAATTATTAAATTTGTAAGATGAAACTCAATAAGAGCAAGAGAAACATAAATGGGTATGTAAGGGTGAAAGAATGAAGGTTCGGATTTTTTGTTTTAGGTTTTATTTCTGTGTTATATTAACATCATAAGAGAATAGAATAGAATAATTGGACAGAGTTTGCTTGAGGAATGAAAATAAAACATTACATTTTCCCCAAATATGTTGATACCTGGATATTAACATTACAACCTTATATGTATCCATGTTTTTTTGGAACTAGTCATAAACCTATACATAAATACAGTGTACAAATAAAATCAGATAAAATCTTGAATAAAAACAATGGGAAAGGTTTGTCTTCTGCAGCCGCATGGTCGACAGTTCATGGGGGCTTGGGTCCTAAGTGTTGATTGCCAGGATTTAGATACTTACCTTAAAGAGCCACACCGTGATTTTCATAACATAATATTTTACCTTTGTTACGAACCTGAATGTCATATGTGGTGATATAAAATCAAAACATCTTAACTTTTCATGTCCAAAAGACATATGAATGACATATACTGATTTTCCATGAAAATCAAAAAACAGCCTTATAAATGCACAGAGGTGTAGATATCACGTCCAGTATACATGGATACTAGTTATATAACATCACAATCACTATCAACTCCTAACTGCCCTCCTGGCTGTTTTAGATAAGTTTCCAAAATTATGTTTGACTATTTGACGCGCGCCACTGTTCAGTTTTCGATCATAATTGCGACGTTCTACCTTCATATTGTCACTGTACAAAATAAATTAGCTTTAAAATGTGTCTTTTTGGTAGCAGTCGATACTTTGCGATCAAATAACACCATTGATTAAGTTTGGCATATATGACTCCATGCAACAACTCACGGAGTGGCTCTTTAACTCTAACTTGTAATGCCTGTAATTTGCCAGGATTAGCTGTATGATTATGGGGCATGCTGCTGGGTGTGAAGTAGCTTCCCTTCTGTGTCACAGTATCAGGGCATCGGATATATTCATCTCTTAACATATATTAAGTACCGTATTCGACGTGATAAGCGCCCGGAGCGCTTAAAAAATTGGTAAAAGGGGGCGCTAATTAAAACGATAAAAATTGTCCTCAAGTTTAGTCTTGAAAGTGTTTTCATACGATACACATGTCTTTGAAATATGGTTTTGTAACTTATCATTTTGATGGTGGCTGGGGGTCTAAAAATCCCCTGTATTCTTCACTTTAGTGGAAGTAAAAGACTTATTGCAAGACTGAAAAACCTTCTCCAATGAATCAGCATGCAAGGTAAGCAATGTTGAGAGGTGGGCGCTTAATCAGGACGCATATTGTTCAGTCAAAAACGTGGTGGGTGGGCGCTTATAGGGGAGTGGGCGGTTATTAAGTCGAATACGGTATATGTTTTCCCTATAATCGATACTTTTCTTAAATTGTAATGATACCCCCTTGCTTTTGTATTTTACAACATCTAAGACTAATATTAGAAATGGGGCAATGATTGAGTTTTCCTCACTATGTTACAATAAGGCATGTCATATCTTTTGATAAACTGCTTAGTCTTATTGAGTTTCATTATTACAAATTTAAGAGGAATAACCTTCACATGGTTTAAACATATTTTATTCATTTCAAAAGAAAAGTATTGGCAAACATGCTGAAAGCTTATGTTAATGCCGCTCAAATAAAAATTATGTTTGAGACCATCATAATAATGATAATATGTTATCAACATTGACAATAACTAGGTACCACATGAAATTTAGATGTCAACTTGTGCACATATAATAATAAAAAACTCATTGGGGCAATTTGACTACCCCCCTGGGGCAATTTGACCAAACTTGGGGCGATTTGACCAAAAATCTGGGGCAATTTGACCAATTGGGCTGGGGCGATTTGTAGGTGGGGCGATTTGACTGGTACCCCGTCGGACTACTAACTTTTTTCAAATTTTTTTTTTGAGAAGAAATTTATTGCTTCAAATAAGGTTTTAAATACCTTTCTTATTTATAGAAGATCTTCATTGCATAAAATTGAAAGTCAAGTTTTTAAAACAGATTAAACGTGGTTTGTCATCAACTGATCAAGTGCTGACTGGTAGGCTTGACAATGATAATGTCGCAGTAACTGTACATACTTGAAAGATTAAATAGGCTATTATTCATATCAATATCACAATGGGATTTTTGAAGGTATGTTGAATTATGAAATATTATTTCTAAAGGACTAACATCGATCTGTTGAGGAATCAGGAGTGGGAATTACCGGTCTATTTATAGATTGATGAACCAAACAAGAAAATTACTTGAATTCATTTCAATATCAACGGCAAATTCATAATTAAATATTTCTATGAATGTTCAAGAAGTATGCTCAAGATGATGAATATCTTCATACTTCCATAAAATTTAACTATCACTACATTACTGTTAAAAAGAATTCAGTTAGGACATGACAAAGTCGGCAAATCAACTGTGACAATCTGCTGATGGGAACATCCACTTGTTTATAGGGAAGACAGGTGTAATAACTTCTGCTCAAAATATTTGTACATTTATTCAAATCAGGGTAACTTATCAAAAGTAATATCGATAAAGAATATCATGACCACAATCAAATATTCTAAAATTAATTCAGACATTTTGAGTCATTAAAATATTAATATTAACCGTCAACCCATATTCTGTAATAGACTCTTCTAGCACGGTTTTCATGGAATTAGGTCAAGGCATTTCCTGTCGAAGTAGTGAATGGATGCAGCTTGGTAACGGCTTCATATTTAGTTACAGAATTGATATTATTGTTTTAAGACATTCTAAAATCATAATAGATAAAAAAGCAATGTGTTTACTTTGAGAAATTGATAATGAAAACATAAAAAAATATATACATCTGCACTTTGTATTTATAGGTGAAAGAATGTGCCAATATTTACACATTATGTGGTGGGATATTTAGGTAACTTTATAATATGATATACAAGTTTATGTGGTATACAATATATGTCAGATCAACAGTTCAAATCAAAACTTTAAAAATCATGCCAATATGAATTTTAAAGAAAAGTTACATTGAAATTATTTTATTAGGATTATTCAATTTATTTTCATAGAAACACCAAATTTTTTTTTTATGATTATCCTTATTATAAACTTTTCATCACTATTATATTAATCAAACAAACAGGTTTATTAAGAATTATCTCTGGACATGTCAAGAACTTAAAGACTAGGCTGAAAATTATGCAATTGATTGTTGATGGTTTGAATAATTTTCAATTTCTCGGGCTAGTTGAATTGTTTGTGGGCTAGTGACATTTTAAAGTTACTAGCCCTTCGGGCTTGTGATAGATTTTGGTTAGTTTCTAGCCCTGCAGAAGAATATCTTCATCAAATTATCATCGTCACCTTATTAAGGAATCGCTGGATATTTATCCAAAACTTGTAGAGTGAAATATACATTTTATCACTATTTTAATGGATTGCTGACATCCTCCCAAATTTGCAAAATGGGATTAGTATTCAGGATTTTCTACATCAAGAATACTTCTGTTGTGTCTTGAACATTATAGTAGCAACATATCTATAATTCCACATTTACTCAAGGGCTTAGTATTCAGACATTCTTGATAGCATAACCACTGGAACAATTTATCATTTCTATAAAAAAATTACTTTAAAAGTTTACATAACCACAAACATATTTCACTAATTTCTTTGGAATATATGAATGTCTGATTACAGTATTGTATAGTGTGTCAAAGGTCGCTACTCAAAGCTGTTGAGTTTGGTAATGAAAGTGGTTTTTGAATGCCACTTTTGATGGGCTGCTTAGATCTATCTGGCCACAAACCAGTGAATGCATGACTGGTCACACGTCCTTTTTGTCATAAACAGAATCATTGCCTCGTGATCTATACATCTATCGTAACAATATCACAGAAAATAACAATAATTAACGATTTTTAGAGAATGTTTTCCACTCAGTTAGATAAATCATTTGACGATGTAACACTGTTAAGCATTTTGTGTAAAAAATATATCCACATCAATGGTAATTAAACAATTATTTAAGGCAGTATTTCATTTGAAATAATGATGCGCCTCTTTGTACAGTCTGTTTATTATGTCACACTCGCACAAATTTTATGGCCCCTAGCCCAGGTGGGTTTTCAACAGCCGATAATTACGCTGTCTTAATGAAAGGCTTATTAAAGATGTTTATTGGACAAATAAACAAAAATCAAGCCCAATTCTTATTTTGTTGAAAAATCTTTGAATGAAAATCGAGAAGTGATAAAGTCGAGGTTAACGGTTGTTTATGGCTTTTCCTTCAACAGACCTTCACACAAGGGGATTTACTGAAAAAACATTTCCTAGTCTCACCAGAACAGAATAAAAATATTCATTCCATTATATTATCATCCTATTTAGGTATCACGATCATATTTCATATCATGACCTTGTTATTCACCAACCTTCACCTTTCACTAGCCCTGTCATACTAACTGAACAAGAACTTCATTTTGCGAAAAAGATTGTTTAGTGTATTTACGGAATCTCCTCACATGATTTTGACAATTTGAAAAAAAAAAGCTACTCAGAATCCCCCTGAATGAAATAATGTCAAATTTTACCCTTGCATCAAAATAAAATAGAGAAAAAATTGATATTTGAAACAATTTTTGTACCTATTTTGCATACCTGAAACATTTCAAAACACTTTTAATCTACTCTTCTCTTTTTTTTGCGTTCTGCCTTTAAAAATTTTGCAAAAACAAATTTAATATCATCAGCATCAGCATGATCGTATTTAGCAGACTTTAATACCATCGTCAACCAAGATTCTACCCATTATTTTATCAGCATCACCCTACTTAGGAATGACTACTATTTCCTACTATAGTAGTACTATTTAACTGTCACTTTCTCATTAACAAGCTGATGTTCGGTAGAGACATATGTGATAATCTTCTTCATCACAAGGTGAGGGGACATGCTTTTTGAAGGGGCGGGATAACGCAGTGATTACCACGTTTGGGTACAGATCAAGATGTCCGGAGTTCGAATCCCGGCAGGGGCTCAGCAACTTTGTCTTCAGTAGAGAACTGTACAACACGTTGTAAGGTTTAGGTGCAATGCTACACAAAATTTCAAAGCAGAACCACCCATGGTTCGCTACTTCCAGCCGATGCTCGCAGGTTTCACCCTGAAGCATAGCCACATTGGTGTTGTGGGTTTCCTCCCTGCAATAATACTAGCAGACGCTATATAAATGAATACTCTTTAAAAACGGGGGTAAACGGTGTTTAGCATTACAGCCTTTTACCTTATTACCCTGCCCTTCACAAAGATATATATATATAGATATAATTACTTGAAGAAAAAGTCCTCAGAAGCCATAATAGTCTTCCATGATGGTGTTGAGAAGAATTTATAGAAAGGAAGTGAAAACTTCAGCTTTGTGGACAGGCTGAAAATGTTGTGGTTTGCATTGATCATTTCCTCTGCTTCATCACTGGCAGAATCATCAAGGTAACCGATACGTGTCTCGAAACATGTCATCGCCGCAGCTGCAAAACAATGAAATAGTTGAACATCATTATTATTTGTTACCAATTGTTCTCAAAAGGTGCAAATTTAATGATTTTTATTAATTTCAACACATATCATTGGATGTTGGGACACAGTTCTGGTTTCTGGTTTCTCAAACCCTTCAATAAGCTTTTCTTAAGGATATTTCTTTGCCCCTGCGTGAGTGAGTGAGTTGTTGTCTAACGTCGTTTGGGCAATATTTCAGCCATTAGCAGCGAACTTTGCTCTGATAAATTATTAGTGATGATTTTACACAAAATGTTTTTAAAACAATCACAAGCTCACATTCCATGGACCACTTGCAAGTCTCCTTGTACAGGGTAGACACTTCTCCCTCACTGTCTCGCATGTTCGTTATCTTCGACAAAAACTCGTCAGCAATCTGGTTTACATGCGGCAGAAATACTGTCACCTCTTTTGGTCTCATCATCATCTGCTGAACTGCACTTCTCAGTCGATACCATTCCTCTCCATTCCTGATCAGTAAAATCAGAGACATCCAGTGCAAAATGAAATGGAAAGCTGAAATGAATTTCCCTTACTCAAGCTGTTTCAAGCCCATATTATATGGTTTTATCTCAGACCAATTAAAAAACAACAAAAGTTAATCTCCCCATAAAAAAGTTGTTTCTCTGAAGATTTGAGCACAAATTCCTTAAATTTGTTGAAAGTATTTTCAGACGGTCACAACTCTATTGGGACCAGTTCATTTATTCATATGGGAGAAATGTCAAACAATATCCACATTGCAATAGTTTCCCGAGCCTGTTGGTGAGGCAGACATTAATGCTAAAAAGGGTGATACATCAAACTAGATTAGAATGGATTTGCTTTGAAAGGTAAAACCAAATAACAAAAATGTTTAGACATATGTTTGAAGGTACACACGTATTTCCGAGTCCAGGTGACATCTCTCGCTTCTGGCGGTACAGCTGTGTTGTCTCAAGCAGTGGGGGTATATATGGAATCTTCCCTTCTTGCTGGTATATGGTCTTAACATCTTCCGGGTCGAATATGTGCACAGTCGTGTCTCCTGCTATGGTTTGTTTCACAACGCTGCCATATTCTTTATTCAGCTTCAGAAGGGTGTCTTGGTACCTCTCGATGTTACTAAATCTTCCTGCGGCATCAAAAGAGTTAAAATCATGAGCATGTTTATCTGCTTTCAGGTCCAAGTTCTTATGGTTACAACTGCCACATTCATACTCCATGTGAAAGAGATATTTTCTTTAACGAAAACAAGCTAATGTATTTTGCCTAATTTGTTTATTTATCAGATTTAGATACCACTATAATAAGATTGCTGTATTGCACCCATAGCAAACTCTATTAGATGACAAATGCAATAGCATGTGTATTTCTGAACATGGTTGATTTTCTTGGGGAAAAGTCACTTTCTATGTTTTCACTTGGTTATGAATACGCCAGTAAAATAAATTGATATTTTATTACCCCTACTGTTAAATGCAAGCAGTGACATATTTTTCTTATGTGAACATTGGCACATATCACATTTGCTAAGCAATGGTTCTTTAAGCACAATTTACAATTAGCAATTTACAATAGGCACTTAATTACTACCTTGTCTTTCATAGATTCATAGTTTGTGATGTTATGTCACCCCAAGAAAAACCCTAGGTTTCACATAATATTTTGTAAAAGTTATATATATGTAATAAAAATTATCATGATTGTTTTCCATTGAAACTGGTAACTAAATTTAATTTCTGCAGAAAACTTAAGCCAAAACTCGGAATATATGCTTTTTTGGTCTTAAAACTTCTATTTTTGGCTACTACTAAAACCATGAGGGTTTTCTTAATAAAACTTGGTATGTAAAACAATCATGCGTAGATGTGCATTTGGTCACACAGCATTTGGACTCTTTTCCTTGTAAATTCCATCTCATATTATTATGCTAAAAATAGATCTAGCAGATTTTTATTTTGGGTCATTCATATAGGTTTTTGTTAATGTCAGCAATTGCAAGACAATGTTTTTAATTGAAAGTGGCAGTTCTAAAACAAATGGAAGAAGTTTGGTTATCTATATTTAATTCAAGCTACTCGATTCCATTTTCTTATCTCAATTGATTTAAAGGTGTTCACACTAAAATGGCTGCAGCAGTTTTCACTTGTGATACTTGATTAATATTTTCTCGGTCTGAGGATAATATTGGTGTCAGTTATGTGATGTTACTCTGAAGAAAAGACTATAAACTGATATTTGTTGGGGAAAACATGAAGGAATTAAATATTTTTTAAAACAGTGCTACTGTCTCTTTAAGGTCCTTTTTAAATCAATATTTGAAACAAAAAAATCCTAATCAATTTACAAGTAGAGTATTGGTGCTTAGATATGTTTATTTTGATTGTTTTATAGCCTAGAAACTAGGATAACATGGTTCACAAAATTTCAGAAATATAATAAAATTAAAAGTGTTCTAGCTTTGGACTAATTGTGTTTTCTTATGTCGTCAAATACCCACCAAATCTGTAGCTCAACAACGCCCCAAAATATGGTAGTCCCTTAGGTCCAGGAATGTCTTTGTATGGTTTTACGGATCTCTTTGATTCGGCATATTCCGAATTGGTCGCCCCTGTCAAGGATTCTGTGGATCTGTGTCTGTTTATATTTACATAAGGCCTGTCTTCGAATGTGCGAATTGCAATCAAGTGTTGGCGATGAAAATTAAAAAAACATCCACTGTGCAGATGTCGTGCACATTTACTCATGTTGTTCTTGGTCAGCAAAAACTCCGTTAACGAGTGACCCGGCCTTGAACTGTTGGCCACTGTTTTTCATCATAGCATTCGAAACTACGAGAGCCACTAGTGAGTGTAACGGAGAGTAACGGAGAGGGCCGAGGTGTTTCGAATGTCATCATAGCTGTTATATTCAACACTGTTCAGTAACTCGGAGCGCTCGCGATCGCGCCACGCTAACTGCCGCGAACATTCAGTTAGTGAACGTAGGACTATATGCTTTCCAACACGTCCAAAGAATTTATCTACTTCATTCCATTCCATACTCTGGATTATCATACAAATTTAAACAGGCAGAACATGATCACAGTCTTAAATATGGTATAAAACATAATATGAAATATACCCAGCATTTTATCGATGTACGGGATCCTGAGCGCTGTGCCATTCAGTGAACCCGTCTTATTTCGGTTTAAATATGCTTCAAACATTATTGTGTGTAACATCTGATGAAAATTGAGAGTTCTCAGCGCAGCAAATCGCATAAATTTTATATATCTTATGAATTGACATTTTTATAGAGGCAGTTCGCTCGTTCGCAGTTTTATTGGAAAACATGTTTACATTTGCCATATCAAGATGTAGTGTCTTTTGCCGAAAACGATTATTTAATAATTGGTTCATTATACTGACAACATAAAGGTTTAAAGTTGTATAGTCAAATGAAGGTTTTAAACTTAAGGAGATAGACGATAAATCTTGCGTGATATAACTTCATAGGCGAATAAGTGTTCATTAACATGAAACGTGTGATTTCGTCCAAGGCACAAAATAATATCTTTGTTTAAAATTAATAATTGCCTTTTTTTTACTCTTAGGAAAGAATATGTTAATCATTTTAATGTTTTGAATGAATATCACCAACTAATTGGTGTACTTACGCGTATAAAATTAAAAGAAATTACGTTTGAAAGGAATGTCACTCAACATGAAACTCATGTTTTTTAATGCAAGCTTTAAAGAATTGGCTTTTTAAGGGCATTCCTTAGTTTTCTCTGACGTATAAATCCCTGTATCATCAGGTCGATTAGTTGAGACGATTTAACTCAAATCAACGTATTTATCGTGCTCGTTTTTTTAAAGCTAACAATAGTTGAAGTAAAACAAACATTGTTTCTTTAACATTAACAAATCAACTCTTCGCCATTGCGCGTTCTGCTGTTGATTATTCAGCGAGTTAGTTCCGAAACTAAATGTAGCGATCGATCAGCGGTCGCGCAATTCATTCTCTCCTGAACACGCGAAATTTACATCATAAGGTCTAGAGGGCAACCGTGCTATTTTTAACTAGAGGAAAGTGGACTGTCCGTAACCAAAGCGAGCAAACCAACTCTAAATACTACATGGTCATCCAAACAATCGCTAGAGGCATGATCGAGTTGTTCCCATAAATAAAGAGCAAATTGCTCAAGCAAGTGGCACCGACTCTGTTATTCTTCGATAGATGTCCATCGATCGTATGTAGGCCTATATTATACTAGCCTTTATGCTTGATTCCTACAAGCGGTGTTTATGCCGACCATCCTAACTTTTTATTTTGTTGTCAACACTGAAACAAACCAAGGATAAAGGTTAAGTTGCTTTAGTCGGTAAGAAAAAGTTCTTCTGAAAATATTGTGCTGCCTTTGCTGGTAAACAGAATTGGAGCGCTACGCATACGCCGGGCGTAGAAAATGGTCGCCGAAGGCAGCGTATGCCGGATTTTACGCTCTCAATAGGGTATACTAATTCAAAGGCGATACTGTGCACTTTGACTGGGGTCATTGTTAGGTCAGTAGGCTACGTCGCTTGTCATCGCGAATCGTGACCTAACCGTGTAGATAACAGGCTGTCTCAAGTAAATGGCTTTAGTTGTAAAAGTTGGAATATTGAGAGGTTATGCATTAATTAACCTATACCAAAACATCTCAAGCCCAGGTTCAAGTATTACATAGGAATGCTGTAATAACTATTGAATGTTACATAAAAAATACACTTAGAATAGATGAATAAATTAAACTTTATACAGGATTTGGGAAATACCTTTTTTTTTATGGCTTGTGGTCATTTACTGAATTTTGAATGGGCCCTTCCCCTTAGTAGCAATGGTAAAAATTCTAATTTGAATTTTTCATCCAATGTGCACCCCAATTCCTGTTTATATTAAAATATTAAAATATGAATGTGCAGCTTGCAGGCATAAAATGCCTAAAACTAACAAGTCATAAGTTGTTTTTTTAAGAGGTTAAATATTGCATAGCGGTGGTTATGCCGTGCACGATTAAACCATATGTTTTCTTCAGTGAGCTAGTGTTTAGAGTCAGCATCCTTTCATCTGAGGTAGGTGTCACCTGACCAACACCAGATTCACTGAATCATTTTGTCTGAAACCCACATTTGTAGGCCCAGGTGGCGCAATCCCCACGTCTGAAAGAGTGGCCTTTAAAGCCTCGAAAGCCCTAGTCTCGCTGGCTATCTAACCAGCCAATCAGTCTGATTAAAATCGACCATGTTCCGAAGAATAAAAGTTTCAAAATATTGACTCAACCGAGATTCGAACTCTATATGTGTAGGCATGTAGGGAATATGTTTAATGTATGTTAGTTTTTTCCAGGGAATATGTATAATCCCTGGAAATTTTAGGGAATAAACATAATCCCTGACTGAATCAGGGAATATAAATAACCACTGAAAATTTCAGGGATTATACATATTCCCTGTTTATACATATTAACTGTAACATATATACTGCTTAGCTATACATATATAATGGCTAGTACATATTGTGTTGTGTATGTTTAATTTTTGTGTATTATATGAATGCATCAATGTAGGTGTGACTTATTTGGTGTTTGTGTTTAAATGTCACAGTCCAAAGTGACACCTCGTTCTTTTCATTGTTTGTTACTTGGCTTCCACGAGTGTCATTTCACCAATGATGGGGATATTAGTTCAACGCATTTCACATATTTAATCACGAAAATTATTCGTTTTATTGAAAATCGAACAAAACCTGCTTACACGAGTACGAGTTACATAACTTTTCATATACTATCACCTCAAAGTTCACCCTTTACCTATTCAGATAATATTTCAAATTTACGTTTTACTAATTGTCCACCTTTATTAAAGAATTTAGATTATACAAATAAATTCGATACTTCTCGAGAAAATGACACCATTCATATAGTTTGGTATATCTGACTCAAACAACTCTTAGGGTACTTCTTAATTGTGTATGTGTAAATTGAATATGTACGTCTCAATTTGTTATACACGTCGGAAAAACTCAACAGTAATCTCCCTACACTTGTTTAATATGAAGCACAATGTATGGTAAAACTGAACAGTTGGAATAACCGGGTTATGATAAACCTTTGTACAGTGTTATCACAATGTGATAAAAAACCTTATATCAATAATTTCTTAAACTGGTTTCTGTAAAAGCATAAATAATACACTTTCCAAATTGTCAAATAATAACTATTCATTCACAAAATCAAACTTCCAAAATGACAAAGTTCTTATAATTACAGAAAAGTAGAATAATGAGAATTTTTTTTATATACATGTGTCATAATTCAATTATATCGCTTTCAGATAAAATCATGTTAAATATAACAAAGATATCATATTTGTTATAAATTTTGATATATAGAATTTTTGTATATTGCATGTCAACTGTTTTTGTCACAAATCGAAAATGAATAAATCTTGAGTTTCAAAATGAAAATGAAAGTAGGTCGTAACGTACTTCAAATTCAATGATTATCCATCAATATTTGTAGGTTTGTCTATATTTTATATCCCTATGTATATGTTTCAGGACATCTGTCCTGATGTCCTGACTTCCACAAAACGTTGTCTTTTCTTTGATTCTTACCTTTTATTCAAACAGATTATTACTAATTTCTTTACTTTCCAGGTCATAAAAATTGGTTTCGTGTATTGTCTAGTGAATTGCCATCAATTATATGAAATCTGAACGTATTCTTGTCATTTCAGATAATGAACAATAAGAGACAAAAATACAATCGTATCTGGCCACAGGTTTCTTTTCCATTTTAAAGACTTTGAAGATTAGAAAAAAGCTAACCAATTAACCGCGTGACCAATTTACTCCCGGAGTTAGTTCTGACTCCTGACTAGGTAAACATCTTCTCCTCAGGTGAATACACTGAAGTGAGTAAATGCGTTCGTATGCCCTAAACACTCACGTGTGTCAATATACTTATTTTACTAAAAATACTAATTTGAGTAAACATACTTATTTGAGTAAATATACTCACGCGAGTAGATCAGTGCATGCGAACGGGGCAATATTCCTTCTTACATACACCAATCTATCCATGTTTATGAGTTGAATAATATCACATTGAAAATCAATGCTCAGCACCAATAAATACTTAATCATAATCAATAAACAAACAAAGCTAGGAGAACATGTTAATCAGTTATTAGATATATTGAACCAGTTCATCCTTGTCAATATAAAAAAACGTGCACGATATCTTAAGGCAGTAAACAACGAATCTTTTTATTAGCGGTGTAACGATTCATCGATAGTATCGATGTTTGTATCGTCTACTACGCGATACGAGTGCATCGATACAAAATATGTTTAGACAATATATCATGATATTTATATTGTAAGGGTCTATGATACATCGATGTATCGCCATCAGAGACAATATATCCTGATACTATTAACATAATTTCTTTCAAACAAATAACTACAAAAATTAAAAAGGTTTTTATTCTACTTAGGAGATAACGATGTTTAGACAAACAGAAAATATATGATATGCAATTTCACAGTCTCTTTAATTTTTTAATTTCCCTTCATGTAATATCTATGACAGGTTGGTATCTAAGAAATAACATTACTGTTCCATGTCCTATCTATAGTTCTTGCATAAACTGTAGAGAATCGGGATACGTATTGTATCGCAACCACTGTATCGTGATGATAATCGTCTCGCAGGTTCCTTGGCAATACTTTCATGATATATTGTCTCGCCCAGTAAAACTGGAATCGGGATAAATCGTCTCGCAACTAAGGCCACGATACACAGGTCTACTTTTTATGTATGTACTTTCAATTGTGCACATGAGAACTTTTATATGGTCAATTGGTAGAAAACAGAACTCATCCGATAGCTATGTTTATATTTTTGTGTGAAATTGCTGACATAATTGAAGATTATTATTTATTAATTGGAATTCGAATATGTATCTTTTGACTTGCCATACATACATTTTTTAATAATTCTGTGTATACTCACTCTTTGAGGGACATCCTTTTTCTACATTTCAAAATTTTTCTCATGATCAAATCCTGAAACTCATAATCGGCTCCAATCAAACAACCTGTGAACTGGATCCCGTACCAACCAAGGTGGTGGTTGAGCATTTGGATTTACTCCTACCGGTTATTACAGAGATTATCAACAAAAGCTGTCAATCTGGTATTGTTCCTAAATGTTTTAAAGAAGCAGTCGTAAAGCCTCTACTGAAGAAGCCAAATTTGGATGCATCTGTGCTATCTAACTACAGGCCTGTCTCAAACTTGTGTTTTCTCTCAAAGATCCTTGAGAGAGCTGTCCAACGGCAAATTCTGGACCACCTTGCATTAAACAACCTCTTGGATAGATTTCAATCAGCATATCGCCCATGTCATAGTACTGAGACCGCATTGCTGCAAGTCGTCATTAATATCCGCAAAGCTGTTGATACTGGCAAAGTGGCACTCTTAGTACTTTTAGATCTGTCTGCGGCATTCGACACTGTCGACCATGCCAAGCTCATTGACCGTCTGAAAAGAAAATTCGGCTTCGGGGGTGTAACTCTCGACTGGCTGTCATCCTATATCAGTGAAAGATCTCAGTGTGTGATTATCGACAAAAAAAATTCACAGGAACTGACTCTCTCTTGTGGTGTGCCACAGGGTTCAGTGCTGGGTCCGGTGTTATTCACCCTATACACAAGAGATATCGGCAGAATAATCAGCAACTCTGACATAAACTACCATGCATATGCCGATGACACCCAGCTCTCAGAGTTCTATACCGTCAGTGATCTCAACAAGCCTGACTGTTTCTCTAACATAGAGACCTGCACACAAGCTGTCAAGGGATGGATGACAGATAACATGCTCCAGCTAAACGATTCCAAGACGGAAGCTCTTTTCATTGGTACTTCCTCTAAGCTCCAAGGAACACAAGATCATACAATAACTGTGGGTACTTCCAGTATCAGTCCATCCTCTGAAGTAAAGAATCTGGGTGTTATTCTGGACTCTGAACTATCCATGACAAGGCACATCAATGATCTCTGTAGAAAATGCCATTTCCATCTACGCAACATCGGCAATATAAGGCATCTTATCACACAGGATGCAGCAGCAACTCTTGTATGCTCCCTTGTATTTTCAAGGTTGGACTATTGCAACAGCCTTCTAACTGAGACATCACAAAAGAACATCAAGAAGTTGCAAGCAATTCAAAACACGGCAGCTCGGATTGTGACTTTGTCCCCAAAACACTCACACATAACCCCTGTCCTGGAATCCCTTCATTGGCTGCCGGTCAGTGAGAGAATTACTTATAAAGTTCTCACCCTCACCTACAAGTGCATGAATGGACTTTCTCCATCATACCTCACTGATCTCCTTGAAATATATCAACCTTCCCGAACACTACGATCTTCAACTCAAAATCTTCTTTCCATACCAACATGGAAACTCAAATCTTTTGGCTTCCGCTCTTTTCAGCACTCTGCAGCTTGTTGGTGGAACAACCTTCCAGAAAACATCAAGTTATCAGCAAATTTGGACTGTTTTAAAAAAAACTTAAAGACGCATCTCTTCAAAAAGTGTTTTGGTTGTAAATAGATATTTACTATATATAGACTCAACTTGTGACTCAAATGTCCTGTAGCGCTATGAGCATGTTGACTGCGTGGAATTTAGCGCAATATAAAAGTACATATTATTATTATTATTATTATTATACAATGCATATCATACAATGGAAAACCCATACAAACAGTGATAAAAAAATAAATAATGTATAGCATAAAATGTTTGGTCACATTATCATGAAGTACTTCTCTCAGCGTTTCAGTACGCTATGTAATTAGTTTCCTACCCGCGCTCTGCCTTCCTTATATCTATAGTCGGAGAATTCACCTGAACTTTAAGTACTGCTGATTCCGCGAAGTAAATATTGGTTAGGTGTGTAGTGTAGTTTACAATAGGTTAGCATAGGTTTTCATGATGCATTTGAACTCGAAGATCTAGGAAAGGTGTGAAGGACGTTGAAAAGGTCTTGACAATCCAAAATATGCAAGTTTTGTTAAGAAAAATGAAAATGTGATTCTCGTGACAATTACACAAATAATTTAATGTTTAGTTAATTTTGTCTAGTTCTGAGAAATAAATGTATTTGACATTGCACCTTTGTTAAGAGAAAACCTTTTAGTACTAGCAAAACGAAATAAATGTTGTATGATTCGAACATTTTACTGCTATGGTTATTATGGATCAATAACTAATCGATATATAGGGGTAGCGTTACTCGTTGGTTAGAAACAACAGTCAGAAGATCGTGTAAAAAGACTAGATAATAAACCGTTATGATAGGTAGAAAGGCAATAAGCATAGGAAATGGTCTCATATATCATGCGAACAGAAAAAACCCCATTTTACTTACTCGAGTATTTGCTTCTTGTTTCTTATCTTCAAAGGCGTTAAAATTGAAAGAAACCTAAGGCCACCAGTATACGATTGTACAATTGTCTCTTCTTGTTCTTTATCTGAATGACAAGAATAAAAACAGATTTATTATCATTTATTGCAATTCTTTGTCTCGTCTTGACAATACATAAAAACATTCATTTCTGAATTGCAGTCAATGGGGCAGTTGGGAGAAATGTGGTTATAGGTTTATCGCCGCTTTCAAGACTATTTCGCTTTAAAGAGTATAGAATTTTTTTCTACTGCAAACAGAGTTGCCGAGCCCCTGACGAGATTCGAACCACGGACCTCTTGATCCGAAGCCAAACGCGCTAAACACATTTATCATGGTTAGGTAAACCTACCCATATTCCCATCAATACACCGCAATCTCAGAACTGTTGAGGTGTGAGAAAGTATGCTTGACTTCAAGAATTATCATGGCTTCTTTTGAGAAAGTAAAACATTCACATGTCATTCGTGAAGTATGTCCAGAAACATCCCTTCAGGACAAATACCACAATTGATGCACTTCGGTCAAAACTTCACTTTGTTCTCTGAAGGTAAGATTCAACACGAGTAGTTTGAGAAGGTTCCTATTGATAGTAACAATCATTTACATCATTTAACATTGTACGAGTTATTTATTTATCATTCCTATCTCTCCCGATGCATGGACCCTGAAAGGGTTGGCCATATATTCTTTCTTACATTGCAATGACCAATCATTTTGAATACATTTTCAACTTCTAACAAATCCAGTGAAAGCATTTATAAAAAATTCACGAAAATACAAGAACGCACGCTAGCTTAATAGTTTCAAATACATTAATTTTCAGACAAGAGTGTGTTATATCTATATAAACGCACTAGTGCACACCAATATTTCGTAAACACAACGAATGCACAGATACTGCATATCTCTAGATATTATTCAAGATCCTCACTCAAGTAATCTACCTCGTAAGTTATTTAACAAATATTAACGTATTCAGGTAGTAAAGTTGATTTTTAAAGACCGGATGTATTTAATGCAACTTTAAAACCGCATGAACTACGATATCGGAAATATTAAGATTTTGTTTATAACCAAAAAAGCAGAAACGACAGTCGCTTTGGTCAATCTAATAGCAATGCTAATGTAGTGTTATTAATATACAATTATAGACTGGTGATGAGGTCAATACCTGTTTTTATAGACCCGAGGAAAGCAATATTGACAGAGGACGAAGTCCGAGGTCAATATTGCTTTCCTCGGGTCTGTAAAAACAGGTATTGACCGAATTCACCAGTCCATAATTGTTTTATTATGTTTCGATATATATACGAAAAGGAAAGAAAAAACTACAATCATGAACAGCATTTTGGAACACTTGTTCAACATGACGGTCAAATGACGTCACGATAACAATAGCATGACGTCATGTAACAACGGTTTGACGTCATTTTGTCTGTTTCAAGTCAATATCACTTTTGGTCGGACTCGAGTGAAGTCAATATGCTTTTCTGTCGACTGACACGTGACCGCTTCTCGACCAATCGGATTGCCGGAAAAATAAGATCACATAATAAATCGGTTTATAACAACTTTGCTTTCATAAACATATTTCATTCTTTGTTCTCAGTTTAGAGTTTAGCTAAATTCAACAGCTGCACATAATAATAGTTCAGCCGCGTTCAACTGTCTATAATTCATCCGTTTTGTGCACAGCTAATATATATATATATATAGATTTTGTATATGTCCAAGCCGACAGCGGCTGTCTCAATTTTTTCATTGTTGATTGCAGGTCAATTGTAAAGAATTTTAAGTATTTCATTGCATCGATAGAAAGCTTAAGTGAATGCATACGCCCTCTTAAACCTTAAAATAGCCAATTTGAACCGTAAAAGCGTACACTAGTACTTTTAAGTTATCAGTATAAAAAAACAGAGTTCCAAGTAGTCCTAATTGACATTATTTGAACTTTCAAAGTCATATTTTCCACACTTCCTTGCTGAAAACTTCCTGGTGCATCTTGCAGTTTTCTAATACAATGATCCCACTTACTTATAAACACTGAATTGCAATCTTCGATCTACGTTTATTCTGAGCACCCTGTATCCACGTGTACTTTAAACAGAGACTTATAGCGATAGCGATAAGCATTCTCGGTGTTGAAGATTCCTAGGGTCTGTAGAGGGAGGAAAACATGTGGTTAAAGTTTCCGATTTTTCTAAAAGACGATGTTATATTAAGTACTTTTGTTAACGTTCTCAATGGTTCTTATGAAGTGACAAGTCCTGAGTGTTCTTCCTGCGAACCTGGGATGTCTTCCTGCGACTCAATGACTCTTGTGTTTCTGTTCCTGACTTGACAATGTACTCTACATATCTCAAGCTTGTCTGTACACGACTTCCCTCTCTCTTCCTATAGTGTTGTACTTTCACGGTAATAATTACATCTTAACTGTACATTAGACGTCTAATCCGATTTCTCTCATGACAAAATTTCACAAATTCTTTACCCATGAGGTTATTTAAAATATACCTTCAAACGTTACTTTGTAGAGTATAATCTGGGCTAGAAATACTGAACTCAGATTTGGTGCTGTTACAGTCGTAGTTACAGTCAGTTTTGCGATGAGCTACTTTGTTTCAAACCTGGTCCGTTTCCTTTAACATTGAATAGTCATCGTTCTCTCACGGGGTTCATGCACACGGCACTCTTAAGAAACAGTAATCAATTTGAGACGGATGAAAAATCAGATATACTTGACCTTCATTGTCAATTCCATCCTGCTACATCAGCGTATTTGTCTCCAGCTCCATCATGTACCCCAATAGCCTTCGGCCGAAAACGCTCGTATAACATTTCATTGACTGAAATATTGCCAGTTAGTTTAAATTGCAATATTGCGCTGGTAGGGGAAACTACTGGAAGGCGAGAAACCTTCGTAGTAAGACGAAGTATAGGAATGCATGACGGAGCTACCTCTGATGGTAGCAAATGGTATATATCATTCAGTCTTTCGGTCAAATATCGGTCAGTTTGCCTAACATTAATAAAAAGCAATGAATAAGACACTGAACTCAATTCTCCGTCAGTTCATTTATTGGCAATAATATACAGCACATAGTTTCAGGCGTCAGTTGTCACATATTGGAAAAGTTCCACACATAAGTATGTGAAGCTGTATACAATACAAACATTCAGTATCGATCAAACAAAATGATAAAAACTCAGACTTCGATTATGTGAAATCAATAGAAAAACGATTCACAAATCTATGACCACTTACTATAGAACTAATTAATCTTTAAATACCAATGTGTTAACAATAATTCAGCAGATTCAGATGTACGATTACCTTTATCAACATCTTATATACATAGACCTGTGTAGCTCCTTACAATCACCAATATCAGAATCTGTCATTTTCAAATAGTGACTTAATAATCTAGTTATTTATTCTGCGAAAGAACAATACAAACCTTACTGAAAATTACCCATCTGCCTTACTATCTTTACTCTTCAAGAAAATGTATGCATAATACATCGACTGGTTCTGAAAAACATCGTGATAGTAGCCCTGGTCTTGACTTAAATAACTGATTGCAAGTCTAACTTAGATTCATAGTTGCTTAATATAAACAATGTCTAATGGGTGAATGATCCACGTGAATGTATATCATATCATATAATAGAATAATAAAAATAGATTTTTATTTGCTATGAAATATCTGTACTGTTAGAAAAATGTTATCTGTGGCCAAGCAATTTCTTTTCCCTTCCCCCAGACTGTTGTTTTCAAAGTGGAATTTGCCCCGAATTAAATCTAGATAGATAGATAGATAGATTTGAACAGAACAATTCAATGATTTTCAAGGTAAGGGAATGATTTACAGGTACAACCCTGAGAGCTGTTCATGTGAAGGCACTTTGTAAAAATTTACCCTCAATTCAGCTGTGTAATGGATGCATAATTTCAGAGTAACATGATAGTTAAGAAATAAAGTTCGCTCTACCCCAATGTGTTTTGTAATAAAGTATAGTTTTGCCCTGAACTATTATAACGTTAAAGCAGTCCTCGTGCTTTAACGTTATAATAGTTCAGGGCAAAACTATACTTTATTACAAAACACATTGGGGTAGAGCGAACTTTATTTCTTTTCTAAGATGCTAAAATGATATATACAGGGACCGCTCTGATTTTAATAATCTCGAAATAAAATATAGTGTTTACATTGCTCACATTAATAATCCACGAACAGGGCTAACTGTTGGCTATTCCAAGTACGGAACCCAACCCCTAGACATTTAGTTCGTTGAAGCTTTGATTACTGCAGTTTTGCACATTAACTTTTTCATTTATTCAATTTTGAATTATACATTCTTCTTATTTTTTTCTTTAAAAACTTAAACAAACAAATTAACACCTCTTGTTTTAAAAAAAACCTTTACTTTTAAGTTGGTTTGGGAACCTGTCTGTTCAAAAAAGAAACAAATTGATAAAAATCGTGAATACCGCATGTAAGATTATTGGGCTTCCTATTGAAACGATCGGCAGTTTTTATGAGCAGCAGTTATCGAAAAAAGGAAACAAAATTTTGGGAGATTCTTCCCATCCACTTTTCTTGGAATATACGACATTACCTTCTGGACGTAGGCTGCGTATGCCGACTTTTCGAACAAACAGGTTCCGCCAATCATTTATTCCCTGCAGCATTAGAGAAATAAATTCTGTCTAATGTTGCATCATGTTTTTCATGTAAATTAAGTAAATTATCTGTCTATCTTAACTGTTTTGACATGAATTGTTTTTTAATATTATGTTATTATTTGTCTTCATTCTGGAGAATTGTAATTATACAAAACAAATTTCCCTTTTGGGACAATAAAGATTATCCTATCTTATCTTATCTTATCTAACTCGTTTCGTGCGATTATGCAGTGCGGGCCACATTGCCCATATATGGCTTATCACGTGGTTAACATTCCACAAAGAATTATGGGTATCGTTTGTTTTGGAAGCGTGATGGCGGACTGAATCCGGACATCTATTTTTTTGCTGCTGTCCTAATGAAGGTGATGCTTTAGTCTCTTATACAAGGAGACTGTTGGGGCTGTAGACCCAGAATTACTTAATTATTAGGTTGACCTTATCACATTGAACCTGGTAGAGACGGTTGACGTGAACCAACGTCACAGTCGTACGGGGCGCCGTGACCTGACGTGAAACAACGCGGTCACTCGACAGTCGACAAGCATTTGCTTTCCATTCTTCTCGCCGGTAAATAGAACTAGATGATTCGAAACTAGTCTCCAATAAAAGAAACATTATCGCCAAAATCGCCAATACGATAGACATTGATAGGGATAAGCCATTTTGATCGAAAGAACCATTTTTCAAAAAATATTCCAATGGTCAGTGAGCTCAGCTACCATCCCTAATCTTTGGAAAACATCTAATATTATTCCTGTTCCGAAGAGAACACATCCTGTCGAAAATAATGACTACCGCCCAGTTGCTTTGACCTCCATAGTAATGAAGTGTTTTGAACGGGTTATGAAAAGGCTTTTATTAGATAATGTCAGTCATTTGCTTGACCCTCTCCAGTTTGCATACAGACCAGGGCGAGGCACTGAGGATGCAACTATGACCCTCCTTCAAAATGTGTTCTCTCACCTAGAAACATGGAACAATTATGTAAGGATTCTCTTTATTGATTTCTCTTCAGCGTTCAATACCATTCAACCTCACCTCTAAATGAATAAATTGTTAAATCTAGGTGTTAACTCAAATATTATCAGATGGGTTAAAGAATTTATGGTTTAATCGCACACAATATGTAAGTGCTAATGGATGCCAATCTTCTATTACATCAACCTCTACAGGAGCTCAACAAGGCTGTGTTTTGTCGCCTTTACTTTTCATTTTGTACACCAATGATTGTCAATCGTCATTTGATAATGTATTTACTGTGAAGTTTGCAGATGATGCTGCTCTTACTGGTCTCATTTCTGATTCAGAACATAATTATCGTCAAGGCATTGAACTTTTTCTATCATGGTGTAGAGATAACTTTCTGTTTCTGAATGTAAAGAAAACTAAGGAAATGATTGTTGACTTTCGGCGTAAAAAGGAACCCCTTAAACCTATTAGAATTGACAATGAAGAAATTGAAAGAGTTAATCATTATAAATATCTTGGTACCATTTTAGATTCAAATCTTTCTTTCTCAAAACACGTTGATTACATCTATAAAAAGGTCAACAGCGGCTCTATTTTCTTCGCTGCTTAAGAAAATTTTCAATTGATACATCTATCTTGACAGTCTTTTATCAAACTTTCATACAAAGTGTGCTGACTTATAATTTTTTAAATTGGTTTGGAGGTTTGTCTGCTCGCAACAAAAACAAAATTTTCAAAATTGTTAATACCGCAAGAAAAATCACCGGAGTGCCATTCGAAAACATTTCTTTTATCTATGAGCGCCAGCTAGTAAAGAAAGGTACAGAAATAAGAAATGATAGCTCCCATATACTATCACATCATTTCGAACTGCTTCCTTCTGGACGTCGCTTTCGGCTACCTTCGTTAAAAACGAACAGAGCCCGTCATTCCTTCATACCAGCAAGTATTTGTGAAATGAATAAATGTTTAGAAATTTCTAGTACTAAGTATTAATACTATTCAGCCTGTTATTCTTTGAATATCTATATCCTACTGTAAGCTATATGTTGCTGTTATTGATGTGTCATATTCTTTACATGATGTTTTGTTTATAGTTGGACAATGTGAGCCATCTATGTACGAGGCCGTTTTGATGTAAAACAAATTTCCTCCGGGATAATAAAGTATTATCTTATCTTATCTTATCTTAACCGAGATGAAAGGTTACCATGACGCGTGATCACGAGGGGGCAGCGGGGAAGAGCGGATATAATTTCATTCAATTGTTACGTCATGAAAAAACTATACCTTTATTGTCTGATAAAGTACTTTTTTTCGATTGTTCTAACCGCTAGGCATCTTAGAACTGTACATAATGCTCAAATATCGCCTTTTGAGTGTTCATGCGATGTCACAACATACCAAAACCTATATAATTGCATTTATTCTCTCATTTCTATGAATCTATCAACAGTTCACAACTATTATTTTTAAAAATGATTTGTTTGTGAATATGATTCTTGTATTACTTAGAAAACATAAAACACGGGTTTCACGAAATGAACATGGACACTACTTTATGTCAGGACATTGTACTTCTTACATCAATATGCTTAAGGTTTTCTGGTTCCACATCGTAAATCTCTTATGATTTGGATTGTATCGGAAAATCATTATCTTGGAATAATCAACGTCCAATACTTCTGAAACCATAACGACAGTATTTAAGTATCTTAAAGAGGTCACTGCCAAGAATACCAATTATAAATCCGACAACCACAACACCCAACCAGGACATCCCGATAGTTGTAGAAGAAGGGCGGTATTTAGGGACACTTATCTTCTTTCTTATGGCTTGAGACGTTTTCTGTGGAACCACCTTCATATGTTGCTTGAGTTCTTCAATGAGGTTAAGGAACACTTCATCAGTCACAGAGACGTTCTGGAGCTGAGGGTTTGGGGTGAAGCATGTTTCAAATGTGTTGTTCTCATAAGGTGACCATCGACCTGTTGATGGTTTCTCTGCTGTAGATGTTGTAGAAGTAGGCGATGAGATAGTTGGATAGCTTCACCCCAAACCCTCAGCTCGAGGCAAGCACTTCTAATGATGTTGTTTCTGGCATTGCTTCAGCCGTTGATGGAATTTCTGTGAAATCTTCATCACAAGTATTGATTTGCCATCCCTTAACATTAAAAAATTGATATGTCAACAACCAGCACCAACAAAACAAGATCAATGTTTATAGGGTTCAGCAATCTAAATAGATTAATTTCTTTATAAACACAACGCTTTTAGATTTTAGATCTCACAAATTTACTAAAGCTGCCAGGTTTACCTTTACAAAATTCAAATTAGCCAGTGAGCCACTTTGGCCCACATGCTTGAGGTTTTGATTTTACGGAGATATGTAACCTTAACCGTATTAAAATGAAAATAAAGACAAAACGTAGATAAAACCTTTGACAATATTCCTTGTTGATTTTGCACATATTGGGAGCACATACGGAATTTTTAAAAAATCTCTTTTGCTCAAAGACTGATCCCTGTTAGCGAATTCGTAATTTTCTTTTTCTTTTTTATCTACTGTTTGAAAATCAGAAGGATACAACTTTTAGCTGTCGATTAGGTTGAATAGTTGAAAATACATGTATCTGAAAGTAAAGCCCCTTAAACATGTGCAATGTTTGGTTATATAATCTTCGTCCTGCCAATCAAATCAAGTGGTCAATCTCAAGTCAAAGGCTTGGGGATAACCGAGCCTTGTCAGATCTATAAGTTAACATATCTTTATTTTTATTTCAAGTATTGCAGCAAAATTATGATATCATCTTAATGTGATTTTAAGGTTCACAAAAAAGCTGATATTCTAGAATATGCCTATTGATGTCCTATGTTTAAATTTACTAACCTTTTATGAGTATAGGTAAAGTAACGATCAATAACATTTAGTGTGTTGTAAATTATAACCTTCCATTAAAATATGGAGTACTTGTTCAATGTCTTTTAAAGGAATAGATGAACTTTCACTAGAGAAAAGATGACTCTTACAGAAAGTTCCCATCGAATTTGTAACATGAAAAATATCCTCATCAATAAATCTCTTACATATTGATTTTGGTCATCTTCATCCCGATATGCATGCAGTAGGCAAACTGTCTGTGTGAAGGTTGAATGTAGGCTGCAAAGTACCTGTCAGTTTCCGGGAGATGAACAGTGTACAGGGCATTAGGTAGGAGAATATAGCCAACAGAAAGGTTTGAGTTTCCAACGTCAATCCATAGTGGCATACTGATTGGTTCTTGGTTGAGGAGTATTGAGTCTCTAAATTGAGATTCCACTACAAGCACCAAGTACCCAGCCCTATCTGATGTTTGAGGAAAATGGAACGTGTAGTTGTTGAGCCACTGTCGTCGCGGAACAACTAACATCATGCATTGATCAAGGTTACCATCTCTGGTTAGAAATTTTACCACAAGAATCGGTTTATCAGAAACGATTTCCACAGGATCTGTTGATGACAACTCAATTCTAGTCCATTCTCCCTTTCTCGAGAAAATACGTTTCATTTCCAACATTAACTGAAGTGCAAGGCGCACTTGTTAGTATGGTGTAAATGTCATTTATTGTTTTACTAGGAGAAGGAACGGAAATGAAACTTGTTCCCCATGTGTCCACTGGTGGCATCTGTTCGGCGAGATGATCAGATGCACCTGTAGAATATAAGAACATTTTCCTATTTCCTGAAATAACTGCAACAGGTTTATTTGATGAAACAAAGACACCAGTTAAGTCGTGGGTCATGTTCAGTTGATACACTTCATGTTCTTGAATGGTTAATGCAAGATGTGAAGGGTTTACTGATGTTATTCCACCATGATCAATTTCAAAGTTAAGTGATGTGTCACGTCCTGTTGGGAACTCAATTCTTACAATTGTATCGTTTTCTTTGCCAGTAACAGAAAACTGACTTTCATCCAAATAACTAATGATGTAGTATTCAGTCCCATAACTCTCTACCGGAATTGCTACGTAGGAGTCTGCACTGTGGATTTCGACATCATGAACCATTACACTGATGTCATTTTCTGCTGAAATCTGTACAACCTTTCTAGACAAGCCGGTTCCCCTCAGTTGAATACTGTTGTCCACACAAACGTATTCACTGAGGGTGTTGTTGATGATAACACTAGTGTTGAAGTTGATGTCATGGTCGAGACAGGTCACTTGTACACTGATGTTGTTTTCGTTAATAGTCGTCAAAGTTACACACTGGGATTGGGGCTCTCTTTTCTTATACACTTCATTCTCTTGAAAAGTGATCAGAAATTCTTTCCCATGTATTGACGATACTCTTCCTTGAAAAAAAGAAAAAGTCTTCCAACAGAATGGAAAATTTAACCAATCCGTTTGAGAGTACACAATCTTAAATTTAGTTCCAGGAATATAGTGTAAATGTATCATAACTTACGTTGGCGAAGAAACAAATGGATTTATTGTCAATTATGCCAGCCATAAATGATATCAAATACCATACCTATAAAAGCCTTTCAAGTCAATTGTCATCTTAAATAAAATCAACTTTGCAATATTTGTATGGTTAAGTAATTCACAGAATTTAAAAAAAATTTCATTATATGTCATTCAGTTCCTTCTAATATTGTGCATTAAAAAAACATGTACAAATTTAAATTATATACCCAAACTGAGGATATATACCAGAAACACAACGAGAAGAGCGCAAGACATTCTGGGTCCCCTCAACAGAAAACCAACCAATGCCAATGGTTGCTCACCACTTGTACTGTTTTGATCAATAACCACGTCTGTCTGAAATTTCTTTGGCCTTATCTCCATACCTGTGCGAGGGTTGATTAGAGAGAATAGGGTCAATATGATTATTTATCAACTGCTTCCTCTCTGCTTATAACTGATTGAAACAACATCATGATTAGTGTTCAGTATTGGGTTTTCGACATTGTTCTCTTAAATATCAACATTAATAATATGATAATATGTAAATTTCTTCATATCTGTTTCACATGCAATAAAGAAGCAGGCCTGAACTTCAAGATGAGAATGTTTGCTAAATAAATAATATATTAAATAGAAAGATAATAATCTCTCAATAACAACTGACATGATATTACTTTAAGAATGATCTAATGATGCTTGGTTAACGAACAATCTTGGAAATATATCCCAGGGATTCAGCAATTTCACGGTGAAAAATATTTTCATTTGACATCGAGTTGAAGTCTTGTCTGATTTAGGAAACTCTTTCCTTATAGTTATGGCCTTGTCTATTGAAGTAACGAAATAGTTTCTTCAAACTTTCTGATATTTACATTGCAACTTCATTTTTAATTAAAATTATAAGAAATCCCACCAGAGAGCTATTTTGAATGCAACTCTTCATTGTTCTGACAGTTCATTCGGAATTCTGATAGTGTTAATATTTTCCAACATTGAAACCATTTCCGTTTTACCATGTAACTCAAATTCAACTATGAAGTAGTCATGTCTCGTCAAGTCTCTTCTTGTCTCGTCATGTCTCGTTGAAATCATGAAGAGTTAGCTTGAACTATGCCAAGTCTATAAAATAACCTTAGCATGGTGACGTTGATAGTGGAATGTTACTTCTTTAAACCATGGGTTTTGAATGATTATGACCTGGAAGTCTGTAAATAATTTTAATGGACAGCATTGCAGCTTGACATTGTCATCAGTTGTTAAGATGAGGGGTCCCTATGCATTAGACTTGGGACAACATGTATGTGAAACCTTTAAATCATATCTTATTGGATCGTCAGAAACTTGAGTTTGTGAACTCTGGAACTACTAAAATGTCGGTTTTGAGCAATGCAACTTATGGAACGTTATGAATAAATATTTTTAATAACAAATATCATAATTAACAGAATAAGTATTGGATAAATATCGGAAAATGGTAATCTGATTTTACTTGAGCACATGACAATTAATTAAACGACAATTTTGAAAAAGGTTGACTTCAAACTGCCATTCGCAGCAGCTCAGGTCTAACACTACTCTCATCATGGAAGCTGCATGTGTTGTGTCAGGGATGTAATATTATGGGGTAAACATGTTTTATCTATTTTAGTCATGTGATTCACAATTAGGAATTTCATACAAATTGATCCACCATTCAACCTTAAGAATAACTCTCTGATAAATTCCTTTCTCTTTGAAATTGTTAAACGAGGTCTAAAGATCACCAACCAAGTGTTGGCGAGTCCGCCCGCCACGAGCCCGGTTGATAGCATCGATCCGCCTCCTTATACCTTCATTTGGTCTATGACTTTGTTCCAAAGACAGCTGCTGCCATTCCGATGCGATGCAACCTCCAAATCAGCAACTTTCAGTGCGTGAAGTTCCATTGAAGATCCAACTTCCCATGGCGTCCCTTGCTTGTTCCAGGGGGTTTAAATCTGTAATTATAGCATGTCCAGCATGGTTTTGTGTATTTTGGCCTTCTTAGAGTTTTAGTAAAGTGCTCAACATTCTGTGAAAGAAGCAAGATAAAATGTAGAAGGTAAGTCACTTTTCTACAAAATCATATTTGTCTATCACTACAGCTCTGTTTCATACTTATTCCAGGATAGTCGAAAAATAATAATCTGCAAAATGATTTTAAAGTCACCATTAAAACAAAAAAATTAAGACTTTATAGACGTCACTCTCAACCTCAACAACAATAGCTTCAAACCCTTCAATAACCAAACAATATGTACCACAATATGTCCATTACAAATAAAACCACCCACCTAGCATCTTAAAAAACATCTCTGCAGGCTTCAACAAACGACTATCACAAATTTCTTCAAGCGAAGAAATATTCAACAAAGCAATCCCACCATATCAGATTGCCTTAAACAACAGCGATAACAACCATCAACTCAAATACAAACCCAGAGAAAAAAAAGGAACAAGAAACGCCAAAGACCGTCAAGTAACCCGGTTCAATCCACCCTTCGATCAATTAAAACAAACATAGGCAAACAGTTCCTCAACATACTCGACAAATCATTTCCAAAAAACCAACCCATTTAGCAAAATATTAAAAAATCACAGCCAAGCTTAGCTACAGTTGAATGCCAAACATGAAAAACGTCATTGACAACAACAAACAGGTCAAAACAACCAAAGGAGACAGTAATGACAAAATGTGCAACTGCCGAAATCCCCAAATTTGCCCTCTTAATGAAGTCTTGCTTAATCAGTTAATTACCAAGCTAGAGTTATAAATTACACAAATACATTTAGGAAAAATCTATATTTTCAATCTTTGTGAGGGAATATAAAATCAAAAAAGTTTTAAATAAAAATATCATATATCTTTATATTACAAAAACTTACTTAACATTACCACATTTCCATCTGGAATATATTTTCAATATGATAATTACGTAAGTAGAGTCTCTAACCACTTTGACAATAAGCTGATACAAAAAACGACTGCAATTCATACAATTTCATTTCAAAATGCTACTTTGCATAATGTTGTGTAATGTATTTCTTTGGATAAATATTTTACCATAGACAAATAATTCTTTAGAGAAGATTGTTTGAAAGATCAAACTGGGATATGTTTGATAATGCTTATAATGATCTCAATGAATTACGAATATTGTATCTTATTGCATTATTTCTGTGTAGAAAGCATTCTACACACTAATTCCATTGTTTTATTCTAGTATACATTTGTCATACTAACTCATATTGTCTGTGGTCTGCACGTGCCTATAGGTTTTCAGCATGCATACATGGTTCTGATACGAAAATATTCTTTTTTGCATTAATGAATGATGAAATCTCTCTTTCGAATATAAGGCACTCGTTTAAATGGCAATTAATCACCATAACACAATTTCAAATCAATAAATCGAAACCTGAGCTCGACACTCGGGACCTGTTGGTTTCGATTTCTGGCTCAGTGAATATAGACTAATAACCATTAGAACACGGAAGCCACTTGAAATTACAATTAGTATGGTTTTCATGACCAATTGAATCTTTTGTCCAAAATGTATATAAATTTATTTAAATTTGCAAATTTCTGTACACTGGGGTCAAAAAGGCAGGCTGTTGTGGTAGCTTATATTTTTCAGCGGGTTGCACGTGCGGCACGAGGTGCCCGTGCCTATGTCAGCTACCTGAAATAGACATTATTTCCCTCATTCCGCGAAGGAAAAACTTTACAATGTAGAAAACGTTATGACATGTAGAAGGATGCGCATTATCTCCTTTATCAAAATAACTTTCACGTAGTATACAGATTTATGTAGTGTTTCGCTTGTGCCTAAATAGTTACCGACATCGAACTCGGGTTCATGTTATATGACCTTCGCGCACATAAAACATGAAACGGCCTCGGAGTTAATGATTCACGTGCGCGAGGGTTCATCCATCTTGAATATCTCCGTCTCAGTTGGTAATTATTATTTTTCAGGTGTGAAATACATAAGATACTTTATTTCTGAAAGTTCGATTTGCTGAAAATATTTTTTTCAGATGATCATTCAGTCTTTTTGGTCAAAATATGGGTCAGTTTGCCTTACATAAATTACATAGCAATGAATAAGAAACTCAATTCTCCGTCAGTCCATTTATTGGCAATATCATAAAGTACACAGCTTCAGGCGTCAGTTGTCACTTATTGAAAAAGTTCCACACATAAGTATATGTCGTTGTATACAATACAAAAGTTTTGTTATCGATCGAACAAAATGATAAAAACTCAGACTTCGATTATGTGAAATCAATAGAAAAACGATTCACAAATCTATGAACAGTTACTATAGAACCAATTGACCATTGTCGATGTGTTAATAATAATTCAGCAAATTCAGATGTACGATTACCTTTATCAACATCTTATATACATAGACCTGTGTAGCTCCTTACAATCACCAATATCAGAATCTGTCATTTTCAAATAGTGACTTAATAATCTAGTTATTTATTCTGCGAAACAACAAAACAAACCTTACTGAAAATTACCCATCTGCCTTACTATCTTTACTCTACAAGAATATGTATGCATAATACATCGACTGGTTCTGAAAAACATCGTGATAGTAGCCCTGGTCTTGACTTAAATAACTGATCGTTGCTAAAATTGACGATAATGAACCAGTGATAGCAAGTCTAACATAGATTCATAGTTGCTTGATATAAACAATGTCTAAAGGGTGAATGGTCCAAGTTGACTGTATATCATATCTAATAATATCATATAATAAAAATAATGAAAATAACCTTTTATTTGCTATAAAATATCAGTCTTGTTAGAAAAATGTCATCTGCGATCAAGCAATGTCTTTTCCCTTATCCCAAACTGTTGGTTTCAAAGTGGAATTTTTCTCGATGTACATTTGAGAGACTCGAACAGAACAATTCAATGATTTTCAGGATAATGAAATGATTTTACAGGTACTACCCTAAGAGCTCTTCATATTAAGGCAATACATAAAAATTTACGCTCAATTCATCTGTATAATGAATCATTTTAGAGTAACATGATATCAATACATAATACTCAACCCTCGCCTTTTGAGTGTTTCATGCGACGTCACAACATACCAAAACCCATTTTTCTCTCTCATCTTATTTCTATGAGTCTATATACAGTTCACCACAATATTTTTAACAACGCTTTGATTGTGAATGATATTCTTGTTATTTGGAAAACATAAAAACAAAGAGTTTCATAGCGTGAACATAGACACTACTTTACGTCAGGACATTATTATTTCTTTTAAAGTAAAAGAGGTTAAGCCAAGCTTGAAATATCGTGGGTTTTGCATACATCAAGGCCGTTATATGTGTGTACTCATATGCTTAAGGTTTTCTGGTTCCAAATCTTAAATCTCTTATGATTTGGATTGTATCGGAAAGTAATGTTCCCATTTTAAAACCTACAATGACAACACTCCATCATGACATTCCTAAATGGAAGAATGATGGAGGTCCGGGACACTTATCTTTTTTCTTATGGCCTCAGAAGTGTTTGTTGGAACAACCTTCAGATGTTACTTGAGTTCTTCAATGATGTCCAGGAACTCTCCATCAGTTACAGAAACGTCCAGCTGAGCTGAGGGTTTGGGATGAAGCATTCGAAATGAGGAAATACCGTTAAAACAGTGACAATGATCCTAGTAGTTTCTTGACGGATACATTGTTAACGTCTAACGTTATTGGATCTGTCGTGAACTGGTCAGGTATGTCTTTGTTACTTGGTGTCATTATCCATTACTTTTGAAACCATATTTGCAGTCTTTCACTATCTTCATAAGGTCACTGCCAAGAATACCAACTATAAACCCCACAACCAGAACACCCCACCAGGAAATACCAATAGTTGTAGAAGAAGGGCGATAGTCAGGGACACTTATCTTCTTTCTTATTGCTTGAGACGTCTTCTGTGGAACCACCTTCAGATGCTGCTTGAGTTCTTCAATGATGTGAAGAAACATATCATCCTTCACGGATAGGTTCAGGAGCTGAGGGTTGGGGGTGAAGCATGTTTCAAATGTGTTGTTCTCATAAGGTGACCATCGATCTGCTGATGGCATCTCTGCTGTAGATTTTGTAGAAGTAGGCGATGAGATAGTTGGAGATGCGGAGGCAAGCACTTCTAATGATGTTGTTTCTAATATTGCTTCAGACGTTGATGGAATTTCTGTGATATCTTCATCACAAGTATTGTCTTGCCATCCCTTAACATAGAAATATGATAACGTCATCAACCACTTCCATCATAACAAAATCAATGTCTATAAGCAATTTAGATAGATTAAGATCTTAATCTACGCAACGGCACAATTACTAAAACTGTCAGATTAGTCTGTTCTAAGTTCAAATCAGCCAGTAAGCGATTTTGCCCATCATGCTTAGGTTTATAGCAACCCCAACTTCGTATAAACACATAGAATCTTCCGTAACCGGATTACGAATAGTCCAGCCTACTTTCGAAAGTCGATCGCAATGATCCCCCCATCTTCCCAAGCATTGCCTATACTACTGCCAACCCAAATGACTTGCTAGATTGGCCTTGCCCTACTTCCCCAACGTCTCTGTGCTTGTCCCAAAGGCAACTGCCACAGATCGCAGGAATCCAATTTGAAATCATATGAGAATGGCAATGTTTCGCCGAGATGGCCGCTGCAGTTGAAAACACGAATTTTGAGACTTTGGCAGCAAGGTTTAGATTAGCAAGTGATAGAGACTGGTGCAATTTAAAGCCATGCAGTCAAAGATGAATATTCCCTTGAATTATACAAATGTTTAGTTAATTCGGCACAAGCGTCATACACTTGTTGAAAAGATTCAAGCAAATCCTATAAGGCCAGACGTGGAAGTAACACAATTGCACAATATGGCAGTAAATGAGGAAATCAGGAATAGCTTCTTTCGGTGATAGACTGGGACCTTAATAGCGAATTTGTCCTTTAAGCACGGCTGGAGAAATTACCGGGCCTCGTCAGATCAATAATTTAAGGTATCTTTAGTTCATTTTAACGTATCGTATGACAGCAAGATTATGATATAACAATAACGTAAGGTTAAGAAAAATATGATATTCTAAAAAAAATGCATTTGAATGTCATGTGATTTAATGTGCTGACCTTTTTTGTCCAAAAAGGACAAAAATGGATAACTTTTGGTTAATACGTAGAGTCCTAGTTCAATATCTTTTAAAGGCTTAGTTGAACTTCCATATGAGAAAAGATGAAATTCAAGGAAGCCCTTATTCTCATTTCCCATTGAAGTAGTAAAATAAAGGATATTACCATATTGATTTTATTCAACTTCATCCCGATATGCATGCAGTAGGCAACTCCTCTGTGTGAATGTTGAATGTAGGCTGCAAAATACCCGTCAGTTTCCGGCAGATATACAGTGTACAGGGCATTAGGTAGGAGAATATAGCCAACAGAATAGTTTGAGTTTCCAACGTCAATCCATAGTGGCATACTGATTGGTTCTTGGTTGAGGAGTATTGAGTTCCTAAATTGAGATTCCACTACAAGCACCAGGTACCCAGCCCTATCTGATGTTTGAGGAAAATGAAACGTGTAGTGGTTGAGCCACTGTTTTCGCGGAACAACTAACATCATGCATTGATCAAGGTTACCATCTCTGGTTAGAAATTTTACCACAAGAATTGGTTTATCAGAAACGATTTCCACAGGATCTGTTGACGACAACTCAATTCGAATCCATTCTCCCTTTTTCTCAAGAAAATACGTTTCATTTCCAACATTAACGGAAGTGCAAGGCACACTTGTCAGTATCTTGTAAATGTCATTTATTGTTTTGCTAGGAGAAGGAACGGAAATGAAACTTGTTCCCCATGTGTCCACTGGTGGCATCTGTTCGGCGAGATGATCAGTTGCACCTGTAGAATAAAAACTTATTTTCCTATTTCCTGAAATAACTGCAACAGGTTTATTTGATGAAACAAATACACCAGTTAAGTCGTGGGTCATGTTCAGTTGATACACTTCATGTTCTTGAATGGTTAATGCAAGATGTGAAGGGTTTACTGATGTTATTCCACCATGATCAACTTCAAAGTTAAGAGATGTGTCGCGTCTCGTTGGGAACTCAATTCTTACAATTGTATCGTTTTCTTTTCCAGTAACAGAAAACTGACTTTCATCCAAATAACTAATGATGTAGTATTCAGTCCCATAACTCTCTACCGGAATTGCTACGTATGAATCTGCTGAGGCAGATTCTAAATCATGAACAGTAACGCTGATGTCCTTGTCTGATAAAATCTTAACAACCTTCTTAGTCAACCCGGTTCCCTTCAGTTGAATACTGTTGTCAAGACAAACATATTCACTGAGGGTGTTGTTGATTATGACAGAAGTGTTGAAGTTGATGTCGGGGTCGAGACTAGTCACTTGTACAACGATGTTGTTTTCTTGAATAGTCGTCAAAGTTACACACTGGGATTGGGGCTCTCTTGCCTTAAAGAGTTCATTCTCTTGAAAAGTGATCAGAAATTCTTTTCCATGCATTGACGATACTCTTCCTTGAAAAAATGTAAAAGTTTATCAACAGCATGGAAAATTTTCAAAACATTTCAAAACAGTAAAATTTAGTTCCAGTCATATAGAGTTATATTTATCATGCATAAAGTTGGTAAAGAAGCAAATGAGGTAATCGATAATTATGCCGATAAAAAATTACAACCAATATCCTACTATTATAGGCGTTCAAGTGATTTGAGAAGATCAACTTGTCGATGTTCTTATGCATAAGTAATTTGCAGAAATTGAAGTTTAGAATAGTAGTGATTATATAAACAATAGAATTAAGTTTTTTCTTCTTCTTAATCACGCTCAACAAGTAACATGTGCACCTTCTCAAGTACATACCCAAACTAACGAGGTACACCAGAAACGCCATGTAAAGACCAGACAACATGTTGAGTTCTCTCCACAACAAACCCACCAAAACTGATGGTTGCGCACGTCTTTAAGTTTACCTATTTTGATCAATAAAGATATCCTGTTATGTATGACAGATGAAACGAGAGAACATAGTCAATATTTCTATTTATCAACTCCTTCATCTCTCTCAAGTGTGTTTGATAATTGATTGAAACAACATGGTTTGTGTCCAATGCTAGTTTCTCGATCGTTACATATCAATGACTCTGTACATAGTATCTTATCCTTTTCTTTCCCTCTCCAGCGCCATTGAATAACTCTTGCTGGAAATGAGGCGCTATATAAGTTAATTATTATTTTTATTATTTTCAAAAGTGTCAGCATTGCTATACTGTATACTTTCTTCACATCTGTCTCACATGCTTTTAGGGAAATTTTTTGAGGTTCAAAATGAGAATATTTTGCAAATAAATATTATAATAGATAAAATATATTAGTATCTAAATGATAATTGAAATAATATTATTTTAAGGATAAACTAATGATCTAATAGAATCACTTTTCTAAGGCAACAAAACTGAACATTTTGTTCTTTACTAATCTTTTCTGTCGGGTCTGCAAAGATTTTAATTTTTATGCCCGTTTTGTAGTTTGTGGTGACAGCGCTTATTGGCGCTTGCCGTTTCATACCGATGGGACAAATCAAGTGCACCCCACTGCGCGTGCGATATACCAGAAATCTATTTATTGCAGCGCATATACTTATGACATACGCATTCTTCATTGAGTTTATCGGCTTTTTATGTTCATTCTGTATTTGAAAAAGGTAAACATCAGCTATTTTAATTGGAAATTTCTTGTGCTTTTGACGTGGTAAGGACTGAAGCTCGACAAAGATTGCATGTCAACATCTGCTAGAATAATAAAAAGTCTCAGTAGAGAGCTCGGTAAAAGTTTTTAAATGCAAATCAGATTTTTGTTTTACCTCGAGTTGAATTCTAGCAGTGTTACTATTTTCAAATATTAATATTATTTCGTTTTTAATTCAAATCAATGATGAAGAAGTCTTGTCAAATCTCGTCTTGTCTCATTAAAAACGTCGGCTTGTACGATGCCGTTTCTATAACACCCTGTTGATTCTATAACACCCTGTTGATTCTATAACACCTGGTTGAATGATAATGACCTGGAAGTCTGCCAATAAGTAAACTCGTCCCCGAAATATGTTCATTTGTCATTTTCTACTTAATGACCGTCAACATAACTCAGTGTGTCAGGAACAGATAGCCTGAACACTGAATTTGATGACATGGCAAAAAGGTACATGGGATGCACATGCTTTGCGAGAAAAATGACTTAAATTAGTGAAATTTCCCAAAAGAATTCCTGTATTAACGTAGGGTATAAAGTAGTCACCAAAATGTTCTTTGGCATTGGTTTGACAGGAAGAACATGCCGAGATTAACGTCATAGCAGAGAGAGCGACATAGTGGGCGCTACATGCAAGCATTTTGCTAGACTCATTAACTACTCGAAGCAAACAATTGGTAGATTGGTGACGTGTTACAAACAGACAGGCTAAGGAGCGGCAGACAGGAAGAGGAGCAGCAGACAGAAGGTGACCACCCCAAATGAAGACAGACATTTACAGGTGTTTCACCTGAAGAACAGATTCGTCACAGTGCTGCCTGAACCATCCAATCTACAGATGGATAGTGAACATTACAAATGACTATGTCAACTCGACATCCGAGCCTATCGACCGTACAGAGGAATGATGTCAATGCAAGGAGGCTTGTGCAAGAACCGTTCATCAATGGCAACAGCGACACTGGAGCCAAGTGCTTTTCACCGACGAGAGCAGGTTCCCCCTCAACAAGCCCGACGGCCGAATACCTGTCTGCTGGCGGCAGGGTTAAAGAATATCACGTTGTTGCGTCACAGAGGTTGAGCCTTATGGAGACGAAAGTGTTATGTTTTGGGGAGTGATTTGTGGGGAGAGGAAGACTGATTTGTTTATCACTGGTGGTAATATGACAGCACGCCTGTATATTGATGATGTTCATCATCATTGTTCCTTTCCTCCGCCAGAACCCAAGAACGATGTTCCTACATTACAACACCACGCAACACACTACTGTCATTACAAGGAACTTTCTCAACACGAACAATGTGCTCTGGCCAGCGAGATCTGCGGACATGTCCCCCATAGAACATCTGTAGGACTTACCCGGGTACCGTATTCGACAACTTCAACAGATTCGATTGACAGTACAGGACTTATATAGAGGTTGAAAACGCACAAGGACGTATCTTTTGCACGTGAGTACAGTTTCATCTGGCTTCAAGAGGTTAAGGTCCACCGACTTGTGTTTGAGAATAAGTACCCGAAACCTATTTAATATAAATTCATAATTAACACAATTAGGATCCGATGAATATATGTCAACATATGGTAATTTGATTTAACTTGGGCACATTAAACAATTAAAATTTTCAATTTACGAAGTTTTTAACAAGGTTGACTTAAAACTGCCATCGAAGTAATTGACTACTCTCATAGTGAAAGCTGTACATATTGAGTAAGGGATGCCTCGCAACATTGTGGCAACATTTTACATATTTAAGTCATTGGATTACAAGTAGGAATTTCAGCTAAACGTGGAGAATCAGTTTGCAGGTTATTATTTACACTGCTTTCGTGTGTTTTCAGACCAGGAGATACGCAAAATCATCACTGAGAGCAAACCAACAACTTGTGAACTTGACCCCGTTCCAACTACGATTGTTTTGATGCATAACGATGTATTGATTCCAGTCATTACAAAAATCGTCAACAAAAATCGTCAACAGAACTTTGTGTTCATGAACAGTTCCTATTTAAATGAAAAAGGCCATTGTCAAGCCCTTAAAAAAGCATTACTTAATCATGATTGATAAACTGTAGATCGGTGTCTAACTTGAGGTTCCTATCAAAAGTCCTGGAACGTTTTAATTAGATCTGTCTATTTTCACATCTATGTCAGAATGATTTGCTGGACGAATTTCATATAGACCTGGCCATAGTTTTGAAACTTCTCTACTCCAATAATCTAAAAGTTGCTGTTGAAAATGGACGAGTTGGACTTCTGGTCCTATTGGACCTATCTTCAGCGTTTGACACAGTACACCACGGAAAACTGCTTGAAAATCTTGACATTAGTGTGACTGGAACTGCCTTCGGGTGGATTAAATCCTGTCTGTCCAACAAAACACAATCTGTTACTGTCAAAGGCCACACATCAGACCAGATTATTCTGAAGTATGGAGTCCCCCAAGGGTCAGTTCCGGGCCCTATCCTTTTTACTCTGTACACATGTGAGCTGGCCCAACTGAATGCAGTTAATGACGTTATTCATAATTTTTATACGGATGACACTCAACTGATGAAGATGTTTCGCTCTCTGTATTCGTAGTCAAATCTTCAGGAGATGGAGATATGCATTGATAACATAAAGCAATGGATGAACTTAAATTTGCTTAAGTTGAATGACAGCGAGACTGAAGCTTTCAAGGTGGAACACGTACGAACCTTTCGACTGTGTAAGAATCTCAGATACGTGTGGGAGCGTCTGACATTCACTTTGAGACAAAGTGAAAAATCTTAGAGTAATAATTGATCGTGACTTCTCCATGGACCCTTTCATCAGTCAGACAATCAGGCCCTGCCACTACCAGCTGAGAAACATCAGGAATATCAGACATCTTCCTCCAATAAATGCGGCCCATTCTCTTGTGCTTTCCTTGGTTTTATCACGCACTGACCTCTGAAACGGTCTTTTGGCCAACATATGAAACGAACAACTCCAGAGGTTGCAACGAATACAAAATACAGCTGCTAAAACTGTGATGAGAACCAAAATAAAACCCCACATATTTCCAACTCTTATCAAGCTTCACTGATTTCTGTCTTTAGCTTATCAATGCTATTATTGTTCTGCTCCTGCCTATTTGTCTGATACAAAACAAGAAAACAATGGTTGAGTATTCTAATGTGTTATGTTTTACGTCATTGTAGTTTACAATAGGTAAGCTTTAAAGTGTTTATGATGCATTTGAACCCGAAGATCTAGGCAATTTATTAGTAGGCCTAGATGCCTCTTTTAAGACAAATTGCCATATTGTCTCAAAAGTATTTTTAGGCCACGCTTTCACTGTCTGTAATCGTACTGAAAATAAAGATCAAGCGAACTTTTACCATTATACACCAACAAGCCAACTTCGATCTTAAGATATACAGCTGCATGCCAAAAGTTTGTTCACATACCTGAATATACAAGTGTAATATCATGTAATTTGAGATGCCTTTAAGGTATCGTAGCGTTGCGAAAAAGAAAAAGAAATTATTGAATTTTCAACACACATATTCAGATCCATTCTTCTTTAAGGCAACTGTTTATCGTACCACACAATTGCACGTAGCAGTTTTGGCAGGTCATTGAAGTGACCAAGGGTCAAAATTCTGAAAACACTTATTTTTATTTTTATCTATAAAATCCTTTATAAGTTATCAACTTCTTTAAAAATAACTCACGTTTGTACCTTAGTACAAGGTCAATGTGATTATGTATGATTTAATCTTATAGAGACGATATGGAACATTTTATTTGACATTTAACGAAATCGAAATTTCAAAATTGTGACCCCTTTTGTGTATATCAATATGCCAAAATTCGAATGTTTGCACAAGAGACCAAACGATCCCATAATGAGTGCAAGAATGGCTATTTCACACATGGACATTTGGTAATCTATTGTGAGTTTTGCTGAAGTTTTTCTATTGACGTTGAAACGAAAGCCAAATTACATGATATTTGCACTACGATTCAGCGGTCAGTGAACAAACTTACGGTATGCAGCTGTATGTGTTAACTTTGACGGTTTGACAAGCGATGATTCTCTTCCACTGCTGCAACATTGTGCCTTTTAATATGAAAAATATTGAGAATATTTGCAGCTTTTAAAAGACTCTAAAGACATATCTGTTCAACAAATTCGATAACAAAACTACACATATTTGAGATATACATTTATTGAGATATATATCTTCCATTTTGTTAGCGCTATGAGCATTCACCAAGTGAAAGGAGTTTGGCGCATTATAAAGGCACTTATTATCAAAATAATTTCAGTTTGAAAGGGTTTAACGAGGTCAACCACGTGTCAATAATGAGAATGACTCCCCCCATGCCTCCAATTGGTCTATGAAGTTGTTTCAAAGACAGTTAATGCCACTCCGATGCAAATCAACCTCCAAATCAGCAACATTCAGAGCGTGAAGTTCCATTGAAGATCCAACTTCCCATGACGTCCCTTGCTTGCTTGTTCCAAGGGATATATACCTGTAATTATAGCAGGTCAGGGGAGTCAGTGCTGATGGCATTGATTTGAACATATGGCTTCACAGCACGGGAAGGTTGAGGCCGAGTATCCATGATCAAAGGACGGGTTGCTAATGCATGATTGTCAGGACAAGGTAAGATGACAAGGTCAAGGAGGTCCCGGATAATGCGTTAGCCATAACAAAACCCTAGCACCATGCCAAGATCAAACTAAGAGGCATGGGAAAGGCATTCATTGACCACAAATGACTCCGTATTTAGTGAATTAAATTCCGGATATTTCTTGGCATTCCGCAATGTTTTATGGCCCCCTACATTTTCTGAAAGTCATATGTAACGTTGATAAGGAATCAGCCCTCGTCCGACAAGTGAACATCCACGATGTCAAATTTCACTAATGTCGGGCAGAACAGTAATATATGCTGCTATGAAAGTACAGTTCCTTCAGGGAAATGATGTAGGTATTCAGTTTAAGCAAAGTTTGATACCTGGATACATGTGATATAATTATCACCATATCATATATTCATATTATTATTTCAATACATTGACACCAACATGACGATATGTTAAGGTATGGTCATTATAAAAAAAAGAATTTCATAATGCTACTATAATATGGAAAGGGGTGAAAAAATTCAAAATTATCGAGTTGTGAGGATATACGAGACCTACGTAATTAATTACTTCTCTCAGCGTTTCAGTACGCTATGTAATTAGTTTCCTACCCATGCTCTGCCTTCCTTATATCTATAGTCGGAGAATTCACCTGAACTTTAAGTACTGCTTATTCAGCGAAGTAAATATTGGTTAAGTATTCATATGTCTAATGTTTCAAATCAGTGTAGTTTAAATAGGTAAGCTTTGTGTTCATGATACATTTGAACTCGATGGTCTAGGCAATGTATTATTGGGCGTAGAAATAGTATTGTCAACATAGGAAATTGCAAAAGAAATACTCGTGACAATTACGATCATTAGAGATTGTTCAAGTGTTATATTGTCATTCAAATGTATACTCAGTTAAGACTTTGTTAGGAGAGAAGGTACCGAACAAAGGCAATACATATTGTATGATTCAAGCATTTTACTGGTATGAATAAAATTGGAAAAAAATCGATATATAGTACAAGCATCTATTCAATAGCTAGACAGATATCATCAGAAGTATATAGAAAATAGCTGGATGAGAAACCATTATGGTTGGTAAAGCAGAGAATAAAGAGTTGGTCTCATATATTGGACCACTAGTAGAGTGAGATTGCTAGAGGACAAGAGATAGAGACTCTTTCAGTCCTCTTTCCATCTTGCTTACCATTGAAAAAACTACTACAGTTTTTCCCTTTTACAGAGGTGAGAAGTATGCTTAACAACACACGTACAGCTTGACTTGACTCTAACTAGCGAGTTTCCCCATGACTAGAGAATGATTAATATGATCACATAATATATGAGCAAATCCTCAGATCCTCCAGTGACTCTCTCTTGACTCAACCAAAATCACTTAACCGTCTTTTCGAACGTGCCTTCTCTTTTGTCAGCCCACAATTATGAAATTCATTTCCCTAAAACCACATAAATACAACCACTAAAGAAATATTTAAATCACAGCTTAAGACCCACCTGTTTTTTTATCTGTGTATGTGTAGATACATTTGTACCTATGCATATATTTCCAGTTATCACTGTATTAGCGCCACTGAGCATCATGAGTTGGATATTAGGCACTTTACAAATGCATTATTATTATTATTATATGTTATGAAAAGGTAAAGTCTTAACATAACTAGATTATCATTATTATTATACATCAACTGATATTAAACACAATCAATGATCGACCCAAACTTAAAAAATGATGAAAGGAATATAATTCGATAAATGAATATTTTGAAACGTTCGCTCTCGTTTGGTTCAGTTTCAGAGAAAGTCATCCATACAACGATGTTTCTGAGACAATGAAATCGATTTAACATGTCGATTGGAAGATGAGGGCAGCCATCGGTGTTTGACTGGCATTCTGTTCAGAAGACGCAGCATGTATTGCGCTCTTCTCATCTTGTTTCTTGTGTGTCTAGTCAGTTTGGGTATGTACTGTTAAATGTGTTCGTGTTACTTGTTGGGTGTCGTGAGTTTGAACAAGGAACTGTATTTTAATGTGTTATCGTTATTTTTAATTCAATTGATAAATGAATTATTAATCACTTACAGCAATGCAAAGTTTATGATAAGCCATTTAAAACTTAAATTACGTATGATGATGTACCTTGTTAATTGTAAGCATTATTGACAATTTTCTGATTTGTTTCTCAATCGACTCTATTATTGATACGTTTACTTTAGAACTAAGATTTATGTTGTGTATTTTGTAAACTATCAAATTTCATGGCTCTGAAAGAAAATTTCTTTTTTTTTTATCAATACATTGGAAAGAATGTTTTTTATGTGTTATCAATGGTTGTTGAAGATGAACGTTTTGTTGACCTTACTGAAAATGCTATTGAATAATCGAATATTGTTGTTATGATATATTAACATGAATAACATAACTCATCTGTTCTTTCGATATATAAGTTCATGATACAGTTCTTCTAGATGACATACATCAGTACACCTTACTTGTTGTATCATCTTATAGAAGACTAACGTTGTTGTTAAGATGTGTTTACATAGGTTGAACTTGATTATGTTTTGTTTACATTCATAATATTTTTGCCGAGTTTATCAGTTCCAAATGACAGTTTGATTGATTTCAAATCGTTAAAGACACTTAAGTAAAGTATCTATTTTCCAAAAAATCTTATATTGTGTATTACCCACGTGCAGATCGATATTGATATAGGGAGATATGCAGTATGTGTGCATTAGTTACCTGTGCTCAAGTGCCTTTAAGACGATATTGTCCGGACCAGGTCTTTCAATGATTCAAACATTTCAAAACAGTAATGGAGGAGAAAAAAAAACAATAAACGAATGTCAAAGGCACGGTAAATTTTAAGTGGATCAAATATACTTTTATTCGTTTCAGAAAAATATATCGAAGGATAAAAACGTGTTGCTTTGTCAACTAACTTCCAAGCTCTTCAAACGTCTTTATTTAAGTTTCTGAAACACTTATGTTGAGTTATTAGAACACTGTAATGCCGTAAAATGATGTATTTCTATTTAAAGGAGGTGCAGCATCTATATATGGGAAAATCTTTCTGATCACATTTCAAGAGAATGAAAGATATGGGAAAAAACCTCCGGAATCCCAGTGTGTAACCCTGACGACAATACTCGAAAACAACATTGCTGTACAAGTCACCAGTCTCGACCCCGACATCAACTTCAACACTTCTGTAATAATCAACAACACTCTCAGTGAATACGTTTGTCTTGACAACAGTATTCAACTGAAGGGAACCGGCTTTTCTAGAAAGGTTGTAAAAGTCTCCGCAGACAATGAAATCAGCGTAATGGTCGATGACATAGAGCTCTTCTCGTGCGATTCTTATGTAGCTATTCCCGTGGAGAATTATGGAACTGATCACTACGTAATGAGTTATTGGGATGATAGCCAGTTTTCTGTGACTGGAATTGAAAATGATACAATTGTTACTATTGAGTTTCCTATAAGAAATAATACGTCTCTTAACTTTGAAGTAAATTACGGTGGAATAACATTTAATAACCCGTCAAATATTGCGTTAACCATTCAAGAACATGAAGTGTATCAGTTGACTATGGCCCACGACTTAACTGGAGTATTCATATCAGCAAGCAAACCTATTGCAGTAATATCAGGAAATAAGAAAATAACAATATATGAATCTGAATCTGGACGAGATCATCTCGCTGAACAGATGCCACCGGTGGACACATGGGGAACACATTTCATTTCGGTTCCCTCTCCTGACAAGACAGGAACCGACCTCTATACTATCCTTGCAAGTGCTTCCTGCACGTCTGTGACTCTTCGAAATACAACCTACCTACTCGAGACTAAAGGGAATTTCATTCGTATATCATTACCATCAACAGGTGCCTTTGCAATCATTTCTGATAAACCAGTTCTTGTAGTGAAAACGACGACGAAGTATGACAATATAAACCAATGCATGATGTTGATTGTTCCACAAAAACAGTGGCTCAATTATTACAGCTTTCATTTTCCTCAAGTAGAAAATTTACCAGGTTACCTAATCCTTGTTGTGGAATCTCAATTTAAGACATCGATCCTTCTCAACCAGGAACCCCTCAATATATCACAATGGATAGAAGTTGAACATTCTAATTTTTCTGTTGGCTATTTACTCCTGCCTAATGCGCAATACACTATGCATCTGTCAGAACCTGGCGGTTATTTCGCAGCCTACATTCAACATTCCCATAGGAAGTATCCCTACTGCACCTCAGTCGGTATGAAGTTTGATAAAATAAACATGGTAAGAGAGATTTTGGATATTAACTGTCGGTTATGTTTTAGTACTACATTGAACAAGAGATAAAAAGGTTCCCTTCAGGGTTATTCTTTTATTTGTTGCTTTTTGAAAATCCTTTTTTTGCATTAAACTGCCGCGTACATGTAAATGATGATGTATTTAAAGTGAAATGAAATTTTAATACCATCATTAATTTGTACAGTTTAACAATTAGAATGAAATAACATACTAAAACAATAGATTGGCTAAACTTCCTTATTGGATGTCATGAGATTGAAACTCGAAAATGAAATAAAACTTGCTGTAAAAATATTATGTATATTCGGAAATTTACATTTTAAAAGATTTTAAGGAATCAATTTAATTTAAGGGGGGATATATGATTGATACAAATAGCCTCAACTGTTAAATCACTTATTTCATTTTAGGGATGGAAAAGTAATTATACTTTTGAAGATGCTTCATCCAGCACTGCAGAAACGTTTTTGTGCACTGAGTCAACTTCAGAATCAACAACAAGAGAATTAACATCCATCATATTCCCCGCTTCCTCTTCAGGAGCTAGTGAAACTTCAACTATTACTTCGCCTGTTTCCCTCGCAGGATCCAGTGAAACTTCAACAATCACATCGCCTGTTTCCTCCGCAGGATCCAGTGAAACTTCAACAATCACATCGCCTGTTTCCTCCGCAGGATCCAGTGAAACTTCAACAATCACATCGCCTGTTTCCTCCACAGGATCCAGTGAAACTTCAACAATCACATCGCCTGTTTCCTCCGCAGGATCCAGTGAAACTTCAACAATCACATCGCCTGTTTCCTCAGCAGGATCCAGTGAAACTTCAACAATCACATCGCCTGTTTCCTCAGCAGGATCCAGTGAAACTTCAACAATCACATCGCCTGTTTCCTCAGCAGGAGCCAATGAAACTTCAACAATCACATCGCCTGTTTCCTCAGCAGGATCCAGTGAAACTTCAACAATCACATCGTCTGTTTCCACCAAAGAACATGGATCATATACGAGTGAAACAACTGAACCATTACCTAAAGAGAAAAAACAAACATGCTTCATCCCCAACCCTCAGCTCCTGAACCTGTCTGTGACTGATGCAGTGTTTCTTGACATTCTTGAAGAACTCAAGCAACATCTGAGGGTGATTTCACAGAAGACGTCTAAGGCCATTAGAAAGAAGATAAGTGTTCCTGATCCACGTCCTTCTTCTACAACTATTGGGATGTCTTGGTGGATTTTTGTGGTTGTTCTCTTTACATTGGGAACTTTACTTTCTGACACAATCAAAATTTTAAGCGATTTACGATTTGGAACCAGAAAACCTAGACTATATTGATGTTAAAAGTGCTTGTTTCTTAATCTAACTACAGGGCTTTTTTTATTCAATTATTGGGATCTCATGGGCCTACTTTCAAAAATCCCTAAGGTGTTCGTAAATCCTTAATGTTACCTTAGTGCAATGTTAAGGAAGGAGAGTTAGGGTTGACTTTACTAAAGGATGCTTCGTGGAAAGAGGCCATGGTTGATTTGTATCATTGTTGTATTTATGTTTTAAACTTTACTTTCCTGTACCGTTCACGTTATTAGGGAGTTCTTATTTGGAACCTGAACACCGAGACCAGAAAAAAACCCTATGGTTTTGATTTTGTAAATTATGTACTTCACCTCTTTATTATCTATAATATTAATCTCTAGAACGTCAACACTGCGTTTCCATTCATTACAATATTTATATAATGCTGATTTTGACACTCAGTGGTAACACCTTTCAGGAGATAAGATAACAAATGTTATAAAGCTTAAAAATGTCATGACAGTAAATTTTAGAACTTTCACATATGGATATGTTATAAGACACAATAGCCTGTTCGTGTCTATATGATACAATATTGAAAGATTAATAAAAAAAATATCACACGGTGGATAAGTAAAAGGAAAAGGAGGCCTGATTACAGACTGTAAACCCTGAGAGTCATACATTATTTATCAATACTATCTCACACCATGAAGTGTTTGGCTCCCTTCGTCCATCCGTGCGTGCTTGCGTCCGTCCGTCCGAGTTAAAGGGGGAACCTTTTCTCAGCAACCGTTTAAGATAGGATAAACACATTTTGTTCAAGGTATAACTTCTTTGATGAAGTTTAAAAATGAGAAGCTTGCAGTAATTTATTTTACAGAGTTATTAGCCTTGCTTCGTTTTGGCAACCTTCAAGAGAATCGTAAAAGTGGACAGCTTTTCTCAGAGGCTGTTTAAGACAGGATTACAAAATTTGTTGTGTTGCTTCAGAGTATCAGTACCTTTATGGATTTCGAAATTGAGAAGCGTCAATGGTTTTAGTCTGTCCGATTGTATCTTCAAAGGGGATAGTTGCAGCTTTTCTCTTTTAGAAATTATTCAAGACAACACTTCCGAATTTGGTTTGTGGCATCATGCTTTTACCGGAGTTAAAAATAAGAAGCATGCAATTATTCATTACTTTCGGAGTCATAGCCTTTGTTCTGTTTTGATAATCTGATCAAGAACACTTAGGTAAATGCTGTGAGTTAAAGTACGAACCAATATGGCGGGGGATGTTCATGACAATGACCATGCCAAGGGTAAAACTGGTTTCAATGAGATTGAATATCAACCACTGTCTCCGCCATGCTACAGACTGTTCGTTTACTTGTTTATCTGCGCCGAAAACTTGTTTGGATAGTGTTTGTGCAAAGACTTATTGAGCCAATTAAAGTCTGTTTTAAAATTAAAAAAGCTTTGGTTTTTAAAAAAAACAACAACAGATAAAACATTATGAATCGTTTACAAACGTCATAGAACTAGTCCGTGTCAGTGTAAACAATGTAAGCGTGCTTTAAAATGTGTTATGTAGCATTTCTATACAAAATTAGTAAAATAGTTTGTTTTATTTGGATATGATTATTCTGAAATACTGTTTTAAGAGGAGCATTGAGCAAGTTTGCTTTACAGGTGTTGAAAGTCTTTACACATGACTAGAAGTTTGGGAACCCTCTTAGGCAACTGAATCAGAGAAGTACAACAGTGACAGAGAACATTCTCTGTCCATGCTCCGAAATCCTAACCAAGTTGACTACATCTACCAGGGTAACAGCGCCCGTCCCCCATCATGCGAGGATGATAAAAGAAAATGATGTCGAACGCAAGTATGAAGGACGGACTGACCGAGTTTCTCACAGTGTAATACTTAAAATATTTTGGAAGACTGTATATTGTTTTGCTCAGCTTGTTTACCGCTGCTTGGCATTTCCCATCACAACATCTTGGACTAAACGGCAGACTCATAAGAAAGTTAAACGAATGAGAAAACTTGACATATTGACACTTGAAAGCGTTACAACTAGTAAAACTAGAAATATGTGCATGTGATGCACAGTGATGTCCCCCTTCCAAACTTTTAATCCAACCTAATCATCTTATTGCCACTTATACCAGAAACAATCCATACCAAACACACAGGGGCGTGTATCGCTTAGAAATAGCTTTAGAAAGACTTATATACCTATAGACCCTACCTACTACTATATAAAAGGAGTAGTAGGGTAGGGTCTTTAGGTATATAAGTCTTTATAAAGCTATTTCTAAGCGATACACGTCCCTGTGGCGTCATTAGGGATGAGGCGGACAATAACCTTGAAAGCCTGAAAAAGGACCAAAAGTCACCGCCTTTGTCAGGTCTGTCGCATGTCGATAGGGTTGATATTCTTTTTGGGTAGCTCCGATGGTACCCTCTTCCCATATCCACCCAACTATGGTGGCAAGTTTTGATTTATGATTGTTTTACGGGGAGCCAATTTTAAACTATTTCAATGTTATGCTGTACCATCCGTCACCAATTTTGGAGCAAATTTTCAAGGTTGTCAGCACGTCAAATTAGAACATCTGCTAACTTTGTCATAACATCCTCCTTTAGTAATTCTCCAAACACACAGCACATCAGCACCTCAGAGGAGTTTCTGAACCTGACATCCACAGTGCGCATTTGTTTTAAACCGTTAGGCCCTCACATGGAACGGCCTTTCCAGAGTATGTGAAAGATTCTGTAGCCAATGGGATTTGATGATAGGCAAGGGTCAGGTCTGTTGTGATAATGTATTTCCATTAATTTCAACGTCAGGCATGAGCAAAGGTTAGGCCTTGGCATTTTTACCCACATCAACAAAAGCTGTTACAAGCCTGGGAACACCACTTGGAATGAGCGGTTTATATATTCGACCGAAGTGTTGACATTTTCTGATCACGCAAATATGTCCATGTATTCCAGTTCAACAGACTCTTCTTGCAATTCAACTATTTTGTTGCAGTAATATTTGGGGCATCAGGATTTATGTTGAAGTGGTTTCACTGAGCCTTGAAGGGAACTGATGCATCACAGTATCTTTGAATGTCAGAACACATCGTCGTAATAGGAGGGAGCTGAACTTGTCTTTCATGTCAGATGATAGCATTTTGTCTGGGTCAAGTTGGACAAATAGGGAGTACAGTTGCTCTGGAATTGTTTGAGGTGGCTCCTTTTTGATCAGATAGTTATTGTTTGTTTTCACAAACAACAGAAGTGGCATGTATTTGGCAAAAGGGCTCGTATCCCTTCAGAACATGTGGACTATCTGTATAGTTTGGACTGCACACTTGACTGGCAAACCTAGTTATCATGTCCAAACTGGGCAATCGCAAGTCATGTTTGGGTTCATTTGTTGTGTCTCTGTGTGGCTCATTGGTAAAGACTGTGTCACTCAGCGCGAACTCTGAAAGTAAGTTAACAAATTGTCCAGGCAAAACATTAGACATCTTGACAGGTGCCCTCAAGACATTTGTGCGTCTAATGGGATGATCTATAGGTGAATCAGTTTTTGAAATGTAGAGATAAGTAATTCCATCTCCAACAATTACTTGGTGGCGAGCAGGTTTAATTGTGATGTTGTTCAGTTCCATTAACAGAATCCCAGCAATTATGGCAACATAGAAACATTCAAACCTTCGAAGTTGAATTCCTTTCCATCCATCAAAACTTGAATCTTGTAGCGCCAACTACCTTGAGGAGAAATATGCCATTAAGATCTCCTAGGAGTGTAGCTGTGAATAAACGGATCATGTTTCGTGTGGCACCACAGTCAATGGTTATGTTTGCCACTCTATGGCCATAGAAAGCTTTAATGGAAGGTGAGGGTCCAACTTGGATTCGAAGGATTGACTTAGGATCGTAGGCTTTTCACTTGCCTGCTGCTGAGTGTCAGTTTCATACCACTCTTCAGAATTGGTTTGGTCGATATAAAAAATATCTTTGATCCTTCGGGCCATATATTTCTTGTCTTGCACAAAGCACACACCTTTTGAGAAGGGGTACATCTTGGCTGTTGATGATGAACATTCCTGTCAAACCTGAAAAAGTCTTAAAAGCATGACCTCCACTTCCTCCGACGCATGAACTACTCTAGTAGATAAGATGGGGTATTTCTGGTTTAATCCTCCTCACTTTCAACCAAAAATTCCATTTAATTCAATTTTGAATCAGCAAATTATCCTCTACGAAGGCTGTCAGTATTTGGAATACATCTTCTGAACGCTCATCTGGTTGGAGTTTTTATCACAAGAATCAAGAAAATTGGCTCCAGTCGACTGGAAGCCATACTGAAGGCAAATCTTCTGCCAGATACTATCTACGGATGTAGAATCCTGACAAACGTTTGTCTTGAAATGACAGGGCAGTAATTGGCCGTTTGGCCTAGCATCAGTTCCACCCTGTTAACCTTCTGTTGAGCTGTACATCCACCTCTAATGTTTTCTTCAGCACCATTACCTATCCTCTGAGAGGGGCAGCTCTAGTTTTCTTAACCCATCAGCACCATCAACATGAAAAGGGGCAAACTTTCCATCTAGAGCTAACGTGTAAATAACGTTTCGTTTTTACTAAGGATCAATTGTATTAGCAATTATCACAATTTGGGCACTTTGACTGTAACAGTATTTCTGAAAATAACGGCACTGATAAACCGACGATTGTCCATTTGTTTGTGAGCCTTATACAGGTACTTTTTGATCGTAGCTTTGGTGAAAAAGTGCTGCCATCAAACCAGTATGGACTCACGACTATTAAACGCTAACAAATATTACTGTCATTCATCGTAGTTTACTTCAAACGAGGCAAGGTAAATCATGAGCGCCATATGAAGTTTCATGGCATACAACTAGCCTAACTGGTGCATGTTTCTTGAACATTTATCGGTTTAAGTTAAAAATTACCAGTGCTTTTGAGGAGTGTCCGCACCATGGTCAAAACTGTCCTAACCAATTCTTTTTAACATGTTATCACTATATCAATATCTACTGAATATCTGAATACGGTTTAAGATATTTTGTGCTTTCTACATTTCCAGACCTGGGAGTCAACATTTACATTGAAACATAAATTTTGCGATTTTCTTTCTTGAATCTTTTTCGGCGAATGAACAAGGCTCGGTCAGTTTGCCCTATATCAAAAGACATGTCATTTCTTCACAGTGTGATGGTAGATTTGAAAATTAATCACACGCTTAAACAAGGAACATCTTTTCAGTCAAGTTGTTTAAGAATCAATTGTTTATGAACAATTAATAGAAAACAAAGCAAACATATTGACTTCATACAACGATTTCATACAGCGAACTATGCTGAATATGATCAACTGAGACAATTAAATTTTATGTTTGATTTATTGTTGTCTTGCTGGGATACGCAGAGTTGTATTAAGAACTCTAATCAAACAATGCATGTACAGAATATGAGAACTATAGAATTAAGGATCTTACATCCAACTGATGTAGCAAACTGAGATTGTGAAGACATATTAAAATTGTTCATAAAAAAGAGCAAATCAATGTTACTTACAACACCTTTTAACACACATTCAAATCGATAGATAACGGGATAGATTATTCTTAAAGTATTAACTGGTTTATACTGTATGAACTTAATGTATGAACTGATCTTAATCTATGAACTGATATTATTTTTGAGGTAAAATCTATTTGCTTCGGTAATAATAGCCAATAACAGCTATCAGTTTTTGTGCGGTTTTCACAAACGCACCCACTAGAACTCCTACTTCCTACTTGTACAATTCTGGAAATGTTTTGACATTTGAACATTTAAGATCAAATGTCAAGGTGGCGAGTTATGGTACCCGTAAATAAAAATTTGTAAACACGATAACTTCAAAAGTTTTGATACTATGAGACTCTTTTTCTATGTATATCAACTATGGAGAAGTTCCAATATTTGAAAGGTTTTCGTTAGAATTGGTCAAAGATCAAGATCACAACGAATATGTCAAACTTTGTAAATGGTGTTACTTGATCGAGAAGTAGTGCTAGTCCATGGAAATCAATATCTTAATGCTTATCAGTTGAGCATAGAGATAATAAACAGGGTTAAGTTGTAAGTTATGATCGAAAACCGGGCAATGGCGTGCGCCAATGACTCAAACGTAATTTTCGAATGTTATTGCTAGCAGGTGCAAAGGCAAATCTTGGTTGGTAATGTTTAGTAACCCATTTAACTAATATTCGTGTGAAAGGAATGTACAATTTTGACTTACTAACATATTATGTCTGGCCGTTTTCGTATAATGATTGAAAACAAGAAAATATCACAATTTGGGCATTTTAGAGTTAAAGATATACGTTTAGAAAGGATATTTGAACTGAACACAGGACGAATTGTGATTTTACTCTTATTTAAGCCAAATATTTTTAAAAAACACTTTAAGCATGGTTTTTGAAATCAGAAATAACTTTTTGAGAACTCAGATTGATCATATATTGATACCCTCTGGGAATGAATTTTTGCATATTCTCAGTCAAGGTCAAAGTTCAATGTTACAAGTTCTGAAGTTACCCAAAAACATTATGATAAAAATTGTGTGAAGTCACCTGAATAATAGTCATGATATTTCTTGACTTTAATGTTCAGTTGTCATTTTTGGTAATTAATTCTTGAAAATGCTAATTATTTGTGACCGAGGAGAAGGCGAACGACGAAACCCGTTTTCAGGTGTTTCGGGGCTGCTATTCTTTTGCGGTTTCAACCAAACGCTAAAGCAGTGCATAACAATATCTTACCCACTGGGGTTCATTTCCAAATGCCAAATATACGATAATTAACAATTTCAAACTATCAAAAACCGGAAATACATCGGTTAGTCCAGAAGCTTAAATCACACGCCCCTATTACATATTACTACTAGCTATATGTGGCCTATTTTCTATTAATAGATGACCTTGTCATGGTGAGAATTTGTATAAAAATTGTTTAGTGGTAAAAGCTTGCCTTTGTTGCCTGAAAACCTTCCCTGAAGAATTTAATGATGGCAAGCAATTTAACTATCGGTACTTTGAGGGCAAGTGTTGCAATTGCTTTTTAGTTTGACAGAAATTCTCAGAAGCTCTTGAGATATACGAAAAAGTTATGATCGGAAAACAAAGGATAAGAAGAGCTGATCTTACATACAAAGTCAGTGAAAGAGACTTGAGAGTGAGAAACAGTACATTAACTAATGGCAGCTGATATTACTTAGAAGAAGATTAAATTGTAAAAATAATGCATTGATTTGAGTTACGTCTCTCAAGTAGGCAAGTCCTTTAAGTCGCTTACGTTGAAGGTATGAGCGTGTATAGATTTAGAGCGTCCCCATGACTGAGAGTGGTTAGAGTCGAGGTAAACAGCTACTTGCAATTGGATCGAGTAGATGTCGGGTAATATTGCGACGGTATAATATGATGCTTACATAACATTCTTCTCTCTGCTTCACATAAGTTTTCAATATAATATTTCACAAATTTAAGCGAATCAGCCACATTTTTCCATCAAATGTGAGACATTTAAAGGGACACAAAGTATGATTTATTGTTTTCAATGTGGCTTTAGTAAGAGGCAAAATACCTCATGACCTGAGGTAAGTTAAAATCGCCTCCCTAAACTTGTATCTTTTCCCCTAAAATGCCAAAATTAGGATATTTTCTTGTGTTCACCGATAATTGGAAAACGGCCCTATAACTTTTAAGAATTCGAAATAATGTGTTCAATTTATGTGTATAATAGTAAAAAGACCTACTTGATACTATCAACCAATGTTCGTCTTTGTGTCTGCTGTAAATAAGTTTCCGAAATAACGTGTGAACCATTGGCGCGCGCCACTGTCCGGCTTTCGACGAAATCAGGACTTTACTAAACTGATAAGCATTATCATTTTGATTTTCTGAAACAACTACTACATCTCGATAAAAAAATACCAATTATGAAGTTTGACATATTTGACCCGAAAAACAAACTCTGTGTCCCTTTTATCTCAATAGCACGATTTAGTAGAAGGATAAGAATTTAAATGTGCCACAGAGCGGGCAAATCTCTAATTATGGCATTACCGAACCTTGGCCCAATTTACATTTCAAAGACAAAATGTCACATCCTCTTACAGAAGCAGCAAGCAGACGTAGACAGGTGCACTACGTCCAAATCACTCTAGATCATATTAAGGGCTTATGGTAATCAAAACTCAAAAAACAAACATCAGCTAAAATGTGTGATCAGCGTTAAAATCTGTGACTGGCTTCCACTGTTTAGGGTAACATACAAACCAATCAACAAACGCATTAAAAACACAACACATTCACAATTAAAGCAGACACATGATCAACAATTCCTGAAAATTTGAGACACTGTCAAAAGACTCGCACACAACAAACATCATTACACTCTGCTTATATAGGCCGAAGTGTTACCTAAAATAAAACATGACCAATGAACTCAAGGAAAATGTGTAGTGTTATCTAACATCACTGAAGAACTAAAAAAATATGTAGTGTTACCTTACATCACTGAAGAACTAAAAAAAATGTGTAGTGTTACCTAACATCACTGAAGAACTAAAAAAAAATGTGTAGTGGTACCTAACATCACTGAAGATATAAAAAAAATGTGTAGTGTTACCTAACATCACTATAGAACTAAAAAAGAATGTGAAGTGTTACCTAACATCACTGAAGATATAAAAAAATGTGTAGTGGTACCTAACATCACTGAAGATATAAAAAAATGTGTAGTGGTACCTAACATCACTGAAGATATAAAAAAATGTGTAGTGTTACCTAACATCACTATAGAACTAAAAAAGAATGTGAAGTGTTATCTAACATCACTGAAGATATAAAAAAATGTGTAGTGTTACCTAACATCACTGAAGATATAAAAAAATGTGTAGTGTTACCTAACATCACTGAAGAGCTAAAAAAGTGTAGTGTTACCTAACATCACTGAAGATATAAAAAAATGTGTAGTGGTACCTAACATCACTGAAGATATAAAAAAATGTGTAGTGTTACCTAACATCACTGAAGATATAAAAAAATGTGTAGTGTTACCTAACATCACTATAGAACTAAAAAAGAATGTGAAGTGTTATCTAACATCACTGAAGATATAAAAAAATGTGTAGTGTTACCTAACATCACTGAAGATATAAAAAAGTGTAGTGTTATCTAACATCACTATAGAACTAAAAAAGAATGTGAAGTGTTATCTAACATCACTGAAGATATAAAAGAATGTGAAGTGTTATCTAACATCACTGAAGATATAAAAAAAGTGTAGTGTTATCTAACATCACTATAGAGCTAAAAAAGAATGTGAAGTGTTATCTAACATTACTGAAGAACTAAAAAAGAATGTGAAGTGTTATCTAACATTACTGAAGAACTAAAAAAGAATGTGAAGTGTTATCTAACATCACTGAAGATATAAAAAAGAATGTGAAGTGTTATCTAACATGAACTCAAGAAAAATGTGAAGTGTTACTCGACATGACTGAGGAATTTAAGGGAAAATTAATGTTTTAGCACGTTTTAAGAACTCATGGGATGTATCTATAGGTCAAGCAGGGAGCCCGATAGTGTAAGTCGCGCTTTGAGAAATAAACGCTTGATATACTTTGTTATACATGGTAATTTTGTATCATACTTTGAGAATTATTATCAAAATTTTTATAACATAAGTGGATTTCCTTTATAGTCGGAGGTAGTATAATCACCATAAGTAATTTATTTGTAAAGTGACACTTTGTCGTTATGATTCTTTCCAAATAAGTGTTGCAGTATTCAAACTAATTCTTTTATTCTTGTACTTGGGTTTGGTGAAATTGTAGTCTTATTTGAACTTCGAGTAAATATAGTTTATCGGTTGTTAAAGTGCCAGCTTAAACAAAATTGTTGAGCAAACCAAACTGACTTGTATCCCTGTACAAGACTGTCCATCAGCAGCGAGTCCATCCTGCTATTGGTAAGTTCCCGAGAACAAGATGTACAGGACTTACACGGTCACGGTAAGCATTGTAAGTACAATTGTTTCAGAGTGAAGGTGTTGGATTATCAATACCTAATAACACCTAATAACACATACATTTATCACTGTATTTATGTTATAATATCAGGTTTAGAATGTGTAAGTTTAAGACACTTGATAAGTTTAATGCACTTATTATATCCTGTGAAAATGTGGCATGGGAGTATAAATATGTCTTAGATTCGTTGAAAATTAAGAAAATATCCATAATGGAATCAACATTTAAACCAATTAACATTCATCACAATCTATGATCCCTGAAAAATTCAAATTGAATAAAAGGAAGTTTTTTCTAAATTCAGTTGAATAAATCTAGTGTTTCTTTTGCCGATGAGTTCATTGATAAGTTCATTAAGTTTCAAATAAAAAGTTAAAATCCGAAATATACCAAGACTAAAAAATATATCATCGGGAATCAATGTATACACCAACTGACATTCATCGCAAACAATGATTCACTCAATCTTCAAAGCAGTTAGAAGAAAATATATTTCGATAAATGGATTCATTGAAATGCACGCTCTCCTTTCTTCTCGAGAAAATCCATCCATACATAGAGATTTTTAAGACATTAATATCGATTATCGCATTCCGAGTTGGTATCTTTTTTCATCGTTATATTGCTGTCTCGTGTAACTTATGTAATACTATAAAACAGGTATTTTAAAAACGAAACTTTGCAGTGTCAATTGTTATAAAATTCGGTACAAATTGAAGCAGACAATGTTTTAAGCATTATGGTTCACGACTCATGAGATTCCCCAAGAGCGGTTCTCGTGGGCTACTCTGGAACCCAACACCTCATTGATATTTGGATAAAAGTCAAATTTCTGTCCTGTAAAATAAACGCTACAATTGTAAGAAATTATTTCCAATCAGGCATAAAACATCTCTTAATTTTGAAGTTAATTATGTCTGACTTCAGTTGAGAAATCCGTCACATCTTGTTTTAACAATCAAGAACATGAAGTGTATCAGCTGAACATGACCTACGACTTATCTGGTGTATTTATGTCATAAAACAAAACTGTTGCAGTTATTTCAGGAAATAGTAAGATATTCTTATATTCTAAAGGTGCAGCTGATCATCTTGCTGAACAGATGCCACAAGTGGACTCATTGGGAACAAGTTTCTTTTCTGTTCCTTTTCGTAGCAAAACAAAAAATAACATTGACTCCATACTGGCAGGTGCGCCAGTCTGGATCACATTTGTAAAGGCTTGAAACAAAACATTGAAACGTTTTCGATTGAGATATTTACAAAACTAACATCAATTGACATAATTTCTCAAAAAACGTCATTAGGTGCATTGTTAAAATTGACAATATGGATTGTTGGGATTATTCTTTAAAATGAAAACTTTACTTTCTGAAACCATTGAATTAAAAGAGATCAACGATTTTGAACATGAAAACCTGGACCATAAGGATAAATGTTAAATGTATGGCCAGTGCATGCTCAAGGCCCAACCGTTATGATTACCCTAGTCTTTCACCACCGCTATCACCACAACCTTTCTAGCTACCACAACCTTACTAGCTACCCCCACAAGCCTTCTACCTACCACCACAACCTTTCTAGCTTCCACAACAACCTTTCTAGCTGCCTCCACCGCCTTTCTAGCTACCACAAAAACCTTTCTCGCTGCCTCCACCTCCTTTCTAGCTACCACCACAACCTTTCTAGCTACCACAACAACCTTTCTAGCTACCTCCACAACCTTTCTAGCTACCACCACAACCTTTTTAGCTAGCTACCACAACCTTTCTAGCTGCCTCCACAACGTTTCTAGCACGTACCAATGTTTCGAGTCGTGGATAGAGACACATTTCGTATCCCACTTTGAAATATTTAAATGAAGTAAGCTCGGATACATGCTATTTTCTGTAGTAGATGTCTTCGTCTCCGTTGTTAACACATGGAATGTATCGGCGAGGAAAGCAAGGTTAAAAACATTGTACAACTCTTCTTGGGTTTTTTTACCGTAAAAAGGGTTAAGGAATCATGTTCATTTATACACACTTTTTGAAGGTACATTTATTAAACGCTGTTCAAATTGTTATCACGTCCATCACACGAACATGGCTTTGACGTGTTGTAATTGACACCAATATTCTGTCGACTAGAGTGGATAACCAAAGACCTCTCACGTTTGACAAATGAAATTTCTGAAAGGATAAAAAACACACATAAAATGTTTATCATTAACACTTGTATAAACGTGTATTAGCTTTTTCAATGCAATAAAAAGTTCCATAATTTATAAGTTGACGACAGCGAATTCATGAGAATGAATTCAAGGTTGCTGTTGCAATAAGAAAATGCATGACGTCATGGCTGATGAAGACAATGACAGTGTTTTCCTTAAAACTTATTGTTATAGTTGATTTCTGTTACAGGTAAATCTTTGTAAACTTGGAATCAAATGAAGTTTTCAGTTTTCAGTTTTAGGTTTTGTTTTCCTTCATTATTTCTTATATAAAAACAATATTTCCATTGCCGGTGCATCACGTTAGGAAGACGGTTTTAGGGCTACGTTGAACCAAAATATGTTTTAATTGATTTCCGCAATATCGCCGACGTTTTGTTCATGTATATACGTACAACAACTCGTCTGAATAACAGCAAGATGTGTTTGGTATTGAAAGTCAATAAATTCATAGGCGGTAAACGAAATGTTAGCTCAAGCAGCAAAATAATTTCGTAAAGAAATTATGTCAATAAACACTCGTATACGAAAGTGAAACACCTTGACCAAAAAATCTGGGATAGTGCAGAAATGACATCGTAAATCGAATACCACGGCAAACTTTCGCCATTTTTAGTAATACGTAGTTGTTGATACTTGTGTACGTATGTATGTATCGTTGTTATAGACGTGCTGAACTATCGGGACGTTGGTTGCATTTTTTGGTATATCTAAAATCAATTTATAAGTTACAATTCTTCATCCATCTTTAACTTGTTTAGATATATCTGTATGGAAGGTGAAGGTTATGACATGGCTACTTGAAAGATACATCTGAATAGAAAATTAGGTCATCTAGTAACCGAAACTCTATGACGCGGCGTTTCTTAATATAACTTAAATAACTAAAATAGTTAAATGGTACTTATGCTGCCACATATGGGAAAACATATGCAACTTGTACGTGGTATGGCGGTTCGTCCCGAGAATAACAGCTGTAACAATCAGCATTTCAGTTGATAAAAAATATAAAACATGAACAAAATTAATCGTTTCCATACAGTCTGTAGCACAAGAAAGAAGGTCAAAATTTAAAGAAATTTGAAGAAACATGATATACATATACGTAAGGCTCATATAGGGATCATAGAAATGATATATGTTACATTTGGTAAATTTTACATGACATGAAAACAATTAGTGTTTGAGCTATAAGAAGAACAATAAACGTATGGCATTTTTGATCACAGATTTATTTATTACCTGAATTGCTAATTTTAATCATTTCCTTAATTCTTTTGGCGCTAATCCTTAAGGACAAAAGGTCCATGTAACTATTTGATACACAATGTTTGTAAAATTCTGTTCTAAGGCAACAGAACTGGATGGATACAGACGAAGTGGCATTGCTGATGTTATCCAATATCTGCTTCGTTAAAGAAGAGAGGAAAGAGAAATGCTGAAAAAGAAAAGATGGAATGCATCCATCGTTTAGTCTTACTCATTTAATCACTTATGTAAATGTAGAATATAACAGATGATTTCTCTAATGATGTGAGCTTTGGTTACTTCTAAGTAATTCTAATGATTGGGCGTGCATTTGAAATAACGTCGGCACAAGGACTTCCTAGATGAAAGAGTACTGACATTTGTAACGCTTTCCTTGCTGTCCTATACTTTTGATATTCTGTATTGACAAGGAAAACCTTCTTTTATTTGGAAAGGTATTTTTTTGTAAATTTGGTTTATGGTTGTTTTTCCTGAGGTATACCAGCAACAGTTCATCCCTTGACTTGATGTTTGTCTTCTCCATACATATGAATTGCAGGAACATTACCAAACATTTATTAATACAGGAATATGCATGACGTCCTGGAAGACGAATACGATATAAAGTATCCAGCAGTACGAAGATAAACATTGGGCAACCAAGATGGAAGAAACCTGACCTCAAACGCTTCAAGCTCATTCATCACAATAGCCAACCTCACACTGATTGGTTGTTGGACAAGGCGTATCCTTTTCCTTGAGGTCCTTGTGCAGATTTTAATACAGATGGTCGGGTTACGGAAAGCCGCTGAAGTGAATGAACAGTGTAGTCTGTTCTATGTGGACTACAATGATGTCCCGGTGCATACTACGTGTATCTGCTCCGCCACATCTGACATCAGAGAAATTTTTCTGAAAATGTCAGCTGCAGCCCAATCCAGGTCAGTGTTCACTTACACAATCAGAATGATAAAGAACGGGTGTCCTCACTCCTCTAAACCTCCCTTGAAGTTGGGTGATAACGAGACAATGCTATATACCAAAGCCATCATCGAAAATATTGCTCTCTTCAACAAACGAGATGAGCTATGATGCAGTTACAAGGTACTATATTGTTTATGAAAATCCGCGTATGATATATTTTTTCAAAAATTATATGGATATATGACATTACTTTTTTTTGTATACACATGTATTACTCTCCTATGTAGGAACAAAACATTATATTCATTATGTCCTACAAACATTGATCTCTCAAAGCATACCGGAGGATTTTGAAAATTTGATTGAATCCAAAGGTTAACATGATAATATTTCGCATACAGACAATACCACAGGCATTTTATTTTTGTTTTCATCATCAGATCATTAAAAGTCTGATGATTAAAATTCAAACTTTTCTGTATGCTCCAACGAATGCAAAAAAGCAACCATCAGCTTTGATTTCAATACACTCTCCACTGAACCTAATGCACAGCTGAGCAAGTTTTATTGGATGCATCATTGATGTTTCTTATAATCAATCCAATTAACTTGGTCATTGAGGTCAATAACATCGATCTGTGTTATTGCATCTATTTTGCAACTATCCGATGATAGATCAATAAGTTACCCAGTCGATGAAGGTAAAGTAGAACCTTTTTTCCTGTTAAAGAGGATGTGAATGAAGTGCGGACTGGTAAAGTCGACAGTTTTAATACAAAGATACATCTGTATAGCAATTGAAGATCATGCAGTCGAAAATGATCCTTCAGAAGGTGTTGCTGAGCTCCCTGTTTATTTGGAGTCAAAATCTCGGTGAGTTTTTGTTTTTAAAAAAAAATACAAATTTACATGATTATTGAAATTTTTAAGTATTTAAGAATTATGATTCAGTTCAGTAATAAGATATCAATAACTCAATTGCGCACACTATCTTAACCTTCAATTTTGTATTTCAATTTTAAGGAAAAGATATTTTTTCAAATTTTTCTCGAAATTATCCTTATTATCAAACGAGTTGAAAACAGTGATAATTATGATTAAATTTAATTGAAACCTTCATATATCAGAATCTAACCCAACTACACACTATGATCATAATTTATTCCCTACTGACAGTTAAAATTGTTGTATAACTTTTTGAGAAAAATAATATTCCTTGATATTAAAGTTATTTAGTTACAAATAAAATAAAGTTTATTCGGAATCAGCTTTCAAATTTCACAAATACTGTTCTTGGTCAATATGTGAATGAATGAAAACCGTTTCGAATGTTTGTGACATAAACATTTGACACAAGTTATAGATTTCAGCCCTTTTCTATTTCAGGTGTTTCATCTGCGTCAGGAAGGAAATTTCTCATCACTTTTCTTGAAAATGAAATGTTTGGGAACAATGGCCCACATCCTCAATGTTTTACTCTGACTACGACTCTGGCGGAAGACATTGAAGTACAGATCACCAGTCTAGACCCCGATATTAACTTCAACACTACTGTAATTATCAACAACACCCTCAGTGAATACGTCTGTCTGGACAACAGTATTCAACTGAAGGGAACTGGGTTGTCTAAGAAGGTTGTCCAAATTTCTGCAGAGGACAACATCAGTGTGATGGTGCATAATGTGGAACGTCATTCAGCAGATTCCTATATGGCGGTGCCACTCGAAGCACTTGGAACAGATTATTATGTTGTGAATTACTGGGTTGAGAGTGAGATATCTGTAACTGCATCAGAAAATGATACATTTGTTACCATTACTTTTCCTGTAAGGGATAACCCTACCCTTGACTATGAAATACAGTTTAATGGGGTCACGTCGTTGAACCCATCAGACATTGTGTTAACATTACAAGAAAATGAGGTATTCCATATGAATATGACGCGTGAGCTCACTGGCGTATTTGTGTCATCAACCAAACCTATCGCAGTTGTATCAGGAAATAAGAAAATACAAACATCATCAGAAAGATCATCTGACCATCTCGCTGAACAGATGCCACCAGTGGACACTTGGGGAACAAATTTCACATCCCTTCCTTCTCCTGGTAAAACAACAACCGACATCTACACCGTCCTAGCAAGCACAGCTTGTACATCTGTAACCGTTGGAAATACAACCTATCGACTTGAGACGGAAGGGGATTGGATTCGAATACACATATCATCAATAGCTCCAACTCAAATTGTTTCAGACAAGCCGGTCCTAGTGACGAAGATCATTGAGAAGCAGCTCAAAGTCGAACCATGCATGATGAACATAGTTCCTCAAAATCAGTGGCTTAGTCGTTACACCTTTAGATTACCTGAACTTTCAGTCAAGGGGGGTTATCTGATTGTGGTTGTGGAGTCTCAATTCAAAACATCAATTCTTCTCAATACGACACAACTGGTTATTACGAACTGGATTAAGGTTGATCATTCTAACTTATCAGTAGGTTATATTCATTTAGAAAATGCAGTTTATACCTTGTATCTACCTGATACTGGGGGTCGTTTCGCTGCCTATATTCAACATTCCTACAACCACTTTGGCTATTGCACGTCTCTCGGAAAGAAATTATCCAAACTGAACAAGGTTTGTAGACAATCAAGTATACAGTATTATATGACGTCAGTATTATATTGTGACGTCATACCATTGGTCTGTCAATTGTATTGTGACATCATAACGTCATAACTGTTTTTTGTAAGACTCCCTGAAGATATAATGAAACATGTTGGAGTAATGTTGACTATGTGTCATTTTTTGTCTTTGAATATATATATATATTTACACACAAATAAATACAGAAAGAAACAGTTTGATCATTCTTTGATCTTTTGGAAATTCAATACAGAATTACTCATAAATCAAGGTGCATGGTTTATAGAACTACTGTGAATGTATATAAAAAATAATTCCTAGTTTCCCCAAATGTTTATATTTAGATATTCATGAATGACGAGGGACATATACATATTTATATATAGAAACGAATAATACATGACAACTTATCCATGTTAAATTTTGACTTGATTGAAATTATTTTAACCACTGAATTCAAACAACATTTGAACTCTTACAGGATTGGACTCATTCCCAGGATACCATCGTCTGTGACACACCGACAACATCACCACAGATCGAAACCACTGAGGAGCAGAACCTATCCATGACAGAAACATCTACGAAAAAAGCAACTACCATTTCAAACGTAACAGATGAAAACCCTATCAACAATGCTGTGTCAATCAGTGACGGGCCTGATATATGTTTCACCCCCAACCCTCAGCTCCAGAACGTCTCTGTGACTGATGAAGTGTTCCTGGACTTCATTGAAGAACTCAAGCAACATCTAAAGGTTGTTCCAACAAAGACGTCTCAAGCCATAAGGAAGAAGATAAGTGTTTCTGATCCACGTCCTTCTTCCACATCTATCGGGATATCCTTGGGAATAGTGATGATAGTTGTACTTGTTATGGGGATTCTTTGTGCGGATTCAATCACATTGATTAAAGATGTTCGTTATGGTGTAATAAGATGAATATAACTTTAATTTTGTTCATAATGCTTGGACTAATAATGAAGAAAATGCTACGACATGGCAGAAGAGGATAGTAAATCATCTTGCAGAAAAAATGTACAGACTTATGATTAAAAAGTCCACATGTAACGGGTGGGCTGCAACAAATGATTGTGGAGATTTTAAGATTGTAACGACTTGTTGTATCTTTGTATCTTTTAACTGTATTTCCGCTTGAGACGTTTCTCAGCAAGCCCTTCCTTTTACTTTATTCTTACAATATCATATTAGATATCAATTAATTTTGATATAGATACTGATCTTAATTTCAAGAAGTCATTATCGGTTTTTCATTAAAAGAGAGGATAAAAATTTAGAATGTGTATAAATAATTTGGTAAGAGTTACGATAAGAGTTGCTATTTTCTCTCCACGAATACGTGGATGTAGAATAAGATCCAAATGAAAAGAAGGGCCTCTATATTCATCAAGTTTTTATCACATGTTTTATCACAAAGAATCACGCCACAAATGCAAACAATGGACAGCAAAACGCCATTCCAGGATGAGAAGGGTCGGAATTAGATATGTATAACTGTGTACTGTGGAAGATTGTGCATGAGTGAACCTTTGATTGAGTGTAATTGGTAAAAACAGTAATGTGGATAGAAGCTGGTTTCCCGAATAAATTGTGCAGTAGTGGTGGAATTTGGTAGTGATTTGAGATTAAACGCTGCTATAAGAGTATTTCACTTTTATCGTCGCTTTTAGTATTATTGCAGAGAGAAAGTCCGCAACACTATAGTGGCTATACATTGCGCCTATAATTGCGAATATGGGCACGAACTAGCGAACATGGATGATACTGCGCTGGAATTGAGCGTAGCAATGTGTGTATTATAAACATCGAAGCATCATGGAGGACAATTAACTAAATCTTCATAAAGGGTCAAATAGCAACTGATATTCAGTTCAGATATATCTCCATCATGTTTGAGAGGTCCATCAGAAAATCTTTAGGGAATCCATCAATGGTGACTAATTATTAGCAAGTTTTTGTCCGGTTTCCGCCGCCTTGTAAAGGGTCAAAGCGAGGTCATGCGTGGTTTTCAAAAACACTTTTTTTTATTTTTAACACGTTTAATCATTACATGATTATTGTAGTCAATAAAAAGTGATCATTGATTGTGTGACCTTGGGTATCGGTTATGGCATTGTTCACCCTTTAATCAATTAAACAAGAAACAAGAAATAGGTATTGAGAACTCATATTAACAAGTTAATGATAATACCCCTGGAAATTATTTTGACATGTTTCTATTCAAGGTTAAAATTCAAGAGCGCGAGTTATGTAATCCATAAACATTCCTTGTAGACATGATAATATGAAAGTTTTGGTGCTCGGGTGCTCTTATTTTGTATACATGAACTATGAAGAATTGCCAAAGTTTGGAGAGGTTTTCACTACAATCAGTCAAAGCTCAAGGTCAAAACAAGATCACGACTTATGCATGATTTTGTGAAATTGCTTTATTTTAACTATTGACACTTGCAATCATTAGCTGATTTTATTTTTTAAGTCAATGAAAAGTGTACGTTGGTTGTGTGATTGAATGTCAAGGTCACAAGTTTTGGGTTATGACAATATCCACCTTTTAATCATATTCAGAAAGAAGAAATAGGTATTGTAAACCATTATTTATGGGGATTTGGTTGATTATAAGATTTGAAAGGTTTCCACTGTGATTGGTCAATGGCGAAATTCACAAAGAGATCATGACACGTTACCATGGATTTGCGAAAAATGCTTTATTTAACTTTAGCACTTAACAGACTAGCTTAGCTTTGAAATAAGCTATAGCTCTTAGAGATCGTAAAGATAATCGTATTGATTATTGAATTCATGACACCTATGCTACAACTTGTAATGCGAAGTCTTGGCTTTAATGGAAAATTGCGTTCGTGGTACATATAGAAAATTGCCTATTTCATTGTGGCTGTGAAGAAGGCGGAAAAGGGGAAGACAGGACCCTCGGTCGCTCATCTAGTTATGTTTGATTTCGTTGTAATCGTAACATGTTTTAGCATAACTGCATCTCCTTATCTTAACTTGCATGAGTGGTTACCATAATTTAAGATGATTTATACCCATGCAGATATGCCTTGTCGTTTTTGAAACACAAGTAACTGTTATATTTTCTCGTTTATCAAAACTGTATAAAGAAATTCTAAAGATCAAAAGGTGATTTGCATTTGTTATAAATTGAACGTTGTCAGGTGACAGTTCAAAGCAAAGACATTATAATCGATCGAAAAGTTATAGACATTGAACGGGTGGTTCGCCGATGACTTGCCAGAACCATAACCAACTGCTTTGTGTAGTGATTTGAGATATGATTTGTGTATGATAGGTCTCTTGATCCTAACATTGATTTTAGACATACCTATGCTGGAGGTCTCTGGCAATATGTTAGATAGTTCAGTCGGTGCTTTGGAAATATTGTTTATAGCTAGTGAAAGTAAAAATTTATCCTCTAACTTATATCGTCATTTGAGCTGTGCCTTTTAAAAGAAATTTTCAGTTTATTTAGAAATAAGATTTGATAATTGTTTTGTTATAATGTCTATTATTTTCGATAATATGGCCTTTGAAAGAGATTCGCTATCATTGGGAAAACGAATTAGAATAATTATGAGTCTTAATAAAGATCGCATTAAATTATACTCCATTGCCCTCGACTTAAAATAATTCCTGAAAAGAACCTGTACTTTCAGATACTTATTTTCATATCATTTCATATCAAAATCTAAGCATGTATCAAAGCCAAATTGATATAAGAGGGTACATAAGTCATTTCGACCAGTGTATCAGTCTTTTCAAGTATCTTTAATACGATACGATGAATTCATTTCGACCAGTGTATCGGCCTTTTCAAGTATATGTCATATACTTGAAAAGACTGATACACTGGTCGAAATAAATTCATCGTATCGTATTAAAGAAGATTGATCCAGTCCGAACCATCAGATGTTTACTCTTTCTTATAGAGAGGTGGAAGCCTTTTTAAATATATACAAATGACCTAGAATGTAACTGTGTAACTGAAGACTGGCCTCACCCTAACCTTTGCCAGGGTACGATATTTATAAAATGCTTCTAAAATGCCAGCTTCTAAAATGCCCCTTAAGGAAGTTACGATATTTATGTTTATAGATTGATTATTTTTTTAATTTCCTACAACTGCATACCGAAAGTTTGTTCACATACCACTGAATCGTAATGCTAATATCATGTTATTTTGGTTATTTTGGTCTTCAATAAAATAACCTAGCTGAAAATGTTCACCCATTGTCCATGAATGAAATAACCATTCTTGAACTTTTTTAGGGATCGTCTCGTCTTTTGTGCAAAAATGTTAATTTTGGCATGTTGAAATAGACAGAAGAGTTCAAATGTTCCATATCGATTCTCCAAGAAGAAATGCAGCTATAAACATTGCAAAGTGCAAATGAACAAACATGACTCATTGCCAAAGCAGTTGATAACTTATAAAGCATTTTGTAGAGAAAATTATAAATTAAAATAAATGAAAAATACAACATCATACGTTTCTTTTTCGCAACGATACATCAAAGGTATCCCAAATTACATGATATTCGCACTAGTATACCCAGGTATGTGATCAAACTTTTGATATGCAGTTGTATACTGATTCCTTATAAATTGTTATAATGTTTACAACTATACATAAGTATGTTAACAGATTATGTTTTAGCTAAAGTAATCTTTATAGATGCTATTGAATGTGTGCCAGCTTTATCCATATCTATAGATTAGGTATAAACTGTATTTTTCTTTATAGATGGTGTACCAACAATATCCATCTTTATAGATTGTATATCCATATATCCAAAGGTATCAGCTATATACATAATTGTAGCTGGTGTATCAAATGTCTCTATATTTAAGATAAGGTATCAACTATATACATGTTTGTAGCTGGTGTATCAAATGTATCTATATTTGTAGATGAGGTATCAGCTATATATATAATTGTAGAGTATGCACGAAATGTATCTATATTTGTAGATAAGGTATCAACTTTATGCATGATTGTAAATTATGTATCAAATGTATCTATATTTTCAAACTTTTATTCCTCGGAACACGGTCGATTTTAAACACAATGTTATAGATCGACACCGTATTTGAAATGGTGACTAACTGTAACTGCACAAATCTTTGTTTCAGACATGTTTGAAGTAGATTGTGTATCAAATGTATCTATATTAAAGATAAGTTATCAACTATATCCATGCTTGTAAATTGTGTATCAAATGTATATATATTAAAGATGAGGTATCAACTTTATGCATGATTGTAAATTATGTATCAAATGTAGCTATATCCATGCTTGTAGATTGTGTATCAAATGTATCTATACATGATTGTATCAAATACATGTATCAAATGCATCTATATTAAAGAAAGGGTATCAAGTATATGCATGCTTGTAGATTGTGTATCAAATGTATCTATATTTGAAGATAAGGTATCAACTAACTCCATGCTTGTAGATTGTGTATCAAATGTATCTATATTTGAAGATAAGGTATCAACTAACTCCATGTTTGTAGATTGTGTATCAAATGTATATATATTTGTTTATAAGTTATCAGCTATATACATGATTGTAGATTGTGTATCAAATGTATCTACATTAGAATATAAGGTATCAACTATATCCATGTTTGTAGATTGTTATGCATTATTGTAAATTGTGTATCAAATGTATCTATATTTGAAGATAAGGTATCAGCTATATGCATGCTTGTAGATAGTGGACGAAAGCTATCTATATTTAAAGATATGCTATCAACTAAATCCATGCTTGTAGATTGTATATCAAATGTATCCATATTTAAAGATAAGGTATCAACTAAATCCATGCTTGTAAATTGTGTATCAAATTTATCTATATTTAAAGATAAGGTATCAACTAAATCCATGCTTGTAGATTGTGTATCAAATGTATCTATATTTTCAAACTTTTATTCCTCGGAACACGGTCGATTTTAAACACAATGTTATAGATCGACACCGTATTTGAAATGGTGACTAACTGTAACTGCACAAATCTTTGTTTCAGACCCCCTTCTGTTATGAAGAAGTATATTTATTGAAGTGTTTCTCATTAACCTAACGTTCATATATGTAATTACTCTTGCATAACAATTTTATATGATGTGTGAATGGGATTTAGATCTATGTAAGATTTTGGGCCAACAACTCTGTAGCTCAATAATCTTTGCATGGTTTATCATCTTATTTACAAGACTAAATTTTTATTTAAATTATAGACTTATCCCAGTGATTTTCGTTTATTTGAAACAGTAAGAATGATCCTTATAAGACTTAAAGATATTAGGTGCAATTATACCATCATACGTTTAGTATAAATGTAAATACTTGCTTAAATTCATATAAATGATTAGGTGATTGAAAACAAATGTAATTTAAAACAGACGTGCCTGAAATCAGTAAGGGAAAATATGTCCAAAAATTCTCTGCTGGCCACAATTCAAGTCGAGTGGTATTATGGAATATGGCTTCTGCAAAACCATATACCACCTGGATACATGACTGAAGTTTTCAGGGTAAACTTTCAATTACGCAAATATTTGGAGGGGCTGCAGGGCAAAATCTATAAACTTGAGCTTCCTTATAACAAAGAGAGTATTTCAAACCATCGCAAATCATCTACATCTCAAGGTAGAGATTATCTAGATATAATTTCGTGTGTTTTGTAAAGAAATATCAGGAAAACCTCCCTGAACGTGACTTCTACCGGCTAATTCCAACAAACATGTAGCTGAATAAATCATATTCAAATTCATTCATTCAATTTTTGTTAGCAAAGCAATATTCAACTGTTTACATGATAAAGCATTACATTAGTGATAAGAACAGACTACTACAAATGGTATGTAGTATTTTCGTACAAAACAATCAAAGACAAACCTGTCTCTTGTCTTTGTGTAGAAAATAATTATACCTCTTGCTTGTCAAGTTTGCATAAGGATTGAATACGTTTCTAATAGATGTCATCCCAAGAGTACCTGTCAAAACCAAAACATCGTCGTTGATCGTATCAAAAGATGGTATCGCTCTCCAGTGAAAATGTTTATTTGATAATGGAAACATAGAATGTTCATTATTTCTCGAAAATATTTCTTTTACAAAAACATGTTCTGTTCTAAAACGAATCTTGAAGAATTTTCTTCAAATAACAGTTACTATTTTCATACATTCATGCTGAAGAGGGTTATACAATTTGAAACTTATCAAAAATAAAACCGTTAGGATAATGTATAAGCGTAAGAGTGCGTTCGTTAAATATTTCCCCTAACCCAGTTGCAGTTGACAAAGTGGAACAAAACTGAGGTAGAGGTATTATTGTTTATCTATATATCAGAGGACCAGATATCATGGGGGTAACATTTATCTCTCCCATTGCTTTATACAACCATAGAGACCTCGGTCGAAGAAGTCGGTAGGTTTCTTATGAAAACAAGACTTGACTTCCCGAATCAGTTTTTCGTCATCTGTAAAGCGTTGTTCATTTGAATATGACTTCATGGTTGGAGAGGTGGAGGTCAGAACTGTTGCTTCCATTGATTACACCGACTTAAGTCTCAGGATCATGGTGATATGTCAATGTTTCATCCTGTGTAATAAATCTGTCGAAAAAGTTTGCCTGGTTTTCATTGAAAATCTCCAAAAGAGCCTCCTATATCATAACCATGTAGATCCCTATTAGAGCCTCAGGGTTATCGGAGTCTACATTTTATAACTCTCATGGACTAGATCTCTAGACTAGTCGAAGTAATTGTTGGTCAGGTCGTGGTCACTAACCATCAACTGGTCACCAAATTCATACTAACCACTGGTCAAGATGACTTTACACAAGCCGAGAGCTCCTGAAGAGGCAATATGTCCATATATGAAAGAATCAAAATGACTTATTTGGATAGTTGGATAGGTTCTTCACGCCAAATATCTTGCCATGCATAAGCCCAAGCCTGATGAAATTAAATGTCTGATTTTATTTGATTAATTGGTTCTTTAAAGAAACACTGTATCGATTTTTAATCAACGACGAGAAAATCAATAACTTTCCTTAAATTGGTTGTTTTGGGTTCAGAAAGAGCAACTACCCTTTGTCTATGTACCGCAGATATTAAAAAAACCAGTTAGGTTCATGATCAAAATATCAAATAGTTATTCAATCTTTGTTAGAATGTATAGTGGCCCGTTAACTTCGAAGTGATAAATTTTACGATAAAATCAGCAGCATTTATCACATATATTAGAAACCTATCAGCGATTTTATTGGTTATTTTCCTATAATAAGTTGGAAAAGGGAAGGTCATTATATACAAATATAACTAATGTAACTTAACCCTAAACTGGAAAATATGCCACACCCCAGAGCCGGAATCGAACCTATGACTCTCTGGCAAGCACCCTAACCATTGCTAGGCTAGACTATGTTCAATTTTCTGTTGAAAGAAGTTCAGATTTGAATACTTTTCATCGTTTAATAATTTAATAATTTAAGCCAAAAATAATGTTTATTTTAATAAAATTCAAGAATCTCTATAGGATGTAAATCAGGTGGCCTTTCACAGGTTTTACAATCCCAAGCATAACACATTATACTTCCTAAGTCAGTTCACACAAGTCTGTTTTATCAACACAAGAACTAAACGTCTGGAGGGGCTTCAGTGTCTAACATTCAGGTGGGATTTCTCATTGGAACCTAAAACTTTGATTTACATCTTTATTTTGCACGATCAAAATAAATACTCATAAAACAACTTGTCCAATAGTTAAAATCTGATAAAACATTTGGTACTTAATCAATCAACCATATTGAAAAAAAACGGGCCTGTCTAGGTGCAGTGTTGAAGGGACACAGGGTATGTTGTTGGAGTCAAATATGGTCAAAAGATGTTATTCCAAAAGTTTGAACTCCGTGTTTGGGTTTTGGTGAATAACCTTAAAGGCACTACTGCACGCTTTTACGGTTTAAATTTGCTATTTTAAGGTTTAAGAGGACTTATGCATTCACTTAAGCTTTCTATCGATGCAAAGAACTACTTAAAATATTTTGCAGTTGACCTGCAATCAACAATGAAAATGTTTAGACAGCCGCTGTCGGCTTGGACATATAAAAAATCTATGGTTAGCTGTGCACAAAACGGATAAATTATGGACATTTGAACGCGGCTGAACTAGTATCATGTGCAGCTATTGAATTTACCTAAACTCTGAACTGAGAACAAAGAATGAAATATGTTTTATGAAAGCAATGTTGTAAATAAACCGATCTTATAACACAGCATTAGCATTGTTATTAGATTGACCAAAGCGGCTGTCGTTTCCGCTTTTCTGTTTATAGCAAAACTAAAAATTTTTGATATCGTAGTTCATGTGGATTTAAAGTCACATTGCATTAAATACTTCCGGCCTTTTAAAAATTAATTTTACTACCTGAATACGAAAATATTGTTAAATAACTTACGAGGTAGATTACTTGAGTGAGGGTCGTGAGTAATATCGAGAGATATGCAGTATCTGTGCATTCGTTGTGTTTACGAAATATTGGTGTGCACTAGTGGGTTTAACTATGCACCCTGCCACGCCCATAATTTGGATGCAGGACAATGAAATTTACACATCTTAGTTTCCACCCTTCAAAGTTGATAATTTCAAAATTTGAGATTCCTAGCAACTTTGGTTTCCTGAAAATTGACTAAACAAGATTTGAGGGTGGACACCATGCAACACTCATATTTCAGGGGGGTCAACAACAAAGTTAAGAATTTTAGTTTTCATGATAGAAAATGTTACAATTAAAATTTCAGCCACAATTATGTCAAATATCAGTCAGATATTTATAAATTCACCTAAGTCCAAGGTACATCCGCACAAGATCTCAGCTTTAGTGGTGCAGCGGTTTCTCAGGAGAAAACGATTATTAAAAGTTTACAAATGACGGACAACAGGCCATGCCATAAGCCCATCTGACCTTTCAGGTGAGGTGAGGTGAATTTGGGTTCAACCCCACTTTCAGGAGTATTTCACTTATATCACGGTTGCTAGTATTACTGCAGGGAGAAAGCCTGCAAGGCCATTGTGCCTATGAATTGTGGTGAAACCTGTCAGCTAGCGAACCATGGGTGGCACTATGCTGAAATACACATTTTGTTAAAAATGTCAGCAAATTTCATCATGTTTCATGGCAGTGTAGAACATGCATAAATGGAAACTGTAACAGTAACATCAGAATGTGTATATCTTCCATAACCCTGAACAACTTTTTGATGACTGTGCTCCATCCATATCACCAATTTAAGAAACACTTGCAATGGCAAATTGTTCCAACTTCATATATAATACATATAAAAATAACAACTAAAATGACATATTCATATTTATTCTGGGGTGAAAATGACATGATCATAAATGCAACTCAATTAATCACAACTGTTCAGCACCGTGTTCATAAACACATCATTCGTTCTTCACTAAGTACATTTGTCAAACACTGTATGCAAACTGATAAAATCAAAGTAAGCATTTCTAAACCTTACTTCCATCTTCAAACTTTGCTTAAAGGCAGAACTGCACACAACATGCACTTGCAAATTGTATTAAACGGTTATTTTCAAGAGAGTGCACTTCTGCCCATAAGTCCACAACTTGATACACTCAGAGTCAAAAGCTCATTAACACATACAACTAGCTGCAATGTTCCTTTCAGATGGACACTGTCACCTCGGGGTGGAAGACCAAGCACTCAGGCCGTTTTAAAAGAGACGTAACATTGGCAGTAACGCCAACTGACTTTTCTCTGAACATGGACCAATTCACATCGAGGGGGCAAGGGCAAATAAGCCATCTTATTAGCCTAAAACCTAGGTATGCATGAGAGCATTTCTTGTTCTTTTATACAAATCAGACAGAGAAACAGAAGGCTCACTAAAATACTACTTAGAGATAATGGAAGGTAGAATATATTGCTTTGAAGCTTTAAAGAAACCTTCCATTCACTTGAAATATGGAAAATATTCATTGTTTGAAAATACAGGTGTATAACTCAGCCTCTGAAAAGAACATTGCAAGGTTTCATTTAACAGTGAACCTTTGGTTCGATTCAATTCCATGTAGTCCAGACCATTAGGCATGGGGTGAGCAATGTTAGCAAAATACACGCTTCCTAATGATACCTTGAAACCTGTTTCAGACTTTCAGTCCTATCACTGGTAAGAAAAACTATGATGCCATGAGAGAATCCTGTCTTTTGGACATTATGTGAAGGTGATCAAACCGAAAGAACAATAATAACAAAGGCTTAACATTTGCTTGAAGTGATAACTAGTAAAGCTCCTTAAAAGTGGAGACAATATAGCTCTTGTAAAGCCGTAAAAAAATGGCAGAGAATCCTTTATTACAAGCATAATTCTATTGTATAGGAGATACTGACAGTCATCAAATACAGGTATAAGAGATGTCTAAAAGAATTTCAGCTGAGATCTGTTTTATTTGTTGAATCCATGGCCTAAATTCTAGAAATTCTCCTAATCAAAATGGGTACTGCTTACTTTATCCACAAGTACAAATAGAAACACAGGGCTGCTCTATTCCATTTCAATTGAATAACACTTTCATAACATCATCTCTAACACTTAAACTCTGAATCTTGGTGTAACCTTTATCCCAAACCCTGCTACCTGCATTGTCCGAATGAAACAAGCCTGAACACTAACCAGTCTGAAAGTGCAACTTTGTTAACTGGAATGGCAATTTTAAACAAAATGTTGCCAGTCTGAAATCAAAGTCATAAATTAACAAGCATTTTGACCCTGATTTGTGTCATTGACTGCTTCCATCAAAGAAGGTTCTCCATCAGATCCTCACTTCCTATCACATGATGTACATAAAAATGCCTTCCCAACACACAACCTTCATGTAGCCAACCAGCACAGTCTCTGGAATAAGATTGAATAAATAGGAAAAATTTAAATGATCTTTTCACTACTTTCACTCTTGGTGAGTTAAGCCGTGTCGTTCCTTAGAATATTTGCCTGAAATTAAACTTTTGGAATAGAGTGAGTGAGTAATTGTTTAACGCCGCTTGGGCAATATTTCAGCCATTAGCGGCGACTTTTGGAAAAGAATCTACATATGTCATCATAGTTTGATATGGTTTCAATTCATTTCACTAATCTTATTGATACACGTTTATTGGAAGAGTCTTCAAACAAAGTTTGTCCTTATTTGGGCGCTGTGTTGGCCTGGGTCTCATTGCACAAAACAAACAGAGATTACCTTAAGTCACTAAGGTAGCCTTAGTGCAATGTTAAGGTTAAGGTTAACCTTAGTGTTAAGGTTGTTTTGTACAACGCCCCCCAGGTATATTACATGAGATTCACGATCATTATTATGACTATGTACAAAATATACATGGTTTATCTATATCACAATGGGTAAGTGGTGACAAACATGCATAGATAAGCCCTCAGAATTGAGGAGTATTTATCAATTTATTGGATACTGAACATTAACCGATTGACAAAGTGTCAGTCTCTTGCGCAGGTTTTGATGGTTTCATAAATTATTTAAAATCAGAACTTAAAAGTTTTTTTTATCAAATCCTAATCAAGATTTGAGGTAATGAAGTATTCTGAGCAATAAAACTAAAAAAAAATTATAATGTTATAATCGGATTAGATATTGAAGTTAATATTCTGTTTCATTTGAAATATAAATGATCATGTTGATTAAAATCAGTAACCTATGTCAGTTATATTTAAAAATACTTTTCCTCAATAATGCTCTGCTTAGCAACTGTCAGTCTGTTATTGTCTAGTCATCATTTGTAAGTTAGTAGAATAACACAGTTGCCATAAATGTCGTAAAATAAAAAGAGAAACTAAATCAAATGGAAGCCATTCTTGATGGCATTATAACATAATGCTATCAAGTTTATTTAAATATAATTATCACCCAATCTCATCAAAATAGGATCTAAATTCACTTGTTTTGTGAACATAACTCACCAGATCACTCTTCAGATCTCCAGCATTAAACTTGTAATGTACCTGTGACTTGTAGCCAGGAATTGACACTAAGTTAATCTGCACAGGGTTAAATCATCTGACAGTTTGAAGTGAAATCGGTGTTGCGAAGTGAGCTATAAGATTATTAGATGTCTCCTCAGACAGGACAAGCAACTATGGAGCGTTTCGTAAGATCTACCAATTGCCATCCACCATTGATCTCAAAATAGCTCATCTTAAGTTGTGAAGAACAAAAAAATGTGAGTGCATGGCTAGATCTTATTTCAATGAGATTGTTCATCATCTGGTTTTGAATCTTAAATCATTTAACACAACAGATACTGAAAAGCAATGTAGTAAAATCTAAGAATGTGTAAAAGTTTTGAATAAGATATAAATTAGAGAAAATGGTACTAACAATTTTCCCTGCCATTTGAGTGTAAAGAATGAACATTCTATAAAATCTGTAAGTTGAGGGAGAACTTAATTCCATAACATTATAAATGCATGTGTGAAACATATCAATAAGCACATAAAAGGATGTTGCTGATTTCATTTTTCTCACAAAACAAAAGGAAAATATGACAAGCGTATTTCTAACGCAATATGAAGATTATCACATAAGTTACAACATAAAAAAGATGTTCAACAAATGAACCACACAGGCCATGAGAAGATAACATTGAGGGTTTAGAAAGAGGGATTCATCATCAGACTGCTTTTAGCTTCACACATTAGACATAGATGATGAAGTCACACAACATTAAAAACAGATTTACTTTCTTTACAAAAGATGTCTCCTTATATTGTTACATGCATTGAATTGAATGAATCAATTTTATCTAGAATAAGAATTGATACACAAAGACCAAAAATCTCTTAAAAATTCATTTTACTTTCCTTAGTTTCTGTTGCAGAGATATTTTTTCTAGCATCCCTATTCAATATACTTATATAAATTTATACTTTTAGCCATCAAAAGCAAAGAACTAACTGTAAATTTTCACCTGAGGAATGTTGATTACATGATTACAATGAACACAGGTTTCTTAAATATTTCAAAAACCAACAAAAATTATTTGAGGTAAAATATTTCAATTATAATAGAAAATTCATCTGAAATAAGAAAAACTGTTAAGTGTACAAGATACAACAAATGGAGTAACCAAAAATCTAAATTCTTTGAATCAATGTATATGTAAATAATGTAAAAAGGGGTATCATGAATGGAAATAAAATCGACATTTGTTCTCCATAAATATTCTTTTTATGATAAAATGGTTAAAATGACTGAAAGTTTGCCATCAAAAAATCAAATTTGACATGATCTTTCTAAGAATAATAAAGTGTTAAGAATTTGTGATAACAACAAGCACTAACAGAATATACAATATAAAACCATAACAATGATTTTACACCTGTAAATAAACAAACACAATTATAGACTATGTTGTAAAGACATAAGCACTAACACTTTGAATCAACACAGTATTTCATTAGAATCAATGGCAAAATTCAATAGACGCTGTAATTCTAAGACACAATTATCCCCCCTTAATTACATGTTAATCAACCTTCTAGAATAATGAGATCAGGTATCTGTACAATGATTGGTATTGTACAACATGTTCCTGCAGCTGAATCAATCACTGCCAACATGACATCACAACTCATTAACATGAAGAACAATCAAGGATTGGCCAATGAGTTAACATAACCATGGCTATCGCAAAATATTTCTTGACCTAAAGGTCAAAGGTTGAAATGTTCTATTTCATTATGCAAAACACGCTTATTCTGTTATCATAGTCCTTCATAACAAAAGTTACTGTGACATAAATAATGTCAACTAGACAATGGTTCGTATGACTGTGTTTTTGTAAGAAAAGCATTTTCCACTGACCATTGATTCCATATTTACCTGTTGTACCAGTCAGTGCTTGACCTACAAGCATCAAAAGCTGTTTATTTAGGTGTGCAACTTGATTTGACATGGTGAAATTATCAGACTATACATGGAGCCTATGCATAAAAACTAGAACGGATATTCATGAAGTGATTTGGACCAATAAGGACTTGATAAATAGTTGTCTATTCTTTGCTTGAAAGATGAAGATAATTACTTATAAAAAGACTGCATATCCATTTGATTTGAAAAGAAAGTCTATGACATATTTGTAAGAATAAATCAACCAACAGAGAATCAATAAATAGAATAAATAATTTCTAAGGTATTCCACCCTCCATCAAATTTGCACTGCTGTTTTACCTCTATCAGACCCTTGTCTGTCTGAGGTTTTGTCTAGTTGTAGTTTTGTGGGACGTTTAATATCATTACTCTTTTCTTTTGGTTTTGCTGTAAAAGTCACTGGTTCACTTGTTACCTCTGAAGTCAAACTTGCTTGATTTCGAGGACTTGACACTTGAAGAAACTTGAACGAATTCAAACTTGAAGTAGGAGTTGTCAGAGAGAAAGAAAAAGGACTTGCTGACCGCCTTTTGGCTGCGTAGAAACTGTTATATACTGACGTGGAGGAAATATTTTCAGAGGAACGAGATTTCTTGGATGCCATTGGAGAACTGGAATGCCGTCTCTGCACTGAAGAAAGGGGGGTAACTCCTGCGTTTGGATCAATCTGTTCTGATGACTGATTTGTGGACGATTCTGCAAGTGAGAGAAGAATCGGGGATCGTATTTCGAGTTTTGGCACTTTGGGTTGAGAATCGAGCATCTCCTCCTCTTGATGAGTCGCTTGGTCGACGCACGATTCAGACAGACTGCGACGTTTGCTGTTACTAAGACCTGTGTCAAAGGAAGTTTCCATTTGTCTGAAAACAAAGAAAATTACCAGTGACAGTAGTTTTCTAGAAATTATGAAAGGCAAGACGTTTAATTTTAACTACATTACAACTGATGTATAAGTTGTGATATCATTGTGGTACAATTTAGTCATGTTTATTCTTAACCTCGTTTACAAATTAAGACACAATGGCAAATTTCTTTTTGTCCCTGGAAAAAAAAATTGGACAAAAATAATTGAAATCAATCCAAATTTCCTTTACTTGTTTTTATTTCTGAGTAGGACCCCTGAGGTAGAGATGATTTCGACACGAGACTCCTTGACTTTGGAGTTGTCTGCACCAGCTTTCTGGTCACGAGAGTTAGATGATAAGAGTGACCTCCTCTTGTCGACTCGGAGAGGGATGTCGAGCTCGTTACTGCCACTGAACCCACTGATGTAGTCCTCCTTCTCTGCAATAATGATAGAAGCTTCATTTTATTAGGGTTTTATTCTTTCATATTGAAGAAAAGCATTGACTGTCTGTGTTGTTAACAACTAAAAGATCAGTGTTCTGACACTGTAAACATACAAAGTTCAAGTTAACTGTCTCCCTTGTGTGCCAATTGAAATATAAAACTTTTAATAGGCAATAATGTCTCATCATTCAGAATATAACCACTCTTTAAAACATTGCCCGTCAAATTGCCTCCACCCTGGTTGTATCAACTAGCTTCCTGGTTTTAACATGAGAGCTCCAATATGACAAATGCTAACAAAAGAAAGCTGAGGATTTCAATGACTTGGTAATCTGTTGTTGCTGTTAGCGCTTGGAGAGATAGAATCATGCAGGGGACATGACAAGGAAAAGTACACCAATTTGTTCTATTGCAGGTAATGTAATCCCAAATATAACAATGTTACATAAACATTTATCGTCTAATAAGTAACTTGTTATTCATCTCACCAGTTGTTTTAATCAGATACAGTATGGAGCTACATGAACACATTGTCCTACCTTTGCCAGTTAGTGGACAGCCAAGTACGATCGACCTCTGCATGAGCACATAGAGGGCAGTGTTGGCTACTTTCCGCTGTCCGTCAGTGGATGTATCAGACCCAGTCCCTCGCCTCACGGCCTCACACACTTGGGGCGCCACTGTCTCATTCCAGAGAGTCTTTACCCATCTGCAGGAGGAATGATTTGATGAGTTCTCTTGATAATGTTTAAATACCTAATATTTTTTTTCAAATAAGGTAAAAGGCTTTTGTTGATTTCATTTGATAGATCAGTATCAATCATTTTGGAAAATCTTCAAATTCATCAATAATCATTAGCACAACAATCTGGCTTTTTGCCTTCAAGTGTGGAGAATATGATCAACTAAGCACAAAGGATGGAACCATTTTTTATAATAACCATCTACCAAAATAAAGGAAATGTGATTATTCGCAGAAAAGTTTCCACTTGGATATCATCATTAACTCAATCATGGAGTTATATTTTCTGCCACTTTTTAAACGTATCCAACTCACTGCAGCACTGCCTCTTGACTCTTCTTCTCAAGTGGACACTGGAAGAAGAGACACGGACCAAAGGCTAACTCTGGCAGACCAAGACGTCCGAGGCTATCATTGAGTCTCTGCCACACACAGATGACCCACTCTGCACAACGGAACACCGGGTTGTCTGGAGATGGGAACTGTCCATCGTATAATCGGAGCAGGTGGCGGTGAAGATAGCGTGCCAAGTGGTTGCGGAACGGCTCAGAGTCCAGTCGGAAGTGGATCCATCGGAACCTCTGTTGTATGTTTAGGTCCAGGCCTGTGAATCTGTGGACATCGAGTTTTAGATATAGATATGGTCATGTATCAAAGCTATCCCTCTTATCAGCCTTATTTCCATGTTAAAAAGTAAAAGTAAGTCCTTCTGTCCTTTAGAGGTGACAAAATAGCAAAAGGAACATACATTCAGACTGCACAGACTCAAAAGTGGACTTTGTGGTTGGTGTAAATCATAATAATACACATACCCAAAGAAAGCCTCATGCCAAATGACCTATTGTGTCTTTTTCTTAGCTGGCTTGAGACTGCTTGTGACACCAGATATATAAATTGTGTTCTGTCCATATCAAAACTTTTAACAAAGAAATACAACAGTCCACAGGCCACTGACCTTGTCCTGTTCATTGTCCCGAGGAGGTAGAAGTTCTCTGGCAGGTAGAAGGAAGCACTGGTACCAACAGACTCATCTGCAAGGTGGAGGAGAAGTAAAGCTTATGAATAAACATCTTTGTTTTTTGGAATTAAATTATAAACATGTATTTTGGTAAGTTTTCAAATTTCTTAAAAGCATCTTATGATGTATGTACAAATTTAATTACTGTTTACTTGTCAAGCATTTATTGTTGACTTGCCACTGTCTATGACTGTTCTGTTATGAAAATACCTGACAGTTCCTATTGAGTATTATTTTAGAGTAATTTTTCATTCTGAATGCATTCCTGTTAAGTTGGTCAGTTCTTGTTATATGGCTAAATTTCAAAGCATCAATAAAACTCTGATCATCTGCTGGGACTGGCAAACCACAGGCGATACTCAACAAAGACCTTACAATAAATTTTTTATGCTAATGGCAGGAGTTGAAATTTCACCAAACGTCATAACCACTTGACAGCTAGTTTGACAGGTAAATATATTAGATACTCAACAGAGAGTGTTCAATATATGTCGACCAGAGCTTTACATGAGCAGTGTAGGAAGGAAAATGAACTATAGAAAGACGGTTTAACACCTTACCGTGCAGTGTGAACTGGTAGGATTTGCCTCTGTACTCAATGGGGTCGAGGAGTTTCCCGAAGAGTTGAGCAATGTTCACCGTCTCCATGTTCTCCAACAGCAGTATAGGAGACTGTGTGTCGTCCTGGCTCATGGGGATAATGCAGCCTGGGTACAAGAGAAAAGTAGTTGACATCACTATTAGTTTGCTGTTGTAATAACCCTAGATGAATGGCTATCTTTTACCTACTAATGTGCCAAGATTTTGCCTTGGTTTTGTATAACACAAGGATTCATGGTCAATCCTGAGTTGTTGTGGACTAGGGCTGCAATAGTCAATAGTGCAATACAATAATCGCAATACAATATAATGCCAAAAATGTAAATTAAAATACATAGGTATAAAGTAGATATGACTTGTTCCGAGGTAAAGTTGCAGGTCGGAGATGCAGGGAAATGCTCTTGATATGTCAGAACATATGTTTGACTGTATTAGAGAGACAGGAGCTATTTGTTGCAGCATATGGCAATACAACATTTGGTCTAATATCCAGGCCCATTAACAATATAGTTTTTCTGTACATATGTTAAAATCTAAACAGAAATAGTTCAAGTTCTTGGTATGAATGTGCAGTTACCTGACTGTTTGAGGAATGCTATAAGGTCTGTGTTGGAGTATCCAGGAGAGAGAGACAGAGAGATGATGTTAGCGCTTCGACCAGCTGACCCTTCGCTCATCTGGAATAATATCAACTAAAATATTAACATAAATATGATAAAACATGTAGCAGCTAAATATCAAATGCTACTCATAGGGGAAGTAACTTCAATATCAGATGTCATAACACAGCAACATAAATGTAGTTCCTTTAGAAACATTAGTCCCATGGATTTGTTCCATTTAGTTTTTTCCTTTAGTTAGAAATTGCAGCCAGGCACAATTAGCGTGAATGAGGCTTTATGTTTATATTTGTGGGAGTACTTACAGAAATACACTGAGCCAGTCTCTTAGCTAGGTAAGACTTGCCGCTGCCTGCAGGCCCGTAGAACACAACACTCTTGTACTGTTCCAGCTGTAATGCAAGCAATACGACTTCTGTGAGATAAAATACCACGAGCACTGATAAAGTTCAAAGTGTCATCCTTGATTTTTTTGTCTCAGAAATTCATTTCCAGAATCTGACGAAGGTGGATAAGCAAAATACTAACTTCAATTGCAATATTAAAAAATGTCCCAAAATTTGCACTGACTGACTGACGGAAGCAAGGATGGACAGATGGCATATTTCAATATCATTTGCAAGGAAGTTGTAGATGAGAATGAAGTGAGATGGCTTACGAGTCTGAGGTAGTTCCTGATGGTGGCGAGAGGGTAGAGAGTGTCGAAGGCAACCGATACAGAGGTGTCATCACTGCCTGCAACATGCACAAGATAATGTCATAAACTTTGTCAACTTTGAACACACAAAATATAACATCATACCCAATTGCAAAACTAAACTATTAAAAAGAAACTTTATTAAAAGAATATCAATACATTTCAATAAAAGTATGTAACACATGAAACCAGTAATTTCTGAATACATTTATATTTTAGGCAGTCCAGATTTTCTTGTTCAAAAGACTGCATTTTCTTTTTTTTCATAGCATGGCACACTTGCTAGATAATAGGAGGAATATCTAAACCTAAAAGTAACATTTGAAATAAAAACAAAGATGACAATGAATAAAACTCTGCTTTCCTTTTCTCCCTACACATTATAAAATTCCTATCAAATACTGTGTATCAGTCATATGCTTGGTCTTCTACTTCTCAGCTGGGTCCGAATGTCTGTGATGAATGTACTCACTGTTGAGAGTAATACTGAGTGTGTCACTGTTGTTATGGCACAGGATCTCGAAGGGCAGCTTGTCACTCACAGTCCCTGGACTCCACTGGTAGCAGCCTGCCATAAAAGGGAAAGATGCATTTGATAAGCTTAACAGTGGAGGATATGCAAATTACGCTATTTGCAAAACTTGTCACTGAATTCAAGATTAAAAACTTTCATATGTGCAACATATTGATATACTAAGTGTACATTAAAGGATTATCCAGGGGTGGCAGAGTATTGTATCTGAGATCACATTGTGTAAAGGAGATTGAGTCACTTTAAGGCAAAGTCTATAAGAATTTGCAGTGCTTCATGCTATACCCAGAGCATAAGAACATTCATTCTTGATTCACTGTAAGGAAAGCTTCAATGTATCTGTTAAGCTTGGTAATGGTTTGACACTGTCTAGAGGATAATTGTTTAGGACTAACTAAAATTAATATACTGAACAAAATAAGTTAAAGATACTGGTATTTTCATGTTCGATATTCAACAGTATGCTAATCTTACATCCATAATTATCTATAAATTAGAAACTTACATATTTCCCTTAATAGTTTTGCCGAGTATTAATAATTTCTAATACTGTGCAACGATCACTAAATCATTACATTGCTAAACAGGCCAACTTACTGATGTTAAAGTGCTTAATGCTTGAAGTCCCGAGGCCGAGAGTGTACCCAGAGTTGTCAGTGGGCGACTCCGGCTCTAGACGGTGTATCTTCCTGGTGCGGAGTCCGGTGTCGAGGGTGTGGTAGTAACTCTCCAGGAGACTGCAGACCTTGTTCTCCAGCGAGCTCCAAGACAGGAGGGGACTCACGTCTACTGTCCCCATCACGTAGTGGAAGTCCTGTGCACTCTCGTCTGGCAGCATCTTGGGGATGTGCAGTTCCACCATCACACAGATCAGGTGGTTGTTGTTGTTGTTAGATCCTATGTGATCAAGGGACTTATTCACACATGACTTGTTGAAGGTTATCTTAATCATAAAAAATCTTAGATATTTTACAAAGTCTAATCACTTATCTCCTGATATTGCCACTGAATTCACCAATAAGTGAAAGCCTTCAGACCAAAAACAGCAAAACATCGCAAATGAGAAAAAAATGTCAATTTCTTTTCCACGGAAAGAACAGAATTTACTACTCAAGCCGTTTACAACTCTTTAAAGGGAATAATTCTTGATCTTCAACTGGTTAAGAATGAGACTAATGAGACTAGCATGCTATCGGGTCCTATTTGGTCTCATTTGGGTCCTAGTGGGCGTGTAAGAAAGATTACTAGAATACAAATCTTCCAGCAATCAAAGTCAAGACTTTACAGTGTTCAATAAAGCCCTACTCGCTGATGTACAAGACCAACCTGTGCGAGTATGGAGATATTCCCGGCACTGTTTAGAAGACACACTGTAAGCTGACCGACCGAGTCGATCTTTCTTGTCCAGATCTACAGCAGTACATTCCATCAGCAGGTGCAGGCAGTCCTGCAACACACATGCTTGAATACATTCTCTCTCAATCCTCAGTTTTTATGAACACCCTTTCTATTATTCTGGATGTCAGTACTGGACATTTTTACTGAAGAAACAACAGTGCCTTCAGATAAATGACTGTCTCACCTGAGCAAGTGTGCAGTAGGTATTGTTTAACATACCGGTAGTTAGTATCAATCAATTCTTGTATAGCATGGACGGTTATGTACAATTTTGCACAAGTTTCATAATAGCCATATAGCAAACAGTCCAGTGTTAATTTTTTTATCCATTTTATCTCTCAACTGGCTAAAAAAGCCTTTTTTTCCTTTCAACAACCAGCTAGTGATATCATGATAAACTGTTTTATGACATATCAGATGATTAACACAATTGCTAATCAGAAAAGTGATACATGCGATCATAAATGACAATGGCTATTTAATATAAAATGATTCATAAACTGCATTATTAACCCCTTAAATGCTAAATGCATAAGTCCCTGGCCAGCTCAAAAACATAGTGATAGTCACTGAGTGTCTACTACTTCTTTTCCAATTTATGAGAAGCATGTTGTAAAAAGCACTTAAATCATACACCAAGCCACAAACCTCAGTGTCTAGGCAGGCGGCCATGTGGAGGAGTGTCCAGCCATCTTTGTCGGCCATGTCTAGAACGTGCTGGAGGGAAGACCTCTCATCCTTTGCACTCTTCTGCCGCTTGATGCAGTGTTCTAGAAGCAACTTCAGACACTCCACATGACTTCCTATCACAGCCGTGTGCAGCGGTGTCAGGCCACACTGTACAACAGAATAAGATAAAACAGTTCTGCAAGCTCTTCATTGGTTACCAGTTCAACAGTGTATCTCATTCAAAATTCTTCTTTTGACTCGACAATGAAAGCAGTCCCCTCCACCTCAAACATCTCATAAATGTGTATCAGCCATCCAGTACACTATGCTCTTCTGATCAGTTTCTGCAAGAGCTCTCTGAATTGTCCCACCAAAATTATGGAACAGTTTACCACCAGAAATCAAAATAACCACTAGTGGAAAAAACTTATAAAATAAAAAAAAACCTGTTAAAGACAACATACCACAATAAACCTCTCCCTCCTGCCAAATGACTCTCATATGTGCCAGTGAGCAACTAGATAGATGGATAATAAGAGCTATAAAAATGAATTATCATATTATAAAAGATAATCATTGCAAAATCTTTATAACTTGACAAAGAGCTCAAATAAGCCCACAGACAGTTTGTTGTGATAATAAATTCAAGTTTTCAACAAAAACAACCTTAAACTGTGTCTATGAACTATTAAAGAGCCACTCCGTGAGTTGTTGGAGTCATATATGTCAAACTTAATCAATGGTGTCATTTGATCGCGAAGTATCGACTGTTACCAAAAAGTAACATTTTAAAGCTCATTTGTTTTGAACAGTGACAATATGAAGGTAGAACGTCGCAATTATGATCGAAAACCGGACAGTGGCGCGCGTCAAATAGTCAAACGTAATTTTGGAGACTTATTTAAAACAGCCAGGAGGGCAGTTAGGTGTTGATAGTGTTTGTTAGGTTTTATAACTAGTATCCATGTATATTGGACGTGATATCTACACTTCTGTGCATTTATATGGCTGTGTTTAGATTTTCATGGAAAACCAGTATTTGTCATATATATGTCTTTTGGACATGAAAAGTTAAGATGTTTTGATTTTATATCACCACATATGACATTTAGATTCTTATCAAAGGTCATTAATATGTTATGAAAATCACGGAGTGGCTCTTTAAGAGTTTCTGAAGGCAGAAATTGGAGAAATACACTGCTGAAGGGAAATTGGAAGGAGAAATGGACATACAGATGCTAATCAAAATTGCTACTTTAGTTTGATATAACACTTTATAAGATATCTTGTTCAGTTTGCATGAAATGAATTTAATAATTTTCTTGATTGGGACTTAGCTTCTGGACCCGTTGTCCACATATAAACCAACTCACCATATTGGAAGCAAAAGGTCTGGCACCCTTCTCCAGGAGCTGTCGACAGCAATGATGGTGCCCCCTGGTGGCGGCCAGGTGCAGTGGCGTCTCGTTGGTCTGGTTCCCTATGTTTACAATGGCTCCACTATCCAGCAGAATCTGCAGGCATCTGTTTAGTGGAGGAGAGAATTAAATAAAGGCATTTAGAAGTTGGTGTAATAATACTAGTCACCTGAAGAAGGGGCAAGAAGTAGCCCAGAAACGTCGTGAGAAATCAAATAAAGAAGTTGTTATCCATAAGAATTGTCTAGTATTAAGAGGATCTGTTAAATTATGAAGTGCATTCACACACAAACAATTCTAAAATTGTTCATTTGATAGTATTTTCATTATATTATACATTGTCCTTGCTACAGAACTGACACTCACTCTGAATGTCCATTTGCAGCGCTAAGATGTACAGGACTTAGCAGGTCGTCTCGCAAAGCGTTTGGGTTTCCTCCATTGTCCAACAGAAATTTTAAGCATTCTGAAGAAGACAGTACAGTGAAATAATAGAAAGTTTTATTCTCAAAGTCATCAAGAAATGTTTGGAGAAATAATGCTTAACCAACATGAACTAACTATCAACAGCAGATCCCTATCATGTATCAACAACATGAACCCATCCTTACCTCACCACAATGACCCCTCCCTATCTTCTTTTGACATACCTATTCAACATAACTACTCCTACGTCTAATGTAAATGACAACTTCCTTACCTCCATCAAACAATCCCTTTATAGCTGAACTTTTGAACCCCTTCAATCTCACCTATATGACCATTCTTTTACTTGACCTCCCATATCCGATTAAAAGGGCCACTCACTCATGATCCCTAGCACAGGAATATGGCATCTGTCTTATGTTATCCTTATGAACCTTTGGCAAAGCTCATCGATGTTAACGCAAGAATAACATACATGTCCTTGGTTAACCTTAGCATTTGCTTCTATATATCATATCCAGCCTATTATTCAAACCATAATCTCATCAAAATGAAAATTCCATCTCATTGAGGGACCATCCAACCCAGATTAATCTTTTCCAATGCTTTGACGATTGACAACTGCAATTTTAGAGCTCACACTTCCTATATCTCACCTAAATGTCCCCCCTCAGCAGCACAGTGTATGGGGGTGGTTCCGTCCTTTATGGGCAGGTTCACGTCAGCATCACGGTCCAGAATGAGCATCTTGAGAGAGTCTAAGTCCCCGCAGGCAGCATGTCGGTGTGCGGGGGAGTTCCTAACGATATCCAAAGAGCAGGTGGGAGAGGGGGCGGGGCAGGAAGACTGAGAATTGGGCGGGGCAGCGGAGATGGTTAGACTAGATGGACCACTCGCACTTGCTTCACCTGCATAGTAGAAAGAGTGGGCGTGGTCAGTGTTTAGTGAAGATACTTTGACTTCTCTTTTTAAGATTGTTTGAGAATTACTTTAAAAAACATCTTTATTACCTTATAAGCTATATATCTGATATTGTTTTTCTGATGATCAAAACAAATATTCAAAGAAAATTTTCATTCTAAAGAGACAAGATTATTTTAAAATTAAACTTAATAAAAATGTGAATTATGACTTTTCCAAAAGAAATTTATCAAATTCAATTTTGAAGCTGTTCAATTAAAAAAGTTTCAAACAGCACTCATGCTGAAAATAACCACAAAGACAAAGACATAATCACCAAAATCCACATAGAAAGCAAATATGTGCAACAAGAATGTTTGTGGTGACAATGACAAATAAAAAAATCTATCTATTCGAATAATATTCCATATTCTGTAAAAAGAAACATTGCTCGCATGAAAACAGTGGCAGCCTTTAATTGCTGGTGGATATAGATATCCAAAGATTTCAAGATAACTATCATTATTCTAACAAAAAGTTCTCACAACAAAACACATACCTTATAAGAGGCATTTACAAATGTCAGAGTGAAAAACAAAATAATCAGTAACTCTTTGAAAATAACATGATACTAAATTTCCTATTCCTAACGATAAAAATAACATTGTCACTATAGTACAACTATACTTAATAAGACTGATATAATTCACATAATCAATCAGGAATTGGGAAGGACACTTTTGACAATGGGCCATTTTTTTGGGCTTTTCTGAATTTTGAATTTCTCCTTTAAAGCAATAGTCACATTTCTTATTTTAATGGGCCATTGTTTCATTCAATGTGCAAAATGGCCCCTAGCCCCTGCGTTTCCCAATCTCTGATCAATGAAGCAAAAACATGTTCACAAGGCACAATTGAGCACACCTCCTTATAGAGGGCACTGATTGATACCTGTGCAATATGGATCTTGTGTCATATTTACAGTGCATGTGTATGGTGGGGGCATCAAGGTTGGATATACTATACAAGCCAACATTTCCTTGATTAAAGACATCCCAGTAAAGCACATGGGTTCTGCCTAAAAGCAAATGAGTTTAAGGACGAGTCGGGCACTCTTATTTAATCATTTGTTATAACTCGGTCTCTTATAAGGAAGCGATAATAATTATAGCAATCACTGTACTAAAAAAAATATTGTTGCTATTTAAATAATAAATCATATTTCTGGAATCAAATAAATAGAGTAAGGCAACCAATTGCTTTGTTAGACCACATTTCTCTCCAATGTTAATGGCAGTAATAATTTAAGCTCGATATATAGCAAGGATGAATTGTTAAATAATATATAACGAAAATAAAATTTAAAAAATATCAAAATATTACCAGTTTGACCTAAAGAAAAAGTCTTTACACTAAGAACAAGTTAATTATTACATTATTAACTTAATTCATACAATGATGTTATGAGCCCTTGTAATTTCAGTTACCTACTGGCACACATTTTGGACCGACTTCTTCTCAAACCCATTTCATACAGTTTTTGAAAACTCTCTCAGAAAATCTAAATTTTACATCAAACTAAACAAAAATACATTTGAAAAGTCAAACAGACCAAGGAGCCTAAGTCAGCAACTAATTCTTATCATCTCATATTTAGACAGATGTGACACATTGCTGTTGGTTTCAGATGTTATCAAAGCAGTTTTTGTGCCACTGGAAACCGAATATCATAAGCCTGATTTCAGACCACAGATGACTCTTAATAAACATTCTACTTTATAAAAGTTGTACTTGACAGAACTTTTTCATTTAGATTCTTCATTTGATTTGATAAAAGAAATAAAGACTATTTTAATGGTTACAGCCATTCTTTATTAATGAATAAAGAAGTTGTCCATCAATTAAAATAATCTTCATTCTTCTACACTCAGATCTTTAAAATGCCAAACATGACCCTTTTAATCATGGAAATATTCACCTTTCATGAAAAGAAAATCCTACAGGACTAGAATTGTCATCATGTAACTCTCATTTAAAGAACAATATTTTCCTTTCCACTAACAGAAAAAAATATAAAAGAAACCATAAAGTTAAAGTTTGAAAAATGGAGTTATGGGAAGTACACTTTTCTTCTGGGGCCTAAACATGACATGTATATTGCACTTAAAACATATGAGGGAATTTGACACTGTTGAATACGGTCTGTCAGGTTGGGTGTCTGTTGATTTCCAGTGCTTCTACCAGGCAGCCAGTTCAGTGTTGCTCTGGTGTAGAGTTGCTCCCTGTTACACACACACAGATAGATCAGCTGACAGTGATATAGTCACTCAGCAGTCACGGGTCATGCTGACCCGTACTCCTTTCCTCATAGACTTGATGCAGGGTTCCACAGTCTCTAAATTTTGTGCTTCAGTACCTTGACTAGAGTCTTGATGTTGTTGCTAATACACAAACAATGATCAAAAAGTATTTTGAAATTTCTGGGCTAACCTTTATCATATTCCTTTATACACAGACTTGAAGCAGGATTCATAGTGTCTGTAACTTTGGTGCTCACTTACCTGACTAAATGCAGGGCTCTTAAAACTTACTATGAAACTAATTGACACACAAAGATCATCTGGCAGTGTTAAAGAAATTCAAGTCACTGGGCATGATAACATGTGTGCTGCTTTTACTTCTACTTGATGGAGGGGCCGCAGTCTGTAACATTGCTGATAAACTACCTATATTGGAGTTAGTACCTTGTTGCTTATGCCAGTAAAATTATCTTTAAGGCAAAAAGAGATATATCAATGATTTTACTCTCTATTGAAGTAAATGTAGTCAGCAATTTTATTCTTTAATCTTACACTTGACAAAAGTGAGTAAAATCAAAATTGAACAACATTTTGAAAAAAAACAATGCCCAAAGTTTGACACTGATGGTAAAAAAAAATAGTGATTAAAATATTCTCATGCTTTTTGCCAATGGTTTATTGTGATTGCTTTTCAACACAAAGGTTTCTCAACTCACTGAAATCTTACTCCTACTTTTACAGTGTGCCTTTCAGTTTGTCGTTTCGATGTCTGAAATCTACACCACAATGGTATGTAACATTGTGTGCTGTCTGGCCTATCTAAATGTTAATTTGTCCCTACTCGTACCTGCAAACAGTATTCAAAACACTTCTATAACAAATCAAATGGAAAAGAGTGAAATCTCAATGTACATTGTCAATGTATCCTTAAAAAAGATAATGACATAATATATCATCCATTTATAGAGAATCTATGATTTAATCTAATTAGCCTGCAGATAGCAATGATCAGAATACTCAATATGCTCTGCACTAACAAAATTTTACAAACAAAAGTATTCCAAGTTTTGCTGAGGAACATTACAAGTATTTACAAGATTTTTTCTAGAATGATTGCTAAGATACACATAGGTGGTATCAATAATTTCATAAGGAGCAAACAATTACAATATTTTTGGCAATGCAAAAAAGCTCTAATGCTGAAATTTTCCCTTTTTTTTGTCGCTACTTTGTTAAAAGTGTAAGCAATAAGCATTGTTCTGTATTGGGAAAGTAACAAGACTGTACAATTTGAAACTTAAACACTTTAACTATAACTGTAATTTCTCTTCTTTCTGGGTGTAAATAACATGCTAAGGCCTGTATATATATTTTTCAAAGAGTAATTTGACAATTTTTTTAAAAATAAGTATCAAAATATTCAATGGCTCTAAAAACATGAATGAATTGAAGTGTTAACTGTTAAACAATCATAAAGCATTACATCAAAGATGTCCAACTAAGCTACAATTACACTTTATAATATCTTAAAATGTTCTTAAAATCATAGATATGATAATGCTTCTTATCTTCAACCAATACTTGTTTTTTCCTTCAGAAACATATCATATCTTACTATTGGAAATCGACAAAATAAAAAAATCCACTTTTCATTACAAATGACCACTGAAATAATCAAAGTGATTACTTCAATCAACATGAGGAAATAAGGTCTTTTTGAAACCAAGAATTATAGTAACTATTCTATGTGATATGAAAAAGATCAACGTGATAAAAGTACTTCAACTCATATGGTGTATTCATTTTAATTTTTATACATATATTTTCAAAATATGGCAATTCTTAATATATCACAAGAAATCAATCACAGAAACAAATAAACAAAAATAAAGATGCATTTCATCCGAAATAATTAAGAATTAAAGACCCTGGCTAACAGGCATAGAGCTCCCTTTGCTAAGGTGATCATTAACCTGTATTAAACATATGGGGGCTAAGAACAACCTTTGCACTGAGGGTGCTTTATGTAAATAGGCCAGGATGTTTTAAATTGATAGTGCTGTGCAGTCTTATATTCCTAAGTTTGAAAAAAAGAGTTTGAACTAAAAAAACAACATAAATTGAAGACAGCTTCAAATCATTCACAAAAATAAATCAACAGAGTGAAATTAAAAGATATGAACTTTTTCTTTTACAACAAAACATATAAGGTATACCTTTCACCACAAATCTTCAATCATCCATACTCGCATGTGTCTGCTAGACAAGACTGGCTCTCTCCTGCAATTTGATTGGTCCAGATTCTCACTTGGGAAAAATTCTTACCAATGGTTACAAGCAGACTGGTTCTGGACAAAACCTATGAGGCCAGTTCTCCTCAAACACAAGACCAATTTAGATTTGGCATTTGGTGTACAACTATTAATCTTCAATCTTTTTAGAGATTTATTTCACTTTTTCTCTCCAAACCAACCCCTCTTTCATTTCATTATTTTGCAGTTAGATTTGGTGGACTAGCGTTGTTCCAGACTATATACCTAATCCTTCCCACCTGATGAAAGAGTATACTCTGAAAAGTTGTCAATCTCACAATAAAGAAGTTGTTATCCAGAAATTCTTCCTTATGTATATTTCTTCTTAATGACCTGGTTATACATGGTTTACTACTAAACAAGGTCGTTGTTGTCAAAGCAATTAAAGAAACTCACTCCTACATCTAGGCTTCGGTCCTCGCTACTATTCCACTATTCTAATCCAAGCCAACAGAGAACATTAGCGAATGTTTAAGAATGTCTTGAGTCCTAGAGGCTAAGAATTGTTTATACCCGGAGCAATCATAGCGCTGTTGTGTGCAGTTTTTATCATCCAATGGAAAGTTTCATTATTTATGGACATAAAGAGATACAAAAGCTGACAGGGTTTTCGACAACTTTTTCAATTGTTAAAAAAACCCAAAACCCTAAACTTTTTCAATTGTGTTTCTGTTCTAAAGCTTATGAGATTATATCTAATTGAGCTTCCCCAAACAATTTTACTCTAGGTCTTTGCAACTTTTTTCACAGGAATAAAAACGCTTTATTTCTTTGACTGGTATTTTAGATAATCATGTTTCAAGACGTTGCTCAGAATAAAGAAGTCTTATTTGTTCCTGATTCTTTGTTAACTTAAATATCTATCAGACCAGTCTGCTTGAACCAGATTTTGCCAAATAATGAGTTTAAAATTTTCATTGGTGCAAATATAGATATAGTTTGCAGGACAATTATCATGCAAAGTCAAAAGAATTAACAATTCATGCCAGTTCTATTGGTTTGGAAAGTCAGAATGGGAGGTTTCTACATCATTTGATCTAAGGAAGGTAATCCAGCATAATCTAAAGGGAGGTTACTCTAAGAACAAAGGGAGAGAACTATGTAAGCCACAACATTGACTGCACAACACTCACTGCACGGCGTTGCATTGGAAGTTAATATTTCCCTAAAATACATTTATATCTTTATGACAATTCTCGCATTGCTGGCATTTCATGAGAGTGTCAATATCAAGTCATTTTCAGTGAACATCAAAACAACATCAAGTGAATTACCAATGTTTTACAGGACATTCATGCATAAGACAAAACATTCCTGTTGCTCATATTTCGTCACTATGTAGATACAAAACTCATTTATGAAAAACATGAAGATGTACTTGAAAAGAGCAAAAAAACTCATGAAATGAATCAAGAAAAAAGGGTACAAAAGGCATATCAAGCTAACTAAAAAAAAACATGATTAAAGCATTGAAGTCTAGCTTAAGCATAAAATATGTGCAGTGTTGAAAAATAAGCTTAAAATGACAGGTTATGTGAAAGCTGATGATTATAAATGCATTAACCCTTAAACTGTGGGTTTATTTCGAGTCAGTGTCAGATTCCAAGAGATGAAGCGTAGGGTACAACGAAGCAACAACTATATTAATATCAACAGTTAGTAGGAACTATGGAATGATGCACCAAGTCTTAATGCAGGCAAACAAACACACCACACAAACTGGCAAGCGATGCTTTTCATTGACAGCTGTGCTTTTGGAGCAACATTTTTACATTTGATTCCGACATTGTATGCAATTGTTTTCATCAGATAATTGGAAGCATTTACGAATATGAAGAGAATTGCATTCATTGGATTTCAATTGCATACAGAATAAGTCTTTAAAGTAATCAAAGTAGTTAAACATATTTTTAACATTTGTGTGTAAATCTCAATATATTTTAAGTAGTTGTTTCTCACAGGTTTAATTGATGCTTAAAGAAAAGTTACTTGAAGGGCGAGGTAATTACAAATGTTCCAAAATAAGAATGATAGTACAGATTAATACAATTTGATGCGTTATGCTATTGCATCTTATATATTGCTTGTCTCTTTCAAAATAATAAATTTCTTCTTTGTAAGCTTTGTAAAAGCAGCTAGCCCTTAAAGGTGTGAAGTATGTAAATTGGTATCAGTTCTATCTTTTTAATTGTAGATGGAAAGTGTTTCCCTTTAAACAGTAAATGCATTTTTTAAAGTTAGGATTATTCTGTAAGTCTTTTTAAACACCAGAAGAGAAGACATGAAAACATTTTAACTTTAATTTTGAGAGGCATTTTACCCAAATTAACATTAGCAAGTTGTATACAATCATTTGTGGTTAAGGTTTGATATGATTGATGTATCTATACCAAAATTCAACTCTTTTTAACAAATCTTGCACACATAAGCAGAACTTCAGTATCATATTTTTTAGTCTTTTCAAGTTTAACCTAAAATTTTGTAACAATAAATGAATTCATTTCTTGTGTGTGAATATGCAGTTTTGTGAAGTCTGTTACTGGGGTCTACACATTAAAGCAAGCTCATACAAATGGCAGACACCCTGTTGATATTTCCATAGCAACAAAATACTTGGAACAGATTTCAGTATTTCCTTGGCACTTTTCATGCAACATGCTAGTGTGATGTTGAAGTGAAAGGGTTGATTTGAAATGTTTATTATCTTCCTAATCATGAAGCTCGATTTTGTTTTAGTTCAGTTGATGATTACAAATCCCCTTTTCAAAATTAATTTTTTTCATATCGAACATTTCATTTGATAAATATATACAGAACATTTAAAAATTCATCTACAACAAAATGACATAATGACTAAGTTCACAACTAGTTCCGATAATCTAAAAAAAGAACTAGGAGCGCTGCGTCTAACAAGCAATGACCAATATCTTATTAAAATCAGATCGGCTTGTGGCTCATAGACTTGTCATTGACTACCTTAGGACACTGTTGCCTTACTGACATTTGAACAATTTACAGGTTTTGGGTACTTGCATGTGGTTTTAAAAAAAAAAAAAAAGACCTCCATTTTCCTTGTATCATTCAATTTAAGCAGATGAATAATCATTCATAAATTCCCTTTATACAGATAACATAACCATAGAAGTTATCACAAGCCAAATGCAACCCTATTTTTGGAAATAAGCTGTAAATGTTACCAGATTAATCCTGTTGTAAGTTATTTTGTCGAAAAACTAATGAAAGGAAAGAAAATCAGACTATAATGATATGTATATTTTTTCTTTGGGGCCTGGGATGGTGGTTCACCTGACTTCCATGTAAAAATGGGGTTCAAACTCCATGACCTGCCCATTGATCTGATCTAATCATACCAGTTACTACTGACAGTTAGAGACCAGCGTGCTGAGATTGTCCTCAACATGTTAACAAGCCACACCTCGATCCAATTCTAATGAGATGAGCATGAAGTCTGCATGAAGCTACGATGATGATTTCTTGTAATCATGAACAGTCCGCAAGTTGTCCCCATTACCTTTCGTCATTGTAGCAAGCAATTGTTGCAAGTCGGCCATTTCAGGCCCCAGAAAATCCAACGCGGGGGAGGTAGGGGAAATAACTCCAGTTGGCTGGTTAGCCTGAGCCGGTATCGACTGCAAGAAATCAAGCACATGCCAACATGCACACTCAAAACTGAAATCATGCAAACAAGAAAATAAAACAAATTTACAACATGAACTAATTCAACAAGCATCAAACTTTGGGTATGGATTTTGATCATCAGATTAAACGTTTTGGTTTCGTAAGTGTTTATGTGTATCCACATATTTCTTGTAAAAGAAGAATTTTTATTGTAAACTAAATGAGGGGGGAGGGATAGGGAAAATGCTAAAATGAGAAATCCAAAATTTGACATATTAACTTTCAAATGTTTTCTTCATCTAGATTCTATAATCATGTCATTGTAATTTTCACATAGTTTTCTATTACTGTTAGGCAAAAACATTGAAATCAAAAGAAGCTCTTGATGATAATGCTGTTTCCAAAATGTCCTTATCTGATGACTTAAATGAAGCTTTTACCATCATCTTTCCCTCTCAACAGATAGAAACTGATTAATCCATACTCAAATAATTGACAAAAACTTTAAAGAACACTACAACAATATCATAACAACTTAGACACAATGCTGTGCACACGAAGAGAGAATTCTACAATATCAGTAACAGGTCATCCTCTATCATTGGGCGATCCATATTTGGGACCCAATTTTATGCATTGTGAGCTCTGATATTTAACTTGCTAGTTTACGTAGAACAAATTTTTTAAGGGGACTATACATATTGAGAATCCTTCTTAATCTGATAATTTTCTCCAGGATCATCTTCAATCAGAGCTTGATATGCATAACCTCTACACTTCATCACTATTAAGATTTCTCATAAGGACAACTCATATGCAATTCTAAAAGCATGCCACATGGATTGGACCATAAGGAATCTAACAACCTTATTAGTGTGTTGTTTGCTGTTAGATCGTACCTTCGATTTTTCAGCCAATGATAAGCTTAGACTTTGCACAAAATTATCTGTATCACTTCCAAGACTTGTGAATGTACTACAATAAGATGTTTCCAAATTTCATTCCACCAAGTTGTATACCTCCAAAAATTCCTTCCAAGCCTTGCCATTGGTTATTGATGCAGAAAATCTTGAAAGTTAGCAATCTGAGTTTTTCTTGATGGAAATGTGAGGTGTTGAGATTGGAATATTAAGCCTTTGAGGGACAAAGATGATAAAGGATGGATCTTGGACCAGGGAAATAATTATGTCTTTATGAAGCATTGGTCAAAATCCTCTTTGTACCTGAAGAGGTTAACTTCAATGTCAAAATAACATTACTGCGATTTATTTTAGGGTATTCAGCATTTTAACTAGTTTAAAATTGTAAATGATGCTGGAATGACTCTTGTGCAATAAATAATTATTCAAAGATTTCTTGGTCTTCCCCATTGAAGGAAAAAGATAGGCATGAAGAGAAACTTCTATGACACTAGAACCTCATACAACAACAAGTAAAACTGACCGCCTACTGAATCATTAGAACCTCTTGATATTGGCTAGGGATCAACTACCAAGATTCTTCTCAGAATATTCCGCCTGTCAATCCAAGCCTTAAATACTGACGATCGTAACAGTAAAGCCAGGAGAGAGAAAATCAAAGGATTGTCAACTGGACTTTGGTAGACCTGAAGTGTTCCTGCATTGGCAGATAGAGGGTTAAGAATTGAAGGCAGAGTTTTTATTAACCTCACATCAGTGAAGATCTTAGGGGATGTATCAATAATGACTTTGCCAAAAATAAATGTTAAATTTGTGATATAACATGCGGTGATATTAGATAACTTGCATCTGAATATAAAACTACATGCCAAAATATAATATTTCCCCAAAAAAAGAGTTTTAACATATAAACAGTCACAAACATGAATCATTCCATGAATGAGGAAGTCAATGTTGAAAGGTCATGCATGGTTAACCATTCCTAAATCAAGGTGTTATCTATAGAAATACTATTTTATATAAATCTTTGTTCATTCTTATCATACATATGGTTGACATCCCATCTTGCTCCAAAAACCAATTTCTTTAAGACTTCACAATGAGGATCGTGTATGTTCTCAAATAAAGGTTCCATCTAATACGAATAGGCTGGATATATAATACCAATAGTCTTATCAAGAAGATAACGCAGACCCAGAGAGGACAATAAAATCAGTGAATTAAGCCTATGGTTAAGTGAGTAAGTAGAGCAAGGTGAGATGACACGATGACAAATCTGTCCGCCATTATGACAGCAGTTTGTTGTCGTATGTGTCTATTGCTTTCCCTTTAGTGACCGTGTGGGTGTGGTGTTTTTGTTTAATGCTTTTATTGATTCTTTTTTCTTAGGTCTAAACAGTGGAAATGCAATGTTATGATCATTGGTGACTTCATTATGAATCAAAAAGTTTTCCCATAGGATAATTGTATTTTATGACTTAAGATTATATTTTTCAAAATATGATTTAAAATGAACTTATCAACTTGAATGCAAAAATACTTTTTCCAGCTTTTCTCTTTAACGTTGTAGAAACAGTTTGTTTTGATAAAAGACCAAACACATAACATTTGAAAGCCATTTTCATTTTTAATTTATAATCATTGTCATCTTATTTACCAACAATCTAATTCATTAACATAAAATGTGTTATCGTTTTTCTGATTCCATTTATTTCAATCTGTGTTAATTGTTAGTTTTTCATATTCATGTTAACATAAATCAAAATTTTGAAAAAAACCCACAGAAAATGCTGTAACCACATAATTCATGCAGTGTAAAACATTGGATATTATCATGATTATACCATAAATTACCCTGACAATCTACTACGGTTTCACTAGAATTTCACAAACCCATAAAAATATAACATTCAACCTAAAAACAAGGCAAAATTCATTCACTCTTGCATTAAAAAAAAAAATTCTGAAAAGCAAAGCATGTATCACACAATTCTACACAAGCTATGCATTCATTACAGCTTTTTATTCCTTTCAGTATTTCAAAAGTTCTCTGAAAATGTGTATGCATGATAGCAAATCTAAGTAAGATTTCTCAAAGCCAGTCAAAAGCGTGTATGTCAATTCATTACTGCTTCACAATTTATTTCAAACTTTCAAATGACATTCAAACTTGCTCCAATCAAGATCTATGATCTATGAAGGTGGAAAACGGATCCAAGTTGGGCCATGCATGAATGCATAAGTACCTTTGACTTATCGGAACGCAAGGATCCTGTAGAATGCCATGGGCGTTCAAATACGGCAGCCAATCGCCTAATTGTCGAGCTTCTATTGAAATAACGGCTAGAAAGTCCCAGGCTCTATAATCATGATAATACCCACAGTAAAATTAGTACATATTAGTCACATGTATACGACACTTCATTCACAAACACAATAGTTAAACATGCACTTTGTGATGAACATTTTTAACTAACTGGCAGATAATTACTTGACTCATAGTTTCATGAAAGGAATCTGTCTGTAACTGTCAAGATTGTTCAATTAACAAAGATCAAAAACCTTAAATCTTTTTCATGGATAGGTTATAATTCTTTTAAATTAATGATAATATATGTATTAGGAAATATTTGATTCATAAATGCTTTGATATGGTTTGTGAAGAACTTAATTAAACTGTAATAGTTTAAATGATAGTTTCCTAAAGAGTGTACCCTAATAGACTAACTTTTTTGCATGTAACTGAATAAAAATTATCGATAAACTTGGAAAGTATTGCATGTCACATGTTGCTTATATTGATTTTGTTATGACACATCACTTGACAATTCTAAAATAAAATAACAGCTGCATGCACTTGGATCTGTAGATTATGAGTTAATCATGTTCATGCACAAGTTGAACATTTTATTTCAAAGGACACATGCTTGGTATCTTCAGCCGTTATCATAGCTTATTGAGAAATAATGTAAATATAAAGAGGTGTGTGGTTTTTTGTATGAAATTGCAGTTTTTAGCTTTATATCACTGTCATTGTCATCATATTCAGTTTGGGTGGTCTTTTCTTGTTTGGTATTTGTCAATAAAGACTAAGAAAGTTTAAATATATATTTTTAGCGCTGATAGAACCATTTTTAAATCAAATTATTTTTCAAATCCAGAATTCTGACAACGGAATGTTTTCCCCTTTCTACAGTGGACGAAGTACCTTTTGATAATATCTCATCTCATATATACAGTTGTAAATGTCCATTTTGACGAGATACATGCAATTAAAATTTTTGATGTTCATGTCTTTTTCAACATTTGTTAATTACAAAAACTGCCCCAGAGTAGAATTCCATGATTGGTGTTTGTTTGAACATTTTCTTGCTACACACATGCAATACTTATCTTTTGCATCAAAGAAAGGAAAAGACATTTTGCTTATCTTCAGTATTTTTTACTTTCAAAGAATTCACCTAAGAGGACTTAATAATGTAAATCAAATCTGATATATGAAGTGCAAAAACTCTGAAGAAAATTGTTCTTGTGACCTGTAAATTAATCTTTCAGTAGCCAATCAACGGCATGATTTAGAAATCAAGCCAATCCGAGAAAACAAGACTAAAGTCTGATGTAAGGAACAGTTATAGTATCACATGATTGGATGAACTACTGAAAATTCTTTAAAGGGTCACTTAGATAATGGTGTCTTAGGTTTCTATCACTATGTGATGTGATTTTACTGTATCAAGATTGAACAATCTGTGTTTATTAACTATCTACCATATCATGCAATAAAAATCCAGGTACATTTTCATTATCACCAATAATCCATGATTACTTCCCTTGGAAACAAATGATAATCCAGAAGGTTTGCAACACAGTGATGGATCCAGCAAGCAAAGAATGCTTTTGCATAAAGATTGCATATATGAAACAGGCTTAATGAAAATTAGCCACATCATTCCAAATTCTAGCTATACAAGCTATAAAATGAATTGTAAATCAATGCATTTTCCTTTCTTTTTTTTGTAATACTGTATTGAATGATCAGTCACTGATATCTAAATTCATTCTTAGATATAACATGCAGCTTATAATCTCAAATTACATAGATGATGCATAGTTATTGATTTCATTTTATCATCCTTTCAAGTTATTTCCTCATTTTTCTTTAAATCAAATAATTATATTTAAAAATTTGTCTATTGCTCAGCTACAGACACTGCTCGAAGACAAGAGTATGATAATAGATATAAAGAGGATTGAAACGCTGGATTTGCCGAGGCGACAGCAAGATGAGGACTTGAAATAACAGAGAGATAAAAAGGTATCGTTAGTTTATTCATTACTTGTATACAAATTGGTCATATTTAATTCTGATGCAAAGCTTTTGCCTTGCAATACAACATAATAAGATGACTTCTACGCATGCATGCTCAGATCTAATGATTGTCATGGTCATCAGAGATTTCCTGGGGACTGGACTGAGGTCACTAACACTGACCAAAGGTAAACAAGGGAAATACTTATGAGGAATTTATACCAAACAAGGGAAATACTTATAAGGGACTACAAAATGTGGGCTATATCATAATTAATTTCATACTTAAGGACTCAATGAAGTTGATAACAAATATCACTAACCAACTATTATTATGCCATATTCTCAAAAACAATCTGTAAAATGTACTTTTAGTAAAATGCTCATGAACACAACAAGGTCTTGGTATATTCTTTAAAATGTATTGCACAATCCGAGCATTGTCCGTGTAAAGATTGGGGTATAAACCATTGAGTATAACACAACTAAATGCATGGATAATGATGATGAAGATGATGATGGTGATTATGAGATTCTTCTTAATGGTGCGTAGTGAGGACTCCCGAGTGAAACAAAGCTAAAGTGGAGGGATGAACAATAAAATATGGAGAGCAGAAAGAACTGTGTGCAAGTTGGCAGAAACTGAAGCTCAGATAAGCAAATCAAACTTCAAAACCCGTCACCCAGAAATTTCAAAACGAAAATGAAGGGAGAAAGGCAGAAATAAGCACATTAATTAACATAAGCTATATTGACAAGGCATTAGTCAGCTCTCCTTTATATTGGACTGGGGATGAAGGCTATTGTATTGTTCGTTAATACAGATTTGATGTGTCAAGGCCAAGGAACATGAACACAATGGCATCCGGAAGCCGGGCTAAAATTATATTGCATTATTCAGACTTATAAGTCAGCTCCCACTGCCTGTACTCTTGCCTGCCTGCCTGCCTGCCATGCCCTCCCTTCATTTTGCATTGACACAAACCTGGGTAGTTTTCCTCATGGGAGAGCTGTCCCTAGATGCTGTGCGTGACCCTGGGGACACGCTTTGTCCTCCCACAACATTCACTGGAATCTGTACAGATTTTGGGGACGCTGCTATCCGACTAGAATGTTCCCCACTCCCTAGTTCAGCCCCCGAAGCATTTACACGGTCCTTTGATAAAGATAAGCCCACTTTGGGAGGGGGAGCAGGTTTTGGTCCTGGGAGTCCGGGGTTAAGAACAGGTTTATTTGGTGGGATAGGGGGAGGAACACCTCGGCCAACAGGAGTTACCTTCCTTGGGGAGTTTCCACCAGCCACATGGAGCGAAATTTTGCCCCCGGATGGAGTCACTACTGTAGCACTAGAACCTGGAGGTATATTCACACGATGTACAGGGCTCCCATCATTTGCCCTCTCTCCAACAGATGCACCAACTGGTGCCACCCGCGGCTCCCCTCTAGAGTCTATTCTCTCCAAAGAGGTAGTTGACACTGCTGGACTGCCATAGGCCACTGGTTTTCGAACACCATAATCTGGTCGCGATGAATAATCTCTTTCTGGTGAGCTGGTATTTCCTCGAAGGTCCATTCCAGCCTTACCAAGCTTCTGTACAGATCTTGTCCCTGGTGTTGCCACAACTATTGGACTGGCACCAGGACTAGCACCCTTACTTGAGGGTGACACACTGGACTTTATTTCAATACTTTGCACAGTATCTCTGGCAGCAGTCCGCTCCATCATCGAATGCATCTGCCGCTGCAGGTTCTCCACTTGCTGGTTGAGAGAGTCCACAGTGTCCTGTAGCTCCTTATTGCGGTTCTCCTCCCGGGCCAGTTTGCTCTTGAGCTGTTCGCGTTCCATGTCAAACTCACTGAGCTGTTTTTCCATGGCAGCCTCCATCTTGAGACTCTTCTTGCTCTCCTGCACTAGTCCCTCAGCCATGTTCATAACCTTATCCTTCTCCTCACCAAGGATCTGCTCAAACTGACACGTCTTGGTCTTCTCACTGAACACACGCTCCATCAGCCGCTTGCGCTCCTTGATCAACATGATGGCCACCTGTTTGTGCTTGCTTGAGTTAGCTCTCTCCTCTTCAAGACTAGCCAAAGTTTTCTTCAGATCCTTTTCTAGACGCTTGTTCGTACTTTTCTCAAAATCAACCTGAAACATGGGTAGTTGCTTAAGTTGCAATGACCACAAAAAAAATCAAAGAAACTTTGTTCAAACAGAGATGAAACAAGAGAGTTTTAACACGTAAAAACAGATGTATCCTCCTCCCACCAATTCTCAAAATACTTATAGAATAATGCTCTCAAAACGAATCTTTTATTGAAAAGACTAAGTCAAATTTGTTGCTATGTTAGCAAAAACCGAAACAGAAGAAAGGTCAACCCCCAGAAGGCACATCTACTTGAAATGGAGAGTCAGTCAATTTGTTGATGATTGATTTAATAGTTTTAGAGTTATGCTCTGGAAAGTAATACTACCCTTGAAAAAGCATACCAAATTTAGTGATGGTTGGTGTAAAGTTTTAAGAGTTATGCTCTGGAAAGTAATACTACCCTTGAAAAAGCATACCAAATTTAGTGATGGTTGGTGTAAAGTTTTTAGAGTTATGCTCTGGAAACAAACACTGCCCTTGAAAAAGATAATTCCGTATTGTTGCCATTGAAAGAGAAAAAATAAAATTGGAAGGATATTCAAAGGCACATCTTACAATGGGCAAAATAAAAACTTATTCATGATTTAAAAATTAACATATATTCCTTATAATTTTTGTCCAGTATTGGCAGCACTGAGAAATAAAGATCTTCTGATGAAATCTCTTGCTTGGTTATTAGAAAATCACTGACTTCCTGTTTGAGACGTTCCCTCTCCTTCTCCAGCATGTAAGTGACGTCGTCCCCTTGAGCTGTGTCCTGAGCATGCTTCCGCTTCTCATCCTCCAACTCAGCAACAACCTGTAGACACACCAGCATTTGCACATTGGAAATATTATGTCACTTAACTATATCCTGGCTAGGAACCAAACTGGATTCATCTCTTTTTGTCAGTTACCATAAGCACACATTTCAGCATTAAATCATAGGAGACATTGGTATGGAACTCTACCAGCTCTCTGCTTGATATCACAATTATCATATGCCATATCTAAACATTTCAGCTTGAGCCTTATACGATATTCAGCAACAACTACAAAGTCTACTTGAAAACAGACTGCATATTACATAAGACATCTCCAAATGCTTGAAAACAGACTGCATATTACATAAGACATCTCCAAATGTATCCCTTCTGACCTCATTACATTTTGGAGACAATAGGGATTAACATTATGAAGGAAATAACTGTAAATGCCTGACCTTGTGATATCGTTTCTCTGCAGAAGCTAGCTGTTCCCTCATCTTAAGCTGAGCCTTCCTCTGTGTAGCTATGAGGTTCTCCAGTTGAGCCAACTGATTGTCATACATCGACTTTATTGCTGGTTCGTCGAAACTGTTGTCCTTCATATTCTCAGAGTCCCGTTGCAATGCAATAAACGGGTCACCAAGACCGAACCGTCCATACTTGGCTTGGAACAGCAGGTTTTTTGCCTTGTCAGCCTGAAATGAATAAAGTTCATTAAATACGTATTTAGATCAATATCTGAACCATGAAGTGAGAGTATTCTGAGATTAACAATGATGTGAACATTTGTCATGCAGATTTATTGAGGTTAATGTTACTGCAAGGAGAACATGTGCAACACTATTGTGGTCATGTTTTCGACTCCAAAAGGAATAGAACTTGGGATTTGAACCCAAAATCTCCTAACCTGAAACTGGAATGTTTAAATGTATTAGTACATATTTCCCAAGAGTTCTTTTGTTGAAAATGTACAGCTGATATCAAACTCATTTCCCTAAATTGTGTCAAAAATTATTTCCAAAAACTTAAATAGCATTTTCAACCCATATTTGCTGTACATAATAAAAGCAAAGCCAGCCTTGCTTTTCAGATTGTACTGATTTCATTACTGATATGGATATTGTCACATAAATCATCCATGGACCACAGAGTCTATATTTATAAGTGGGCAGCCCACATGATTGGCAGGTTGCCAATAGATAGAGTGTTGAATGATAAGAGATGGAATATCACGTCCCTGCCTGTCTGCAGTTCTCTTCATAAATCTGAAGCATGATAACACTCGACCCCCGATGTTTACCATACCAAAGAGTCATAGAAATATACAGCAACATACTCATATACAGCTTGACTTAGAGCTTCCCTTCATCTGTTTTCCAACAAGAAAGAATAAATCAACTGCTAAATTAATTTGTGTCAAACCATTCTTAGAGGAAAATATACAAGCATCAAAATAACAAATAAACAAGGACTGACAAAATATTAGATTTGCTGGTAAAGTGTTCATTATCGATTAATACTTTTTCACGAAGTGTTCATAGAACTGTTACCTATCTTTTAACGAGTGAGTCAGTGATTTATATTCTAGCTTTGTACAGGAACTGTCATTGGATCAGAATACGACCTATATTTAAGGACATCAGGAAATATTAATCATAATGGGGAAGAGTTCCTGTATCTGTATTCCATTTCATGTTATATCCATTTCAACACACAATTAAATATGACTCACAACTTCACCAAAATATATTGATTATATTTGCAATGAGTGATGATTAAGACCACTTGCTAACAACTGCATGCAAATGGCTGGCATCAAATATGAAATTGAGGTATCATGGGAGCTCTCACTACATTTAGCCACATACATACCATCACAGCTTCTAATGGAAAATCACTTTCAGTAAATCAGGCAATTTCACCAGCCAAAGAAATCATATGAACCTGAATCTTCATTTAGAAACAATGTTCATATCCCATATATTGATCCTGGAAATCAGAATCTAGGTACAAACGACTTAAGTTGTTTCATCCCAAAAGCATGCTCACATGAAAAAACAACTGAAATCAAAGTGTGTGAAGAAGAGTTCAAGTTCCTCCATATGAAACATCAACAACATTTACAATGGGAGAAGGAGGTACAATCCTTCAGAAATCAACCAATGTGTCAAAGAAACTGCCAAAATCATTTATAAAACAACTTCAATCCTGCATATCAAGTGCTTCACAGCTCAAACAGATCAGACATGGCATATATTTCACAGGTTGGATGATTTTGCGTGACACATTATGAAATGTCAGCACTGCGAGGCAGGATGCTATGTATGAATCAATAGATATCAGAATGGCATGAAGTAGATTGACAGGGACCCTGTAGTCCTGTAGGATTACTTATTGATTCAGAGAGGCACCTTCCCAGCAATCAGGGTAATTAAAGATACGTTTGGATAACCATGTTTTCTTTGAGTTCGTCTTTCAGGAAGAAAACATCACTGAAGGGAAGTAATTGCGCACAGATTGCGTGGAAATGATAATGCATTGCTTGTGGGATTCATTTCTTCAGCTCAATACTTACAAATGAAGTCATACTGGTCCTAAAATCTACTGTAACAACACTTCTTCAAAAGTGCAATTATCTAATCTTTGCTATTTGCATCACAAAAGAGTAAATTTTTATTAAAGGGCAGTTATAAATCATGGAACTAAACACAAACATTGATAACTGGCAACAGCAAAAATGTTAGTTCCGAAGATGTACATATACATATATTGAAGTTGAAAAGTAATTAATTGACATTCTAGGCTCAAGCAGTGTCCTGACAAGGCTACACTCAAGTTTCCTATAAAGGTTAAGACTGCCTCAGGCCCTTGTGCAAGATACTTGTAAGGTTGAGGTGTGAGTCACAGACTGTATGATGTTCTCAACACTGATCAATAAGAGATGCCTTTGTCTCCAACCTTAGAAGAACAGGTCCTCTACCATCAACAAGCTGCTAATTGAGGAATGAGTTCCCTCATTAGTCTCTTGCAAGTCTGCTTGTATAGTGTCCTGGAGAGACATGATGTAATCTCTATTTCCTGTCATCAGATAATTGTCCTAAGCTTTCCATGTATATGTAGCTAAAAAATAGACAAATTGTTGCTAATTTAACAATAGCACCAATAAACGACTGCGATTTGGAATATTGGTGGAAATGGGTTGAGAGTGGTTAAAATGGTTATGAAGTAAATTGTTATAAATAAAAGGGTAAAATTGTTCAAAAAAGGAGGTTTTCATAATTGAAAGTGTAGGCAAATTTCTAGAATTTTTTTCAAGAAATATTTTCTATCATGACTTGAATGTGACAGACAAAGTGCTCATATCATTCATAAATTGACTTCAAAGTGGCTAACTAAAGTTTTAACAACTCATACTAATCTAGCACTCCCAATTAAAAAACAAAGCATTTAAAGATAAGATCCAATCATACTTTTTAATCACTTAACATTTTGTAAAATATGGTGCTCGTCATACACATGAGAGGCATCAAGTTCAAGCCATTTTGTACTCAAGGATAGTCTTTAACTGCCAAAAGCAATCTGCCAACAAACTGTCATAGTACTTAGCATACTCATGTACACAGTATCATGCCTTCTCGCTATCAACACAACGAGTACCTGTAAATGAATTAGCATGAATTATGAAACATGAATTAGCAACTTCAATGAGATAACAAATATTTCTGACCCTTGATCTCACATACCATGTATACATTGTCATTGAAATATTTTGATTTTCACAACTTTGAGCCAGTAACAGGTTGACAAAGTGCCGCGGAAAATAGTTTATTTTGGATTGTAATTATTGTTTTAATATTGGAGACTACCCAGGTCATATCCCAAAGCATATTTAAGTATGTACAATTAATTGTAATTTCCAACTACTGAAGGAGAGAACATGTGATGTCAGTATCGATATACATATATAGATGCACTAAGTGCTTAAAAGGTTGCATTGTGGTACAATTCCTTCAGGGCAACTACAAATGTTCGTGCCTTAAAGTTATAGTCTCATTTTAAACTGAACTAATTATTCTTCACGAACAAAATCTGATCACAAACACAAATATTTCCTGATGCATTTGCAAAGATTTTCATTTTTATGCCCACATTACAGTTTTGGATGAAGCAGCTTATTGGCGTATGCCGTTTCAGACCGATTAGGTACCGAATCAAGTGCAATCTCATCGCGAGTACAAAACACCGGAAATCTAGTCATTGCATCGCCGATACTTATGACAGACGCATTCTTCATTGAGTTTACCAGCTTTTTGTTATTTCTGTGTTTGAAAAAGCGTAAGCTATTAGCTATTTTCATTGAATATTCGGCTGGGAAATTTTATGTGTTCTTCGTCACGGCCTTAGCGAAATGACGTGGTAAGGACTACCGCTCGCAAAAAACATAATATTTGGGTAGGGTAGGGTAGTTTGAACTTCATTATTGAGGGCTAGAATGCCTGCAGAGTTCTGAAAATTGTTGCAAACGTCAGGGGAAAGATATCTGTGAGTGATGAACTATTTGTCCGGCATTTATTACAATTTGCCTTGCAAAAATGAGACTATGACTTTAAGCATGCTTATAGAAGGAATAGCCCTATATAAATGGACTGTTAAAATCATTTAGTAGCAGAAACCAGCAAGCTTTGGTCTTTCCAAAATAGTTACTTTTACAGAATTACACTCAAAATATATCAACAACAGAGGAAAATTTCGAATGCTCCTCCACAGGATAAAGACTTGCTAGGACTTCAAACACCATGAGATTATGACTTAGTGAATAATTTGTTACAAATTTGTTTATGTTTTTGGATGTAACAAAATTTTGAGATCTGAAAAATGTTGCCCCATATGTCATTGTCATCTGTCCTGATCGTAAGCTGAAGATGTGATAGAATCAACAAGCAAGTTGAATACACGAGCTGCATGTGCACTGTGTTTGTTGTAGCATTTATCGTGTTAATGAGAAATTTTGAAGTAAACAGCAAGCTGCTTGTAGCAGGGCGACAAAGGACAGTTGCTTTGCTAATGAATCTGTATGAGCTGCAGCACTTTGGGACATACCACACTCCTGGGTTCAACAGCGCGCCAGTGGAATAGTTATTTGCCATTATACAGCTATTGACAGCCAGAGGGGGCGAGTGGAATAAATGGCAAGTGTTACACAACACAGAAACAAAAGTCACAAGTTGAGCAAGCTAAGAATCGTCACAAAATAAACAACTCTCTTTTCTCAATTGACAAGGATTACACATAAAGATTATGCAGAATAGCCAGACTAGAATGTTTAATTGAGAAAACTGTGGTCACCTACAGAAAAAAACCTTCCTCAATATGAATCAATAATTCAAAATGAGGATACAATGAAATCTTGAGAACTTAATCTCTCTTGCCTCTAATTTGGTAGGTGAAAAAAAGACATGTCATTCTTTTCATTTAAAACCTCAAAGGCTGAAATAATAAACTTGAGATTTTCAGTATGCTGACCATTTGCATGAAGGGACATAAAGAGGTAAAGATCGTCAGAAAACAAGTACTGTGTTATCTCTCCTGAGTGTAACAAGGTTTGCTCAACAATAATTCCTTAAATACTTATGAGATGGTATACAAGTTTGACAACTGATTTACAAGCCCAATGATTGCAGTGTACTAGTCATGATCTATGGAACAACCTGATGTAAGGTCTTGTAATTGTACAAGCTTCAGGACATGGTCATCAACTTCCTGAACCAAATTAGTTCTCACCTTAACATGTCACATTTTCCTTTATGTCCTATATCATACCAACAAAACAGAATGAGGACAATTTTTAAAAAATAAGGTTAAATGATTGTGCGCTTCTGGTTTTCAACCTCAATCAAGTCATTGATACCCTGAAGCCAAAAATCAAATATGGTATTCTATCATAAATAGTGTCTGAGAAACACTGTCCCTTTTGGAAATACCTTCTATCAAAATAAAAGAATAAATCGGAAAAATAATTGCACTCTTCTTTTTTTCAAACTCTATAAAAAGTAATGATACCTTGAAGCCACAAATTTAGTTAACCGATCTTAAATGTTTGCTGAGAAAAACTGTCCCCTTTAACTTGGCAGAACAGACGGACAAACGGACCCCTAATTCGTGACGGGGATGATAATCCTTTGATTAACAAATAAAGTCTAAGTCTACAATTTTCAAAATCTTCTCATGGAAGTATCGCACTCAGCTTTCTTAGTTCACCAATTTTTCATAATTAAGTACTCAATTTGAATTCATTGCTGAGAAAACCTATTGGCGATCTTTCACTGACTAAATCTCATCAAACATGCTGAATCGTAAATCTGGGGAAATATGTCATTGATTGACTGAACATGGCTATTGTCTCTTGTAAAGCAGAGGTCGTCTCCTGCGTGATGCTAGTAAATGCCTTCTCATTCCCCCTGGCTGGAGTTTTTACTTTTTTGATAGCTGCACAATGACAGAATAATTCCATTCATACTTTGACATACTTCCATTGACTTCTGATTATAGCCAAATTACAGCGAGACTATTCACACATCATGTCACGCTCACAAATACCCTGAAAGAATATCCACTCATGCAAGGAGCGCTGCATGCATAAATGTCTGACAAGCAAGGTTTTGCAAAGCTTTCAATGGCCATCATTCCACTGAAAAGCAGATTACTGGCATGTTGTTTGTCATAACTTGATTTGCAGAAATCCATAAATCTGTACATATGATACGTGGAAGATCAAAAAGGCATAAAATTGTTGATTTGTTTGCAGTTGTAATTTCAAAGATAAAATATCATGTGGAAAAAGTAGTTTACCAATGATAAATTTGGCAAAATGCATAGTGATCTAATTTTGATTTTCTTTTGCCATCTGATAAGGTGAGATTATCTCCTTTGTGTTAAAATTTTGGATGCAAAGTATAGTTAAGTACCCGTACCACTGCAGCATCAACCTTTCTTTACCAAATTATCATGTTAGACGGCTGATGATAATCAGGTCTCTTTTTATGTTGTACTTTATATGTATTGCTTAGATTATATATAGATGTAACAATTCCAAGACATCACAAAGTTCCACACACCGTAGCTGTGAGGGGCAAGGATCAATGGTTATCAAAGCAGGGTGCTTCCCTATCTCTTATTTCAACATAAATCATTCTCTATTATCTATAACCTGTTTCCATATACTATATACTGAGGTCTAGGAAATACATGGTGACCACAAACATATAGTTTCTCACAAGATATCCTCCCTTCAAGACCTGTAATTTCACTCCTAGAGGGTGTCACCAGAGGTTTCGTTTGATTGGGTAACCCAACTTTCATAATGCTAGATTTTTTTTTAATGTACCTCTATAACCTGACCAATGAACATAAAGTAATTCACAGCAAATCCAAAAAATTATGATATAATTTTACATTATTTTCGTTTCAATATTATTTTAATTCATGAAGTTTATCAACCCCTTGTAAACTGATATAGGCAGCGTACTTGCCAGACATTAAAAGTTAAGTGTACCATGACGTGGGACAATCCTATTGTTAAAGTTGAACAAGGGAAGTATTCACAGCCTTTGAACTTGGTGTGCCTCAAACATTTGAAACTTAGGTCCCATTACCATTGCAAAGGGACCCACATGAGGTCACTCACTTTCCAAATTTGACTTATGACTTGCCCAAAACAGCACCAATAAATCAAAAACATGTCACTTTTCTCTTTTACAAAACAATCAATTACAAAAGTAGCTGGACTTCCAGGTTTTGTTGAAAAAATCAGCTGAACGTCCTTGAACTGTGGACAATGACATACAAAATTTAATCTTCTTGTTATGTATGTAAGTAATTTTATATAAGTAATTTTGATCAAAATATGACATCAAAGCCACAAACATCACTTCATTTACAGAGAAGAATAATTGTTTTCCAAATTGCTCCAACAAACGGACACAGCAGAAATTATGTCATCCTTGTGAGTTGGTTTCAAATAGCATACTGCTTAGGAATGGCTCAATTTAATAAAAATCAAATCATTGATTTGTTCCCTGTTGTTGATAAGTCGAAGTGCCTAAGCTTGCTGGAATCTGATTGGTTGGCCCTACCAAATAATTGGCAGTCTATTTCAGGGTCATTTCCTGTACAAAATTCTAGCTTCAAGATCGTCTATGGGATATTTTGAGGTAATGGATGAACAACAAACCATTTTCAAACATTGGCTATGATCAAAGAAATGGTTTGGAAGGGCAATGAAATTTTGAGGATAAGGCTCTGTTGTACTCACCCTTAGAGCTGCAATAGTAATATCACGAGCTTGGAGTTCCCCTTCAAAGTAGCTCAACAAGCGCAATAAATCATTCTTGCTCCAATCCGGATTAGGTTGCCTCTGCATAGGGAGAAAAAATGTTACAAATGTATAATAAGAGGATTGAAAATTCACTTTTTACAGCCATGATGGAAATATTAGTATTCAACATGACAAACTATATCTTAAGCATGTTTTGAATGTCAAAATCAATTATCTATCGATGACATTATCCAGTCATGTACTAATAAATAGCAAATTCTTAAAAGAAAACATTTAAGATAAAATCTGGTATGGTAAAGAAATCACAGTATAAAAAAAGAACAGCAACCACTTCCCTCAAACAAAATTTGATACCAAAGAAATCCTGAAATCGATACTTGCAGTGTAGTTAAAGCATGCCAATGTTGTTAAGGGTGAAGACTGAATTGAGGGATAGAAGTTATGTATATGTTAAGATGATAAATAAACTTTGTTACAGTTCTGGGTAACATTTTCCCATCCATTAGTATTACCATTGTTACTTATGGAATACTTAATTCAAGGATTCAGTTTTTTTAAATTTTAACATGTATGACATTCGGACACTATAAATCATCAAACACCACATATCAATTATTTCTGTTAATAAAAACAAATGAAGCATGTAAATATAGATCATTGATTGTACTGAGGTAATCAAAACCACAATTTACACTCTGACAGATGTTCATTGACAAGTTTTCATATTATGACATAACAATTTTATCACACATTTCCCTACATTAGCATATCAAATGGTGAATTATTTACCTTGTATATTCTCTTTGAATTACTATCATCAACTGTTAATTTGTTTTGAAATAAATATTACATCTGACAAAATACAATCACAAAATGAATCCAGGATAGTAAAACTACTGTATATTTAATCAAACATCATACTCTTTAAAACAGGAGTCACCCTCTTTGCTTATATAAACATTTTTTAAAAAGGAGACACTTTTCACAAGATATGGGCAATGAGAATTTGCAAATTTTAGAAACAATTTCCCTACTCAATTGTGAAAATAGTAGGTATGCAACGTACGAACGCTTCTATATCAATTCTTGGTTTTAACACAGATTACCATTGTATAAGACAGAAAGCCAGTTTAGAGTTGGATTACGGCTAAATCCACTTGATGACCTCATTAATCCAATCCATGACAATGAAAGACATACAGTGATTCCACTTGACCTAAACTGATAATTTGATTTGCAATACTTTTAAAAATTTGGTTTACAGTAAAATCCAAATTGAAACAGATGAAATTATGAAATTCATTCATTTATAATATGATATTGAAGAAGAAATTCATGATTTACTTTGACAGTAGTGTTTTGACAGAAAGATGTACAAAAGGCCAAACCAACAAAAAATAAACACATGTATAAGCATAAGCAAATAGCACCAAATAAGAAAATAATCAAATAATGCACTCCCGAAACTGTCAGTTCTACTTTGACTAAGAGGGAAATATTTCAGCCCTGCTTAGACAATATTTTATTTAAAGCAGTTTAAATTCACCTTTTTAAATATACATCTCTGTAGATTTGCCTATTGTCAAATTGTCAATCCAAATACAATTAGCCATTTTTGTAATTGAATGCACTGTTCAAAACTTTAATTGTGAATGGATTCTCTTTAACGAAATCTACACACAGTTGCATTTTAGTTCAACCAATTACTACCACAATCACCAGCAAGAGCTTTAAGTTTGTATTTTATTGGCGTCAAAATAAATATACTGCATTGTAGGATACATAGACAATTCTTCTGAAAATTCTACAAGACTGATGCCAGAACTCATCTTCAATGTAAAACGGATAGGTAGTTGTTGATTTGAGGCTCATTTGATGTAGAAATGTCTATTATTAAAGTTACATAAGGTACTGAGGGTTCCATAGAACTAAAAAATGTTACAATAATGCCATACCTTAAGCGTATTCGACTGTTTGTCTGTTGGATCTAATCCCGAAATTGGGTTGACGTTTCGAGACGCCATCTTGGAACAATAAGCTTGTCAAAGAAATGGATTTTCGGCGATCAACAGGGAAAATCACGATATATGCTCTCCATATTCACTCCATTAACTACAAACAACGTCACTGATATTGCACTGTGCCACACACTCATCGTAGAAAAATAACAAGCCGAAAACTCTTTCACATTATATTGTTCTGCCACAAAATCTCTCGTCCATCATTGGTCACGTGACCAATATTGATGCATGAAATGCGAAACTGCGGTTTTTCACATCGAAATCTTATGCCATCGCATTTGAATGAATATTTCATATTATTTTATATGAAAATAAGGACTTAAATTCTTTTTTCGTATCCTTAGTTCCCTTGTAGCTATAGGACAATCTACAAAGCTAACCTTAAACGGTAACCGAAGATTCGTATTTCATCAATTTGGCATATAAATCTACATGGTCTAGTTGATTCAATATTTCTCTACGTAGAGTATACTGATGAATATGTCGTAAATTTTTTTTAAAGTCGTGGAAACACAATTCAGGTATTTTTTAAAAATACCGCTTATGCATTTAAAAAAACAAACTGACAAAACATAATATATATGAATATATAACAAAGAGAAGTTTGAGCTAGCGTTATGGTAAATTTCTAATATTCTTTTGAAAAACAAAATTAGAAAGAGATTGTTATTGATTTTAAAAATTCGAATTAAGTTTATTATTATTTGAAATTATTTAAGATCTCTAATTTAAAAAAAAAACTTAAACATATTTAAATGCTTCGCTATGTCTTAGGTGTTGAAAAACGCAAAATCCGTATGCCAGTTCGAGATCAAGCCCCAAAATAGTAGAATTTAGATCTAATTTGACGGATGAAGGTTGCAGCCTGTGCCATGTATACTAATTGAGAGTAACAGGTGTGGATTTGGGTCAGATAAACCCCTCATCTAAGTTTATAGACTGTCCCAAGGCTCCAACACATATTAAATAACATGGCAGATACACTATCCCCCACATCAATCTAAAATGAAGTATAAGTCAGTTGTGATTAAGGACAACAAAGAATTATATGGATAATATGAAGGTAAGTTGTGATTGTTTAATAAACTTATAATCAATTAGACCCTTGACATCTCCACAGCCCACTGCATGATGTTCATATTTTTTGTCTAAAATATTCTGTCTCAATACTGATTATAAGTCCCCTGTCTCCAGCATGTATTTGTAATAATCTGAAAAAGTACACGAGTTTCCCATACACTAAAACTATACCGACCGTTTTTGGATAAAAGTGAGTAAACTTCTGATTCAGAGGACACTTAGACAGTTAGACTACCAGGAAGTGTAATGGCAGGTGTTGGTGGATATAGTCAACTTCTGTTGTAACCCGTGTCGTTATGGTATAACAGATTATGAAATATAACGTTATAACTTAAAGAGCCGCTCCGTGAGTTGTTGGAGTCATATATGCCAAACTTGGTGTCAATGGTGTCATTTGATCGTGAAGTATCGACTCTTACCAAAAAGACACATTTTAAAGCTTATTGGTTTTTCACAGTGACAATATGAAGGTAGATATTCGCAATTATGATCGAAAACCGGACAGTGGCGCGCGTCAAAAAGTCAAACGTAATTTTGGAGACTTATCTAAAACAGCCAGGAGGGCAGTTAGGAGTTGATAGTGTTTGTTAGGTTATATCACTAGTATCCATGTATATTGGACGTGATATCTACACCTCTGTGCATTTATAAGGCAGTTTTTAGATTTTCATGGAAAACCAGTATTTGTCATGAAAATGTCTTTTGGACATGAAAAGTTCAGATGTTTTGACTTTACATCACCTCATATGACATTTAGGATTGTATCAAAGGTAAATAATATGTTATGAAAATCACGGAGTGGCTCTTTAACATAAATTATTAAGCCCGTCTGTCCCAACAACTGTGTATTTGTACCTCTACTCTTCATTTTTGCTTTTTTATGTGTTTTAAAACAAGTTGAAAGTTATTTTACTTGGTTTCCAGGTACATGAACTTCTCGAGAAACTCGAATAGAAATAACTAACATATTACTTATTAGTAACTACTAGAAATGAATAAGCAAAATGAATTTATCGTCATCCTGGCATTGACAACTTTCTAAAATAATTATGTTATTCTTTTGTAATATAAACCTGAGTATATTACTATACTTGTAAAATCACAATATGCACTTGTCAAATGCTATCAAAGAGTCTGTTTGGGAATAAAAGAGATTTTACAGACGCTTTTTTCAGTGAATAGTTACATCCCCTTGACCGTGGCGCTAACATAATAATAAACTGATTAATTTTAAACTTGAACCATAACTTACAAATTTAAATGAAGTTATAAGTTATATGTCTTATCCTTTTCTAATGTTTTAGATCAAATTTATTATTTCAGATATGTGCATGTCCTTATTCTTTTGATAATTTCATTTGAGAAATGAAATTTGAGATGAATATTCTACGCACGTCAAATGTAAAACTTGTAATTAATGGGAAGGTCAAATTCTTTTAATGTCTGCTGTAGATAAGTTTCCAAAATTGCGTTTGAGTCATTGGCGCCCGCCATTGTTCAGTTCTCGATCAATCACCAATCACGACTTTAATCTGTTAACATTACATGATTTAGGAAGTTTGACATATTTGAATCTTGAAAACTCTGTTTCCCTTAAAAGTATAAGTATCCCTTTTTTCAATAGAAATCTTAAGTGAGACCCAATGAACATTCCGTCATTTGCCTCTGAATAGCCGTTTGTCTTTATCTATAGTTTGGGATTGTTTTAAAGAACAAAACAAGAAATGCAAAAATGAACAGCTATCATTGACATTAAGACCAAATTTAGTCTACTAAAATGTTTAATCATTAAATGTTCCTTCATCAATAATATTTTTTTCATCGGGCTCCTAATTTCATGTGTATTCAGTCAATCTAGACTTGCTGAATGTGGACCGGGGGTACCTCACTGTGCCCCCTGGCTATCTGTTATGATAAGGGACCAAGAGGGGGAATGTTATGACAAGAGATTAACTGTGGGGCATGTTTTGACAAGGGATTAACTTCCCCTGGTTCGGTGGCAGTGAGATGTCCCTCCAGAAGTTTATAGTGAACTATATTTAATTTTGATTTGAGTGAGGTGATATCAGTGTCCAGGCCAGTCTCTACCATTCCCGAGCAAAAGATATCCAAAAACTAACAACTCTTGCTTCACATCTACATATCCCTCCGAATTACACCCAGGCCATCGCTGGAGAGGACTTCCTGTTGCACGAAGACCAGAGGCTAGTTTTCTTCTCTGCTGTTGAGAACCTGCGTCACCTCTCCGACAAGACAATGTCCACCTACAAACAACTTTTGAAGACCCTGAAGGACAAGGCTGCTTAGAAGAACAATTCACTAGCCCCAGAGGTTATGGTTACTGACTTCAAAGTGGCAGCAGAGAATGCGGCAAAGCAAGTCTTCCAAATGTGAACTGAAAGGGTGCATTTTCATTTTAGACCTTAGTTACCATGCCATGAGTAGTGGATCGGAAGCGATGGGGGTGTCTGATAAGAATGTCCCCTTGTTTGTAAAAGGAGCTGCTGCTTTTCCTCATGTCAGACTTGGTGATAATATTGAGTGGGGGTGGACGATTGAGGCCAAAACCCCAAATGTATCGTCACCTTGACAGCATCTTGAATGCTGAAGGGGACAATCTACTACAAGGGAAAATAACTGCAATTGAATATGCAGATGCTGTATCACATATTGTTCGCATGTCAATGTAGTGAATTGTATACATGAAACTGACTGTGCATCTTATTTATTGCCAAACAATTATGTCATATCTATATGAAAATGCATATGTATCATATGATATATTCTTGACTTGTATGTTAAAGAAGAAGAAGAAGAAGAAGAAGAGAAGAAGAATATTTTATTGATGTGTCACATGCTGAACATATATATCACAATATAAAAAGCTGTTAAAAGTCAGCACCCAGCCATAAGGCTTACGAGACACAAACATACTATTACAATTAAAAATTCATAACAAATACAACAATACATTTGCATTGATCACATTTCGCACCACCTTTCACCACATTACCCATTCTTACGCCACCCCACATACACTCTCCATACATTACTGCACTCATAAGAAACCACGATATACAAACGCATCAGTCAAAAATCAGTCTCACACAGTATACATTCGCCCCTGTCTCCCACAGACACAACCTTTCATTCAAACACAATCACAGACAGTACCCACACTGTAAAATTGCTGAACACCAGACGTGTTCAATATTAACACATGTAGTGTTTAATTTAGTAACACTAGTGTTCTTCTTGTACATATACATATTTTGTGGTGTTTAAGATATAAACATGCATGTTCAAATTATGAATACGTGTGTTTATCATACAGACAATAGGTGTTCTCCTTTTGAACACTATGGCATAAATGCCTTATTACTTTCGCATCTGAAATACTTTTTCACAAAAGTTTGTTTGTTCATTAACCTGTGCAAGTTTTCAAAAGTTTAATTTTAAAATTTTTACCTAATCACAGTTTTAGAGTATGTTAACTTTTATTTCAAGGGGCTAATAAATCAAAATGTGTTCATTCTTTTTTAACAACTTTATCGGAGCACAATTACTTAAATTAAGACCGCTGTTCATGGATTATTGCATATTTCAATTTAAAAAACGTGGTAATTAGTTTGCCCCTTGCAGGCTTGAACACCGCTGTTCTGCTTTTGAACACCAGTGTAAAATTGCTGAACACCAGACGTGTTCAATATCAACACATGTAGTGTTTAATTTAGTAACACTAGTGTTCTTCTTGTACATACACATATTTTGTGGTGTTTAGATATAAACATGCATGTTCAAATTATGAACACGTGTGTTTAACATAAAGACAATAGGTGTTCTCCTTTTGAACACTATGGCATAAATTTTCAAATATGTCTTATTACTTTCGCATCTGAAATAATTTGTCACAAAAGTTTGTTTGTTCATCAATCTGTGGTAAGTTTTCAAAAGTTTAACTTTAAAATTTTTACCTAATCACAATTTTAGAGTAGGCCTATGTTACCTTTTATTTCAAGGGGCTAATAAATCAAAATGTGTTCATTCTTTTTTAACAACTTTATCTGAGCACATTATTACTTAAATTAAGACCTCTGTTCATGGATTATTGCATATTTAAAATGTAAAAAAAAAACGTGGTAATTAGTTTGCCCGTTGCGGGCTTGAACACCGGTATTCTGCTTTTGAACACCAGTGTTCAAATTTCCCGCTCTTTCGTAAGTTCTTGACCCAAGATGCAACGCGAACAGGACGGAAGTTGACTTGGCGAAGCAATTCGAACACGGTGGAGTGCTGAAAAAGTTTCAAAGAACGTTTGGTCTCTTCTTTAGATTCCTTAGCTACAACGAGGTATTTTACTTTTGTGGCCGAAAAGTTAGTTGCTCTTTCGGAGAACATGAAGAAGGTTGTTGTAGCGTGCGACAAGTTGATGAAGAAGGAGACGTCTGATGAGCCCAAAGAGGAGGTACTGTGTATAAATATCAGTCAAAATCTTCGTTCATCATAACCATAAGGTCCATAAACATGTTTTATTTTGACATATGTTGAACCTTGTTATTATTTTGAAGCATACCTCCCTTAATGTAGATCATAGTTCATCATACCTCTATATATATCTGTGCATTTTGTGGGTTAGACCTGATTTTTTGTATCACCAGTGTCATGGAATTTACGATTTGAAGCTTCTTCGACAAATATGTGTTCACTTATCTCTTGTTCGATACTGATCTTGTTTGGTGGCCACTTAAATTGAAGACCTTGCCTTTTGAAAATAATGCCCTGAAAAACAGTTCTTCTCCCTTATATGTACACTCATTGTTGACCAAAACAACCCCTCATTATCTATATGCCTTATATCTAGGGAAGGATGTGACTATTTAAAAGTTAACGAATATTGCCAAAATAGACACTTGCTTACACTGACATTTTATTTGAAACAGGACTCAAGAGCAATGGTTGATGTCATCCGCTTTATCGAGCAAGAAACCAAATTTGACAGAAGTGGGAAAGGGAACACTCCAAACACTCATTTCAAGACACTTGTTCAAGTACATGATGTAAGTAATAGTGAATAAAACAATCTGTTTTACCATAACGGAAATGAACGTTTGGCTAAGTTATCAATCATCAAAAAAAACTTTAATGAAATCCTGTAAATACATTAAGATAATATTGTTATTAAATTCATCTGAGCTATGTTTACCTGTATACGTCTTCAAATGATTATCTGCCGGTAACAGTTTCGACTTTCAATTTTACCTTGTGAATGATTGCCTCCAGAGACCTTAAATCTTGTTTACATTTATCTTGGCCCAAGGGAACTGTACAATTGTAGACTTCATGACAATTGCCCCTACTATAAAAAGGTCACGCAAAAAAATTTTCTAAAAAAACAATGCGAGTCCTAAAATGTTGAAATGTCATTTCAGGATCCTTAGCTATTGGGATTTTTTATGTATTATATAAAGCCTTATGAGATCCAAATGGTCTATTTATTATATGTTTTTCTTTTTACAGGATGTTGCAGATTCTGACATTGGAAAAATGTTGATAACCAAGCCAATGGAAGCTCCTCATGTCATCGTTTTCACCAAAGATCAAGCTGTGAAAGGAATGTTCATCGTTGGAGATGGCTGTTCTATTCGCTGTCAAGGCAGTAGTGTCACTTCCTCAGTCTTGCAACTCATTAGCTTGTACTACAACTTTGATATTGAATATCCCAAGTGTCATGCAATGGTTCTTGGTCTCTTCCAACAATTTGCCATTGGAGAGCCATATTCGATGCAAACATCCAAAAAATTCAAGTTCTTTGTCCATTGATTCAGACCAGTGTTTGAATCTACCGAACTGTAAGAATCAGCCATCAACATTGTTGATCTTTGACTTGCCTGCCTTGTACAAATTTGTATTTGATTCAATTGTCGTTCAAATGTTATTAAGTACACCTGTGTATTGTAGGCTACCTGCCTTGTACAAATTTGTATTTGATTCAATTGCCATTCATATGTTATTAAGTACACCTGTGTATTGTAGGCTAAGTGGTGAGATGATATATCCCGATACCAGTTAATGAGGCACCCAGGGACCTGTAATCTGATTGTAATTACAACTTCACAAATTGTGAGGCAATACATGTCCCGATACTCTACACATAAAGATTTTAAAGACAGTAGAATAGATTAGAATAGATGAATGGATATAATAAAATCAGTGAATCTAATTGCAGACATAAATCTGAAATATTTGGGTATACACCAGTTACTGTATATTACCGCGTTTAAGTCGACCCCCAAATATAAGTCGAAGGCCTTTATCAACCCTTCAAATCCCTGTCAAAAGTCAATAACTCATGTATTAGTCTACCCTGTTTTCTACACATCGCCGAGTGACTGACACATCGATTTGGAGATTGCTTGGAAGTTTTGATATCGAAGCACATGTTTGAGTGCCATTCTTGAATTTGAGAGTTATAAGAAAGACAAATAGTTTTATGGATGAACTACTTCTTTGTTTCCACAATAGCGACGTTTTGGTGTAGGTTCTTACACCGTTTTCAAGCACATGCTTCATCCATAAAACTACTGGTCTTCCTAAGATATGCACATGTTAAGATTAAGGGTGGTTGCAATGATGCTTGTTGTGCTCTCAGAGCACTCTTACTGCAGTTTGTATCTTTGATATATTTGAACAAGAGTATGTTATTTGATTTCCCTATCAAATATAAAATAATTGAATTGACTCGTTAGAGTCAAATATCCAACCGTATCAGAATCAAATATCCAACCGTATCAAGGTAGCCTTTCTTCTCAGTCAAACTGACTGGCAGTGACTCAAGCTGTTTATATTTTTGGATTTCAATAGCATTTAGTTTCTGCATTTTTCTGACTACAGTAATTTCCCATGTTTTCAATGCATTTTGTTTTAAATTGCATTTATCACATCAATTTTTAAATATATCATATTCGTTTCATTATGTTGTCACCGCTAATGTTTGAAATATTACCCAACCCAATTCACATGCTCAACTTGTTTCAGTAGTGTTGGGGTATAATGCCATGATAGTGACAACACTTTTTGGTTGGATTGTTGTTTGTTATAATGCAGATTTTATTTTCATTTAATTCTTGTTATATCTATTTATTTTATATGGCATAGTAAAGTGCTATACTGCTGCATGTTTTTTAAGGACATAATAGAGGTTTTCATATTGATGCACGATGCCAAAGAAAAATAGTACTGGTGATTCCACTTGCTTCTTTGAATGTTTTGACAGTAAAAGACAAATTATTAAGTTCAGTAGATACTGTTTATATTTCTGTCAACTGAACAGTACCGGTATATACTCATATATTCATGTATTAATGATTTGAAACAGTGTTGTTGTCTTGTTCTTGGTTTAAATTAAATAAATAATTGACCACATGTTTATTGTTTTTCAGTTTTTTTAAGTTTCATACACTGGGTATGCTTTCTGCTATGGTGTTCAAGATGTAGAACATAAAATGTTCTGAGTAATAAACATTAGTGTTCAAGATGATAAACATTAGTGTTCAAGATGATAGCATTATGTGTTTATGAAGTGTTCACTTTTGGAACACCCAGGTTTTTAAACATGTAAAAATGTTCAAGAAGTGTTACATGGCTTTGAACATGTAAATGTGTTAACATTTTGAACGTTTGGACGTGTTCAAATGGCGTTCATCTATGTAACGCTTGGTGTTTAAAAATTGAACACCTGGTGTTTAAAATTGAACACCTTATGTTTAAAATCGAACGTCTAGTGTTCAACTTTGGAACATGTAAAAGTGTTCAAGAAGTGTTACAATTTAGTGTTCAAATAGTGTTCAATTCCTGAACACTTGATTTTACAGTGCACACGACTCCCGACCCCCACACGTGCGCACACAAACTCTCGGCCCAAAACTGATTCATACCAAATTTAAGACCAAAAACAATACACCCACTCTCAGTCTCACAGACAAAAACATATAATACAACACATGCCAGTAAAACAATTCATGTTAAAAGTATTATTTTAAATGTCTTACATTTATGATATTTGTTGGAATGACTTGTTATTTTCACAGCCTTCTCGAGCGACGAAGTTGGAACATGCTGCTTACAGTAGCGGCTAAAGATTTAGAAAGCTGATAATTTTGCATTAAGTATATTAATTTATCGGTAGTGGTTAACAAGGGAAAATCACAATTCAAATCTGTAGCTTGCTTCCATAATCCTGAACGGATATCCTTATATAGATGACATTCTCCAAGAAAATGGATTTCATTTTCCACAACAATTGCATCACACAGTAAACACAGACGATCGTGTAACGGGGTAGGTGGGCGATTAAATCTTCCAATCTCTATTTCTAAGGGCAAACTTCCACATCTCAATTTAGCCAACAGGCTGCGATGTTGTCGATTTGTTACTTGAGTGAGATACGCTTCTGTATTTGGGCTAGATTTAAACATTCTGTATGTTCTCAACTTATTTCCATTTAACAGACCTCTATCATTCCACATATCGTGCCACCAATTTTCAGTGTCTAAACCAGCTAAACGATCTTTGATCAACTGAAAATCCTGAAATGTTAGCAATTTAACGTCTTTTATGTTCAAATGGAGGGATTGTAACCACAGAAGGATGGTATTATACCAGGATTTACGGTACCCTTTTGACCAGGCTGTTACAGAACTCACGAGTCTCTCGGTGTCTAGAAGTGATAATCTTCTCCAAAACCGCACGACCTCTATACGTTGTAATGTTAATGGTGAAAGCCAGCCCATTTCACCTCTCACTGCTATGTTTGGTGTTTTACCTCCCACACCAAGGAAAAATCTGCACGCACGGTGTTGGACACTATTAATACACTTGAACTCCCTGAATCCCCACACAGCAGCGACGTATGATAGAATTGGCTGAACTAAGGTACCGTAAAGCGTATTAAAAACTTCTAGTGACATACCTCCCACAGATTTAAATTTTCCAATAATTACTCCAAGGGCTCTACTTGCAGATTTCGCAAGTTCTTTAGCTGTAATATTAAGATCAAGATTTTCATGTAGCCAGAGTCCAAGATACTTATATGCATTAGAATATTCAATAGTATCCATCCCAATTTTAAAAACGTTATCACAACGGGGCACTTGGTTTGTGCGGTAATGTACGACTTTCGTTTTGCCGATGTTGACGAACAGTCTCCATTTAGAACACCAAGTAGATACTATATCAAGCATGCACTGGAGACTATACTCATCTGGCGCAATAAGAGCGATGTCGTCCGCATAAAGAAGTAGACTTAATATATTCTCGCCAATCTTCACTCCTACTTCTAAGCTATTAATTTCACTTGCCAGGTTAAATGTTAAATAATTGATATATACTGTACTGTAATTGTGATCCCCATGTGTCGCCCTCACTTGTTGTTATAGACATCACAATTGTCTACTTCCAGGTAATGAACCCTTAGTTTCAGGGGGTAATGCAGCCATCCGTAGTTAACTAGGTAACAATGGGGTGATTAACAGGGGATTATAAGCTTGGAATATCTTCTTGAATTTTTGGAAGAAACCGTTCTACTCGTCACCCATCTGCCCGGCGAGGTTCGGGTGGAGTTGGTATGTTTATAAAAAATGACTTTTTAGATCTATTTTGTGTGACTGTTTTAGATGATTCTGTCGATGATATACTTTGGTTAAAATTTAATTCTAAATCTTCTTCATTTGTATTTTGTGTATGTGTGTGTTACTTGCCCCCTGCCGGGTCAACTCGACCTTGTGATGCGGAAGAATTTTTTCGCACTTTGCACGCTCATGTATGTCAATTTCAAAATATGGGTCGTCTTTACATGTGTGGTGATTTCAATGCTCGCTGTGGGAATAATCCTGATTATATTGCAGGTGTAGATCACGTCGTGCCTCGCTCTGTGCTTGATGAGACTGAAAATGGACATGGTGACTTGTTTATAGACTTTCTTACAAGCAGTAATTTGTGCATGCTAAACGGTAGAATTGGCAAACATGATTTTACCCATGTGTCTTATAGGGGTAAATCTGTAGTTGACTATGTTGTGGTACCACATGAACAGTTAAATCAGTGCGAAGACTTTCAGGTTCATCGCATATCCGAGCTTATTAGAGATCTAGATATCCAAGCATGTGATAAGAGCCCAGACCACAGTGTCATAGAGTGGACGATATATGTGCAGGTGAATCCGTCTCCAGGTGTAAACAGGGGACTTGGCAAGAAAGAAACACGGTTTGATACATCACATATTCCTAATGACTTTTTTAACGATGTTCCAGCTTTTAGTAAATCCCAAGTATCACTCGAGAAAATGGAGCCGGCGCTGAACGAGGATGATGTCAATCTCGCTTATGATATTTTTACTGACCTAGTTAACTCTGAAATGTGTGATAAACTACCACGTAAAACAGTTTTTGTTGGCCCATATGGACATAAGAGGGGGAAAAGTAGGAAGAAGCCTTTTTGGAATGAACATTTACAGAAACTTTATGATGATGTTTGCATAAAGGAGAAACTGTGGTTAAAGTGTAAAGGCAATAGACAGTTTAAATCTAAAAGGAAGGATGAATTTTGTCATGCACGAAGACTATTTGATAAGAGTTTGAAGAAGGCTAAACGTGATTACCAGCAGAGGAAAAGAGATGAGCTTTCTCAGCTACTTAATGAGGGAAACCGTGATTTTTGGAGAGATTTAGGTAAAATAGGGACAAGTAACGATAGGAAAAGTTTCATTCCTCTCGAAGTTGTAAACGATGATGGAACCGTTAGCTCCGATACTCCGACGGTACTACAGAGATGGGAGGACGACTACAGATCGTTGTACAACCCTACATATGGCTCCCACGATTTTGATGACGAGCACCTTATCACAGTACAACAGAAATTAAGTGAGAATCAAGGTGAACCAGAGACTATTCCTATTCTTAATGATCCAATCAGCAGAGAAGAAGTTCTGAGTGCTATTAATCGAGCCAAGGTTGGAAAGGCTGCAGGACTTGACAAAATTCCAAGCATTGTGCTGAAAAATAATGTATGTGCTGAGTTAATGTACAAACTGATATCTCATAGTTTTAATACAGGCCATGTACCGAGCATCTGGAACCAAGGTAAAATTAAGCCTATACCCAAGCAGTGCAGAGACGCCGACCCACGTGACCCTCTGAACTATAGACCACTGACCATCTTATCCATACCCTCCAAGATATATGCTGACGTCATCAACCAAAGGCTATGTAAATACCTCGAGTCCCGGGACATACTTGTTGATGAACAGAACGGTTTCAGAAGAGGACGATCCTGTCTTGACCACATATACAGCTTACACAGTATTGTAAATAATAGAAAAAACAGCAAACAATCTACTTACACTTGTTTTATCGATTTTAAAAAGGCATTTGACTCCATAAATAGGGATTTGTTATGGTTCAAACTCATGGACTATGGCATATCAGGCAATATTCTTCAAGCTATCAGATCACTGTACGACAATGTCTTATGTTCTGTACAAGTAAACAACTACGAAACTGATATATTCCCTGTAGAATCTGGTGTGAAGCAAGGATGTGTGTTATCCCCTACACTGTTCGCCATTTATATCAATGACCTTGCTATGGAACTGAAAGAAAGCAAGTGTGGAATAGATATTGACAATTTTAATATTTCTGTTCTATTGTATGCGGACGATATAGTTTTACTTAGCCCTGACCCAGAAAGCCTTCAAGTTTTATTGAACATACTCTATCTATGGACAAGGAAGTGGCGAGTCAGCATAAACGCAAGTAAGACGAACGTTGTACATTTCAGACCGAAAAGCGTGCTTCAACATAACGGGACCTTCCATTGTGGACGTGTGACACTCGATTTTGCAGACAGCTACCGTTATCTCGGGTTGTGGCTACACGTGCATTGTGACTTGCGCTACGCTGTTAAAGAACTAGTTAAATCTGCTTCACGTGCTTTAGGATATCTCTGCCACAAATACTACACTTGCGGAGATATGCATTATGATGTTTTTACCAAACTGTACGAAAGTATTGTTCAACCTGTTTTAGCCTACTGTTCTGGCCTGTGGGGAGTTAACAAGTATAAGGAAGTCTACACTATACAAAACAGAGCATGCCGTGTCTTCCTTGGAGTTTCGAGAAACACATGTAATACTGCTGTACGAGGAGATATGGGATGGCTCGACTGTCAGTTTAAACTTTACCTGGAAGCTGCAAGACTCTGGTGTAGACTACAGCGAATGCCCTCGAACAGATTGACATACAAAATACACCAGTGGTCACTCACAAGAGGAAAGTCTTGGGAAAAGAAGATACAACGAATCTACAGTAATCTTGAACTTAAAGAAATACTTTTAACTACTGACAAATCGTCCACGTGGGTTTTAAACAATATCTTAACAAAACTGAGTTTTATTGACAGACAGCGATGGAAAGACAGCGTTCAGTCCACGGCAAAGCTAAGAACTTTTAAACTTTTTAAAACAGAATTTCACACTGAAGGTTATACCCTACTTCCAAGATACCAGCGAGCAATCTTAGCTTCACTACGATGTGGCTCCCTTAAACTGGAAATTGAAACGGGCCGATATCGTTCTCCTCCAATACCTCCTACAGAAAGATATTGTAAATATTGTACAGATCAAGTTGAAGACGAGACCCACTTTCTTTTATACTGCCCCCTTTATGACGATATCCGCACTTCTTATTTACATAAAATGTTTTACCAAACTCCTGTTGATTTAACAATTTTAAACAATCATTATAATCTGCCACTTTTGGGAAGCATGTGTTTTAAAATGTTTATGCGTAGGAAGTTGTTTTATGCATAATCTACTTTTACAATCTACATTCTAATTATATACTATGCATCTTACAATCTGTATTACTTATACTTACCTTTTTAGACTTTACCTATGTTTACAGTTGTGTAACCTTTAGTGCTTCTTACAATACCTTTTTAAATCAATTTTACATGTTTTACCTAAAGCTCTTAAAAAGTGTATGTAGTCTCTCGTAACCCGTTTTGGGTGGCATTTGTACTTTTATCCTAGTCGTATATTTAAAACAAACATTGTAACCCATGTTGTACAAATGGTGAGACTTTAATAAACTATATTGTATTGTATTGTATTGTATTTTATTACAGTACAGTATCTTCTTGAATTTTATTACAGTACAGTATATATCAATTATTTAACATACAAGTCAAGAATATATCATATGATACATATGCATTTTCATATAGATATGACATAATTGTTTGGCAGTAAATAAGATGCACAGTCAGTTTCATGTATACAATTCACTACATTGACATGCGAACAATATGTGATACAGCATCTGCATATTCAATTGCAGTTATTTTCCCTTGTAGTAGATTGTCCCCTTCAGCATTCAAGATGCTGTCAAGGTGACAATACATTTGGCGTTTTGGCCTCAATCGTCCACCCCCACTCAATATTATCACCAAGTCTGACATGAGGAAAAGCAGCAGCTCTTTTTACAAACAAGGGGACATTCTTATCAGACACCCCCATCGCTTCCAATCCACTGCTCATGGCATGGTAACTAAGGTCTAAAATGAAAATGCACCCTTTCAGTTCACATTGGAAGACTTGCTTTGCCGCATTCTCTGCTGCCACTTTGACTTTGAAGTCAGTAACCATAACCTCTGGGGCTAGTGAATTGTTCTTCTGTGCAGCCTTGTCCTTCAGGGTCTTCAAAAGTTGTTTGTAGGTGGACATTGTCTTGTCGGAGAGGTGACGCAGGTTCTCAACAGCAGAGAAGAAAACTAGCCTCTGGTCTTCGTGCAACAGGAAGTTCTTTCCAGCGATGGCCTGGGTGTAATTCGGAGGGATATGTAGATGTGAAGCAAGAGTTGTTAGTTTTTGGATATCTTTTGCTCGGGAATGGTAGAGACTGGCCTGGACACTGATATCACCTCACTCAAATCAAAATTAAATATAGTTCACTATAAACTTCTGGAGGGACATCTCACTGCCACCGAACCAGGGGAAGTTAATCCCTTGTCAAAACATGCCCCACAGTTAATCTCTTGTCATAACATTCCGCCTCTTGGTCCCTTATCATCACATATAGCCAGGGGGCACAGTGAGGTAACCCCACCCCTTCTGTCTATTTTAACATGCCAAAATTCGAATTTTTGCACAAGAGATCTGTCTGTCTATCATTTTAATGATGACACGATACGTCGCATTTCGACTTGATAACAAGTCTTTTCAACAGTGTGGAGTTTTCCCAAAATGGCAAATATATAGTTACACATGCTTAACAATGTAACAATGTACAATAGACTTTGATTAATTAGCCAGTGACAAGTGGTTAGCTTGATTAGCTTACAATGCGCGATTTATGAGGGATTAAGAATTGAGTAATTATAATAGCTTCTTCCTGGTCTGTCCCAAACCATCAATTGATCTTTTGTTTTAATTCCACCGTTGACATGACTTGTATACATGTAATTTCTAGGAGTGTATGTTTAATTGACTTTTGAAGAATATCTAATGAGTAAATTTTACTCCAAAAGCTTTTTGGAAGGGTGTTCTGATGAATAGTCATTACTTCTCCCTCTGATTGTTAATACACTTGATAAAGTTGTCTTGGATTGGTGAAGGTCCTCGGATGATGATAAGTCCTCGGATGATGATAAGTCCTCGGATGATGGTAAGTCCTCAGATTGACTCAAGTCCTCTACAGTAAAGGACTCCTCCGATTGTAGGTTTAGATTTGGAATTTGTGCCAAATTTTGCACTCGATCAAGTGCTTGAGGCGTTGTTCTGATCAAGCACAAATATTTTCTCAACAAATTTATTATTTACAATAAAGTCAGAACTTCATGTCATTACATAAAATGAACAGTATACTTTATACTTAAGAAATTAAGAATTTAAATACATTAGTAAGTTATTTGATAAAATTGTTGATAGGTTAATAGCATGTCACTCAGTAAAATTGACTATGTACAATGAATGGAAAATGAATGAAAACGATTACAACTCTTAATTAAGTCTGTGTCTTGTTCTTTATTTTCACTGTAAGCATGAGTTCAACAAGTACTGGGTGAGGTGAGTTGGTGTTTAACGCCGCTTTCAAGATTATTTCATTTATATCGCGGCTGCTAGTATTATTGCAAGGAGAAAGCCCGCAACACCATTGTGGCTATGCATTGCGGTGAAACCTGCGAGCATCGGCTGGAACTAGCGAACCATGGGTGGTACTGCGCTGAAATTCAGTGTAGCATTGCACCCAATTCTGACTGCGTGTAGAACAGTTCTCTACTGCAGACAAAGTTGTCGAGCCCCTGGCGGGATTCGACCCATGGAGCTCTTGATCCGAAGCCGAACGCGCTAACCACTGCGCTATCCCGCCCCCAACAAGTACTGGGTGATTCAATTTTGATGAAAGGTTGAAGCAGTTAAATGTAAAACCACTTGTGCAAAAAGTTGTTTGCATTAGATAGTAGACGTTATTCCCTGTAGGCATTATTGGACACCACCTACTAAAAATACCATATGTACAATTAATAAAATACATAACACGAATGGTAAACATACCATGCATATAATTAATACATTAATTACCAAGAACAGTAAACATACCACGCATACAATTCAAACAACAAATACAAAGAATAGTTAATATGTTGTCAATGTTAATCGAAATATGAAATAAAATAGTTTTAGTTATTAGGAAATGACATATGTTCATACCTTGAAATGTTAATGAGAACTACATTATAATGATTAGGCATTTTCTATTTGTTTAATTTAGTCAATTAGGGTCAATATCAATTATCGATTCCTCCATTTCACGTTTTGCATTTTTGAGAATGATGTTGACATTCATTTTCGCATTGGTAAATCATAGAGTATAAACTCTGAAGTCGTTAAGATCAAAGTGTCATTGAAGGAAAAGTAAGAAAGGGTGTTTGTATGATTAATGGAACCAACTGAAATCTGTTACAGGAAATCATAAAAACTAACTCTGTCAACTAAACAAAGAAAACGTTGATACTTTTGAAAGATAAGTCATTCGCAATATTTATGATTGCATGTAACCCCTGAAACCTCTGAAATAAAAAAGAAACGTAGGCCTTCTTTTACATCCCCTATCGTTATAATACAAAATAAACATTTGATAAAGAATAGATTTGATGCATGTTTATTCAATTTTCCATAACCAAAGATATACATTTAACAGAAATTATAACAGTAAACATCTCCATTGGGTTTAAACCCTAGGATTCTGCCAAAAGGATACAGAACTATACAACGCTTTACCGTATATCTTCATCCAAAATGATACCTGTGTATCTTTGTGTAAATATTAATTAATCTTTGCTTTACTTAATTTGCACATACACTTTCCCATATCCCAGATACTTCTGCAACCCATGAGAGAATCGCAATTGTTCGAATTTTGTCAAGAACAATGCGACATATGGGGTCAGATTTTCAAAATTCAGATGTCCTAAATTTGAATTATAATTGTCCTTGTTAACTTATTGAAAGTATTGTGTTAAACATAAAATGCTATAAGATAAACTTCATTGAAAATGTATGATGATCTATTAGAAATTTTACAAGGAAAAATGAAAAATGAAACTTTGACATCAAGTCACTCCAACGAGCTGCCCAAACTATGACAGTTTACTGTGTGGTGTGAAATCATAAATATTTGCTGTTCTTTTCTCAATAAGAAGAAGAAGAAGAAGAAAAATAGTTTATTTCAGTGTCACGTGCTATTACATTTTGTACACACTTTGGATGATAAAACAATATCACAAGGTATAAAATCATTGCAGATAAAAATAGACAGCACCCGGCCTTGAAGGCCTATGAGACACCATAGTACAATTTTCTATACTAAAATATATAAGTATATAGATAAAAAACATTTGGGTACACAATTGGGTATAAAGGATGGGTTAAACATAGTTAGGTAAGACGCAACCTCCTCCTGTACATATTATAGGTGAGAGCAGCTAATGGCTTACAAAATAAACTACTTTGCAAAAGATAACCAGCCTGGTCAGACGGGCTAAGATGCAGAAAGGAAGGATCGGCAATTGACACACATTTCCATAAATCATATCTTAAGTCTGAATAAAAATTACAAACAGTAAGAAAATGGGTCTCGTCTTCTATGCTATTACTATTACAAAATTTACAGATTCTTTGTTCAAGGGGAACTTTAGGACGAGAAAATCTACCTTGCTCTATTTCTAAGGGAAGAGTGCCACAGCGTAATTTACTAAGTATACTTAAATGTGAGCGCTCAATGGGTGCTAAGACATAAGCTTCAGGTTGAAGGGAATGTTTAAACAAGCGGTAAGTCCGCAATTTATTACCACTACACTGGCCACTATCATTCCAAAGTTCATTTAACCAATATTCTTTATCTTTATTCAATAAATGGTTCTTAGCACAAATAAAATCATTTTGGGAAATAAAAGAAATATCAGTAAGAGGTAATTGCCAGGATTGAATTATAGAGTAAACTGTATTGTACCAAGACCTTTTAAAATGGAGAGACCATCTACTAACAGTACTGGGAATTCCAGAGTTATTGGCTAAATGTAGCCGACGCCAAAAACGCAAAATTTCAATATGTTGTTTAGTGAGCGAGGCGGTCCAACCCATATCGCCACGTACAGCTAAGTTTGGAGTCTTACTACCTACAGCTAAGAAAAAACGACACGCCCTATTCTGAACAGCGTTTATACAACTGTACTGTCTTGTACCCCAAACCGCTGAACCATATGACAAAATTGGTTGGACCATATTATCATATAAAGTGTTAAACACACCATACGGCATACCCCCCATAATTTTGGATTTACAAATAATTACTCCCAGTGCACGGCTAGCAGATTTTGCTATCTCTTTAGCAGTAAAGTTAAGATTTATGTGTTCCTGAAACCATAAGCCTAAATATTTATATGCAGGGACATAATCAATAACATCATCCGCAACTGTAAATACATATTCACATTGCCTAATGCTATAGGGACGGTAATGTACAACTTTGGTTTTATTTACATTTACCATTAAACGCCAAGTTGAGCACCATTCTGATACACAATCCAACATAAATTGTAAACTGTGCTCATCAGGGGCTAAAAGAGCTATATCATCAGCATATAATAAAAGGCTAAGCATACTGCCGTCTAACTGGATACCACGATTTAAGCTATTTATTTTATGAACCAAATCATTTATGTAAACTGAAAACAAAGTGGGCGATAAAACACAACCTTGACGAACACCAGACTGAACCTGAAAGGGATCAGTTACACTATCATTGACACACACACGTGCATAAGGATTTTCATACATAGATTGAACTGCAATTAGAAATTTACCATGTATTCCAAGCTTTAACAATTTATACCATAAGCAGTGTCGGTTAACTTTATCAAAAGCTTTCATGATATCAATGTAACAAACAAAAGTAGATTGACGGGATTGTTTTCTATTATTAATGACAGAAAACAAACTATAAATATGTTCCTGAGTGCTACGTCCTTTACGGAAACCATTCTGCTCATCAGCTAAAATATTATTAGTCTCCAACCAATAACTAAGACGAGTGTTTAAAACATCTGAATAAAGTTTGCAAGGGACAGACACAAGTGAAATACCCCTATAGCCTAATGGGTCACGTGGATCAGTGTCAGGCTTCTTAATTGGTTTAATTATACTTTGACCCCAGACATCTGGGCAGGTGCCATTGTTAAAGCAAAAGGTAAACAATTTGTAGAGAATGTCAATACATTTACTGTTCTTCAGCGACTCCGCAGGGAGTAAGTCCGGGCCGGCTGCCTTCCCACGTTTCGCACGTGCAACTGCTCTCGACACCTCATCGCGTGTAATCGGACTATCTAGGTCACTAGAGTCAACTGAAATATCCGGCGTCACGTGACGCCCAGTCAAGGCTTCACATACCTGCAACAAATGTGAATCATCGAAATGTGAAGCTGAATTTTCCACAAACAGAGAACTGTATTCATTTTTCCACTTATCCAGCACAACAGTTCTGTCAGTAGAGACACAATCACCATCATACACTTCCATCGGTATACTGCTGCATCGATCATTGGCAATACCAAGCTTACCAATGGTTTTCCAGAAAGCACGTGAATCAGATTCACGGTGTTTATCCAAAAGATGTTGTTGTTCATTACGTTGGTATTCACGTTTACATTTTCTTAATAACTTATCAAACGTTTTTCTTTCGAAATTATACACATCTCTCAACCGTTTCTTACTAAAAGGTGATTTACAATGTAGCCACTGTTTTTCAGCAGAACACACTTTATTCCACTGAGTTTGTAGGTCGCTGTTCCAATAAGGTTTATAACGGGATTTTGAAGTTTTCCAGTTAGTGTTTTTGTTTTGATTAACTGAAGCGACTTTGTCCAATTCTGAATACATGAAAGATAAAAACTCACTATATGCATCATTTATGTTATTCTGACTAGAGAGACACTGTTCTATCTTCTCAATGGCGTTGTTTATAGAGGCGATGCTGTTGTCGTTCTGCAGAAAGCTGTTGTCCACTTTGTTCTGGTTGTAGCGTCTCGAGGTCATTTTTTCAGGGTATTCACTGCTGCAAGGTGCATCATCCGAGGTACTAAGTGAACTGGGAAGCTGTATGCTCCAGGAGAGTACAGAGTGGTCTGGAAAGGTGTCAGGAGTGTTAGTTCCATCAATACATGATGTCATCTTGATAACATTGAAGCCATTGTACATACACAAATCTTCATGAGAGGTTATCACATAATCGACCACAGATGATCCATTCTTTATGTATGTGAAGTCTTGCTTACCAACACGCCCATTAATCAAACATAGATTTCCATTTACTAGAAAGTCAATAAGATTACTCCCATTAGAGTTTTCCTTAAGGTCAATTACTTCTCGCTCCGTTACAGAGTCGACTCCTTCGATATAGTCCATTTCAGTACCGATTCTAGAGTTCAGGTCCCCACAGATACACAACTTGCCAATGTTCTGATACATACATATCTTTGAAAGAAGCGCCTCATAGAACCGCTCAGCATCGTTTGGACGTGAGGAACAGGCTGGGGGCAGATAACATACACACAGCACTAGAGCGAAGTTAACATCAATACGAGAGGTCAGTTTAAACCAGATAATGTCTTCATCTTCAATATCCAATACATCAACTGCAAAGTTTTTAAGTAAAGAATTTCTGAAGAAGGCACCAACTCCCCCAGAACCCCTCTTAGCTCTCTTATGGATATTGTTACGATTGTTCCCAAACCAGGTATATCCCGATAAGCTAGGTTTACATTTATCTCGTAGGAAAGTCTCACATAGGCCAAATACATCATAGTCAGAGTCTAAAATAATAGATTGCCTGAACAAGTTATTTGCAGATCCATCCTTACCCCATCCACCGACGTTCCAGAAGCCTAGCTGCAGGTTGTTCTAGTGTGTTCCCTTGGCTGCAACGAGCCGTTTTCCTTGGAAACGGAGAGAACTAGACTTGCCCACCTCCTTTAGAAGAGTCTGTAAGTTTGATCTGGCGATAAGCTCGTCCTGAGACAGGGCTCTATCAAAATAAACTCGTGAGAAGTCTTTACTGTCTTTGAGGTGTTTCTTGTTTTGTAACAACTTACGTTTCTGTTCTTCATTTTCCAGGGTAACCATGACAACTCCAGGTTTATTATCACTTCGGGATTTCCGCACTGCAGCAACTGCTTTAACATCCTTTAGTTTAAGTCCGTCTCTAATCACCTGATTCACTCGATTTATGATAATGTTCCGATCTTCGTTTTCCTTTTTCACCACAGGGAGGTTACGCACTACCACACAACCTTGTAGTCCATCGTCCGAAGTATTTTTCACGTTCGAAACTTGTTTTTCTACTCCAGCTATCCGTTTTGACAGTTCATTCAGTCCCTTATCGGATTTATCTAACGAATTTGAGTGTAGACGTTCCACTTTGACGATTTTTTCTCTGAGCTGTTGCACTTGTGAATCGAACTCTTTTCTAAGATGGTCTGTTTCAACCTTAAGGGCGGCCTTCAAGTTTTTCGTCACCCGCTCTTCACTATCACTAAGCTGATTTACAAACCAGTCTTTCATGTTGTTTATTGCCACCAACAAGTCTTTATTCGAGATAGATTCTTCAGCCACCTCAGTCATCTCTAATTCTCGAGAATTTATTTCCGTTCTAAGTCTCTTTTTAGCACTAGGTACACATGTTTCATCATTTAATACTGTTTTACTGGTTTGCGACATCACTGCTTCAACATAGTCTGCCGATTCGTTGAACGATTCACACATCGCCATTATTTAAATTTCACTCGATCACAAAGTTCAATTATTTTGGCAGAAATAGTCAAAATTGACAAAAATAAATGTCTGTTCGTCTTACAGGTGATGCAATATGTCTCTTGCTACCTTCTTATTGTAATTTAAAGGTCGGATGGCTTCACAATTGACAGATTTTTCTTCACAACTTGAGAGACAGAGAAAACCACGTCTACATCGATCAGGGGACGTAACTCTTCATTCAATAAGGATGTAAATGTGCAACAACTATCACGCCACGCGGCAGGATTCACGCTTCAGTGACCACGGGCCCTTTCAGTTCTGCCCAGGGTGCTCATTAGCTTCTGTTTCGAAAAAGCCGTATTAAGGTTGTTTTACGGCCGAATTCGAAAATTTGAGTTTAAGTAACTGGCAAATTCGAATACATTTTAATGAATCATGGGTCATTTCAGTCGATCTTTAAGGATCATTCAATCGTACTCACCTTAAAGGACACCATTGATTTCTTTATGCTATGATTCTTCAAGAAACTCCAAAATACATGATATTTGCACTATGATTGACATTTATATACAAAATTTCGGGAGGCAGCTGTGGCAAGCCAGTAAGAAATTCAATGCTTTTGATGTCATTCTGCCAAACTGACCGTATACTGCGACCTTTATCAAAGAAATGCATTACATTTAAAAAGTTATTTGGATATTTTTACTCAATTTGATTTGTTTTACTGAGGCATTTGCCAGAAGAATTGATAACTCTCTTCCTGTCAGTATTTGTTTGTTCTTTTTGTCTATATCACATGAACTATTTGAACTATTTCACCGCAATGCATAGCCACAATGGAGTTGCAGGCTTTTCCCCTGCAATAATACAAGCAGCCGTAAAAAGAGTGAAATAATCCTGAAAATCACCTCAATAATGTTTTATAAAATAGATATAAGACTGTATTTCAACTTCTTCAAGCTCGCTTTTTGGGGAAACTTTTCGATCTATTTCTGGGCGTTCTCATTAGCTAAATGATATGACAAAAGCAAGAGTGACACCAGTTTTTCGTTAAATTCATTATATTCGTGTAACGAAAACACTATTGAAGTATCCTTTATAATGAAATACACAGCTAAGTTTTCTTACTATATTTTTGTTTAATTTTACATTGAAAAGCATTGTAAACGATATCGAAGAATATGAAAGGGGTACATGTGTGATATGGTCGACGTATCCCAAATGTCTTTTTTTTGCGTATTGCACAATGACCTGTAATGAAAACAGAAGACGGTCACTAAATGCTTCGGGCTCTGATAAGCATTGTGCGGGGGCATATTTTTTATCTCAGTTCACTGGAGATTGTTTTCACATTGAAAGAAAATCAATACAATGGGTTACATAAGAAAAATCTACAGTAAAAGTTGTGACGCAAGTTTGTGAATGTGAGTTAATATTATGCTTGTTTTCTACCTTTTGTATACGACGATATTTCTTTAGATAGGAGAGCAAATATATTAACGATGTAAATGGTTTAGAATTCAGATGACATATGTGTCAATCACGCATGATTCAGGTTCATGTGTACCCTAGTGCTCACGTGGATCTACGTTCATCTTCAGGGTATTAGTTATCTAGTACACGACTCCGCCCAAGCAAGCAAATATTTCAACACATTGTAGGAAAGATAAATTAGAGAGAGAGAGAGAGAGAGAGAGAGAGAGAGAGAGAGAGAGAGAGAGAGAGAGAGAGAGAGAGAGAGAGAGAGAGAGAGAGAGAGAGAGAGAGAGAGAGAGAGAGAGAGAGAGAGAGAGAGAATCATATAATTAAGTATCCATCATATAATTAAGTATCCATTATATAAATGTAAAGCGAATCAATGACATATTACAAATCTATTACATACCAGTGTCTATAATATTTTAGGAATCCATTACATATTACGTGATTATTATATAATACGTAAGTATTCTCGATTGTTGTTTTCACTGAATTTGTTTTGGTTTGTATCATTAGTAAACAAGAATTTGAGGTTGCTGAATTTCTGCTTGACATGCAAATAAACAGGTTAATCTTCTTTTCATAAACGGTAACACACCCTCTATAACAGTGTCTCTTTATTCGAATGCCTTTTCGGTCTACTGATCAATACTGTTTATATACATTATATAGCTTATTTAATGGTGTTTATATAAAACGTTTCCTGTTGCATTTTTGCAATTATTAGAATCACTCTGGTAGATATAAACACGATATTCAGCTTTACAGGATGTAAATATGTTTTCGTATAAGAGCCTTTTGTTGTCACATTGAGGCTTACTTGATCACGTGATCAACGATAAAAGATTCTGTCCAATGGAATGTTTCGAAATCGTCATACATATTTCATTCTCTAACAGGACAGATGTCAGTTAAGCTTTGTGAAACCCGACTGGTAGGTACTAAACATAATTTTTAACATTGGGTCTTTAATATGTGACTACATTTATGTTATTTATTCTAATAATTTTTCACGTATGACTGTTCTATAACTAAATTTTTTTGTATGGTGTCTAATACTTAATTCGATGAAAAAAATATATTGTACTAGTGTACTGAAATATTTTGATATTTGTTCATCCACTGTAACAAAAGTTGTATTACTTGAAGAACATATCAAATGGTGTAACTTTGACAATTCATTTTTTTATACATACTATGTAAATCGATGTGATATATATGTTTGAATAACAATGGAATATGAGCTATTTGCCGAAAGTATGCAGACCATTTGTAAAAAAATTAAAAGTATTTCCTAGATTTACAGAAAATGCAAAAGTTTGGCATTGTTGTTTGACTTGGTAATATCATATACTGTAATATACTGAATGGAATGTCCAACTTGCATGTGGTCAGTGACCCTAACTATGCTTTTATCAACTGTCCTACACAATATGAAATACGTCGAGATAATAAGAATTGCTTGACAGTCGTAAACATCTGGTGCGTCATTCAGTGGAGATTGGCACGGGATGGGTTTAGGGGTTGGGGAGGCGTTCGGGGCGTAGTTAGATTGAGAGGTAAAAGAGAAAATATCTTGACCTTTATCAATGAATATAAATTTGTTTTGAATGGTAAAAGAATGTCGTTTTCAGTAAATTAACTATTGTAGAAGACTGTTGGATCAAAATAATTTGTTACGTAAATTCTATAAACCTACTATATTTTTCACCAAGATTTGAGCATGTAAAGTATAAAATACTATACTAATGACGACACAGGTTAAAGATGCTTAACTATCTTTTGCTCGCAATTATTAGCAACAATATTAACATTTTCTTATGCCAAAGTATTAAAATTAGTTTTAACAATGATTTACAAAAGCAACAGCGAGAAATGTTACTTTTATATTTATCATTCTATAACATAGATATTAAAAAGGAGTTTGTGCTTAATAAGCATCACGTTCATGTTAAATTCAAATTAGATCGCACTCTCTCCCCCTTTATTATTGGGAGCTTTATTTGAATAAAACTCCTTGTAAGTGTGATACTGCTACTGGGCACAGCTGTCGCCCCGGGGGAATTCAATATTTAGTTAGGTCTTTCTATAACGACTACGATACAAATAAGCCCTCCAGTTGAATTTCGTTTCAATTGATAAACCATTGAATATACAAAAGAAGTTAATGGTTTACGTCACAGAGTTGTAACGCTAAAAAATGAAACTTGGAAGCATTAACACCACATACACAGTCACAGACGAAGCAACGGCTGACTTGTCCTAAAGCGTTTCAGTGTAAAGTAAGTAGGATATAATTGTTAGGTTTGATAGTGTGTCTGAGTAATTCACTGAAATGACTCAGAATTATTCTGTATTGTGCTAATTGTTATATTGTATTTAAGCAAAACTATTCTATGTATGTATGTATGTATGTATGTATGTATGTATGTATAAATATATATATATATATATATATATATATATATATATATATATATATAGATTAAATATAACATACTTCACATAGTCGTTTGAAGAATCATTTTAATCCGATACTAGTATTTCGTCAATAGTATTGACTCATCAGGGATGAAACGATATGATCGTTAACATCGCAGACAGACAGACAGACAAATATTTTATTTGAGTCTCACCTCAATCATGGTAAAAGTAATAGAGTACATCTTAAAAAATACATGATATACATGAAATACCTTGAGCCACTCCATTAGGAGTTATGAGAGACTTAAAACAATAAATATAATAACATATAATATGTACAGTTTAAGAACGATCTGTAAATAAAATAGATTTACGTGTATCTAAAATAAGTTTGCAGGCTTTGGCACTAAAAATAGCACAATCAGTATTTGCAAGAATAAAGGCTAATCTATCACAGTCATTTGCATTGTTAAAATCTTGCCATAAAATATTACATTTTTCAAAAAGATCACGACGAATACTCTCATATAGTGGACAATATAAAATAACATGACACTCATCCTCCACACAGGTTTTACAATTAAAACACACTCTTTCGTTTACTGGTAGATTACTGTAACGCCCTGTCTCTATACTAATAGGAGCAACTCCACACCTGAATGATGCTAGAGACCGTCTGTGTGATCTTGACATTGGAATTCGTGTGTATTGTTCTGTCTCGTAGATGTCCTTAAAAGTACTGTAGACTCGGAGTTTATTCCCGCCATTTCCTCTCTGACTGCTAGGGCGCTGTACTGCAGATGACCATTCTTCTTTGAATCTAGTAAAAACTGCCTGGCGTACTTGTGAACTAATATAGCTGCCATGAAACGAGTTTTCAAATGGAATAAAACACTGGAGACCCAATTCCCTGTACCGAGCATGTATTCTAAAGTTCCAATTTCTCTTCTTATTCGCAGCACATCTGTCGGCCCAACTAAATATACGTTTAGTCAGACGTACGGTTATTTGAAATTCCACTCATTTTCTTATAAAACTTGGCAATATATTCCCATTGTCGTACTTTAGGGGGTAACCATCCCATATCTCCACTCACGGCCATATTTGGGGCGTATTTCCGTAATCCGATGAAAAACCGCATGGCTCTATTCTGTACTGCGTTTATAGAAGTCAGGTTGTAGGTTCCCCAGATCGCGGAGCCCTATTGAATAGTTGACCAGACCATGGAATTGTAAAGTTTGGTGTACGTACTGTATTGCATACCACCAAGAAGCTTATATTTTGATATCAGTAGTCCTAGGGCTCGATTAGCTGAACTAGCTACTGCTTGTCCCATGCGTTGATAGTCCATGTGTTCGGTAACAAGCAGTCCCAAATAACTGTAACTTGATACAACTTCAATAGCCGTCGATCCGCACATAAAATGGTTTGTCGTTCTCTCACAGGCTTGACCTCTGAAATGCACTAACTTTGACTTTGTAGGGCTTACCATCAGCTTGTTCCTTATGCACCATGTATTAAGACAATCCAGCAATATATCCATATCTCTTTCCGTTTCAGCCAGCAGAACCAAATCATCAGCATACGCCAAAATACTCACACATTCCCCATCTATGTTAACGCCAATGGACAGTTCATTCACAGCCTCAATAAGATCATTGATGTATAAATTAAAAAGAATTGGCGAAAGAAGGCATCCTTGCTTTAATCCACTGTTAACATTAAACCAAGGTGTAAAATGTCCATTAATACGCACACAACACTGTACATCATTATATAACGATACTATAGCGTTAAACAGATTACCACCTATGCCAATAGACCGCAGCTTCTCCCACATGATACGTCTATCCACCGTATCATAAGCTTTCTTAAAGTCGACAAACGTTACGAATGTTGATAATTTCATACTTTTTCGTGTCTCTATGATAGTTGTGAGTGAAGAAACGTGCTCAACAGTCGATCTCCCCTTCCTGAATCCGTTCTGGTTATCTGAAATGAGATTGTTTAACTCCACATGGTTGACAAGTCTGTTGTTGAGTACACCACAGTATTTACAAGCATTACAAGCGTTTTTATAACAAAATATACGTACAATGTACAAGGATATATTGTAAATTATGCTAATCAGGTGACATCATGGTTCTTCCTTGTTGGTCTTCTGATTGACACAATCACTCTCTTATGAGTTTACCCCTTGAGCAATATGTTAATGTGACATAATCCCTTTTGTTTTTAAATAGCTCAATTGTAGTTAGAGATATATGTCAGTGATTTAAGGGTAATCATCTCATTGTTTATTTAGTGAGGGTCTATAGGTGTCAATGAAGGACTCTTCAAGTCGTAAAAACGCTTGTAATGCGATGTTAACGATCATATCGTTTCATCCCTGATGAGTCAATACTATTGACGAAATACTAGTATCGGATTAAAATGATTCTTCAAACGACTATGTGAAGTATGTTATATTTAATCTATATGTGACCTTGCGTTTGAACCAATTCAACTTTTCATATATATATATATATATATATATATATATATATATATATATATATATATATATATATATATATATATTGGTTGTTAAACATAAAGAAGTCAACGAGCAACCAATTGCTGCATATGTTTCCACAAATAATCCCAAAAATCCAGACCTATTTGGAATTATCAAACAGAATATGCCGATCCTAGAACAAGACAATCGAATGAAGAATGTCAGTCTAATAAAAAGTAAAAGACAGAGCCCAAACCTAAAAAGAATGCTCTCTAGGGCGAGTTTTGACACCAATCCACATCCTGAAATTATCGGTGTCACCAAATGTAAGAGAGGACATTGTGGAACTTGTGACCATCTAATAGAGGGGAAATCAATTAAACTCTCTAAAAAACATGCAGAGTTCAATGTTCATACCAACATGAACTGTAGTACCCGAAATGTTATTTATTTAGTCAGAGTATCTAAGGGGAAGGGTGAGGATACACAACAAATTAAGGACCCAAACACCCGCTGTATACCCCTCAGTGCACACATAGACTCGTGCGCAAAAGGAAAAACAATTAAATTTACAATCTTTCCCATTTATCAACTGTCAACAGATGATCCAGTGATGTGGAAAATAAAGGAAGAATTCTTTATCAAAAATACTGTCCATCATTAAACAGGTAGAGCGTAATCCTTACACAAGCTCTTTGTACATGTTCAGCATTGTGACTGACGTCATAGACAATGTTGTCATTCTCCCTGAAGAGTAATATATATATATATTAATATATATCCCTGAAGAGTAATATATATATATATATATATATATATATATATATATGAATAAATAAATATAAAAACAATTATGATATTGAAATAATTAGTCATCGAAACCTGATCCAAATGCCAAATGACACATCCTAATTGTTTATATTTTTATACGACATCAGAACCAAAATTTAACGTTTAATCAGTGAAATATGAAATCTATCTATCTATTCAATTAAGTATTCAATGTAAATTTCACCACAAACACATTATTATTATAAATAAATCTACTAGTATTCGGAATAAAAACATGATATGAACCGCATTCCATGTATATGTAAAAATGATTTCGTCTCATAGACAAGGCTTTGTCCAATGCAAAATCATTTCACTTGGGGCATTAGGTTGATATGAATGAAAAATATTGTTGGATGACCTATAACGTTCACCTTATATAAGGCTACGTGATGATAGTGTTATCAGAGATCGGAGTGACCGCACCTTGTGGTCACCGTCAAGGACACCATCTTTGTTTACTCTATTTCACTATACCAACACAACGGATTGGTCGAGTATTGCAGAGATAACCCAATAACTTTGTTTTTGACCTGGAGAGTCCAAAAATGAGCCCTGCCAATAGCTCTGTAACCGACACTGTCATGATTAGATACTTTCATAACTCTTTTAACACGGAAACAGTGAAACCTCTGTTGTTAAGATAATTAAACTTTTAAAGTAGATTTAAATTTATCGTATGATGCAAATGGCTGTGTCCTTTATCCCAAGAATCCAGAAATGGACAGTGAATAAGATAGATTCACGACTATGATTATGGCTATGATTTATAAACCTTTCACACACAGTCTCTCGAGTTATGATGATGTTGAGGTCTGATATCTTACAAGCGCTTCCAGCATAGCCGATTTCGCACCTCGGTCTTTTAAGACCATTAATAAAGTTCCGAAATGGTACGAAAGGGTAATTTTTGGAGCTATGAGCCTAAATTTTAATTTTTTAATCTTTAAATTTGGAATGGAGTTATGCTAATTATGGTCGTTTAAGTAGATTGAATTTGTTTTATGTTCCAGACATTACAAAATGACCTTGTGTTTGGTCCGAAGCGTCCAGACAAGGACTCCATCCATTACCCCCTGTCTCTGTGGTCACTATTCCTCATACGCCGGAGATGGGAAGTGGAAGCTTATCAGGGACCACGCCCATTATGTACAGGACTCGGTTAAACCTTTCAGCGAAATACCAGGACCACGAGGATTACCATACTTTGGTTCATACTTCCAGTACAAAATTGGTAATATGAAAAAAAGCACTATAGCACCGCGTTTTCGGTTCAAATTGGCTATTTTAAGGCAAATGACGACATAGGCAGTCACTTTGGCTTTCTATCGATGCAATGAAATGCTTATTGTTCTTTACATTGACTTTGAAAATGTTCAGACAGTCGAAGTCGGTTTAGAGATATAAAAAATCTATGTTCAACTGTGCACAAAATGGAAAAATATGGTCAGTTGAAAACTGCTGAAGTTGTAATGCATGCAGTTTTTAATCTTTTTAAACTCTGAACTGCGAAAAAAAGGATGAAATATTGTTTATCAAAGCAATTTTATAACTTAACCGATTTAAAAAATGGAGTACAAGAATTGTTATTGGATTAAGTTGGATTATCGCTCTTCTGGCTGCAAGCACAATTGGAATATATCCTATATCGTAGTTATTCCACTTTCATGCGGATTTAATGCAACGTTGCATTTTAGAACCATGCCATTTCTGTCTCTACACCGAATAGAGCTGATAAATTTAGTGTTCCTTGATTTTGCAGGTAGGTTCCGAGATATCTCTAAATTCCACCTCTCCTTGAAACACAGACATGCGGAGTTCGGCAAGATAGTTCGGCAAACGATAGCAGGAAACACAACAGTCCATGTGTTTGACCCGGACCTTGTCAAGGAGGTATATCTAATGGAAGGGAAACTACCCACAATACCACCGCTCTTCCGGACTGCTCAGCTATATCTCGAGAAGAGAGACTTGCCTCCAGGATTGGGAAATACGTATGTTCATACTTACAGAAGCGTTAATGCCTCCGGCTATGAAAAAGAAAGTTCTTTATCCTTTATCTGTGAACAAAAGTCTTCCTTTCTATGCGATAGATATTCTTTTCTCCTAACATTCCATCCACGGATATTCGACATGTATTTGGCGTTCATCCTTGCCTTTGCAATGATCAACAAATCGACCCAAGGGCCATTTGTGATGTCATCAAATCGCCATAATGGAATAAGTATAAACGATGACATCCATATACCATTTCTACTGGCACAGTTTTATTTAAAATACAAAATTAATGACTTCGACAGCCAATATTTGAGGACATATTTCATATCCATTCAAATAAGGAATCCCTTTAAACTTATAACATTTTCAACTTCATCGAACTTGATTATTATCTGCATCATACTTCAATGACTTGCACCAACTAACAGCCGAAAGGACACATTAGAGAATGTGTTCACGACACTTACCATCCTGCTTCATCAGTGTAATTGAATCCGCTGATCGAGTTCCTTCCATATACCCTAAAATCCTTTAGGCCAAAAGCCTCGTATTGCTAGCTTTCTAACCAGCCAATGAGACGACTCGCATCCAGCAACAGCGGCACAACCCGGATGGAAAATTCAAAAGAGTACCTTCAAGCTCCTTGGATAACGACATTTCATTGGCTTAAACAATAACAGGTGAGCACAGCCACGACCATCAAGCCGCGCCAGCCGTACGAGGGATTTGGCTCGAAAGAGATCAGGGTATGTGGAAGGAGCTGGATCAGCGGATTAAATTACGCTGATGCAGCAGTATGCGCACTTACAATTGCACTACATTTCAGTAACGGCGAGGAATGGTACCGTATGAGGAAATGCATTCAGAACATCACACTCAAACCAGCGAGCGTCTCGTCCTTTCTTCCATCGGTGAACGACATAGCTGAGGAATTTGTTGAAAAGTTTCGAGACACGAGGGACGAAAATAACGAAATACCAAATTTTGAGCATTTAGCAGCTACATGGTCTTTAGAATGTAGGTCAATCAAGTTCATTTTTTATCTAACCCTTACTATTACCATTTAATGAGCAACTATTTAAGAAATTAAAATGAATAACTTTACTTTTATAAATATTTTTTCATGGCCAATGATGAGCAAATAATTCAATTATCATCCATGAGTTACGTGTACACTTAAACTGTATTCAGCTGCCGGTGCCACTTGCTTTGGTTTGAGACTGGGCTACTTGGATGGATCTATGAAGGATGAAGCGAAGGAAATGATCGAAGCAAATCGTATACTGTTCGAAGTCTCAACGCAGTTGAAATTCGCCCTCCCCCTTTATGAGTGGATCCCAACACCTAAATGGAATGAAATCGTTCGCGTTGAAGACTACTTCATTGGGTGAGTATTCCGACAATGATAGGCATGTTTTCACTGTATTGAAGCTGGTATGTGAGCCTTTTTCCTTCCTATTCACGCTACCGTTAAAAACTCTTAACTTAAAATGTTTACCATTACAAATTTATCTAAATGTTCTAAAACTCTAATGTCTCGGATCTTGCAGCGTATTCTTAACAATTTGAACGCACTAACGTAAAGAATCTGATTAGCAAGGAATTTTACATAATTTTCTATTTAGAAATACTTTCTTACTGTCATGTAGCACATGTCCTGAATCATCTTGCTGAATCAGCGTATATGAATCTGCTCTCGCTCCTTCCTGATACCCTGATCTCTTTCTGCCTAAATCCCTCGTATTGCTGGCGGCTTGATATTCGTGGCTATGATTACCTGTTATTTTTTCAATGAAATGTCGTTAATTAAGGAGCTTAAGACTACTAGTGTGAAGTCAACGAATTTTTACATCCGGGTTGTGCCGCTGTTGCTGAATGCTAGTCGTCTCATTGGCTGATTAGATAGCTACGATACGAGGGTTCAGGAATATAAGAGATCAAGGTATTAGGAAGGAGCGAGAGCGGATTCATATACTAGTGAGCTGATTTAGCAGGATGGTCCCGAATTACATTTCACATCGAGAAATTGGTTGACTTTATATATTTTGTGGCATTTAGGTACTATTTCAAGAAGTACTGTCATAACTCATCATTTCGATAGATACATGAAGTCATGATACCTACATTACGCTGTAAAGAGTATCCATCTCATGATTGGACTTGCCTTCCTGGTACAATCAAAATAGTATTCGTAAAAATAGCCTTGATAGTCGATTCCCCTGGTAGTAATCCTAACGTTACGCATTGTTTGCAGCAATGTGGAGAATTACGTACAACGGACCATTGTACAGATAGGGGAGGAGATAGAGAGAGGAGAGACCGAGACGAAGTTCCCCTTCCAGAGCTCTATGATGGCCGGACCACAGCTCTCCAGGAAAGACGCTGTCATACTGTCCGTGTCTATGTTGGCAGATGGGTTGAACGCTGTGAGTGAGAAATCAATGTGTCATGAAACGATCAGGTCACAGACAGACAGACAGATTCTTTATTAGACCAATAAGTCAAAAGTACATTGTTCAAACACGGTGGAGAACAGTATAAGCTTATCTAATGCTTTTTAATTATGAAAAGGCATAAGAAAATACTTGCATTTGACCTATTAATTAAATGACTTTAGTACAGGATACACATATTAAACAACTATACTCCTAAAGTTTTGTGTCGTCCTTAAAAGATGAGATTCGTTTGTACGATAATGTCTGCTGTGGATAACCGATCTCGGGAAGTATTGCAAAGACGTCTTTTTTTCAGACCGTGCCAACTATTTACTTTATGCTGTACTGCCTGGCGAAGACTCCGGATGTCCAAAGAAAACTAGCTGACGAAGTAGATGAGTTACTTCCCCTCGGAGGGGAGATAACTCCAGACATTTTGAGCAAAATGACGTACATGAAGGCTTGCTTTAAGGAGACTTTAAGGTTTGGGAAACCATTCATTCTGATTTAGCTTTTATTATGAATTATTCAAGTTACGCGTTTATTTAAATTTGCAAAAAAAACCAACAGATCTTCAGTTGTATTTAGACCTGGCTCAGATATCAGATCCACAGTCATTCCTAAATGTTCACAAAACAATAACGTCAGTGTTATAAAAAGGGCCATCTTAAAACCTAAGAGTTTTCAAATGAAGCACACAACTTGTAAAATCGCTCAATATAAACATAAATCGAGACTGAATAAGGTGTTCTTTTGCAGACTTTTCCCCAACGTTTTAGAAATTGCAAGAATAGCCGAAGAGGCTACTATTCTAGGCGGCTATGAGATTCCGAAAGGGGTAAGCCCTTTCATTTGCAAATTCCCTCATACCTCAAGTATCTAGTATAATGTTCCTGCTACTGTTATCTTTACCTATTTAGAAATTCCATATTTTAAAAGACTGCATACTGACACAAGAAAATATCATTTATGATTTTCTGAAAAATTGTGTTTGAGGCATTTCACATTGAGAAGGCTTCCTATTGTTTAATGTGATAATGTCACGGGAACTTCAAGACTCTCTTAAAAATGTGGTTATAAAGATTAGTAACTGGAGACTATAGATTAGGATTATTTGAATATTTTTTGTTACTGATATTAAGAGTTTGAAGTTAAAAGATCTGAAAAAGGAAATCAAATGTTCCCAATTGCACGACAATCATTTTTAATCACAACAGAGTGTAATAAAAACGTATCAAGCTACGCGAAACCTTTTCCCGAAATCGAAACAGGTGTTCACACTACATTGGCCCCATTCAGTTTTTTCCTAAATTGTGGCACCCTTTTCTACGATAATGGGCAAAAGAGTGGAGTAGTGATATGCTATACGCTCTGAAGACAACATATTTTGCATACAATACAATAAGTTTTTGCAAACTTGAAGAAAAGAAAATTCCAAAAACGTACTACGATGACTTTAATATCCTGTTATTTTTCAAAATTAACTTGTATCTAAGACTAATTCTGTCTTTTGCTTATGACTTACTCGTGCACATTCTCTCCCGACAGAGGTAGCTTCGTCATAAATTTCTCGAGGTTGTATAGGAATATATGACAGAGCTACCTCTGTTGGGAGAGAGTGACTCGTGCATATCGGTGATGAAAACAATATCTGATAGTGAACAAGTATTTCCAAACTTTAGTCACTATTTAAAGCACATTCGCTGGTTTATGTTATAGACCACCATAGAAATGAACAACTACGTGATCTTAAAAGATGAGAGATATTTCCATGACGCGGAAGAGTTCATACCGGAACGGTGGTTGAAGAAAGGGCAGGACTCGGAAAATATACACCCTTTTGTGAATATCCCCTTCGGACACGGCAAGCGCATGTGTGTAGGTAGGTACGATTGGACCAACTGGACATGTTGGCTTGCACAGCACGGACTTTTCTAGAAATAAGTTAACATATCTAACTCCGCAAATCAGGTAAAGCCCATCCCGATATTCATAATTAAAGTCTAACTTTGATCATATAATGAAGCTTAAGATCATTCAATAATTAAATAGGATGCGGTCTTTATCCGTTGGCTCAGAATTATCAGAATACAGCATTTTCGCTTTGTGTTTTAAGCATCTGTAGTGTCTTATAGGGTAGTTCTATCTATATAATGTTTAAGAGCATTAACTTATACGTTGACCTCATACAGTTGGGAATCAAATTGCAATCACCCACTTGCCTATCGTGAATTTGTCTTTCGGCATCGAAGTATAGGGAAAAGAACCGTCGAAATTATGTTTGCTCTTCAAAAGTTTCTATTGAATAAACCATACCATTTGGCCTGTCTTTATAAAACGAGATATACTTACATGCGTGAAGGTTTGGGTTCGTACCTTTGTGATTATGGTTATTTGCTCTTGTTCTTTCACAGGTCGAAGGTTATCGGAGCAGGAGAGCTACGTGGTGTTAGCTAAGATCCTCCAGAGATACAGAGTGGAGTGGAGACACGCCCACCAGATGGGTCAAAGCTACAGGATACTTCTAGCTCCAGATCATCCTCCCACTTTCGCTTTCGTCGACAGGAAGCGTTCGTAAAATCCCAGAAAGGCCATATGACTTTCCTGTGAACTCAACACTGCCACAGAATGATGAGGTGGCGACACATATGTATATAACATTACAAGAGACAGCATCACTGAATATTTATAACACATCATCATCCAGCTACTTTCAATCGTGGATAAAACCTGCAACTTTAAGGTTTACAGTCTCCAACAAAAACACAAGCAATATTATCAAATATTATCAAATATTCCTTCTGTCATCATATCACTGTCTAGCATTCTCATTCGTAGACATGATTTATAGAAATGCCATGTAGAGCTGCTTTAGTTGCCTCGCGTTTGCCATTGAAAGCCTTGCAGCAACCTAATGTCAGAATACCAACGGTATCAGATCATTTGCCACTTGTCCTTTCGTCGCTAGTCTCTTTTAGAATAGTTAAATCCACATTACCGGGCGTTGTCTTTATGCGGGCTCTCACAATACAATGTTACTCACACTTTTGAAAATTCTGTGAGATACACGAGCAGCTTTATAGATCCACAGTTTGTATATTAAATCATGACTGTAACAATATAATATAGGACCGTTCTTAAAAAATTAAATGTGTGTTAATTAAAAACGGTCAAATGATAATATTCCAAAGAAAACATTTGATAATATTTTGTAACCATTACACTTTTAATTATGACGTACGTTGTTAAAGTTGCACTATCAAACAACAGACAGGTACTACACCCCTATCGACCACATGAAATGAAATGTTCCTGTATATCCCGACAAAGTTTTTTGGGTGCAGCAGTTCACGAGAAGAAGTCGAAAATATACAAAGTAGACGGGCCACAAGCTAATCTTGCGCTATTGACAAATTAATTACCGTGCATATCAAAAAGAGGAAAATATATGTTTATGATAAAAAAAAATATTTACACAATAAAAATTTAGTTACAATCGTCTCTTATGAGTAAAAGATAATTTGATGGTAAAAAGGGACAAAAAGTTATAACCTATAATTGGGATAACAAATAAAAAAATTACAAGTAAAGATGTGCATAACAAAATACAAAATATCAATATTCAATGGCTTTCATTCATTTCCCGCTAAGCTATGGGTATAGGGGATAGCTAAAACGATTTTATTTAGGTTATGCAATGGTCCGTCCAAGTGGACCACCATTGAAAGGAAGTTACCTTTCAATAGCTATATTTCCTATAGGATCAATTTTAAACCTTAAATATTGACCCGTTGAATTTTTGTAGATATTTGTTTTACCAAGGCTAGGATATGACTTTAAGAAAAGACAAAACCAAAACTGCAATTAAAGCATGATTTCCATTTTGGAGAAATTTCGAACGACGCCTGACCTATATCAGCTAGCATACAAGGAACGTAGGAGAAATATCTGAACAGAAGACATTGATTACCATTCCCCTTTAAGTGTTGATTCACAGAGATCGTTTGTCACACTTTGGCCACATACATTCAATAATTCCTGTCATCATGTAGACTAAACATAAATACTTTATCAAACCTTGTTCGATTTCTTATGATTGAAATATCAATTAGACACGAGACAATGCCGGGAACGTAAACATTTACAATTGTGTTGTTACATCGTCGAATCTATATGAAGTATGAAGACTTTTTACTGACATACATCTCCTAAACCGTGAATGGATATTGTCTGGACATGGATTGTTTTAAAGAAATGATTATTGTATACATAGATATTTGAATCTATTTTGAAGACTCTATTTAAACATAATGTTGGTTGAATTGGATCTATGTTCCACTATCAATATCTATCAATAAAGTTATTGTTTATTTTGTTGTTGTCTATATATTTAAAGGGAAATAACCATACACAGCAAATAATGTTGCTTAATTTAAATTTCATTTTAACCACTACTTTAAATGCCGGGCGCATATAGGTCATTTTTGGCCAAACGTCGCCCTTAAATCCACCTACCTACCTACCTACCTACGTACCTACCTACCTAATGTTGCTTACCTTATCCTAAAAAAAAGGCACTTTATCACTTTTTGGGCAATTTTATTTTTTAAATTTTCCCTAACAAATATTACTTTAAGCAAATTGAATTATCTTCAGAGGATGAAACCACTCACCATCAACCCTATTGTCCGTAAAAGATTATGTATAACACATATCAAGATCACATGGGGCAATTTTAAGGTGAACACATTTTAAAATGGAGGTAGCACCTTTTTAGATAAGTAAGGTGATCTCACGAAACGAAAATAAATGTTCACAAGTGTACGACGATGTCTTCATAATCAAAAGAAGCGGTTTGAGAACGAACGTACCATTTTCTGTTAAATGAATCTCTTTCCCTACCTCAAATAAAATAAATGTGTTCACAAAACAATAGCTGCCTAACCATTTAGCTTGATATCCTGACAATTATTGTGATCGTTTGAATGGAATGAAATACAGAAAAAAGACCACTAGTTATTAAAGGCCAGATTGTACGCATGTTTTAGAATATATTAATCCTTATCTTCAAAGATAGTTAGGGTTGATGGTGCTGAAACAGAGTGAAAGTGATTAGTATTCTCAAATCAACGCCAGAGACTGTTTTTTTTTATGGATGTGATAACCAACCGTTTGCAAAAGGAAAGGTATTTAGGGCCGACATTGTATACAAAAATTAATATTGGATAGTACATGATAGCTGGTGACAGAAACGATCTGAATGTTTTCAAGTCCGTGTTAACTCACTGTCTCTTTCTTAAACTAGATAAATATAGGATTATTATGTCCATGACATACTATGTTTACGACACGAGTGTATACCCTAGAATTAGCGAGGGATTCATTGAAATTTAGGCACGAGTGTCGTGAACATAGTAGGTCATGGGCACAGATATGATATTCTGTTTATTACCGAAGTCGCTAAATGATCAAAATCATCATTGAAGCAGAGGCGGATTACCCGCCGTCGTCTCATTTGGAACGCAACGCAACGTCGTAGGCCAAATGTGACGTCAAAGAATTGTTTATGACGTGATGTCACAATAAAAAGTAATAGGGTATCGTATGTAAAATGTGAACCAAAATATGATTGCCCTCGTATATGATAGTTTGAATTATTACAGTGGTCAAGTAATAAACAGAATACTTAACTTCCATCCATTTAATACTATTTTGTTTAATAATATCGTTAATAATTTGAATCAAACTCGCTTTATTAAGTTTTCTACTTAAAAATTAACTCGTTTATTAAAAATAGTATCAAATGAAAGGTAATTCAGCATCCTCAATATAATGAACGTCCATTACTTCTGAAACCATAACGACAGTCTTTAACTAGCTTCAAAAGGTCACTGCCAAGAATACCTACTATAAAGCACACAACCATAACACCCCACCAGGAAATGCCGATAGTTGTAGAAGAAGGACGTGGATCAGAAACACTTATCTTTTTTCTTATGGCTTGAGAGGTCTTCTGTGGAACCACCTTCAGATGTTGCTTGAGCTTTTCAATGATGTCGATGAACTCTTCATCTTTCAGAGAGAGGTTCAGGAGCTGAGGGTTTGGGGTGAAGCATGTTACATCAGGACGTTCACTGGAAGCCGTGTCAGTGATCCTGTAGTCGCTAGTTTCATCTCGAATAGATACAGTGGTAGCATCTACCGTCATTGGTTCAGTGATGAACTGGGAAGGTTTGTATGTGTTGCTTGGTGTTGTTGCTTCAGTGGAACTTTCAGTCATTGAGGGTTGAGTTGTCGTACAGGGGATGGAATTTTCAGTGTGGGTCCAGGCCTGAAAAATCAAAACGCGTGATAAAATAGGGATATATTTGCAAGCATAGCTTTGTAATTTAGAGCACCTCCTGCCTATTCTTATGATCTAGCAAGTGAGCCATAACAGGAAATTGATGTCAATACAAGCTAATTTGCAAAGTTGGTCAAGTGTTACACTTTAAAGTAGTTTTATCTATTTTAATTTTCATTATCATTACATTTGAAATGACTTTCCCATAATGCAATATACATATAGAGACATTATATGAAAATGTCATGTATTACACAGTTCCTGTCTATAATATAATAAAAACCAAATTTCACTTACCGGATTTATTCTAGCCAAATTCATACCAATCGACGTGCAGTAGGCAAATCTTTTAACTGAATGTTGAATGTAGGCTGCGAAAAACCCGTCAACTTCTGGTAGATATAGAGTGTAAAGTGCATTGGGCAGGAGAACAATACCAACTGAAAGATTTGTATTTTCAACTTCCATCCATTGTGGGATGTTTATGATCTCTTCGTTTAGGAGAATAAATTTCCTGAATCGAGATTCCACAACAATGATGAGGTAGCCTGCAATATCTGACATTTGGGGAAAGTGGAAATGGTAGAAATTTAACCATTGTCTTCGTGGAACTAATACCATGAGGCATTGGTCAGTAGACGAAGATTTAGTAATGAACTTAGCGACCAGAATTGGTTTATCAGAAAGGATTTGAAGTGGTTCTGATGATGACAGATCAAGTCGAATCGTGTCCCCTTCCTGTTCAAGAAGGTATATTATTTCCCCAACACTCACTGAAGTACAAGCTGTGCTTGCCAGGATCGTGTATACGTCGATTCCTGTTTTACCAGGAGAAGGAATAGAAGTGAAATCTGTCCCCCATGTGTCCACTGGTGGCATCTGTTCAGCGAGATGGTCTCTTGAGCCTCCATAATGAATGTTTATTTTCCTATTCCCCGAAACGACTGAAACAGGTCTGTTCGATGACACATACACCCCTGTTAACTCTTGAGTCAGGTGTAGCTGGAACACTTCATATTCGTCTAATGTCAACAGGAGATTGGAGGGGTTGAATAATGTGACGCCACCATAGTTCACTTCATAGCTATTAGAGCTTCTTTCTCCGATTGGAAAGGAGATATTTACAATTGTATTATTTTCTGAGGCGGTAACAGAAAGCAGACTTTCATCGATATAGTTAACAATGTAATGTCCTGTACCATACATCTCAACAGGAATGGATACATAGGAGTCTGTACTGTGGATTTCGACATCATGAACCATTACGCTGATGTCATTGTCTGCGGACACTTTTACAACCTTTCGAGACAAGCCGGTTCCCTTCAGTTGAATACTGCTGTCAAGACAGACGTATTCACTAAGAGTGTTGTTGATGACAACAGAGGTGTTGAAGTTGATGTCGGGGTCGAGACTGGTGATTTGTACAGCGATGTCCTCATCCAATAAGGTAGCCAGCGTAACACATTGGGGTTTGGAGTCGAATCCTGATAGTTTTTGATTTTCCAGAAATGAAATAAGAAATTCTTTTCCCGAAGCTGCCGCCGAGGACCCTGTTTCAGCAATTGACGGTAATTATAAAACATCACATATATATGTATTCATAGATATCTTATCAAAAGATGATAAAAAATTCCTCATATTGTATAAGGAATCTATACTAAACAATTACTGAAAACTACAAGAAAGATTAATTAGAAACGTCGAATGAATTTATTTAGTTTCTATAAATTTCTGCTGTTATGCTACTTGTAATAAAAGTAAAAATTGTATCAATGGGATATAAATTATTTCTCATATTAGAAAAATCTTTATGGATTTCATACGTAGCTACACACGCTTACCAAAACGTCCGGTAATGATCGGAAAGAGGAGGAATACTAAGTACGCCATTCTTGATCAGCCTGCTTGCAAAACTGTCTTCTCGACAATGAGCTTATAAACAAATGATATTCCTTAACAACGTTTATTTACAGCGTTTCAGTGCAAATACAATAACTTATAGAAGAATAACCTTTTATTGGATTCGATGATCAGTGCAACGGCACTTATTTCACATTATTGATATTGATGAAAAGAACATCAATAATGCCACAGATCGTGGTTTGGATCATCGTTTTCTATCAATTATTCAAGAGTGTATCACTCCAAAGCGATTACTTTTGAAGGAATTATTGGTTTTCTTATTTGGCTAAATAAAGCAGAGTATAGATGCATCAATTTTTTCTTTATTTCATCAATCTCTATCTTATTATCATTCTACCCGAGACAGTTATTTGTACACGGTCATTAGCACGATATAAAATTGTCGATCTTAATTCATTTAAGTAACTGGAGGCGTCATTTAACATTTATTTCATACCCTATATAAATATTTTCATTCCCAAAGATGTGAAGCTCTTTTGGACATAAAATCATGTCGAAACATTTATCAAAGATCTACGCCTACAGACCCAACTTTCTTTATACAGAAACATTCATTCGTGTCCATCCTTAATCTATTTTCTGGAGTAAAATTACTGTAACAATTGCGTTTTAGCTTTGTGTCTTTATAAACAAAGAAAGTTTTCCCTTAGCCATTTCAAAGTTTAATAAGGCAATTTGAAATTAAATATCAATTTTTTTTTATCACACGTTACTTTAGCCTTGTCTTTTGTTCTCCAAATAAAATAATCTGCCAAATAAACAAAAAGACGAAAAAAACCGACCGTTTCAGCACATGTTTATTGACAAAACAGTTATTGCTCATCTTCTATCTTTGAAGCTTCCACCGAATTGCCAAGTATCCAGTCATAGTACTTGGACACGTGTGTATAGTATCCGTACTGGTTCTCTCTATCACATCCCACACCCCAAGATACGATCCCGACTAGGATCCAGCGTCCCCCATATTTCATAACAAAGGGCCCACCACTATCGCCATGACAGGCGTCACCGCGCATGCTCCGTGAATAGCCGGCGCATATCATACCGGAAGTGAAGGACGCATTCACATTCTTTGCGCTTTGATGACAAACAGGTCTGTTAACATAGGGTATGCTAACCTCACGAAGAAAGGTCGGTGACATTCCGTCTTCATACAGACTTCCGCATCCTGTTATCATTCCTAGTCGTCCTCCCAGAAGCAGTTCCTTGACTACCACTTCGCTCTCCAGACAAATTGGCATGACGAGGTCACTGAAGTCGACTGGCTGGTCCAGTTGAAACAAGGCCACATCATTGTCGAAGTTCCTCCCATTGAAGTCTGGATGAAGGGTGTAGTTCTTGAGACGACGATGGATTCCCTGTTTGCCGTCGCACCTGACGGAGCCGATGTAGATGTCCACGGCATCCTTAGAGAAAGGGTAAAGGTAGTATTCCTCGAACTGGGAGACACAGTGAGCTGCCGTCACTAACCACTGGGTGTTCACCATGGATCCTCCGCAGAAGGCGGTTTTCTGAAATGATTTGATTGATTTAGTGGATAGATAAACCATTTCTACTTTTGAATTAATCGATTTATGCTGCATTTATTTTCATTCACCCTAAGCACGCTGTCTTAATCTATAGATACAGAAAAGCATTTTTTATCGTAAATTTCTTACTAACAAGAAACTAAAATTTATATTATCCTGCATCGACAAGTTTAATAAAATAAATAACATTGGAATTTTCATGATGGTATTTAAGCATTTGACAAAACATTAATGTAATTTCCCATGTGAGGATATCAGTCTTGTCTAACGAATGAGAAATATTCTCTCCCATCCCTACCCTAACTCACATGTCGCTTGTCCCTGATGACGACGTGCCATGGCGCCTCCCCCTCCTGAACCTCCTTGCCCCCCGCGATCCGACCCCCACGACTTCGCTCTTTCGCCACCCTCGGTCGACCACACGCTACCGAAGAAAGAAACAATATAGAGGTAATTTATGCTTGACAAAATTCAATAGAGCTCATAAAGTAAATATCAAGATTTTGCAAAGCTTATTCTAGGTTGAAAAGGTGGTGGCTTGTTATCATGATGAAATGTTGAATGATTTTTTTCTCTAGCATGTACTTCCTGTGGGCACAAGAGAAGGTCTAAAATTTCCACATCATTTCGGTAAGTGAAAATCAATAGACTATAAGCAATCATCGTTGGAATGAGAATGGAAATAACTTTGGCTCAAAATGACAAATGGCTTTGGTCATAATCGTGATTTCCTCATTTTAATGCATAAGTCACAGATGTTGCTCGATGAATCCCGCATACTATAACTAACAAAGGTCTCCATTGCTAGATAGACTACCCTAATTTCAACCTTAGCTGGCTTTGGCAAAAAGTTTTAACTCTCTGAAAATTCACCATTGCACCATAGAGCACAGGAAGTTGAAAATAATCAATATTAGAAGGTAATGAAATGTAGATAATAATATCCCCACCCCTAACAAACCGAGACCGTTGTATACGACATTCTTTGTAATCATAGCAATGTGTAATCATATATTGAAGCCTAAACGAAACGTTACACGGAAGTGTTAAATTTTTCAGAAAACAACGAAAAATGACAAACTACATCTTATAACTCAACATTTTCTTAAAACAACCAACCACTTAAAATGCAAGGTGAACTAACCGTTTTTTCACATTAGAAATTTAAAACTGAGAAGATTCAGCACAGATCAATATTTTGGTTTATATACATTTGTTCATATATCCCCCAGCCCAAACTTTCTTTCATCAAGTCTTTACGTGAGGTACAATGTATTAGTAACCTATGCCTCACAATTTCCAAAAACGTTTGATGTAACGGAAAACTTTAAAGGGCAAATGACGTTACCTATCAGTTGTTTCAGTCTAAACGTTAAACCTGCATGTTATATATCCAATCGTGTATGAGTTGTTCAATCGTTGAACCACCTTGAGAGCTTAACGATCACTGTACAACCGAAACATCGATGTTGTTACCTCAGGTGACATCAACCCTACGTCGAAGTTAACGGGTCAATGGTTGTCCATTGGCCAGCCTTTGATTCATAACAGCCAAAGCTCCAATGGTGCATGTCTCCATATCTATATTCTGACCTTCCTTGTGACGCCATTTGGAGACCATACTCCCTCTTTATGGTCACAACGGGTTATCAAAAACAACCACGGGAACAGTGGCGATTCTTCCAGCAAGGGTAGCTGTTGCTCATAAGCATCTCTGTTTTGCAACAACTGTGGCATATTTGGACAGCTACAAAACTATTGTGTTATATGACAGCAAAGTCACTCTTCTGAAGTTTTTGGCAGTTTTCACAAAAATGCATGAATTACTTTCTTTGAGTGGCATTTAAAAAGTTGGAAGCGACTAAGTACAAGAATCTGTATCGAAACGTCGCAAATCTTATAATAAAGAAGTTGTCATCCATGAATTACTTGTTTTAAACAAATATATTAAGGTCGGATAGAACTTTACTGGCAGCTTCAATATGATAAAATCTTAAGGTATTTCAGTTAAAACTTCCATTTGGACGTCAGTTTCTGTATTTTCTGACTATTCTCAAAGAATCAATTTCATTTGGACATGAACTCACATTTCTCGTGGCCAAATCCTTCCACAGTGAGTGTTGCAGTCTCTCGAGCTGAGCAACCATTAGCGCCTCTAGCGGCACACGTGTATTCTCCAGCGTCAGTCTCCACGATGTCCTTGATGAGCAGGTACTTGTTCCGTAACATCTGCAAACAAAGGGAATGAGTGTGTGTACGTAGACAAGTATGTATTGAGCAACACACAGAGAGGCAGTCCAGCCAGGTTTTGTCCAACGGCGATTCATGCTCTGGAATGTGCTGTTCTTGATACAAATCCGTGTCCAAAGCTTTACTGAGGTGTCAATTTGTTTTTATTAATGTTTGTAGGAGTTTTCTCAAAGTTTGTTGATAATTACATCATTACATTAAATGACTCATTGCATTCGTACCAAATGCCAATTAATAACTTGACTAACTATGTGGCTACTCATTTCCTTTTTCGTACCAATGCCGCAAGTTGTGCTTCTGTTTTTTCTTCATTTATATGATGCAAATATTAGGATATATACCTAGTGAGGTCGTAGAAAAGAGCTTTTTCGAAAACTAACCCTTTTCCTGTTATCAAAGTGTATAATCTCGCCGTCCTTCTTCCAAATAGTGAACTGCGAGTTTGGTATATAGCACCGCAACATTGTAGTGGCTCCCTCCGTCACCGTAACGTTCTTGGGCGCTTCAACTACCCCTGTCAATAAAAAGAATGTTGCATAAATGTGATTTACTGTAATCATTTGTCTTATCGTTTTACAGCGCGATAAGCTATGCCACCCTTTGACCGCAGCGGTTAAGATAATCTACTCTTAATAATGAAAAATAGCCACATATGGCAATCAATGTACATAAATCGCAGCCGTCAAGAGAAGCGCACACGAGGGACATTGGGCGCTGTGACTACTGTTAGAACTTGACACAAGTAAGATACAATGATGTTTATTTTTACTCACTCAATTTGCATGGTTCTTTGAGACTGATCCAAGCCGACCTTTCAAACAGGTTGCCATGAGAGAGCGCAACACACGTGTACTTCCCGTCCTGCCCGTCACTCACTTCCGGTATGTGCAGAACGCCACCCGGATGTACTTCCAAACCTTCCGTGTGGTCGTACTCGCTCAGGATCCGGTCTCGGTGTAACCTTGAAAAGCAGACGACACCAGTGTCAATAAGTTATGGAAGAAGTATAAAGGCAATAAGTTTATTTATGAACATGATGAATTGTTACACCTAGGACTGTTATTTTTTCCTCAAAGACCTTAAACCTTTTCATGCAAACGTATATGTGTATGTAACAATCTAGTTGAAAATGGCTTTACTGACAAACGTCCGTTATTACCAATCATGGACCTAGGGACGTAAAGATTACTGCTAGTTAAACTTAACTGCCAGCATCACAAAAATGACCTTAGTAAAATTCTTGTGATAATTTCCTGTTATGCCAACCAACAACGCTCAAGATTCACAGAACATCACCACTTCGAAATCACATGTCCGTCCGAATGCAAGCCAGATTTAAAAACCAGCCAAACAGAAAATGAAGAAGATTAATTTATGTGTTTTACAAAGTCAGCGTTTTTAAAAGGAAGCGATGTTTGGTAAGTAAAAAAACGCCAAAAGAATCAAATGACTAAAAGTAGTTAAAATGTGCTTTAAATACTTGAAGAATTGTTGCTGAAAACTATCATTCTAATGCTATCGGTTAAGTACAGTGCAATACGAAGGTAATGAAAGTGATTTTGATCACAATCAGGAAAATGACACGCGTCATTTAGTCAAACGTACCTTTTGAACCTGCCTACAGAAGGTCATTTAGGAGTTGATAATGATTTGCAGCTTATGCAACTTAGTATGAATTGGACGAATGGTTTAAAATTCATCATACGAATTAATAAGAATGTTTTATTGTTTTGTATTGAAAATTAGTTATTATCATATTTTCAATTTGGTAATTGATATTTGCGATTCTGAATCCACTCTCGCTCCTTCCTAATACCCTGATCTCTTTCAAGCCAAAAACCTCGTATCGCTAGCCTTCTAACCAGCCAATAAGACGAATCGCATTCAGTAACAGCGGCATATCCCGGATGGAAAATCCGTTGAGTTCAAGATAATAGCTTCCAGCTCCTTCCATAACGACATTTCATTGGCTGAAATAATAACAGGTGAACTAAGCCACGAATATCAAGCCGATCCAGCCACACAACGGATTTGGCCCTAAAGAGATCAGGGTATTAGGAAGGAGCGAGAGTGGATTCAGATACGCTGATTTAGCGGGATGACGAAGCAGTATCATATATTTTTATGCGTCTTAAATGGAATAGAATAGGTTATAAGGTAATTATAATAATTGGAAGTGTGTCATATGACTTTTACGAAACTCGTGCGAATTTGTGTCTAACACTCGTTTTCGTTCCGGTAATACAAAAATTCATACTCATTTCGTAAAAGTCATATGACACACTCCCTCGGGTAATATTCTCTATACATGGTTTCAAGGTACATATCAAGGCCAAATAATGTGTCATAAAACACGTAGTATCTCTCACAAGGCAAGGTCCCATTAGCAGCGAACTAATGTGGACGGCGAATGACCTTCTTACCACATAATGTCGACCTCCCCGTGGAGAAGAGCACACTCCAACAGCACACTGCTGCCCAGCGCTACTGTCATGTTGTGGGGCGCTGTGGTGAACGTCACCTCGTCAGATTTCTGCAGAGAAACAGACATGTTTGATATAACGTTTCTAAACGAACAAAAAAGTATTACCATTGAGGTAATTGTGACAACCTCCCATAATTTAGACACCCCACAACTTCTTTAGATATCTGAATTTAATAATAATAATAATTTATAATAATAATAATTTTAATTACAACAACAATATTCCACGTCATCCATGTCACTGAAGGATATGCTCTAAGCGCATTACATATGTACAGTCCTAATATACAAAAATAGAGCCATGGGCTCTGTAGCTCATCAGACTTTTGATAGAAATAGGTGTTTGGGTTGAGACCATGGGGTCATGGGCAGTGTAGGAAAGATAGCCTGTCCCAACGTCCGAGTTATTCACAATCAAATAAAAAAGGCCCATTGCCCATTTGGGGTCAAGGGGTCACCGAACCTACAATTCAGAATCCCCATTGTCCAAGGAGTCTACACACAATTTTTCAGCTATCAAGACCTTTTGGAACTAGGGAAAAAGATGAAATTAAGATTTTAAGGTTTTGACCCCTGTGACCCCATTTGGGGTCAAGTGGTCACCAAACCTACAATTTAGAATCCCCAGTGTCCAAGGAATCTTCACACAATTTTTCAGCTCTCTAGACCTTTTGGAACTAGGGAAAAAGATGAAATTAGGTTTTTTAGGTTTTGACCCCTGTGACCCCATTTGGGGTCATGGGGTCACCAAACCTACAATTTAGAATCCCCGTTGGCCAAGGAGTCTACATACACCTTTTCAGCTCTCTAGACCTTTTGGAACTGGAGAAGAAGATTAAAATAGGTTTTTCAGGTTTTGACCCATGTGACCCCATTTGGGGTCAAGGGGTCACCGAACCTACAATTCAGAATCCCCATTGTCCAAGGAGTCTACACACAACTATTAAGCTATCAAGACCTTTTGGAACTGGAGAAGAAGATGAAAGTAGGATTTTAAGGTTTAGACCCCTGTTACCCCATTTGGGGTCAAGTGGTCACCAAACCTACAATTTAGAATCCCCAGTGTCCAAGGAGTCTTCACACAATTTTTCAGCTCTCTGGACCTTTTGGAACTAGGGAAAAAGATGAAAATAGGGTTTTCATGTTTTGACCCCTGTGACCCCATTTGGGGTCATGGGGTCACCAGACCTACAATTTAGAATCTCCAGTGCCCAAGGAGTCTACACACAACTATTCAGCTCTCTGGACCTTTTGGAACTGTAGAAGATGAAAATAGGTTTTTCATGTTTTGACCCCTGTGACCCCATTTGGGGTCATGGGGTCACCAGACCTACAATTTAGAATCTCCAGTGCCCAAGGAGTCTACACTCAACTTTTCAGCTCTCTGGACCTTTTGGAACTGGAGAAGAAGATTAAAATAGATTTTTAAGGTTTTGACCCTTGTGACCCCATTTGGGGTCATGGGGTCACCAAACCCACAATTTAGAATCCCCGTTGGCCAAGGAGTCTACACACACCTTTTCAGCTCTCTAGACCTTTTGGAACTGGAGAAGAAGATGAAAATAGGTTTTTAAGGTTTTGACCCCTGTGACCCCATTTGGGGTCAAGGGGTCACCGAACCTACAATTCAGAATCCCCATTGTCCAAGGAGTCTACACACAACTATTAAGCTAGCAAGACCTTTTGGAACTGGAGAAGAAGATGAAAGTAGGATTTTAAGGTTTTGACCCCTGTGACCCCATTTGGGGTCAAGTGGTCACCAAACCTACAATTTAGAATCCCCAGTGTCCAAGGAGTCTTCACACAATTTTTCAGCTCTCTAGACCTATTGGAACTAGGGAAAAAGATGAAATTAGGTTTATTAGGTTTTGACCCCTGTGACCCCATTTGGGGTCATGGGGTCACCAGACCTACAATTTAGAATCTCGAGTGCCCAAGGAGTCTACACACAACCATTCAGCTCTCTGGACCTTTTGGAACTGTAGAAGATGAAAATAGGTTTTTCATGTTTTGACCCCTGTGACCCCATTTGGGGTCATGGGGTCACCAGACCTACAATTTAGAATTTTCAGTGCCCAAGCAGTCTACACTCAACTTTTCAGCTCTCTGGACCTTTTGGAACTGGAGAAGAAGATTAAAATAGATTTTTAAGGTTTTGACCCTTGTGACCCCATTTGGGATCATGGGGTCACCAAACCCACAATTTAGAATCCCCGTTGGCCAAGGAGTATACACACACCTTTTCAGCTCTCTAGACCTTTTGGAACTGGAGAAGAAGATGAAAATAGGTTTTTAAGGTTTTGACCCCTGTGACCCCATTTGGGGTCAAGGGGTCACCGAACCTACAATTCAGAATCCCCATTGTCCAAGGAGTCTACACACAACTATTAAGCTATCAAGACCTATTGGAACTGGAGAAGAAGATGAAAGTAGGATTTTAAGGTTTTGACCCCTGTGACCCCATTTGGGGTCAAGTGGTCACCAAACCTACAATTTAGAATCCCCAGTGTCCAAGGAGTCTTCACACAATTTTTCAGCTCTCTAGACCTATTGGAACTAGGGAAAAAGATGAAATTAGGTTTATTAGGTTTTGACCCCTGTGACCCCATTTGGGGTCATGGGGTCACCAAACCTACAATTTAGAATCTCCAGTGCCCAAGGAGTCTACACACAACTATTCAGCTCTCTGGACCTTTTGGAACTGGAGAAGAAGATTAAAATAGATTTTTAAGGTTTTGACCATTGTGACCCCATTTGGGGTCATGGGGTCACCAAACCTACAATTTAGAATCCCCGTTGGCCAAGGAGTCTACACACACCTTTTCAGCTCTCTAGACCTTTTGGAACTGGAGAAGAAGATGAAAATAGGTTTTTAAGGTTTTGACCCCTGTGACCCCATTTGGGGTCAAGGGGTCACCGAACCTACAATTCAGAATCCCCATTGTCCAAGGAGTCTACACACAACTATTAAGCTATCAAGACCTTTTGGAACTGGAGAAGAAGATGAAAATAGATTTTTAAGGTTTTGACCCTTGTGACCCCATTTGGGGTCATGGGGTCACGAAATCTACAACTAGAATCCCCATTTGCCAAGGAGTATGCACATAAAATTTCAGCTCTCTAGAGTCATCGGTTCTGGAGAAGAAGTCGAAAAAGTGAAAAGTTTACGGATGGACGGATGGACGGATGGACGGATGGACGGACGCCGGACGCCATGCCTTGCCATAAGCCCATCGGGTCATTCAGACCTGATGAGCTAAAAAGTGAGTAGCTCGTCATCAGTTCAAAGGTATCTCTGGAAAAGATTGGTTTTTAGTCTCTTTTTGAACACCGATAGAGACGATGTGATGTTTTCAGATCAAACGGCAGAGAGTTCCAGAGCGTGGCAGCATCACACTTGAAAGAGCTTGCACAAAACATTTTCAGGTTGTGTTTGGGAACAATTACGAGATTTTGTTGACTGAATTTAATTCCAATGGACCAATTCATATTTTATTTAAAAAACGAAAATTATGTTTCGTAATTAATCCCCCAAAAGAAATAAAGTAAATCAAAGTGTACAACTTTATTAGCAAGTCATATCACGCGACAGTCCCAATCAGTGGCTAATCAAAGCCTTGCTGCTGAGTGGTTCAAGTTCAATGGTTGAGATACTGTGCCTTTTTCTGCACCAAGTTGCAATCTTCATGTGATATCAGTAATGACTATCAAGGTCTGCCGTAAGAGGTAAGAGGATTGGCACAGAAAAGTTGGGAATGTGTTGAAACGCTTGAATCAGCCACTGATGGACAATGGCGCGAGTTATTACATGCCGGTGAAGTTAGTTCAACATTTAGAAATATGTTAAGAAACTAAGATAATTACGATTTAAAAATTTTGATATAGCATTGCACCCCTTTTTATAATTCTGAACTTAGTAGTAAAAAATATTTGAATAAAACCATCGTTAGCAAAATCGTTTATAAATTGTTAGTGCATCTCTTATTATTGAATAATAGACATCTGCAATAATAATTCTATAACTAATTCTATAATAATAATTCTGAATTTAGAAAATCTAAGAATTAAGATCTAAGAAGAAAATTGTAACTATTCTTAAAGGAAAGAAATCGCTTGCTATTTTGCACTTCCCCCTCCAAGAAGGATTGACCTAGGAATACCTAAAATCTTTGAACGATATGATGATAGGTGTCCTGTAAATTATTCTGATATCATAGCTGCATACCAAACGTTTGTTCACATACCTGCGTAACTTAGTGCAAATATCATATAACTGATAATTTTGAATTTTCAATACAGAAGAGAATACCCATTTCACCTTTACGCAATCGTATGCCAAATCCAACAGTAATAGTTTAGGCAGGTCATAAAAGTGACCAGGGCTCAAAATTTCGAAAACAGTAATTTCTATTTCTCTCTACAAAAACCTTAATTAGTGACCAACAGCTTCAAACATTAGTCATGTTTGTTCGTTTGCATTAAGTCAATATGATTTTGCTGATTTTGTTTTCAGAGAGTCGAAATGGAACATTTTAATCGAAATTTTAGGAAATCTGAATTTAAAAAATTTGACTCCTTCATTCTATATAATCATGCCAAAATTCGAATTTTTGCAAGAGAGACGAGACAATCACACAATAAACTGGAAAATGGCTATTTTACACATTGACAATAGGAGATCCTTTTTATAGTTATGCTGTAGTTATTTTATTGACGTTTTAACCAAATCACATGATATTTGCACTTAGATACAGTAGTAAGTGAACAAACTTTTGATATGCAGCTGTATTTTTACTTTTTTATCTTCAGTTCTTCATTTAAAAATGCCATACACCAAACATTTACCAGGTATAGTCTTGTTTCACACAGCGGATCTGTATATCTGGGTGGACAGTGGCAGTTTGGGACGCCATTTTGAATGAAACACGTGCCACCATTATGACATGGGTGCTCCTCACACGTGACCTCTTCCACGTGCTCACAGGCGTCGCCATAGAAACCAGGAGCACATTCACATCTAGAACACAATTAAATACATTTGATAATTCATTGCATTTTAATTGCATCTTTTTTGAATAAGTTGATTGTAAACTTAGCAACTTCCAATTTTTTTTGGTCAACATTGTCAGGCTATATTTTTTCATATACAATCCATCCCAGGCCTGAATGTTCCGACGCTGTTCAATATATCACCTCTTGGACATTTTATCAAAGAAATCTGAATGAATCTACCTAGTCTGATAAACATCGACAGTGTTAAAAGGAATAAAATAAAAACTGACTCTAGCGGGATTCCAACGCATTCGAACAGGGGTTGTCCTCGCAACAACTGTCTCAAAGCAGCCTCCTTGTATCGGAAGAATGGTCAAATTTCGCATATAAGGAAAACTGGGTGTTTTGTGTCCGCCGCGCAACGCTAAACTAGGCCTTTGATCGGAATACTAAGTCTTGGGTGACCGAGGATGTACTTTACCATAAGAGAAGGGGATTTTCTGTCTTCACTTGTACTATATATGCATATTATTTCTGGTTTCTCTCTTACATTGACAATATGTTACCTCCATAAAGGATCATCCGTATCATTGCCCACTGGCACGCAGGATCCGCCATTGTTACACTGGAGAGAACAAACTGGGTCTGAAGAAGATGGATCACATGTTACAAATCTGTAATGCAACAGTTTTCTAAATGAATAGGAATCTTTAAGAACGACTCAAACGTTCATTCTTCAACAACGTAAAACTTTATCTTTGTAAATAGCATAAGACATCATTTATTTCCTTTCACATTTCATCTCATTTTTGTCTGAAAAAGTTCCTTACATAAATTATTTCATAAGATGAATATTTGTGTACATTTTGACGAATCAATTTTCAACTTTTATAACTCCACTTATCTGAATTTCAAGAAATAATTTATCACGACGGATAGGAACATTTCAATTAGCATTCTTTGATGACAAAAGTTCCCTTATTTGAAAACATTGTTGACATCGTTAAGAAAATCTAAACACGATGTGGAACTCAAAACGTTTCAATAAGCATCCAAAAAAAGGTTCCTTATTCAAAATGATTTTTGATCGTTGATAAGATGTGTCTACGATCTAGAATCGACTCAATTCACCTGACTCTATGGGGGTAACGATGAAGTGTGCGAAGTAACCCCCAGCGTTAACAGAGGTATCCGAGGTGAAGGTCAAGGTCAACGACGACGTCTCAAAGGTGTAAACACGTTGTTGAAGGCCATGCCCACACAACCTGATGTTTGTAGCTGATTCATTGCTGTACGCTTCTGAAATCGAACATGAAGTACGAATATAAAACCTTTTTATAGTAAGAAAGCCGTAAGTAATCACTGAAGTTAAAATTCTCTTCACATCATATTCCTAACCAAGTTTGATAGTATTAGAGAGATGAAAATTAACTATTTGATATTTTATTCGTTCAAACTTCCCCCATTAGATATTAGCTTATGCAAAATATTTTCATTTCAAAGAATCAACATCGTTACTCCAAGCAATTAAGTTGCTAGTGATTTTACTTAGGAAAAGAACTTAGGGCTTTGTTCTCATGACAAAGCAATAATTGTGCATACCTATCACCTATATTACATAATTATCTATTCATATATCGACGGTGCACACAATGATGTAAATACAGTCATACTTATGACGAAACATTGTACCAGTAGATTAACATCAACATTTTATTTTACCTGATTCTACAAGTAGGACATCGTAAGAACAATTTTCACTTTCTTCAAGGTCAAAGGTTAGAATTTCCAAGATGATGGTGCTAGGCACCTCCGCTCTGATGATAGTCACGCAGTCAATGTTGTAAGGATAAACTTCCGGGTACCCAGGACTTGTGATATTACCTTCGTCATCAGACCACGTGGTGTGACAGTCGTTTGCTGTAACCAGAACATGACGAACAGTAGGAGTCTCATGACATATCTATTCTGGTGTACAGTTTTGGTATATAAAGCAGCTGAGTAAACCCGATCACGTGGTGTGACAATCGCAATAGTCCAATGAGGATTCATATGAGAATTGCAATGTTTCGCCGAAACGGGCGCAACACAACACTCCACACACAAATTTTGACCGGTTGGCAGTAAGGGTCGGCCAGTGATTGAGACTGGTACAACAAAAATCCATGTGGGGAGGATGCTATAAAGAATGCTTCGTTGATTATTTGGAATTGGATGAAGTGAGCACGTTTTGTTTAATACAGAAGTAAAACCCTTATGGTCTTATGAAATTCGTTTAAAGATCCGATGACGAGAAATTATTATTAATGATTACACGTTATTTCAATCTTATGTTTTTCATATATATATAAGCTTGAAATAAATAGGGTAGAAGGGAAAAAGTTCACTGGAATATATTATGCACTTCGGCATCGATAGAAAAACAACCTTTTGTTGACATTGTTGTTGAAGTGGTTGAAGGAGTAGTAGAAGTAGTTGTTGTTGGCGCATAATTGATGTTGTAACTGATGTTGAATCCGCTAGTCTGAATTGCTTTATCAGATTTGAAAATCAAAATCGCAACGTTTTGTGATGACGTCACGTTGTCAGGGGCAACAGATCCACATAATTTAGCAATCGCATTCGAAGCTGAAAGTATAACAATAGATACTTTACCAATTATAAAATTAAAAATTACAAAAATGCCAAGGTTCTTTGTCAATGTACATGGAAAAATTATATTTAACATAGATGATTATTATATGACTAGGACGTAGTACGTTACAACCGACCTTGGTTATACTTTGATATTAATGCTACACGACAGGCACAGACGCCAGACTCTGAATGGACAATATCATGGAAGTATATATACATGTAGCTATATGACAGAGTCATGTCTACAAGGGGACCGGACATGACACTACTAGTTTCCTTGTTCGATTACCCTGTGTAAACTTCGTAGACAGATTCCAGTTCCCATACCCGATACAGATCTGTCTTGTTTAAATGTATATCTTATTTAGCTAGTAGTGAATACTTACATGTACATATAGAGTCAGGTGCCTTTGTCGACAGGTACGGTTTGAAAATATATATGGATTACAACCATTGCAATTTGGAAACAAATGACAAAAACCCCAAGTTTTGTTCAGTTAAAAATACAGATGGAAGACTCATCAAGGAATCGAGGCGATTGACATACATCATAAGAAATCTTATCATAATTAACTAAGATAGGGTAAACGTACCTTCATCTTTGCCGTCAACTATTTCAAGACGGTCATAGTAACATGGGTAAGATTCAACATCAAAATGCTGGAATTCCAGTGTAATAGTGCTGCCAATCGGTCCCTATAATGCAGACAACACAAATGAACCAAACGTCAGCATTAAACTTAAAGTAAAGTAAAATACTGAGTGACGACATAAATCTCCAAAGCCTTACCTTGCCATGAGTGACTTTAGATATCCATGCCAATAAGTGAAAAAAATGTAACATTGTTTCAAGTTGGATCACACTCTCTTCGATTAGTCGAAATTCGGTGGGATTCGAACTCAAACCCTCAATGTCAGGCCACGCCGCAAGCACTGGTCGAGGCGAGATAGGCGAGTTGTTAAACTACTGGTAAATACTTTGGGCTGATGAAAACAGTGTGATCCAAATATATCAATATAACATGGCTGTCATTGCTAGAACATTGACGGATCCACAGGGACGCGCATCCTCAGAAGAATATCATTTCATCAAGTAAGAGGGCAGGGTCCATACTAGGCTTTCTAGATATATTTCTCAGCAATTAGCGTCCCAATTGTTTGATCGTAACAACCTTACTGTTTTAAGTATAAGTCAGAAGACCTGGACGAAAAAACTCAAATTAAAATTAACGCTAGGGTATTACATATATATGGTTGCCAAAATTATGCAAAGCAGTTTATGTTAAGGAGAAACCACGACTACGAGGACTTAACAAAAATATGAACCCTGAGAGGAGGGATAACCCGTGCACCCGAAGGAATAACACTCTGTGAGTCCGAGTAGTAGTGGTTTCTTTATCTTATTAACCGTCAAACATTAGATTACCTTAAAATATCGATAATCGATACTAACACACGTCTTTAATAATAGCGTTATAATCAGCGAGTGTATGTTAGAGGAAAGACGTATCCAAAAAAACAGTGTACCAGAAATCATATCTTAAATCCCAATATTAGTTACATCACACTAGAAAATGGGGTTCATCCCGAACACTGTCATGATTATAAAATTGACAAATAAGTTCCTGTAAAAGGACTACAGGGCGAGAAAATCTGCTTAATTCTATTTGTAAAAGTAAAAGTTTCTTAGCAAGAATTCTTAAAAAGACGATAAGAACGACGTTTATTACCACTGGTCAACCCTCTATCATTCCAAGGATCGACAAACCAATCATTATAATCCAACGATAACAAAAACGATTTTGCAGTGATAAAATCCTGAGCAGACATATCATACAGATTTGGAATAGGTAAGTGTAATGCATTTAAAGAGCCACTCCGTGAGTTGTTGGAGTCATATATGCCAATCTTAATCAATGGTGACTTACCTAAAATATCCAGGGCAGTTAGGAGTTGATAAATTACATAACTAGTATCCATGTATATTGGACGTGATATCTACACCTCTTTGCATTTATAAGGCTGTTTTTAGATTTTCATGGAAAACCAGTATTTGTTGTATATATGTATTTTGGACATGAAAGTTAAGATGTTTAGATTTTATATCACCACATATGACATTTAGGTTCGTATCAAAGGTAAATAATATGTTATGAAAATCACGGAGTGGCTCTTTAAAATAAATAATTAAGCCAATTCATAATAATAATAATTCATTTTTTCATGCATTCATTCATATTGCCCCTAATACAAGGCGAATTAAAGCGCAATTGACATTTCTTGACGGTTCAAATGTATTTAAAGAAATTTTACTTTCTTTAAAAAAGCATTTGTTGATTTACCCTTTCGACAGTTATCGTTGGTATTCTTAGTGCATCCGGCTGCATCCAGGGACATTGGAATATTCAGACATAATGATATTCAACTTTCCAAATGCATCGTTGGAGAATCGGTAAGGCAAATAACCTAAACCTTAAAAAACTTAACTAAACCTAACCGATTTCTTCCCAAATTCTGTCATAGTGACTGATTAGAACTGTAATAACTGAATAATTGAAATAACTTAAACCGTGTTCAACTCATTTGAATTTCATTCGAATGATTAAACACCTAGGCCTATGTTTTCGAAGCTCTCTTGGCAGTAAGATAGTTATAAATAACATACAAAAACATTGGCTCAAGACTATCTTAGCACTAAGAGATCTTCGAAAATATAGGCCCAGGAACGTAAAGAATGTTTCACAAATTATTCTTCCTTAGTCTAGGTGTGCAGCGAATTAAAACCAACTAATATAATTTTAGAAAAGTATGTACCGTGTTAGCAAACTTAATCCTTGAAATCTTACCTCAATTGTGTAATGACACAGAACTGAGCTTGGATAGTTAAGGGGGTAACCTGGAGATGTGATGAAGCCTTGGTCATTCCTTAGAGTGCTGTTACACATGTCTTCCATGTCTCCTGATCACATGAAATAAATGGTCACTTAGAGAAACAAGTTAAAATATGGATTTTAAGAAGTGGGAATTTCACCTTTTGCACAATGTATATTGATAGTAAAACTGAGTTTTTAAATTCTTATTTCCGATACAAGCGTACATCATTGACACGTTTTATATTCAAACCTTGCGAAACTGAGTCTTATAGAAAGAAATCAAGTATCAAGCCACTGACAGCCTTTGTTTTTGTGAATACCTTTTAATCATTTGAGGTAGGGAAACTGATTCGCATTGCTTAGCCGATCATTTTTTCCCCATTTTATTTCTGCTCAGCCGATCATGGTCAGTTCCTTTGTGATAAAACTGCTTCTTTTGTCAAAAACACATTGTCTTGCAATTAAAAAACCCCATTTATTTTCGTTTCGTGGGATCTCTTTATTTATCTAAAGTCGCGCTAATGGGCCCTCTAAATGAAAAATGATTGTGAAATGGGACTTACTCGCTGATTCAGGAGTGAAGGTTAGACGGAACCCGATGCCGTCCCCTGAGGAATCTGTTTGGAAATTCAGACTGATGACGTCAGAAGAAGACAGGAATGAGACAACTTCGTTCCCACAATACCGTACACTTCCGGTCGCGTCATTATCGGCGCCATCTTTGATTTCCAGATAATCCCATCTGAATTGAGAATACATTAAAAATATATGTCTCTTTAACCTTCAGCACCATGTCCTTAGTCTTAATTCCTGAATTCTTAACAACAAAAAAACAAAGCTACTATTTCTCGACTATTTGGTAAACAAAAGGGTTATAGAACTGTCGGTGATGAAACGCTTGGTTACTTATTTTCCAGTAAATGTTCTATTTATAAATGTAAGTAAAACTGTTAAGAACACGGAAATGCATCAACGTATCATGGGATGCGAGACACCAATGTACAATCTCTAGGGAATGGATTTTCCTTTCATCACAATACCCAGTACGGTTGTATGGAAACATCCTGCTTTCCAATTTATTTTGTTTCAGTTGTGAAACCCCGAGAAAAGGTCTCCTGCAGTGGTTGTAAATGTACTGAAACCATTTATTATAATAGAAACATAGATTTCACATGACATACTTAGGCGTTTATATCATCTTAAGATATTACCAAAATAAAGCCATAACCTACAAAAATCTGAATTGTAAAACAGGTAATAGGTTTCTACAAATTGTTAAACTCAAGTTTCCTTCTTTAGAAGATTTCAGTTACTCGTTCGGTAATACAATTGAAGCCCTTGCATTTTAGTACCCGTAACTGCTTGATAATGAGATATATAGCTTCTGAAACGGTTACTTAAAAATGTGTGGACTAGCCCTCCTTACAACTCCATTGAAACTTTCGGTACGAAGTCACAACCCACAGTAAGCTTTTACCGTCAAAGAGTTTTGAAGCTCAAAATATCACGAACGAAACATTTACTTACAAACAAGTTGATTGGTCCTCCAGTCCAAAATACTCTGACGTCACTTTAATCCTCCACCCAGGGGCTGTCCTCACTACCCACAAGCAGTCGAGGTCCGGGGGGTAAAAGTCCGGGAACCCGGGGGTTTCCACCACTTCATTCCCTGCTGTCACCTCACCCCCACAGTCAAACACTAAACACAACCATGTTTTAGAGTACAATAAATACGATATCTAAATGTACGACTTAATTAGGAAATTTAATGAGTCACAATTACGTTTTAAAATTCTTATTTAAAATCATTGCTTTAAACCTATAAACTGTTAAAAGGACCTCGTCGTGTTTTCGATGGGGGGAATTTTATGGACGTATTTGTACTTAAAATATCCTGACCTAAACTCTGTTTGAAATAATCACTTCCCGGGCTTCCGGAGGTTTCCCTAGCGGCCTAAAAAAACCTTCCACAGACTATCAGTGAATTTTCAGCCAATGATAACACCCCTTTTTCTGAAGGCTTGCTAGTTGTCACCGTGGACTGTGTCATGATTCGGTTGCTTTAATATGTCATGGTGTTTAGTCAAGACGAAGAAGTGGACAGTAGAATAAATTCGTATGTTTTCCAAGTGTATGGGGGAAATGACTGAAGCTTTTCGAAAGATTACTTTCGCAGATTGCATTACTAACTTATATTGCATCCAATAAGGCTTCTCTACTTCGAAATGCTCGTATTCAAACAGAGGTTAAGTCAGGAATTCATCACTTAAGCAAACTCTTTGGATAGAGATTGCGAAATCCTCTTTGTCGAGGCTACTGACATTAACAAAATACGCACAAAAGATAAATCTTTCATGTAATGAGTACAGAATTATGAGTTATGTTCCATACTGAATGTAGAAACAGGTAATCTACAGCACACAAATAAAAGAAAAGATGAAATGATATGCCACTCCGTCATTTCATAGATTGTTAGAAGCTTATGATGAACCTAATTTTTATGACACAGTGACTCAAAACATCGACGAGCTGATCTAGTTGTGTTAAAACTTGTGATAAGAGAAGTAAAACAGTTTGACAATATTACTGTTACGTCCAATATATTAGAGACAGGTCTTGGTCATAAAGCCACGCTGTTCCTCGTTCTCGGTAAAATAGCAATGATTTGATATATCGCAAAACTGTGTAGTAACAGTATAGTTTTAGCCATTCATATGTCAAACGTTAACGCTAGCTATTGAATATTTCTACAAAATATTACTTCAATGCTAATAAGTTATAAAAACATATTGAACATTTGGGTTTTATGAATAATTATCAGTCTATATTGTATTTTTGATTTTTTTTAAATCGTGATAAACTGACATAGCAATTTAATTCACACCATCCGCTCTCAAAAAAAATTTTCATTTCAGGAAAGTCACTACATCAGTTGTTATTTTTGTGAATACATGTTTATATATGTTTTTACATTATCGCAATAGAAAAGAGTTATAATTTCATCATGCCCTTCATGTACTTAGATTTCATTACATACATGCATCAAAGACCTATATTGATTTCTTTATATGCCATTAATGCATCTTACGCATTAAGCATATATAAAAATCTTTGATATGGGCCGTTGGCCTTTAAAAGAAATGAATTACATGATTAGACACTGGAGAGTACTAAAGCTATGAAGATCTGGTTCCAGTGCTGTCCCAATACAAACCCTGACTAGTCAAGCATTAGTTGAGTGTATAGTACTTCAGAACTCCGCGGTGCAATTGTTATTAGTACTGACGGAAATGTCATTGACTTTGAACTTCTTGAATGAAATATCCAAGCAATTGCGAAATCGTACAACATGGTACTGCGTGCTTAAAAAATTCACTCAGGCTTTAAGAATATGTCAATGTTGTTTATTTGATGGCAGTGTCTCAATACAAAGAACATTTCTACCTTCACTTGCGAGTCCAGAAAAGTCCCCCGTTTCTGTCCATGCTGATGTTGAGACCAGAAGAACCAACCATACATTCACGGAATAAGGGAAGAACTGAACATTCATCTTGTTATGTGTGCATTATCTATAAGCTTTTGTGTTTCTCCTAACCTTAGTATCAGAGCATCACCGAGGCTCCAAATTGGGGGTCACAGGTTTCGAAATACTTTTTCTTAGTTGAATATTAGAAAAGAATTAATTTGTTTTTAATTATGAAATCGTTAAATTTTTATATGAAATAACATGAAATTATTGTCATGTATTCTTCATTTCCGTGAGAAAGATTGATTAAAGAAATATTATGTTTGAACGTTCAGCCTTCTCGTTTGGAGCCCCACGAGCGTCGTACTTCCGACATGGGATACGCTGTGTCTTATCTTTCCGGCTAATGAGAACGCTAGCTATAGACTTACTAGAATCTTGTTTCTTCAATGGGATTGTAAACTGTTATTACTATTTAACAATAGATTTTTAAAATACGATATTAAGCATTACAATCAATAAAACAGCCTTAAAGACAAATATGTGTTGATTTCTTTCAAAATGAATTTCAGTCCTTGCTTAAAATTCCATCGAGTGGTTAGTTAAAACCTCAAATGTTTTACTTGATTGACTAACATTTGATAACCGATTTAAAATAATGGCAACACACTGAAAATTCACCAGTGCACAATACGTTAACTTTCCTTGTTGATTGGAAAATCATCACTGTAATGTTAAAGATCTTAATTAGACATATGACATTGAATGTGGAATTTACTTATAACCCACGCTGGGGAATTCCTTAGGATTTTACCTGAAGTTATAGCTTTCTGTACACAGAATTAATGCCTGAGAATAAGTGTGGTCAACCTGGTATGATAAAACTTCGTTTTAACGTACGTCTAATAAAATTCAACTAACTCGTTGATCGGAGAATGCCATTTAAAACAAGCGTTTTAAAATACAGTTAGGTAATACTTCTAAAGAGTCCACATATCGTCATGGCCGAATTTGCGACCTTCACCTTAGTAGACTGCCAAATAAATCAAGCCGCTAATTCAAGGTTGCATCTCTGATTTGATGAGAATTGTTTTCGAACTCCTACTTTCAGAACGACATATTGAATAATATAAAGATTATCAACCTTGCCCGTCTCTGTTTTATTTATATCACAATTATGGATATGGATATATATGAATTATATAATGCTCGTCTAAGATGTTTATGATATCATTGATATTTCAATGCATGTTTGATAAATCATTTTCTTCATATATGTCATTAATGTATAGTTTATACTTTCTGCATTTACCGCAATGTGAGGGAGGGGAGAGGGGAGGGGGTGGGAAAATGGAAACTCATCAATCTCTGAAAATATCGTAATTTAAATATCAGCTTTGCAATGGTTTTTGATACCAGCCCTCACCTTTGTACTGAACATGACATGTGCCTCTCGATTACCTTGCTTTTATCTCAAATGTCGCTTATAACTTGTCACTAGGCACAAAATAAGTAATCAAAACAATGACGGTTTGCTGAACAACCATTTTTATTCTGTTGGAAAAAATTATAACAACAATTTTCAGAGTTGCTATATCCTTTCTATTAACTTTTGTGTTGTTTTGAGTACTGTTTGTATTTTGAGTTTGATATCGGGGACATTTTGTCTCAAACGGACCGTAGAATACGATACGGTACTTAACAAGAGAAGTTGTATAACCAGAGGTTTATAATAGCGCTGAAAGAATGACAGAAATAATAAGATATCCACAGACAACTTGGAAGACAAGATGCGCCAAATGAATTTTGACTATTTCTCGCTGTGAGATTGTCTAATTTAAGGACCGCTTCAGTGGTTACATCGAGAGCTAATGACCCTTTTTCTCGCTTGGCGATACTCTTATCTAAGGACGATTAACAAGGTTGTTAAACTGTTACAAAGGATTCTTTTGAATAACATCTGACAACTACCTTGTTTATGTCGTCAAGGCTTAACCTGTCATGTGTATATCTTTTCATATATGTGACATTTCTTATAGTAAACGTGTCCCCTTTGAAGTATTGTTAACACCAAATGTTATTGACAAAACATGTTAAAGCGGAGATACTATGAAGGAGTGACCGACAAAACCCGTGACCCTGTCTAACCCAGGCTATCATTTAATGACTTATGTTTTGTTGGGCATGAAGAATGCTAGACCAAATATGACGTTCCCTCGGAGATAAACAACTGACAATATTCAGAGTTTGAATAGAATTAACTATGTTTATTGTGTTTCCATTCATTTTGAACATTCATGACATATACAAAAATGTTGATTTGAATATTTCGTTCATGATGTAAGCAGTCATCTGATAAAAACTTTTAACATTTTATCAGCACATCAGTCAAAAATAGACATCATCATAAGCAGGAGGATTTAATTATCTCAAATGATATAGTTTAAATTGGTAAAATGACATGTTTATATCCAAACAGTTCATTTACGTAAACGGATCATGCAGCCTCAGCAACTATTCACAATACACTAGTATATTCACAATACAATAGAATAGTATGAATAGCCAATCATAGTGTGTCCCATATAATATTACAAATATCATCCTTATGATACATCATTTTACAGTGTAACATCACTATTACTAATTATTCAGCATAACTTGATAAGCGTCGACATTTTAACGGGAGTCCATAACGAACTAATTGTGAAATATATTTAAAATCAAATTTTAGAGTTTTTCTCTTCCAAGAATAATCTTTGTTCTGTGTAACGTAGTTGAGCAAAGTTGAGAGCTACATCAATGAGCTTGGTCCAAAACGTTAAAATTTAGTTGTTTGTAACATCATTACTTCATTTGCTCTGTCTGTGAAAAACGCCACATTGATTGTTGCTGCCCACGTGAATGCAAAACCACCCATTTGAACACTTAAGAAAAACCTGACACTTCACTGTATTGAACCGAAAGCTTATTTGTTCGAGGATATCTCAGGTTCTAACAGTTCAATATCAGTTTTTCATCAACGATGTAGACAACGAGTATTCCAATCCAATGATGGCCTTGGAGGATCGAGGAAAGAAAAAAGGATCTTTAACACACACCATCTTCTGGGTCGTCATATACTGACACGGTGTTATCTGAAAAAGAATTTTTCACGTGCGTTTTTAAAGTTTTAAATAATAAAGCTTGGTTAAGGATAGGTTTTCTCGAACTATTTTTATGAGTGACAATAAAGATGCATATCATCGATGCAATAACTTTTTCTGTAAATTATTCAAAGGTTATTTGTCTTACTTTTCTGTAAATCAGATAGCTAAAATATAGCCAAATAGTCAAGTTATGTTAATCACGATATCGTATTAAAAATCATGACAATATTATTCAGTACATATTAACACCATCTTATTCGAATCAATTCGATTCAAAAAGGCCGAAGTAACCGTACACGAATCTAAACAAGATCAGGAACATTAAAAAATATGCATGGTACATGTATTTTGTTGATATTTCTTACCTTTTGGTTTTATTTTTTCTTTGTCTTTTTCCTTCCGAAAACATTTTCTGTGTCTAAAACAACAAACAACGACTACAACGATGACGGCGATGAGAATAAGGGCTATCACAACCCCAAGTGCGATGTAAGGTAATCTGAAAAAAAATTGAAAAAGAAATTGTTGATATAAATTTTTAATTCTATGGCATAAACAATAAAAAATTGTGTGAATGTTCACCATCCAGTAAACTGAAAACCTGAATGTTACAAGCTTAGGTAATGTTATGTATAACCTGCTAGCGGCTGCTTGAACAATCGACCGCGGGTATACTTAGCAATACAACGTAGAACTACGAACAATGTCAAAACCACATTGCATGTAAAACTGTTAATCATAAACAGGGAACAAATGATTACGTACCACAACATGAGTGTCATGGTTATTTTTCTACTTATAACATAACCAACAATATAAGATAAATAGGAAATGCTCTGGTCGTAACCTTAAAATATCTGTTTCGAAATATCTTCACAACATCATAAAAAAGCGAATTTGTTACGTCTCATGGTGTAATATTAGTTTTCTAATCCTTGGGGTGTAAAGTTTACGTTTACATAAACCCCATGTTATAACTTAGAAGTATTCGTATGTTATGACTGAGGTAGATTCACCATCGTGACTAAGGATTGTGCGAAACACGCGAGAACACGGTCTGGTGGAATCTTTTTATCGTCACATCAAAATTACCTAGCAGCTATACTCACACTTACTCGGTTAAATGTTGTATTGCTTCATTTAAGAAAGCTTCAGATGACGACCATAACCAAATGAATGTTTTAGATAATAAAAAAACCTAAATTCACATTTCTCATTGAAGATATTGTTTTGCCTAAACATTCCCGATGTGGAAAGCATCGACATTATGAATGTAATTGTCACACCTTGGACCATTTGGTAAGATATCGCACAAAATTTATATCCATTTATCATTCAATATTGAGGTAGGGAAACTTAAAAATGGTTATCATGTAACGTACCTTGAATCTTCAGACTGGGTGCAGCATCCCCCATCACAACATGCGCTCTCACAGTAGACAAGAACTGGTCCGCCGGGTTGGTTCACAGTACAAGGGGTGCCCGCATAGGCTAGTACTGGTAAAGAAAGTTATTAAAAATTTTCTATAAGGAAGATTGAATAAAATAAGATTAGTTAGCGATTGTAAGATACGTTATTCGAAATGTACATTTAACGGAAAGGGGTTTCCCTCAATGTTAACTAAAAGAGTTTGAACTTGAAGGTCTACGGTGAAGCTTGATATAGAAATACTGTCATATTACCTTTGTTCATTAACGTATTTAATATATTTCCTTAAATGTAAAGTCAATGAGTTTGTTGATATAGAACCAAGGCCAATTATAGTATGTGTGTACCAACGTATTTACAAATATAGAAAAAATACACGAATATAACATTCAACAAACTGACAGGCAATTACTGAAAATAAGCTTTAGATTTAAGGGCGAATATCATGTTTTAAAGGATCAATGTGTAACTATGTCATGCTTTATTTGATAAATCATGATAAATTGAAAATAATATTTTCATTTTTAGAAGAATTATTTATTCAAAATTGTAATTATCAAAGCAGGTTGATTTTTTAAAAAGAAAACTAAATTAAACATGTTAATTCCGTTAATTGGAAAATCTTTCCATATTACATCACTTATCAAACTAAATGTTCATGTACTGACGAAGCCTATAGAAGACATAGAAGCCTGTTTACATAATACCACAATCTCCTGAAAATATAAGGTGAAAAATCGTTGAATACTATCATTCTTTTGCCTTTGTTGTTCAAATGCAGACGAGTGTACAATTTATCACACGAACGACATAAAAACAGAATTTCTTTTAAAGCGTATCAATCACAGTATTTAAATGTAACATTAAACTGAATTGATATAAGTTCTTTTTAAAATAAAATTATGACTGTTGTTTAAGAAATATTCGCAGAAAAATCACAGATACTAACCTAATTCCAAGAAGAAAAATACCAGACTTTTAGGTCCCATCGTTGCATAGTTAAACATGTACCTTCCAGAGTCAGTCCACTTTTATATTTACTTACACTCTTATACCAATAAATCCCTTTTATAATTCACCGAAGCAAAAGCATTTCCGTGTCACCGGATATAAATACGTTGTTGACCTTCAAAGACATTAAAGACTTCGAACATACCATTTTGAAAACGCAGTGTAATAGCTTTATCTGTGTATGTAAAGGTGACACAAGTGTACATGTAAACGAATACTAATGCAGCAGGAATGTTTGTCTCAATAGAATATAAACTTATACAAGGTAAGTATACACTTGGTATGATCTGTTGAACACGTCGGATATCTGCCTGCACAGTGACCCGTGAAACATACATAAAGACGCTCGTCCTTTTAAGAAGCCTATTGGATGATAGTATTTAATACACTGGCAGGGTTGTGGGGGTCTCTATGGTGCCTTTCTGACAACTTCAGACAATGTTTTCTTTATATGGAATTCAATTAATTTGAAAGTTCAACAGGGTTATACCAGTCGTATCATTAACCCTCCTTTAGGATGACAACTTCAGACAATGTTTTCATTATATGGAATTCAGTCAATTTGAAAGTTCAACAGGGTTATACCAGTCGTATCATTAACCCTCCATTAGGATGTTTCATAATCCACATTGGGTAAATCTAATAGAACATGTTGTCTTTCAACAGAAATGACACTATTAAGTTGGGTAGGTCAATCAAGGTTATGGTTATCAGACGGGATTTATTTTGGGACAGAAAGGAAAGGAATTGAAATATAATTCTTATCAATATTTGTTCTAGAGAAAGCAGCAATAATTTCAAATACATCGACTAACAAGTTAATTTGACTTAAAGATTATAGGTACTGTAAGTCTATAAACCCACTCCTGAGCTACCGGTATAAAAGGACATTTTTACATCATGCATGCCATTATCATTATAATAACTACAATTGTATGTAACTTGATTTACAGGGGCCATGGATATCCTACTTGTTTTTGTTGATAGAGCCATCAGATAAATCCGGTTAAGTATACTGGATAATTGATATCATGTTTCCAGTCATGTCATTACTTTTTTCAACACATTTTTTGTTGAATAATTCAAACTTTCGAATAAGTAATTAAATGATCTTTTCATTTTACGTTGGATTTTAATTAAATAGTTCGGACTGTTTAATACAATGGTAGATAAAACATACATGCAAAAGAATAAGGAGATTTATCATACAATGGATAGTGTTCTCGGCATAATAAATCAACGAATATTTTCGATATCCGTTCGAGTCATATGCTGATACCTATGCAAATTACAGAGGTCAAGTGCCGGAACTCTTTCTGAAAATTACTATGAAGTCACATGCCCTAATCATTTGGAATGCCTGCACACACGCATGAGGAATAAACACTATGTTTTTAGCTCGCCAATGCTCGCAAAATACAATGTTTATTCCTAATGCAGGATATTTACCATCCCAAAACATACTCGCATGATAACCTCTATATACTCTGCTTATCACTAAACGTTATGAAAGTTATCATAATACTCAATGCATACTTAAACCTCTTACAATATCCGTATTTTCAAGGAACCCGGAAAATCCTCTTCCAAACACTCAACATCGCGCTAGACTTTAGCCGTTTCTACAAGTTAGATTGCAGACATTGTATTTCTGTTATGGATTAGTGCCTCATAATAACCCGAAATTTGTTCAGAAGGAAAACTTGGCACAGACACAACTGTGCACCGGCATGAGGGTGGTTTGGTTGTGTTGCCTCCTTGTTCCCTGGGTAGGGTCAGCAAGGGTACGAGGGACAGGACTAGTAGACACAGGCAACAGTTTACCCCCCGGGACTGTGTTGAAACAACTTCTACAGGGAATAGGTAGGATAAAAGGAATTATCTCGTTTTATATACAGGGATGTTTCTAAGTTATTTTGTTACTAAGAAATTGAGATAACGGAAGTAAACTGTATTACAGGCTCGGTAGAAGTTGAAATATATTTTTGTTACATGACATAAGATATTTCAACAATTCTGAAATATGAAATTGATACGAATAATATCTTTGTTTACAATTAAATCATTTTTCTTCAGTAAATGACATTTGTATCGTTGCAATTTAGATCTTGTTACGTATTGTTTGATTTAAAATATATGTTTCTGATTAATAATAAACATTCAATCAGTCAGTACTGTTCAGTTTGATTAACTGATTTGTTTGGGGATTTTATGGATGTTGAAAAATTAGGCAACAAAAATTAAACAGTAAGGTTTAACTGTTATAAAGTTTAATTCTAAACGAAACAGAATATCAAATATTATTTATATATCTACTAGGATGTGCTATTTAGGTCACAATTGCCTTGCTTGTTGGTGTTTATAGTATCTACTAACAGACGGACTAACATTCTTTTATTACTTGTCTACTTGTATTCTTCAAAGATCAAAATGGTATTTTAGCAGATATGTTTTATTATGTTATGTATTATGATTTAAATTAATTGAAGCTATTGGTTCGGTTACGGTGACCTACAGTACTTGTGACAGTCACTGGGGCCATGGCCTAGTTAGTATGTGGCTTTACACCAGGCTAATACCATGTTTCTTGTTTGACTTTAGATTGAAGTTATCAAATTTAACGTAATGTTACTATCTGTATCCTTTATTATGTTATGACAAGATATGTGAAGCCATCAAAGAAATATAATTCACATTGTTAAAACATTTTGTTTCAAATCTAATGTAAATACAATAATGTCTAATATTGTTGATAATAATGACACAGTGTCTTTATATAAATTACTGATCGAGGCGCAGTGATTTATAGCCGATAAATATTAAAACACGTGCACATTGAACACCGAGAGCACGCATCCAGGGTCTTTTTAAGCTCTAATTCGATAGATCAGTACGACTGTTGAACATCTGGGTCCTAACAAAAGAAACAGAGTGTAAACATATTTAGTTATTTAAAATCGAATAGTAATTAAAAGCCAATTTAACAGTACGGCTATGACCTGATATAAAACACTGTTGATATAAATTAATGTATTGATGAAAACCGGGAAATATCAATTTCGATAAATCGAGTTGTCTTTCATTTCTTAGCCAGTATTTGAATGTGATTGACTGAAGGAATTATATTAATTCACACGCATATGAAATTCACACACTAGATATCAAATCAATTCAACCCCTTAAAAACTGCCTTTAAAGGAAATAACAAGTAAAAAATTATCTGTGCATAAATAGAATTCAGACTTTGTGAAGCTGAAATATTGTGACAAAATGACTTGTTATCAATAATATAGGTACTGTCATTTTCGTATTATTTCAGACCACTTACATGTTCATGAAAGTTTTAAAAAAAGGCAACAGTAACTTATACATATTTCAATCTAGATTATGCATACGAGCATATAGAAATACATTTTTTAGGATTTGAGTAGAATTAAAGTTTATTACTCGCTCGTTGAAGATACCGCCGTTTAGTAAATCTATAATGTTATAACAATTGTTAAGCATGACGTCACAAAGGTAGCGGCGCGGCAACAATGGTAACATCGGCGATTTTCATGCTTTTTCTTTGATAAATTGCAGCGAGTAATAAATAAAATACTAATCTCATTTCCGTTTAATTACATTTTTATGAAACTCATGAATGGTATCGGTTTCTAACTTGCTTTCGCTCGCTAAATACCAAACCACACACTCATTTCATAAATATGTTATTAAACGGGACGTCGTTTAGTATTCTCTATTTCTGATATATTAGGTTACTTCCTCTTCTCTGTTGAATTATTTGCTACATCTGAATATTTTTCTTTTCAAGGTGCCTCAAGTGACAAATGGAATGCCCAAATGTTGTTTCAAGACAACCCTCGACCTTTACATAGACGCCGCCGGAGTGGTAAGTGAGACAAAGGCAACGCGAAGTTAACTCATCGGCAAACTAAATTTATTATTAATTGTAATAAAACAACGGAAACTGTTAGGAGTTTGAGAAAAGGTTACGTCTTTGACTTCACTTGAATATATTATATATATTCTTTGAACGATCTTTTAAATATATGCTCACTGTTCACATAGGGACGCCTAATTTCAAATATATAAATATCAGTTTAGAATTATGAGTAATTACTTTACACGTGAGTAAACTAAAATGCTTTGCAGCGTAAATTTTGTATTTTGAACCTAAATCAAAGTGTTATTCCTTGATATTCAATGATTATCGATTTACCAAACATTTTGCCAAATACTTAGAAGTGAATGATTTCAAGGGAGGACCAATTGTGTGACGTTTATAACTTAAAATGTTTGCAGAGTCAAAACGTACTTGTCCATAAAGATATATCAAGCTGTAATCTCAATACGATCATGGCAATGAAAGTATACGTGATTATTGTTTTATGTTATAACACATTCTCTAAAAAAGAGGCATTTCAAGTAATTCTTCTCTCAGTATTAGGAAAGAAATAGACAGATTAATCCCCGTATGGAGAGAATTTTTATATTCAGTTCGATATCACAAATTAGACATTTCCTATTTCACTATTTTGTTAAGTCTTTTCAGCATGTCTATATACAATTCGCACGTGTTTATTCGAGACTGTTTATAATTGGAAAAGCACATGCAAAAACATAGTCGTCAAACTAATTCACTAAACTTATTTCACCAGGGACAATCAAATGAATAATCTATTAGAGTGTCCCTGTTAGGTTATGATTAATCCATAAATCCTAAAACTTAGAAATTATTAAATTTGTCATTATAATATAAACGAGTCAATTATTTTACAAATAATGATGCCATAGACAATTTCATTCCCTTTTTCAAATAGTGTTTTTTCTGATTTTTGATTTACAATGTCTCTTTAATGAACTATATTTCATCCTTTTTTCTGACCGAGGGATTGTTTTTCTTCAAGAGATACTTCTATAAAAGACCGACATATAGCTCAGGGACGAAGAATTTCTGTTATTACCGTTTTTCTCCGATATCGACGTGTTTCTTTCGCGATTAAGCTGCGTTTCCTTCCATTATGGAAACTTTTCCTTCCATTAGGCACTGTTTACCTTCAAATTTGATGCATTTCCTTCAATTATTTAGGGGGGCCAGTAGCTCGTTTTTTTATGCTCACGTCACATGAAATATTTGAACAAAAATAGCATAAAACATAAAAGTTAGCCTCCTTTTAAGTTTTTATACAAAACTCAACCACTGAAATAGCTCATGAAATAGGCTCTGATAGACTCTGACGTTTGTTTGCCAACGCAGAAGAAACAACCATGGTAACAAACAGTGAGTCTCTAATTGATACTGGTAAGTTACACAATTGTAGTCAATTTCAATGAAGAGGGATACACATCAAAATCATTGTGTTTTTACAAGATGAAAATAAATATAGACAAGACTAACGCAATATGGATTGACTTCATTGCATATAATGGACACACTTGTGTACACATTTTAAAATTGTATGGTTTAATGGAGACTTTTAAGAGGAATTAATTTACTCTAAATTTGTCTGAAATTCCCATTTCCAAATCCTCCTGATGATTTTATCAATTCTCTTAAGCAGGCTTTTTTTTAAGATTCATTTGTAATGATACGAAATATAAGATAAAAAGAAGCCCTGTGAAAAAATTAAGGAAAGAAGGGGGTATTGGTATGATAAATGTAAAGTCATTCATTGAAGCGCTAAAATATCAATATTTAACAAAAGAATATTCTTAAGTCTGCAAAAGGGTCACGATATTTTTTATGATAAGTTGATTTCCAAGAATACAAAACTTGATATTAGTAAAACGTGGAAATTAATTTTCGAAGATTGTGAATTTGATTGGAATAATAATTACATTTGTTTAGTCATGGCTGATGATAAATGTTAAGATAATAAACTTATTGATTTTCAATAACCATTTCTTCGAATAATTATTTATAGTTAAAGAGTTTTGTTAAAAAGTAATCTTCTCGACATTGATTTATGTAGTTTCTGAGAGCTGTAAACTGGGATTGTTGTGACGCAACAAAATTCTGGAATGAATTTGAACTTTGGATAAATAATTATTAATTTAGAACATAAATATTTCAAAATGCTTGATTTGGTTTAATACAAAATATTACAATGTTCTGATAAATCAAATCAATATCTCTGCAAAGAAATATATCTATGCATTGTTAAAACAATGATACCAAAATTAATTAACAACTTAAAGCATGAAGAAAAGAAACATCTCAAGTTCAAAAGAAACAACGAAATGGAAAATTCAACAACAAACGGAAATGACTGATACCATAGGAATAATGTATAATAATCTATATATGCATAACATCTTGAGTATGTCTCTTGTTTATAATTTCCTTGTACCTTCACCACGCGATAACTGTGAACCTGAGAACAAATAATAACGATTATTGTGAGTAACATTGATAGTGTTAACTTTCACAATTGCGTACCGATTTTCGGAAAGACAGATAACCAATTGGTACATGTTGATTTTGACAATTTACAGCAACATTATGTGACTCCGAGAGCCCGAAGCAACTACGGTTGAATGGACGAATGGAAATTGGACGGTACAGGGATGAATACCATTACGACAATAACAAAACTTGTACATGGGTCATAACGTCACGTCGTGCCACAGACCGCATCATTCTCATTTCTCGAGCCTTCTTGTTAGAATACAGTTATAACTGCCGGTAAGTGAATATGCATCCTTTCCTTACAGGTATTGAATGGATATTTTCCCCCGGAACTTGATGCCACGGGTCAATAATAGCAAGATAACAACGGATAGTTTGTACCCTTAAACATAAGTTCAATATCAGCTGATTAAGAGGGAGGTTTCCGAAATACGTTTGGACAGTATGCTATAGTTTAAAACTGAGACAGCAGTCGTTGGTCTAGCAGATTTGTAAAAAAAGCATATGGTTGTGACATTGGTATAAGTATATTCGTTATCTATAAACACGAACATCAAAACATTTTGATTTGTATTATGTAAAATAAATGTTAATCTCTTGAAGAAATGTTTGAGACCTCGTTTTTAAAAAAGAAGAAATTTAAGTTACGTATTGGTATTTTACCTTTTCTTTTTCTCTCTATGTCCAATGCATTAGGTATGACTATGTTGAAATATTCGACGGAAGGCCAGTTGAAGAAAACTCAGTAGGCAAGCTCTGTGGAAGAAAAACGTTTCGCATGATCTCGAAGACCCGGAAGTTGACCATAAAGTTCAAGTCAGACGGGAGCATACCAGCGCCTGGTTTCCTCTTTGAGTTGTCACGGTTGCCTTCCTGTACGTAGAACAATACACACGCAACATTTATTATCCAAAATGACTTCTAGAGTAAGTATCACTTGGTGATATCAAGCAAGTGACATGTTCATCGTAGATATAGGAACAATCAACCATCATAACATTTACAAATCACCATGTATTGACCCAACAATAATTATATTAGCATCATTTAATAATATAATCTTTGCATCGTAACAATGATAATAAAATGCCAATGACATCTTAACGCTATGACCACTGCTCAAGAGGCATTTTGACAATTTATAATCAGAGTCATTCTATTTCTGGTTAAATTGTAGAATTATTTTGGATGATAAATTTGTACACTTTGTGACTGCCGTGGTCATTATGCTATGATAGTGTTATAGAAATATTGATATCGATAAGGCATACCTTTGTCAATAGATATGTTCATGTCAAATAGTCATGTTATTATACTATTCTTTTGTCAATTTACTAAAGTAAAATACGAGGGGGAGTCATAAAAGTGGATATACAACAGAAGGCAGTGGTTGTGATATTGATTTTATTTTTCATAATAATCTTCCTGGACCTCGATGCACTTTGCCCATTTGTCTGTGAGACTTTCTATGCCCTTGTGGTGGAAAGTCTCCTAAATGGCCCCTCATCAACGCCCTAGTAACTACCTTGAGTTCATCATCATCGCCAAATCTTGTACCACGCAAGTGTGATTTCAAAGTGAGATTTCGGGGTGAGATCTGGACTGAAGGGGGCATTATTACGTAGTTCAAAGCACCATGGTTGAAGTGCAGCCTGTGCAATACGACTTTTCTGCACTGGAGCATTGTCATGGAGAAGCATAACTCCAGCATTCAACATGCTGCTCTTCTTCTTCTTGGTTGCCGCTCTCTCGCTCTCTCGCTTAAAAAAGTCAGCATTGTAGGCTGCTGTTATTATAGTTTTAGGTGGTTTATAATCTAATAATATCAATATCCTTGAATGCCAGAAAATGGTCACCATGATCTTGCTAGCTAGAAGGCTGATTTCTGAACTTTTTGGGTGTAATAGAGTGCTTATGCTTCCATTGCATGGATTCTTGCTTGTCAGGATCCTGGTGACGAATCAACGTTTCATCCCCCGTAACCAGACGTGCATGAAGAAGAGGCACAAGAGCTCACGACTGCATTCAACTCAGAGGTTTCGATCTTGTGCATTTAAAGTTTCGTGACACCCATCTTGCAGACATCTTGGACATGTGCAAGTGCTGATGAATTATGGTGCAAACACTTCCATCAGAGTTTTCACACTCTGAAGATATGTCTTTCACCTTAATTTTACTATCAGACATGATTAAGACCTGGACCAGTGGAACCATATAATCTGTAATGGCATCATCAGGCCTTTCTGACAAGCTCGTTAGCTGACCGTTTTGCAACAGTAGAATATTGAGGGGCTTCCTTCACACACATTGGTCATACGTTTATGTATTTCGGTCTCATTCACCTCTTCATTCGTGAGAAACCGCACGATGCTCAGTTTTAGAACTTTCCATGGTTACAAGAGATTATCTGTGTTCAACGGGTTGTAAATGTCAAGTAAAAACTATGTCAGTAAACTGTTGTCAGATGGCCTATCTCAATAATGATGATGTTTGCAGGGGTATATCACTACTCACTTCTATAAATTCATTGACCTCCCCTCGTACTGTTCATTCTTAAAGCGTTGACGTCTTTTCAACATAACGTTGAGATTTGGATAAAAATTACGTAGACAATATACTTGATAGAAATAATATCGCAAAAGGATCTCCAATATATAATAATCATACTATACCCCAGGTCAGACTGGGCTGGTGCCATTTTAAAGTCAAAAGAAATGACCCGCGGTCGTTTGTTAAACTAAAAGATACGGTTTACATTACATGTAGTATGTGCTGTTTTCTTTACAAATCTCACCATGTCCAATACTAAACATACTTCTTAAATAAATCTTCGTATTCAATCAAATTCAAAGAGACCAAAGAAATAAGGAAACTGAAATGAGTTTGAAAATGAGCTAACCTGGAACTACTGGTACATTTAAAGAAACCCTCAAAAAAACCTTACCGTTCCCAAAAATATTAAGTTTTGGTCTTGAGGATGGACCTTATTTCATACACCGCAGTTGAAGAAAAGAAATAATGTTTTTCTCAAATGAAACGCCAAGTGATTAAATGACGATGATTTTACAACGTTTTCAGCAAGACGTTCAAGCAGTTCCTGTAACAGCACAATCACAAACAGTGAAGGAACCATCACGTCGCCAGGTAAGCTCAGCACGTTGTGTGGGGTGGAAATATGTTCATTCCAAGGCTGGAAACGCATTCTTTCCGTGGTTTGAAAAACGTTCTTTCCGTCTTTAGAAAAGCGTTCTATCCACTTGTTGAAAAACGTTCTTCCACAGTTGAAAAAAAAACGTTCTTTGCACAAGGAAAATCATACAAACAAACCAACGTAGATCTTATATGTTATATTTGCTTGTGGCTTAAAGTGGCACAGAGTATGATGAAAAAGTCAAATGAGTCACGTGTAGTCATTTGTTTTAATTGAGTTATCAAGCCTGACTGGAATTGGGTAAATTACAGTTTAACGATAAACAATAGTTGAGATTGAGTCATGCTTTTGATAAAATCTTGCACGGTCGACATTGGCTGACACTTGCCAATTTCTTAAATGTACTTTCGGAAATTAATTAAGTGAAGAAAAAAAGACGGTGATTTAAATATAAACATGTAGATAGGACATGTCATTTATGGTTTGGTACACGGTCGATGCGTGATATTAATTGGAAAAAAAACAAACGTTCACAAATTTTTATATGCTGATTATTGTTTGTAAAATTATATAACTTGAACTCAAATCAGCACATAAGTTATTTTGAAACGTATCACTACCTAATATAATGTATGAAACATACTGTATGTCAATGTCATGACTCAAACTCCATATGTGTCAACACCCCATTCACTTAGTAAACGTGGTATTGTGTTAATGGTCAAAGATTTGATGACACAACAAAACAGTACATGGGATGCACATGTTTTGTGAGAAAAATGACTTAAAACAATGAAATTTCCCGTATGTACAGAAAAATACCCATTTGATAGTGGGTATAAGGCAGTCACCAAAATATTCTTGGTTATCAATTACATCAGTTTGACAGGATAAACATGCCGAGAATAACCTCAGAACAGACAGAGAGCGAGCAAATCGGATGCTTCAACTGGGCGCTATATACGACCCTGTCGCTAGTATCATAACTCCTCGAAGCGATCAATTGGTAGACAGGTGACGTGTCACAGACTGGCAGGACAGCAGCAGACCGAACTTGACAAACCGCTTTGAAGACAGACATTTACGGATGCTTCGTCTAAGGAACAAGTACTTCACGGTGACGTGGAGCACAGTGGTGTAGTGGTTAGCATGCTGGCCCTTCACGCCGACGACTCGGGTTCGAATCCCGGTGGAGACACCAAAAATTTGTGACCTGGGTCCAAAACTGTGTTGTGTCCTTGGGCAAGGCACTTCATCCACATTGCACTCAGTCCACCCAGCTGTTAAAATGGGTACCTGAATATAGGGTTGTACGGACTTAGCGCTTAGTAGCAGCTTTGAAAGTACACTTTCCCTCAGGGTAATGATGTAGGCAGCGCTTTGAGCATGTCTTAGGACGTGGAAAAGGCGCCATATAAATATCCACATTATTATTATTATTATATCATCTGCTGCACACAGCCTGAACCATCCTATCAGCAGATGGAGAATGTCAAGACGACTGCCTCAACACAGCATCGCAGCCAATCGACTGCACAGTGGGATCACGTTAACCTATGAAATTCGTCGTCGAAGACTGGCTAGGACGAGAACCATTCTTCAATGGCAGTAGCGACCTTGGAGCAGGGTACTTTTCACCGGTGAGAGCAGGTTCCAGCTCAACAACCAGTTACGTGTCAGGGTGAGAGAACATCACGTTGTTGGGTTCGAAGAGGTTGAACTTAATGGAGGCGAAAGTGTTAATGTGTTTCGATAGGAAGACAGATCTGGTTATTATTGCTGGAAATCTTAGTATTGATGAGGTCCTGCAACCCGTCGTTGTTGCTTTCCTCTGCCAGAACCCAAGAACGATGCTCCAACAAGACAACGCCACGACGCACACTGCTGTCATTTCAAGGAACATTGTCAACACGAACAATGTTTTGCGCTGGACAGCGAGATCACCGGATATGTCCCCGAAAGAGAATCTGTGGGACTACCTCGGGCGCCGTATTCTACATCAACAGCCCCAATTGACTGTACAGGACTTGACTCGTGCTTTACATGAAGAGTTGCACCAGATCCATATTCTTGTGATTAGGCGACTTACAAGCTTTGTCCTCCGTAGTGATGCGTCACTTGTTGCATCACGAGGGAGCACAATCGACAAAAGGACGTTTAAGTGATCCAGCAGTGTGATTCATGTGTTAACAGGTGTTCGAATACCGGACCATTACTCCCCTTGTCAACAAATCATCTTATGAATTCGTTCAGTATGATAGTTATGTAACATGTTAATAATATAAAATGTTGGAATTTACAAGTGTTTTGTCATTTGCAATTTATAGGTTGAAAACGCATGAACACGTTTGCTTTGTACATCCACGTGTTTAATAACTGAAATATTGTTCAAAATACGTTAAACCCCAACTCATTCACTCACTACGACATTTCATCTTTGTGTTTCCAGGTAGAGGTCCTAACAACCATTACCCAGACAATACCACGTGTCTCTACAGCTTTGTGGTAGGTGCCTACTCCATCCATCTTGTAAATTAGATTTTATGGGCGCTTGTATGTATACTGTTATCCAGCTGACAAACACTGATGATGACTGGGTGTTTTGATCCTGAACATTATATTGACTTGCCATAATGAAAATTCATGTTGATGTTAACACTTTTTGAGTAATACTTAAGTAATACATATTGATAAAAGAGAGAGAGAAATATTTGCTTATTATGGTATCGCTAAAATCTTTTATCGAATATGGCTTGAGATGAATAATACCTATAATAGGAAAATTTGCAAATGGAAGATCCAAGCAGGCTGTGAAGTGATTTTGGAGAAGCTTGTAGAAGCAAACAATGACGTATTTAATTAACTTTAGCAGAGTTATCCATGTGGAAATTCATTATAATCTTTTACCCAATATGTTTTGCCTTCAGTGAACGTTTATATTGATCCAAGGTGGTCTTACTTTAGAATCCTGGGCCTAGATTTTCGAAGCTCTCTTAATCGATAGTCGTAAGACAATGTTAATGTATGGTACTTACGACTGTCTTAGCACTAAGAGAGTTTCGAAAATCTTAACCCTTCAATGCTTTACATTGACATTGTGCTGTTCAAGAAAGTCTTGTTCAAATTAAATCAAAGCCATATACTCACTTTTGCAAAGCAACTAAATGACTATTCTTGATGAGCAAGAAGATGATCACTTTAACAAATATTTCCTTTCGTGTTTGCAATAATTTTCATGTTAACAGTTCAGGTGACGCTGCTTATCGGCGTCAAATCAAGTGCGTCCAATACACATACATATACCGTGAATCTAGTAATTACTGATACTTATCACAAACGCTTTCCTCATTGAGCTTATCCCCTTTTAATGTTCTTTCTTTAATGTTGTATTTGAAGAGGGTAATCATGAGCTATTATTATTGCATTATCATCTTGAACATTTAATGTGTTCTATGTCAAAGCTTTGCGAATGACGTGGTAAGCCAAGTCTACGACAATGGGAAAGGGTAGGGTGTTTTGAATTTAAATAATGAGGGCTAGATTGCACATAAAGACCTGAAAATCGTTGCAAACGTCAGAGGAAAGGCTGATGTGGTTGATGAACAATTTGCCTGGCGTTCATTAAAATATGCCTTGTATGACCTGCTTATCTGATGGCCTATAATGGTACCGACCAATGTTTTAAATTATCAAACCGATTTTGACCTTTCATAGGCGCCACAGGGACAGATAAGGTTAAATTTTGTGGACTTCTCGCTGGAAAAGGGCTCCTGTATCGACGATTACCTGACAGTGTATGATGGTTATACCTCAGGTAGATATTACATTTAATATTACCTGACAGTGTATGATGGTTATACCTCAGGTAGGTGTTACATTGACGATTACCTGACAGGGTATGATGGTTATACCTCAGGTAGGTATTACATTTACTATTACCTGACTGTGTATGATGATTATACCTCAGGTAGGTATTACATTTACTATCACCTGACAGTGTATGATGGTTATACCTCAGGTAGGTGTTACATTTACTATTACCTGACAGTGTATGATAGTTATACCTCAGGTAGATATTACATGTACTATAACCTGACAGTGTATGATGGTTATACCTCAGGTAGGTGTTACATTGACGATTACCTGACAGGGTATGATGGTTATACCTCAGGTAGGTATTACATTTACTATTACCTGACTGTGTATGATGATTATACCTCAGGTAGGTATTACATTTACTATCACCTGACAGTGTATGATGGTTATACCTCAGGTAGGTATTACATTTACTATCACCTGACAGTGTATGATAGTTATACCTCAGGTAGGTATTACATTTACTATTACCTGACTGTGTATGATGGTTATACCTCAGGTAGGTGTTACATTTACTATTACCTGACTGTGTATGATGGTTATACCTCAGGTAGATATTACATTTACTATTACCTGACTGTGTATGATGGTTATACCTCAGGTAGGTGTTACATTTACTATTACCTGACTGTGTATGATGGTTATACCTCAGGTAGATATTACATGTACTATAACCTGACAGTGTATGATGGTTATACCTCAGGTAGGTGTTACATTGACGATTACCTGACAGGGTATGATGGTTATACCTCAGGTAGGTATTACATTTACTATTACCTGACTGTGTATGATGATTATACCTCAGGTAGGTATTACATTTACTATCACCTGACAGTGTATGATGGTTATACCTCAGGTAGGTGTTACATTTACTATTACCTGACAGTGTATGATAGTTATACCTCAGGTAGATATTACATGTACTATAACCTGACAGTGTATGATGGTTATACCTCAGGTAGGTGTTACATTGACGATTACCTGACAGGGTATGATAGTTATACCTCAGGTAGATATTACATGTACTATAACCTGACAGTGTATGATGGTTATACCTCAGGTAGGTGTTACATTGACGATTACCTGACAGGGTATGATGGTTATACCTCAGGTAGGTATTACATTTACTATTACCTGACTGTGTATGATGATTATACCTCAGGTAGGTATTACATTTACTATCACCTGACAGTGTATGATGGTTATACCTCAGGTAGGTGTTACATTTACTATTACCTGACAGTGTATGATAGTTATACCTCAGGTAGATATTACATGTACTATAACCTGACAGTGTATGATGGTTATACCTCAGGTAGGTGTTACATTGACGATTACCTGACAGGGTATGATGGTTATACCTCAGGTAGATATTACATTTACAATTACCTGACAGTGTATGATGGTTATACCTCAGGTAGGTGTTACATTTACTATTACCTGACTGTGTATGATGTTTATACCTCAGGTAGATATTACATGTACTATAACCTGACAGTGTATGATGGTTATACCTCAGGTAGGTGTTACATTTACTATAACTTGACTGTGTATGATGGTTATACCTCAGGTAGGTGTTACATTTACTATTATCTGACTGTGTATGATGGTTATACCTCAGGTAGATATTACATTTACTATTACCTGACAGGGTATGATGGCTATACCTCAGGTAGGTGTTACATTTACTATTACCTGACAGGGTATGATAGTTATACCTCAGGTAGATATTACATGTACTATAACCTGACAGTGTATGATGGTTATACCTCAGGTAGGTGTTACATTTACTATAACCTGACTGTGTATGATGGTTATACCTCAGGTAGGTGTTACATTGACGATTACCTGACAGTGTATGATAGTTATACCTCAGGTAGATATTACATTTACTATTACCTGACAGGGTATGATGGTTATACCTCAGGTAAGCATTACATTTACTATAACCCGACAGGTTATAATGGTTATACCTCAGGTAGGTGTTACATTTAGTATTACCTGACAGGGTATGATAGTTATACCTCAGGTAGGTATTACATTAAGTATTACCTGACAGTGTATGATGGTTATACCTCAGGTAGGTATCACATTGACGATTACCTGACAGGGTATGATTTTAATACCAGTTAGGTATGATATAGACGATAAAGTAACAGTGCATAATGGTCATACTCACTGAAGTATGATATCGACAATTGCCTGACAGAATAGGGGTAGGCATCTTATTAACGTATTGATGATTTCCTCACAGTGCATGATGTTATGCCTTAGGCTGGTTTGATATTGATGATTACCTGACAGTTTTAGATGGTTATACCTCAGGCAGGAATGATATAAACGATTACCTGACAGTATGTGATGTCATTCCTGAGGTAGATGTGATAATGACAATTACCTGAAAGTATGATGGCTATACCCCTTTAGTTATATTTACGATGAAGTGGTAGTGTATAATGTATATACCTCATATAGGTACGATATTGAAGAGATCCTGACTGATGTGGTGGAGTGTAATATTTTAGGTTCATTCATATCAGACTTTTCACTAAATTTGTTTGGCATTGCATTTTCTATAGTGAATCTTACATGGTAACGTTTAAAGTATGTATCATCCGTCTCTCAACTTTATTTCAAAATGTGCACCTGTGGGCAGTTAATACAATCAACAACTGATCACCATCTCATATGTGCCCTTTTTAACAGAAAGATTAATGTCTATTATTCATATACAACAATTTATTAGAATAATTAAGCTCTTGCTGTCAAAATCATGTATAGAAAATATATTATAGAAATATCATCATCAAAACATAGTTGACAATTGTAAATTAGATTACAAAATTGACCATACGCTCCAGTTATACTCTACCCTCAACGATGTTTTGACAGAGGCGGTAGAAACACGCACGTACTGTGGGAGGAAGAAGCCCACCAGTATAACATCATCCTCCAACAGGTTGCTGGTCGTGTTCCATTCCAACAGCTTCATCAGCAGCACAGGGTTCAAGATAAACTACAAACACGTCAGCACAGGCAGCACGACATTCAAGGTGGTTGAAGGGGATAAACCTCCGGAGTATGACCCTGGTGAGTTTATTCAACGTAGTTAAACTCGACGAAGCTAAAACCTGACCATTCTATTGTTTAATTAACACTGTAGACAAGATATTTGGAGATAACAGGAGTTTATTTTCTTCCAAGTTACAAGGCTACTTGTCTGGGGAAAGGAAACAATTGTACCTAGGTCAGAGCAACCACAGGCCATGCTGTCTACTGGAGGCTGACATGTTGGGTAAAAAACAAAAATAGGGATTGGGCTACGGAAATGAGGAATGCGAAATAAATGCGATTGCGGAAAGCGAGAATGCGGAACGGAAAAGGATTTAAACGAAAATTAAATAGGTCCTCTGGAAAATAAAGAATATCATTCAGTACAAACACCTAAGTCGTCAACAATAAGGTGGATGAAGAATGTCATTTCACAATGTGAAGTGTGTCTTCGAGAACATTATAAGTAGAGAAAGATTTCAAGGCAGCAGAGTTTGAAACTTGTATGTTTTGTGGTCTTCAAACCACATCATACAATATGGTAAAAGGCTACACAGCATTAGAGCGTGACCTTATTAACTTTACATTCTAGATTATCAAATATGAGAAAATACCAAAATGTGATCTTGATGCATCTTTATTGCCTACAAGGCTCAGGCATTTATGTGGCTAAAGCTGACTTTCCACCAAAAAGGTAACTTTTGAGTGTCTTTAGTCGTAGAGGACCATAAAACAACCAGATATGACCAAGCTATGTGTCCTGGTCTGTGTTTCGATCAATGTGTTGAGTGGAGGACGAGTCACTTGGTTTTGAATTAAAGTGTCGTAAACAATTATATTTTTAAATTTTAATCGAACTTGTTGATTGTTTTCTAAATACCAGGTATGGACCAGATTGTCAAAAGGCCCCATAACAGCAGTAAAATGTTACGTGAAGTAATCAGTCTGACATCTTGTCTGAAACAATTAAACCTCCCGAATTCATCTTCAATCTTTCTTACTTGTAGATTGCTCGTCCATTATAACTGAGGAAGGTCAGCAAGTCAGAAGTCCTCACTTCGGAACAGGGGAGTACTACTTGCAGAAGAGAAAATGCCGAACAGTCATCATACCCCCTACGGGACGTGCAATCAAAGTCCGCTTCCAGAAGTTCGACATGGAAGAGAGCCTTGACTGCCTCTATGACCATGTGAACGTTTCCTTCAATAAAAAGCAAGGTAAACAAATGATCTTGCGTCTTAACGCCCCTGGCCGACTGGTTCATTACGATATTTAGGTAATGTCATTCTGGTATTTAGAAAATTATTTCGATATGTTGATATGACATCATTTATCTATCAGGCCGAAGTTTTCTCAGAATCTGGAGTGGATAAAGGAGCTAAATTAGTGGCAGTTGCTTCAGTATGGACACACGCAAGACAAGGCAATCTGTGCTTCACAAAATGAAACTTCACTTCAAAGCCTCTCTGAATATTAATGAAATGTTGGCTTTTCACTAGATAAAAACAGGAGCTGATTTGCATCCAAAGTTATAGACATAAGATTCTCTTACTGTTATTTTAACCAAGCCTTGATATCATGATAGTACTTTGTTCACACCAAATCTGACTTGGTACAACAATTTATTAACGTTTTTCTTCTCACTTAAACGCCTTCAGAAAGGTTTTCTTTTACTGAGTGTGAAACTGAACACTACACTAACCACTTTATGACTTTCTTTTTCAGAAAGTTATCTACAAATTAGAATGAATGGTTAACAATAACAGGGTGTTAAAATCCCCAAATCTAGAAATAATATATATTGCTAATTTAAATTTTCATGGAACTCGTTGAAAAGTTTAATGATAGCTCCTCAAGTTTCTGCTGGACCCTCCACTGATTGCAGCACCAAGATATTAGCAATCTCTATGCACATATGTTTTAGAGTGACCACTGTTGATCGAAGTACCAAATAACCTTAAAATACTTCTTAAGACGATATGCTCTTAATTGATGTGTCATTAATAGAGGATACTAAACGACCTTCCATTTAATACTATTTTTATTAAACGAGTTAATGATTCTGAAACGAGCGAAAGCGAGTTTGATACTAAATCATTAACAAGTTTAATAAAAATAGTATTAAATTGAAGGAAGTTTAGTTTTCTGTTTATTACTTGACCTCAGTAATCAAGCATGAGTGCCGAACGTGTAGTGAACAAAACACCTCTGCGACTTGGCCGCCATTGTGACGGCGGTGCCAACATTGTGACGTCACAACCACACAATATTATGACGTCATACGTGCCGCGGTATTACACTAGTTTAATATCGACGTATAAATATTACACTGCAGTATATTGCACGGGCGAGTAATAATTTCTGATTTCACATAACGGAATATTATATGTCATTATTTCTGATTTCACATAATGGAATATTATAATGTGTGTGTCGTTTTATTCAAGTGCAACTTTATTCGTGACTGAAAACCCTTTTTTATAAATTAGTTAAAATCCGGTTCCGCATCCTATAAATACCTAATCCGCATATGGATCCTTATTTTTCCATCCGCCAATTTTGCCCCGGCTCTGTACTTCTGTCTGACAGTAAATATATCATGGCTAGCATGGCCATGTGTTTGTTGTCCTTGACGTTAGAATTGGAGGTAACAGCTATTATTTGCAATAAAAGCTGACAACACAACAGCTTGTATCAATGTTTCTCAAATTATATTTCCATTTCAGTTACAGCTTTTTCTTATAATGATGGTAAATGATTATTTTTCAAAACTGTAACTGCTTATATTAGCGTTGTGTCGCGTTGTGTAGAGACCGCAGGTTGAAATAAGATGAAAAGAAGAAAACAGAGCTATTTGGTTCTGTTGTAGACGAGAGGAAGACTGTCACACTGTGTGGCTATCATCGCCGGGATTCCCTCTGCTTCTTCTCAATGCGGGGCAACGTTACTTTGGACTTTACATCTGATGTCATGTTTGAAGGCCTTGGATATCGGGCAGATTATCAATTTGTCGCAGCTGATGAACCTGATCAAAGTAAGCCAGATGTAAAAAGGGATTCATTTCAAGTCAGCTGGTTTTGATTCCTAACATTCTATAAGGACTGTTGTGTCCCCTTTGAAATAAATCTAGAATTTTTTTTTCAATTGAAATAACCAAGTCATACACGAACTATTCCAAAGACATTGTAATCAACAGATAATCCCCCTATTTAACCCCTCAACTTCTAAAGTGTCACCCAAAGACGAATATCCTTATCATCTGAATTTGGAAAATAATCATATTGATACCAATGTGGTGGCATTTTGTAAAAATACTATTGCTCTACTTATCTTCCTACATTCCAGATTGCATGGGCCATGATTGCGATGAAGAATGTCAAGGATATTGCTACAACAATGGCAATGGTATTGCCTGTGCCTGTCCTAATGGGAAAGTGCCCCCGGATTGCGCACAAAATGTGAGTGATTTTCGTTCTTTTCGGCCTTAACGTCATTCATCAAGGCAGTAATGCAAAAAGGAATACAATGCTGGCTACCTTTGTTGTTTAGGATATACTTGTCATTGATCGTATTTTTATATTAAAACGCTTACGACTTTCATCACATGCAAGAGATGTATAAACTTTTTAATAGCGCAAAAAAATCATTTGTTGTGGCCTCCTTTAATCGGGGATGCTGAAAATATCAACAAGGCTACGTATGGCTGTTGTATTTCTTCATTTTCTGAACAGCATCGGTCTTTTTTTTCAAGTGATGGTAGATAAATTGTTGATACTTGTTTGTACACATTGTTCAATAAATAGTTGTAACATCATTGTACTGGTTCTCTGGCTGGGGGAGGAGGGAGTCAATAGGCGGTATATGATCTAGTTTGTATATTGTTTCTTTGACTACATGTTCAAAACGCTTAATTTGAAAAAAAATGAATAATAGTTCATTTATATCATACATTTTAGATTCTCAGACGATGGCATCCCCTGAAGTTGATAGTTTTCCCACATATACAAGCAGGGGATGCAGTGTCTCCTGAATGTCACAAGAATGATTAATTCCCTGTTACACTATCTTCTCTTCACTTCTGATATATCTAGTTTTATATCATATTTCAATTATTCATGAAGTGTGAAAAATGTTATCATAATCTTCACAAATTAATGCTTCACAATGTGTTCCATTTGGAATCGATTCGATTTCGAGCCACTACCTTTATTTTACTACGTTACTCATGGTGCTTATGTAGGGCGCTTTGAAGGTAGGGAAATATAACGTGAGGGACCCATTCAGGACGTGATATGGAACTACTGGCATTCGTGGTCGTTTGTTATTATAAATAATAAGTTTTGGTGACTCAGTATCCCAATCTCTGGACGGGTGCTTTGAAAGAACCTTGTAAAACTTTGCATGACCGAACTGAGTGAGTGAAATGGGGTTGACGTGTTTCTTACATTATTTCAGTTATTAAAAACGTGGATGACAAGCATCCAAAGAGAGTGGACAGATCAGGGAGAAAAAGATCGAACGGATAAGGGAAAGAATGAATGAAGGGCATACGGAGAGATAGAAAGCAGGTTTTAGAACGAATCAAATTTGGTATGACTTCTACCCGTCAACCTGTCCAGATTAAATGCCCCTTCCAGAAGCATATATGCTCCGGATGGCATAGCTCTGGCCGAACAGAACTTTTTTCTCAGTTTCGGTTATAAACCTCACATTACCTACCTATCTACTCTTGTAAAGTCTACCAATTGTAACTAAAGATTTATCGTTTGCAGATCACATGGAGGACGCCTCTGAAAAAAAACTTAACGATTTATGAGGGAACTAACCTGAAACTGTCATGTGAGGTTAATCATCCACACACGTACGTCATATGGTGAGTAGTCATCTCGAATTATATCTTGCCTGGAATTCTGTTTGAAAATCAACTATCTTTTGAATATCAGAACAAAGACGACTTGGCTTTCAGTTTGACCAAACATGGAAAACATAAAAAAGCAGAACAATTGTTCAATATCAATAGAATATTCAATTCTTCAGCAATTAAACAGTTCTGTTAAATACCAAGTCGAAAGTAACGTTTGACAGACACGAAAAGACAAGAGCTATAACCATATGTTGTTTAAAAAAATACCTGTTTGCATCTCTTGCAAAATGTTATCAAATGTTAAACTGATAGTGAGTGTAACAACAGTAGGCACACCAGGTCACGAGTGTTCATTGACAATGTAATACGATTTGATGTTGGCATTCATGTAGTATTGTTGAGAGGCTGATATGTGGCACTGGTAGTCTTCAAATTTGTCGATAATGATAGTCCCTTAAGTATTCTATAGGATTCATGTCGGGAGATCATGTTGCCACGACGAATCAACTACGTTGGGCGTTTGACAGTCAAGCAATGTGATGGTCTTAAGTTGTAGTTCTCGTAGACTGTGCCAAGCGGTTGTTGCTCGATAAATGGGAATACAAGAGGACGTCAAACTTCTTATTGGTTTCGTCATGTAAACTGGGCATCACAACTTGAAAATAAATTGACAGGGATGTTACGACAATCTGCAGGCGCCATCACACTTAATCGACCACTCCTTAACATCTCAGCTGTATGTGCTCTATTTCTAAGTTGTCGAAGTGCAAAAAACAAGAAGAGAAAATTTTCAACTGAAGTTTAATCATGATTAAACTCGAAATCTGCATCAAATGCAGTGTTCACAAATAAATGCGAAATGGGACAACACACGAGTCCATTGGTTACACAGAAAAGTTTAATTGAATAAGAAAACAGGTTCGGAATTACATTCCAGATAATCTCCTGGTCCTGGTAAAGTCATAATGTCAACAACAAAAAATCTCGTCCACGGTAATCCCTGTATCGTCATCAGAACAAGGCAGGCCATCCTTCCCGGTCAGCCTACCCCTGTTTGTAAGGTCACCCCAGGTCATCCTGTCTGGAAGGTCATCCTGTCCCTCCCCAGGTCATCCTGTCTGGAAGGTCATCTGCTCAGGCAGTCTTTTTCAGGATCCCTCCATAAGACTTCGGGTTTCCTCTGCAAAATATACAGCATATCAGTCAAACAGTCAATCTACTTGGGTGGGTCAAGCAATGGGTGGGGCTATCACATCTACTCCGTTTTATTAATGAAATTCTAATTTCAGCTCACACATTACATGTGCTTCTGAAATTAAAAATTTCACTGCATAAAACTTCGTAGATGTGATAGCGGTGCTTTTAAAGCCTTGCTAATGCAAGATTTTTGACTGAATACCCAACGTTTGAGTTTCTCTAAGATAGAACTGCTTGAAAGTAGAAGTTCTGGACCAATTACCAAGATCCAGAATTTCTGTTAGGGATGCACCTTTAGTGTAAGCTTTTGAAGTAGAAGCCCCTCTCACAGAATGTGCCTTATACACTGTAACGTCAATCCCTGCATCTTTCATGATATTTGTTACCCACCTTGCAATGGTTGCTCTGGTCACTGGTTTGTGAGGTTTTACATAACTGAGTAAGAGACTGTCTCTTTCCCCATCTTTCCTCCATACTGCTGTATGGTCGAGATAAACCCTCAAACATTTAACTGCACAGAGATTGGAGTTTTCTGAGTAAGCTTGTACTATCAATTTGCGTGGTTCTGAACCTGTTTTTGAAACCTTTGTAGGTTTAGTCAAATAAAATTCAAACCTGTCTCCCTTGTCAGATAAATAATTCACACTGAGGGATGTCATTTCAGCAGAACGACTAGCTGAGGTCAACATTAACAAAAAAGCAAGTTTTTCAGTCAAATGTTTATCTGATAGTTTGCAGCTCTCTGCCATGTTGCAGATGTGGTCAAGGACAGTATTCACGTCCCATGTTTGACTATACCTTGGACGAGGCGGTTTCTGGTTAAAGATAGCACACATCAGCCTTTTAACCATTGGATGTTGCCCTACCGGGTACCCATTTAAAGGAGGATGAAAAGCCGAAAGAGCAGACCTGGTGGTGTTTATTGTCCTGTACTCAGAGCCATTCTCATACATGCAAGTGAGATATTCTAAGATAGTTTCCAAAGAGGCTGAAAAGGGATTGCTCTGTTGTTCCATACACCAGCTAGACCACCTCTTCCAGGAGGAGTTGTAAGCCCCCTGGGTACCTGGTCTCCACTGGTGAGACAGTGTCACAATATGGAATGACAACAAGATTCAAAGCTTGAATAAATGAAATTTATTCAAATCAATGCAATAAATATCTATGTAAAATCCCCCTCCCCCAATTCTATCTCGCATACAAACACACCCACATACTCACTGTTACCCAAACATACTCACGGAACACTACCCACACACACACACACAATACTTCCAGTCAATACAACATTAACCTATAACAATTGATTACACATTACATATGTTTTATACTTCTACAAAATACATCCTCTAATATTTGTAACAATGTCCAATAATAACCATGGCTCCAATGCTTTGCAGAGCTTATTGTCCATACGTCTCACAGTAAACAGTCCTGTGTCAGTTACACGCTGGACGCCTACACATCAGCTGTCCAGAAAGGCATACACATCCTGGGGTCTGACCTCGCCCACTGGTCTGGTGTTTCACCACGGGTGTTTCTGGCGGACCGTCGCCCAGGCACAATTCTCGGGCTGCACTAGACCCGGACACTATACAAAATGATGAGATATTTATCATTCAACACACACGAGTATTACAACTCAGAATGATTAACACCATTACATAATCATTCAACATACCACGAGCATAACAGCTCAGAATGATTAACACCATTACATAATCATTCAACATACCACGAACATAACAGCTCAGAATGATTAAAATACATACTCAATCATTCAACATACAACGAGCGAAACTGCTCAGAATGATTTATACACTTCAGCAATTATAGCATCATATCAGAACAACATACGTTATTCATTACACAACAAATGCTTACACTCGCTGAATACAACATTGTTTGAACAATGTAAAATACTGACTGCATTAAATGCATGACATACATGTGAGACATGGTTTCACCAATATTACTTTAGCCATGATACTTTTCCTATATGAACATTCATGTTACAACAATATAATTGTGGACAATCAAATAATACTCACGTCATGAAAATACACCCGTCGACCTGTTCTCTCAAGCCTCCTATCATGACTGTACCCAACAACCTTTCCAAACACATTTTATAACTTTTCTGCATACATTCCACACACCTTGCACACTTCCCACACACCTTGCATGCTTTTCACACCTCACCTAACCATACTGATACCAACTACAGTCCAACCACATTAAGTGATATCACCTACAGTTAAACCAAATTATGGTGATCTTGACAGACAGTAGCACTGCTGTTTTTTCTGAAATGCCTCCTGATGTGATTGAATGCCTGAAACCCTCCAGACCGCTAATTGGAGGGTCCGGTTCACAACTAAGGGATGTGTTTGACCTTGTGGACTTTGTAGGATGTTGTCTGATGATGGAAGTAGAATCGGTCTTACTACCAACATCTCCAACAGTATTGGGTACCAGACCTGACTCTGCCAAACAGGAGCTACCAGGGTTACTTCCGCCCCCTCCCTCCTTATCTTCCAAAGACATCTCCCTATCATGGAGAATGGAGGAAAAGCATAGCCATTCTGACCCTTCCAATCCATCTGGAATGCATTTATGTATGTTGCCAAGGGGTCTGGTTTCCAACTCGCATAGCGGTCCAGCTGATAGCTCAGACGGGGTGCAAACAGATCTATCCCGTGGGGACCTAACATCAGATTGCATTGTTTGAAAACTTTGCGATTCAATATCCATTCGCTCGAGTCCACAAAATTGCGAGACTCCCAATCTGCTTCTAGATTCTCCTTCCCAGGGAGGTACTGTGCTTCTAGAGCTATTCTCCTGATGAGGCAGAAATCCCAGATCTCCTTTGCCAGTGACACTAGAACGCATGATCGCGTCCCCCCCTGACGATTGATATAGGAGACAGTTGTCTTGTTGTCTACCTGAACCATGACAGCAATGTTGCTCTTTGCTCTGCAGAATGATTGAAGAGCTAATAAGACTGCCTTCATCTCCAGTGCATTGATATGCAGGTTTCTCTCTGTCAGCCCCCACTGACCCCCAGTGCGGAGTATTGCACACTGCTCCCCACTCCAGATTCGATGCATCTGTCTGCATTATCAAATCTGGATGGGTTGCAGAGATGGGTCTGCCATTGAACAGAGACAAATTTGTTACCCACCACTGAATCTCCTGAATACATTTGTTGGAGAGATTGATCTTTTTCTCGTAACTCTGATGAGTCAAGAGTTCTCAAGACATTTGCATTTGAAGGTACCTGCAATGAAGCTGTGTTGGAATAATTGCTCTCATTGAAGCAGACAGCTTCCCTAGCAGAATAGCCATTGTTCGAATTTTGACCATTGGACAGTTCAGTACCTTTTGACATCTCTTGATGATATCTGTCACTTTGTGTTGAGGCAGGGTCACAGTGAGAGCCACTGAATTGATCTCGAAGCCCAAAAAGCTGAGTTTTTGACAGGGAGTCAATACCGACTTCTCCATGTTTATGATAAAACCTAGATGACTCAGAAGGTATAGAAGACTCTCCCGACAGCGGATCAGAGACTCTGGAGTGGGAGCAAAAAGAATCATCCGCACACCTGCTCTGCGAACAAGACTGATCACAGGTTTCATTAGCTTTGTGAATGCACGTGGGGCTGGTGCTAGACCGAATGGAAGGCACCGAAACTGAAACAGGTTCCCCTTCCATTGAAACCGGAGAAACCTCCTTTGATGCTGTGCTATCGGGACACTGAAATACGCATCCTTCAGGTCTAGTTTGCACATATAGTCGTTCATTTGTATCACGTCCCTCAGGAGATGCAGACCTTCCATCTTGAAGTGTTCGTATGGAATGAACGGGTTCAACTTTTTCAAGTTGATGATTGGTCGCTGCCCTCCGTCTTTTTTCGGGACGACAAACATTGGACTCAGGAAATGATTTGACAAGTGTAACTGAACTTTCTCTACTGCACCTTTTGCTAACATGCCCTGAATCTCCTTGTCTAGCACAGTCAGACTCTCTGTTGGAAGTTTTATCTGTGGAGGCGGTTTTAATTGGACTGGATCGTCCAGGAAATCTATATGAAAGCCTTTCACTGTTTGAAGAATCCATGGATCTTGTGTTATTTTGTTCCAATTTACAAGAAAATGAGCTATCTTTCCCCCGAGTAGAGAATTTGGAAGAGTTATGTTGTCTAGATTTAGACTTGCTATTTCTGGTAAAATGGAGTCTGACTGTGGCACGACCAGAGGAATCAGCACCTTTGTTTCCAAAACTGACTGACACAAACCTGGATGGTCTTGGATACCCTCCTCTTCCTCTTTGGTCTTTGCGTCTGAAGGAGGCGCGGACAGGAAAACCACCCCCAGGTCGTCCTGATCTACCTGAGGGTATCCCCTGAAAGGGCTGTCGCGAGGACCGAGAACCACTAAAGACATTGAATTTCTTAGTGGAGGTCTTAGACCCTTCGCTCATGATTTCTTTTGCTTTCTTTTTACGTTTCATCTCAATGAGAATAGTGCTATAAAAATTGTCTCCACAGAGCTTACCATTGGTCTGAAGGAAGCTGTCTTCATGCTTGTACAAAAGCCGTTAAGCTTTTTTATTGTCCTTCATGAGCTTGGACAAAACAGAAAGGCGCCTATGAAAATTCATGGACAGATTCGCCTGACCCACTAGACAAACTGATTTCTCTATTGTGTCTAAAAGTTCATAAATGTCCAAATCAGGGGGAGTAACCCCTCGTCTAATTTTGTCCAGGTTCTGCCATAACTTAGACAGTGGGCCCATGACATTCAGAAGACGTCTTTGAATAAACTGAAGTGAGAAGTCAGGTTTCTTTTCAAAAGAGCGTTCTTTAGCCTCAAACAAGTCGTCAAGAAAACTGTCAAGTTTAGGTGTATCAAGGCATTCTTCGCCTGGTAAAGGGTTCTCTTCAAGAATGTTATCATTTAGAACATTGTCTTTCATAAAAGTAGAGAACTGTGTCTTTAAATGACTAGACAGGTTTGGGGACAGTGACCATGTAGAAAACATGTTTTGTGTGATAGAGAAGGGGACATATCCATCATCCTCAACACTATCGTCTTCGAAACTAACTCGACGTGACTTACCGTTATCGCAAGTGGTTGACGGCCGTGACCTCTTTTGGGACGGTTCTATGTCTGAATCAGAGTCAGTACTCTGTGAACTATTACTTTCATTTGAGTCTGAGCTATCGCTCTTTTCAGAGCTGCTACTAGAGTTTACTCTTTCTATACGAGCATTTACTCTACGTTTCTTACTTGTAGTGGCATTCTTACCTTTCTTGTCAAGCACATGGTTGCCATCGTGGCTCGTACTGGCCAGATTATGCAAGGGATTTGCGCCTTCTCCTCTCTTGGGAGAATTGTCGCTTACCCCTAAGCCTTTACTAGGCTGTTTGGGGGATGAGTTGTCATTCATGATACAAGAGAAAAGCCACAACAAGATTTTTTAAAGATAATATACGAGAGCGAAAAACGATGCTTGTTACCTGCGCGAGGCCATGATGAAGAAGGGTTTATGGGTAATTTACTCTCGCTCTCGTTGACGAGATCTCGACCTTTAAACTTGGCCTATTTTTAGAACTAAATGACGAAGACACCGCTATCACATCTACGAAGTTTTATGCAGTGAAATTCTCGTTCATTTCGTGGTACATCAGATAGGCGAATTTCAGATTTTACCACAACGTTACTTCCTAGGCTAACATGTATCGATTTTTAATGCAGACAGGGCTGGTCTTTTCTGTAACTGTAACACGGGTGCAACAAGGCTCATTGTGTAATTGTAGTTCATTTATATTTCTATGAAGTTTTGATTATGTCCAAAACACGATATAAACGTGAATATAATTAGATTAAAAAACTGAAGATGAATCTAAGTGTATCAGTTTGCCTAGCACTATAACAATCAACAGTAAATGAGACCTCAACACGATTTGATAGGACATGTATGTGCAGTTCAGTTTGGGCTTATTTCCTTTGATAAACTATCGTTCTTTAATTTCCCTCAGCTCTTGTGCGCAATTTTTAGATTTAACAGATTGTAAACTGGAGTTAGTTGCAAATTCATCTATGTGCGCACTAAATGGTGATATATCTATAATTATGTCACCCGCAAAAAGCCTTACCGGAGACATACTGTTTTCAGTTCCGTCCGAAATTCCGTAATTCCGAAATCCTTTCGTTTCCGGACCATATCTAAAAAACCATTCAATATTTTTTTTATGAAACTTGGTATGTGGTTAGATCTAGTGTTTGGTTGGTGCCTTTTGCTCCTTTTGTTATTTTTAATATTCATTTTACTTGGTTTCAACGGAAATAATTTGAAGTTAGTGCATATTTGGGGCTGTAGATGCTAATTATAATATTTGATGACCGTGTGGGTATGAAATGTTATATTCCCTACAAAAGTTGACAAATATATACAATTCTTCCTTATGTTCCAATGAACTTGTATATTTCACGAGTCATTATTATGTCAAGTTGATTGACGTTTATAAATTAACCTTTTTATCACATGTTTGGTATGGATAGTTTCTGGTATAATATATTTTATAATGCCGATTCAATCACCAGGGATAAAGACTTTGAGAGCAGTGGCGAAACGATCTCAATGATTCCTAATGAGAACACGCCTAACATGGATGTCAAAGGATCATGGTTGGTTATCAATGAAGCAAAAATGTCTGACGCCGGTGTTTACATGTGTACTGTTCAAGCAGGGGAGACAATTCTGCGACAAAGCATAAAACTTATAATCAAAGAGGGTAAGTCACAGGATGAATGCTTATGTGTTCGTATCTCTAAAATATAGATTTCAGTCGCATGGTTACTTTTGTTCATAAATTTTAAACATAATTTTGCATGGTGTAAATGCTGAATAATTATTGGATGTAAAAGTATTATTTTACACTGATCTATCTTACCTGTGTTAACAAAGGTTTTCTCACTTGTAAGTGGATAAAATGAATGGCGACATTTTTGCTTGAGCAAGCTCCAAAGCTAGCCATTATTCTTGTATCTTCTTTTAAATCAAATTAATTACGAGTTTACTCACCAAAATTTCAAGGCAAAATAGAAGGTGAAACATGTTCTGAATTCATTCTTAATTCCGTTTGAAGTCAAATTCATTGGTGGAATTACAGAGTACAAATTCTGTGGAAGTGCACCAGAACAACTCCTAAATCCAAACACGAATGCAGCCGTTTCACTGGTCGCTGGAAAGAATGCTACCAAAGCACCTGTCGTAATCCCTTGGCAAGTTCACCTTTGGAACATAAAAAAGGTGAAGATCCACTTTAATAACTTATTCGTCTAATTTGTTAAACTTTTACTTGTAACTGGTTACATATATCTATCGTATTTGTAACTCACTCACATTTCGTAACATATTGTCCATTCATGAACCCAAATATTGTTTCATAATGCAAAATGAACCAGTACCAAAATAATGTCATACATATAGATAAACGATGATGTAAACATTTACCTTAAAATCGGTGACCCCCCAAAGGGACTTGTATCGCCGAAAATGAGAATAATATTATATAATCAAAATTAAATTTTTTTTATCTCATCTCTATAAATACTAAAGGGATGTAACGCCCTCGGACCCCTCGTCTTGTTCCGCGACGACATCAACTTGGAAATTCAATATAGATTAATATAACAATACACACACATGAAGCCTAATATATCCCCTTTCGATAGAATGTAAAATAATCAAAATCGGTTCACTTTTGACCGTGCTACATTGTTTGGAAAACGAAAAAAGTCAGCTTTCTGAGAGTACGCCAAAATCCTGCCTCACAAAAACATCGCCTTGAAACTGATAAATACGAATTAAACTCGCATACGTACAATAAACGAGAAATACATCTTTATCGCAATCCCTATGTATTCCGATTTAGTAAAATGACTATTCAAATGAAATATTACGCGATCCATACCTTGTAAGCGAGCTTTTACTGCATTAAATGCAATCAGTCCCTGTGACCGCCCCCCCCCCCCCCCCCCCCCCCCCCCAATCTCCAACGCCCAACAACCCTTCTTTTTCAAACTTCACGGATCCGCCACTGAGACCAATGAAAGTTTTTCATAAGGAGAGAACAGGGTTCTTTAGAGTTATGAATTTGTAAGTTATGATTGAATGTGTATGATGACAGTATCCTTTCTCCAATAAGGAGGGACACCACTGCGGCGGGGTACTTATCTCGGAGACACATGTGCTTACAGCTGCACATTGCGTCAGCGGAGACAAGGTCCAGAGCTTCAAGGCCAAAGACATCCGTGTATCTGTTGGCACGAAGAGCTGCAGAACAGCAGATGCAGAGAGGCGAAGCATTTCCCGTTATATAACTCACCCATTGTACAACAAATATACCCTTAAATTCGACTTCGCTCTGCTTGAGCTAGACAAACCAATTTATGTTAAATCAGAAACGATATACCCCATCTGTTTGCCGAATTCTGAAACATGGAAAGACGTTCATGCCGGCTTCAAGGGCCTTATAGCAGGGTGTGGCAAAAGTAAAGGAAGTGACAGCCCTGACGTTCTCCACATGGTCGATGTTCCAATAGCAAATCGGTCAAGCTGCATGAGAAAAAGAAAGGTTTTTACTGATGACATGTTCTGCGCGGGTGGTAGTGGCGAAGACAACGGAGATGCGTGTTCTGGGGACAGTGGAGGCGGCCTTACCGCTAAGATCAAAGGGAGGTGGACTCTTCTTGGACTTATCTCCTTTGGAGACGGATGTCCGGGAAAAGCACACGGGTACTACGCAAACGTGTCTCGAGCCATGGACTGGATACGACAAGTCGCACGTAAGGAGGAGGTCTATGGTGTTTTCATTGGCATTATACTTTTGTCTTATTTTTACAATTGCATTCAGAAGTAGTGAAGGGCAGTTTAAGTCTCATTTCTGAGTTATTGATTAAGAAAATTCTCTTGAATGTAATTTCTAATATCTTATCATCCTACCTATATCATCTACCTATTGCTTTTGATATTTTGCTAATGGTTCAATCATCGACGATGGTAGGTTGGACGTAAGTGTAGTCTTGGGTTTAGTAAGGAAACAGTTAAGAAACGTACCGAAATGTATCGTAGCGACAGGCAGTATACCTCGACGCCCCAAACGCTTTTTTTAAGATGAGTTGTCTTTGTCTTATTATTCACTTGTTTGTAGATGTTACTTCTGATGGAAAGATCTTTAAATTCTTCACATCAAATAGAACAGCACTTGATAGATGGATAAGTAAGGGATATTGGAGTATTATGATTGATATCTTATTAGTCAATGTAAAAATGAGATCCCATGTTATTTGAATAGTGAACAAATTACCAACAGTTTAGAGACTCTACCTGCAGAACAATTGGATAGCTGTATATGTAGTGAGTGAGTGAGTGAGTCGGGGTTTAACGTGCTTTCAACAATATTTCAGTTATTAAACACGTTGGATAGCTGTAAGAAAACCACTGATGACACTTTCCCCTCATTTTGAGAGTTGATATAGAGTCCGTCAGCAGATTGGAAACGCTAATTTTTTTTTATACATTTCAAAAAGTTTATATATCCATTTTCCAGTATATATATGTACCAATTTTCATCGATTTGTAATTATTAGCAATTATAAAATAAATACTCCTATTGAGAAAAACAGAAAATCTTGTAAATGTCTTAAAGTTAATATTTCATTATTTATTGAAATCTGAATTTGAAATTGAATTCTTGAACATGTTTATGGTCTATATGGACAAAGATATGGAACTTTTCTCTCTCCAGCTGTTTGTGGGCGCACCCGTTTTATTGAGGGCAACTCTGGTGATTCTAAGGTTGTCAACGGTGCACAGGCTCTTCCAAAGCAGTTTCCATGGGTTGGGGCTCTGTGGGTTAACAAAGGGTACAGATGTACAGTTACTCTGATTGGAAGCACCTGGGCGGTTACAGCACATCACTGCATTAATAAGTAAATATATTCTTTGACTAGTTCATGACTATCTGTATTGACCAACTATATACAGTTTAATTGATATTTCCTATTTTTTGTTCTTGGTAGAAAGTTAGCGGTTACAATGCGTGTGTGTGAGGCATTCCATGTGTTTTCGGATGATAAATAGAATCTCAACCTCTTGTCTCTGACATCAAATATATCAAAACGAGTTCATACAAGTTATAAATATCCGAGACTCGTTGACAAAAGTACAAATATCCGACGTACGCCTCGGTTATATTTAACCTTGAAGACTCGTGTTGATATATTTCATATCAGAAGATACTTTGGTGAGATTCTCTATATATTTTAGCTACTATGTGACGTTGTGTATATAGTATTATTTTCAAAGTGTACTAGCTTGAAGTAAAAGTTGACGTTTAGAGACTTAGCGCCACACTACGTTTTTCGTGCAAAAAGTGCTATTCTGCACGAAAAATACAAAATTTCAGGCAATTCAATCAATATTTTGACAGTCTCGTCGCTGAAACTGTTCGTGCATTTCCAATGAAAAGATAATATCTATAAGGCCCCGTATGTTTCTGTTACTTATACAGATATACAGGTGGTAATTTTACGAAAAACGTGAAGCGTGTTCCCCCTTTAAACCTCATATTTGTCATCAAACCAAATGAAAGACAAACCGTATTTCCCTTATTAAATGTAGACACGATATCACAGACTGCTGAGGTTTATTATGTTCATTGTTCAAGGACTAGTAAAATGAGAGTGGTGTTTGGTTCATTGCTGCGTGGAAATGACAACTCACAAGGAGCTCGCGGCTTGAAAGTTGAAGAGGTAAGAGGTAAGTAAACTTTGTAGTCTTTCATATTGTAACAGGTGCTGTGATCGTTTTTGTGACAGCCCTTCAAATATTTTACTTAATTCGTGCGGAGACACATGGCAATTCTAACGTTTCAGTGACTAGTGCGCGAACAATATACCAAAAAGAATCCTTCCACATTCTAATGTCTGTCGCCAATCCTCGACATGAAAAGAAGATGAAAAATGGTCTAATTTTCTCATCGCAAGAATATGACATGTAGAAAAAAAATGAGCATGCATGCATTTGTAAAACCTTAGGAATGAAATGTTAGCGGGAAGTAAGACTGCAAGCAAAGCAAGTGTTTAAAGCATAACACACGTGGAGTGTTATATCAGTTATAAGGTACGATAGAAAGATGATGAAGAGTATACAATAGCCTTATACAAAAGGAACAGCTGTATCAGCTCATTTATTATTTATATTATTTATTATGAATGTTTATTGAAAAAAGGCCGCAGCAAATGTTTAACAATCGAAACACTTAACTACTTTTGACATCTTAGGAAAAGAAGTTTTCACAAACGACAATTGACAATTTTAACATGACACGAAAACTAGAATGAAAATACTTCTTTCGGATTGGTTACCAAATAAACATTGGAGTGATTATTTCGCTAACAATCACCTCTAAATATTTACGACCGATTCACATTCATACGCGCACTTTTACAAACTCCATTCGCTGAACTTACTGTTCTCATCGGCTAACAGACAACAGGAACATAAATTTTTCATAATTCCTCTACAGATACCGTTTTTTTAAATGAAATTTAGAAGATAAATAAATTATGTGGTTTACTTTTCGTCGAAGTAGTTTATCTTTTTAACACTAAATTTAATTTCAAACCGATAATAGCGATTCGTCAAGTGAACTGAGGAGACATACGTTATTCTTCAACTTTACAAACTGCCTCCCTCCCCCCCTATCATTCATAAGTGACCATTTTTCAAAACAGTGTTTTCAACCATGATTATTAACTATAAAGCTTTCGTGGTCGTTAATTCAATCAGTTCACTTGTTGCTTGGCTTGATTATTTATAAACGGCATCATCAGAAAAGTAACAATCATTACATAATATCCAACGGCAAGGACGTTACCTTTTCTCAAACTCCTAACAGTTTTCGTTGTTTTATTACAGTTAATGATAAGTTTATTTTGCCGATGAGTTAAGTTTGTGTTGCCTCTGTCACACTTACCGCTCCGGCGACGTCTATGTAAAGGTTGGGGGTCGTCTTGAAACAACATTTGAGCAGTCTATTTGTCACTTGAGGCACCTTGAAAAGAAAAATATTCAGACAGAGTAAATAATTCAACATTTAGGAGGAGGACCCTCCAATATCAGAAAATTTAACTCTACTCAAACCCTAGAAAATAATTTTTTTTTATATGCTTGTATGCATCATCTTCATTGAAATATATATACAGCTGCGTGCCAAAAGGTTGTTCACGTACATGAGGTTGTTCACGTACATGTATGTACTAGTGCCAATATCATGTAATTTGAGATGCCTTTGAGGTATCGTAGCGTTGCGAAAACGAAACGTATAATATCAAATTTTCATTACACATATGCAGATCAATTCTTCTTTAAGGCAAAGGTTTATCGTACGCCACAATTACCCGTAACAGTTTTGGCAGGTCATATAATTGGCCAGGGGTCAAAATTCCGAAAACATTAATTTTTATTTTTCTCCATAAAATCCTTTATAAGTTATCAACTTCTTAAAAAGTTAGTCACGTTTGTTCATTAGCACAAACTCAATGTGATTATGTTGGTTTTAATCTCAGAGTCGATTTGGAACATTTAATCGAAATTTCGAAAATGTGACCCCTTCTGTCTATATCAATATGCCAAAATTCGAATTTTTGCACGAGTGTCCAGACGATGCCAAAATGAGTTCAAGAATGGCTATTTCACACATGGACAGTGGGTGATCCATTGTCAGTCTTGCTGAAGTTATTCAATTGACGTTGAAACGAAACCCAAATTACGTGATATTTGCACTACGATTCAGTGGGAAGTGAACAAACTTTCGGTATGCAGCTGTATTTACGTCTTATACGTAACTCTGTCGGGATGAAAAATCTTTCTTTTGTTGATATTATCCTCAATGAAATAAATAATTAAGGGGTTTTATTTAAAAACCTGTTGGTTTTTGTTTTGATATTTTTTTTATTGAAGCGTGTTCTTTGAAAATGGAACTGTACCGTAGTTTCGAAAGCAAGTCCACCACTGGACTCAATACCTTATCGTGGTGTGGTGGTTTGCGTGCTTCAGAGACCCCGAGAGCTATGCCAACCGGAGCTTACATGTTCCTGGTAGGGGCACCCAAACTGGACAGGTCGACGGTTAGAAGCCAGACCAAATTTGAGTCCTTCTAAAACCTGTTGTCTATCTCTCACTATGCCTTTCTTTCCGTCTTTTCACTCATCCTCTCGATCCCTTTCTCCCTTGTCTGTCCACTCTCTTTTGGATGCTTGTCATCCACGTGTTTAATAACTGAAATATTGTTCAAAACACGTTAAACCCCAACTCACTCACTCACCCACTCACTCGAAAGCAAGTGGAACTGGTCTGTACTGGCTTGACCTAATCACATTGTTGTTGCGCAAGGCGAATATGTTCGTAACATCATAACGGAACAATGAGCACTGTCGAAAAAAATGCAATTACTTATCTTCCTTAACTTAATTAAAAATATATTTGGGATTAACTCGGTGAAAAAAGTAAGATATATCATTAAAGTTGCCCAAAATATCTTTTGCAGCTCCCTTTCAAGTGGATGTGGCACTTCTCAAGCTAAAAGGTTCGCTGGGCAGTTTCTCGGACGTCATCCAGCCAGCCTGTCTACCTGCAGAACCTATGGTCGATGATGAAAGGGGCGTAATAGCGGGATGGGGATTGAATGACACACGTAGTACGTACAAATAAGTGGAGAGCACATGTTTATTTTGTTATTTTCGAGGGTAAATTGAGGGTGCAGAATGACATAGAAAACAAGATCAAAGTACCAGCGATGTTCCAGCTTTATAATGCCATTCTTGTTGCGTTCTGAGTCTGTCAACGGCAGCAATCAGGCTTTTGTTATAAACGAAAACAAGTCCACGTAGAAGGTTCTTCAGATTGGGGAAGACGCCAGATGGTGTCAAATATGGGGAGTAGGGTCGATACGGAAGAATTTCGAAAATAATTCGGTCTTGGTAGTGGCAACCCTTTCCATCTTTCCAGCCGATGGGAATTGAAAATTGGCATACTTCCACTGTTTAAATGCAGCAAACGTATCGACCATGTCATTTTTGGCTGCACGCTTTTTAACATCAAGCATTTTCCCAGTTTCTTCACCCCCATTCACTTTGGGATATGACGTCTCGTAAACTACTCTTCGGATGGTTGCAACATTTTGTCATTATATTCAGAAAATATTATTTTCTAGGTTTATAGATAACTTGAACGAAGTGGAGTGTTACATCACATACTTATTTTACGAGCTATTTGATTTACCCTCTAACCTTTTGACATGTTGCTTATCGTTTGCTTCACGATGAATACAAAAGAGTGCTTTTTTCCTTCTTTTGTAATTATTTACAGAATGACATGTTTATATCACATATAAAGTCAAGTGTTTGGTTTGAAATTAGAATAATAATGTCCTCTGTAAAACAAGCAAAATATGATAAACTTTCAAATATGTTTATAAAAATATATGAATAGTAACACATAGTTTTAAGTTACACTATGTAATACTTGCAATAGGTAATACGATATCAAATGAGTCGCAATAGGCTACCTAAAATTAAAATCAACCATGTCCTTAGTCAGACATGAGTCTTGTCTTGTAAAGTTAGTCCAAAAAGGTAGAGAACAAATGCGCAGCAGAATGAACGCAAAGTCAAATGTAGAAAACCAGGAAGCTCAATGTTGGTCTTCCTTTTAATAGACAACCTTTATATAGACTTTTGGCGTTCAGATATTTCCAATTCCAGAAAGACCTCAAAGCAGCCGAACTTATAAGACAAAAAGATAGATTATGCTAGAATAAGAAAGCTTACATAACCAAAACAGATGTGTAAACAATCACATTCCGATAACACAAGTTTAATTCTACTCTTCTTCAAATAAGCATTTAAAAAAAGACCTTTCTCTATCGCATTATTATGTGTGTATATTAAATGATAGAATGTAAGTATAATTCTGTTCTTCTTTTGAATTCAATGCCTTGGTTATCGTGCCGATTTCATGCTACCTGTTGTCACATGTTAAAAATAATAATGATGGAATATAAACGTGTACGATTAACAAAGTATTTATGAGCCTCATGTATGCCACTTAAAAACATTATGTGCCCCAATTCCACCGAACTAGGTCAGTAAGTATCATTGCCCAAGAGCCCTGATGAAATTTGTCACCATGCTCGCATACATTTGACGATCGGTTTGAATTATTTCAAATTTCCTGGTCCACCAAGACTGCTTTGCAATCCGATTGCCTTTTCAGAAATGTTCAAGGGTTTATTTCTTTCCAAAACACGTTAAAACTGATATCATCGGTCGCTTAGATACCAGCATTCGTCACCTTAATATAAATACTCATAAAAATGAAAAGAAACACTTCTCGGATGTTTTTTTAAAAAAAAAAATTCATTATACGTTTGCATCTTACGTGTACGTCTATGATATGGTTCTTTGAAAAATTTCCGAGTTTGAATCCTTTGCAATGGTTTGTACACCTGTGACATAAGCGCAACGTTAATTTTCCAAAATATTAGTGATAATTCAGTAAATCGAAGTAATTCATTCGGTTCATTTGTATGCTGGATCAATGAACGTTTGTAATAAAAACAAGAATTCGAACTATCTAAACGGTAAACGAAACTCGTATATGTTCTAGCTTATAAAAAACTCAAAATAAAAACCTGGCGATATTGTGTCCCGAAAATCAATCTCAGAACGCTCAGATGAGCATATATCATTCTCTTGGAACTAAACAGATATTGTCGATTTTTTCCATAAACTCTTCTGCAATTTCTGAATTTCAAATCATGTGATGCCACCTCTTCATATCAAGAACTAAAATTACATTGATTTGATTTAGCACACGATACGGCAGTAGCCCCTGAAGTCATGCACTCAGAGCTTTAACCTCTAGTGCACACCAGTATTTCGTAAACACTGCATATCTCTCGATATTATTCAAGATCCTCACTCAAGTAATCTACCTCGTAAGTTATTTAACAAATATTTACGTATTCGGGTAGTAAAGTTGATTTTTAAAGAGCGGAAGTATTTAATGCAATGTAACTTTTAATCCGCATGAACTACGATATCGGAAATATTAAGATTTTGCTTATAACCAAAAAAGCGGAAACCGCAGCCGCTTTGGTCATTCTAATAGCAATGCTAATGCTGTGTTATTAAATAGGTTTATTTACAACATTGCTTTCATAAAACATAATTCATTCTTTGTTCTCAGTTCAGAGTTTAGGTTAATTCAACAGCTGCACATAATACTAGTTCAGCCGCGTTCAACTGTCTATAAATTATCCGTTTTGTGTACTGCTAATCATAGATTTTTTTATATGTCCAAGCCGACAGCGGCTGTCTAATTTTTTCATTGTTGATTGAAGGTCAATTGTAAAGAATATCAAGTATTTCATTGCATCGATAGAAAGCTTATGTGAATGCATAAATCCTCTTAAACCTTAAAATAGCCAATTTATGGTGTTTCGAACAGCCAGTTCACCTGGACGTTAGGTTGCACTACACAGACGGTCATTCGCCCTCATCGCCTTAACTAGACTGGCCAGATATCTGAGCAGAATACCTAGATATCTGCACACACTAATCTATGGGAGAGATTCGTTACCATAACCTCAACGGCATCGATGGCGCTAAGCAGGAACACTGACGTTTTTAAGATATCAGTATTCGGGCATATATGGACCGTTCCGTGTAATGACCTTGACCCGCGAACATCGCCTCAACCGTCTACGTTGGGCAAAGAATGAGTCGCTGGCAACGTCTTGATTTTGCAAGAGTGATGTTCACTGTTCAGCGATGAAAGTCGATTCAACCTGTTTGAAGCAGACGGCAGAGTGAGAGCATACAGCTTAGAGACAGGCTGCAGCATATGTCCAAGAAGACAGATTTTGTGACAATTCGGCAGACCCTTACAGCCCAGAGATACAGGGATCTATTGTTACAGTCTGTGGTGGTCCCGTTCATAATTAAAATGCAGCAGCAAGGGATGATTTTTCAACAGCATAACACAAGACAACATACCGCCAGGATCACCATTGACTTTCTAAAACGACAAAACATCCAAGTTTTGCCTTGTCCTTCACGCTCCACTGACTTAATTATCACTGATCAAGCATCGAAGTCGACTTAGACGTCACCAAAAGCTACCAATCACCGTGCAGCAGCTTTAACAGGCACTACAAGAAGAGTGGCAACGTATCCCGAATGACGTCATTGGACGTCTTACATGTACCTTTCCCATGAGAAGACGTGTCTTGACTATAATAGGGATTACACCCGATACTGACTCCACTATTTATGAAAATCATCCAATGTAATGTCACCTTGTCTGTCTGTATGTAAATTTCAAAATATGCCCCCAATGGACACATTCAGATATAGAGAAGTCATGTCACTCCAAAATTATTAATATGATACATTTTAAATGCTTTAAAGTTTGTCCTGTTTTCTTTTAAAACCAAATTCTTTGGGTGTATACTTTTTTGCACTTCAGTTTAATTACAGTTATTATCATTATTGATATCTTCGCATGTCTGAAGAGTCATATATCAATAAGTAACCGCGATTTCTATCACTTCGTCAAAATAGATGACCACAATTGTGAAACTTATCTTTTTTTTCAGGCTCGCTTTACCCAGAAAAGCTTCTGTATGCTGAGTTAGCTCAATCAAATTGCAACAAAAGCGTATTTTCCAAAAGAAAACCATTAGACTTGTGCTTCACATCACCCTTCAACAACTCAATCAAAGCCTACAGAGGGGACAGTGGTGCTGGCCTCATCACTGATACTCATGGTAACGTTCTGATGAAATTGTGGAATATCACGCTTCATGTTACTTTCAATCACTGGAATGACATGCTTTTGATAATTATCTGTACTTGCATGATATCAAAGTACTCCGTATATGTGTCGGATAGAATTCTATTATTCCATGGCGTGTTAGTATCGAATGCTAAAAAATATTTGATGGTTGATAAGAAAGACAAATCATTCCTACTCGGACTCGTCAGAGATTGTACACCTTAAGAGGCGGGAGAAACCCTCGCAACCTCGGGTTGTTCCTCCTCTCCGGGTTAACAATGTGGTATGTCATGGTGTCTTCTTAAGGGATAATATATTGTAGGTCGACATACCCTTGGCGCTGTGTACAGAGCCGGAGCCCGAAACGCCCCTGCAGGGCTCTATACGAGTGTTCTTGACTTAGTGCCGTGGATTAAGGAAGAGACAGGATGGATTGAAGGTGATTACTACATACTAGTTCAGTGGACTGCATCCTTCAAGGGAACAGAATTAGAGTATGGATAATACCAAGACAATAAATCCTTAATGCGCTTGTCATAATGTGTATAGGTTTCAAAACAAACTCATAAAAATCATTCAAAGAATGTAAGAAATAATTGGATCTACCATGCATGCGTTTTTAGCTCATCAGGTCTGAAAGACCCGATGGCGTCCGGCGTCCGGCCGTCCGTCCGTCCGTCCATCCGTCCATCCGTAAACTTTTCACTATTTCGACTTTTTCTCCAGAACCAATGACTCTAGAGAGCTGAAATTTTATGTGCATACTCCTTGGCAAATGGGGATTCTAAATTGTAGATTTCGTGACCCCATGACCCCAAATGGGGTCACAAGGGTCAAAACCTTAAAAATCTATTTTCATCTTCTTCTCCAGTTTCAAAAGGTCCAGAGAGCTGAATAGTTGTGTGTAGACTCCTTGGGCACTGGAGATTCTAAATTGTAGGTTTGGTGACCCCATGACCCCAAATGGGGTCACAGGGGTCAAAACCTAAAAAAACTAATTTCATCTTTTTCCCTAGTTCCAAAAGGTCTAGAGAGCTGAAAAGGTGTGTGTAGACTCCTTTTTATCTGAGAAATTTTATGTGCACACTCCTTGGCAAATGGGGATTCTAAATTGTAGATTTCGTGACCCCATGACCCCAAATGGGGTCACAAGGGTCAAAACCTTAAAAATCTATTTTAACCTTCTTCTCCAGTTCCAAAAGGTCCAGAGAGCTGAAAAGTTGTGGGTAGACTCCTTGGGCACTGGAGATTCTAAATTGTAGATTTTGTGACCCCATGACCCCAAATGAGGTCACAGGGGTCAAAACATGAAAAGCCTATTTTCATCTTCTTCTCCAGTTCCAAAAGGTCCAGAGAGCTGAATAGTTGTGTGTAGACTCCTTGGGCACTGGAGATTCTAAATTGTAGGTTTGGTGACCCCATGACCCCAAATGGGGTAACAGGGGTCAAAACCTGAAAAACCTAATTTCATCTTCTTCTCCAGTTCCAAAAGGTCTAGAGAGCTGAAAAGGTGTGTGTAGACTCCTTGGCCAACGGGGATTCTAAATTGTAAGTTTGGTGACCCCATGACCCCAAATGGGGTCACAAGGGTCAAAACCTTAAAAATCTATTTTAATCTTCTTCTCCAGTTTCAAAAGGTCCAGAGAGCTGAAAAGTTGTGTGTAGACTTCTTAGCCAATGGGGATTCTAAATTGTAGATTTTGTGACCCCATGACCCCAAATGAGGTCACAGGGGTCATAACATGAAAAGCCTATTTTCATCTTCTTCTCCAGTTCCAAAAGGTCCAGAGAGCTGAATAGTTGTGTGTAGACTCCTTGGGCACTGGAGATTCTAAATTGTAGGTTTGGTGACCCCATGACCCCAAATGGGGTCACAGGGGTCAAAACCTGAAAAACCTAATTTCATCTTCTTCTCCAGTTCCAAAAGGTCTAGAGAGCTGAAAAGGTGTGTGTAGACTCCTTGGCCAACGGGGATTCTAAATTGTAAGTTTGGTGACCCCATGGCCCCAAATGGGGTCACAGGGGTCAAAACCTAAAAAAACTAATTTCATCTTTTTCCCTAGTTCCTAAAGGTCTAGAGAGCTGAAAAGGTGTGTGTAGACTCCTTGGCCAACGGGAATTCTAAATTGTAGGTTTGGTGACCCCATGACCCCAAATGGGGTCACAGGGGTCAAAACCTAAAAACCTAATTTCATCTTTTTCCCTAGTTCAAAAAGGTCTAGAGAGCTGAAAAGGTGTGTGTAGACTCCTTGGCCAACGGGGATTCTGAATTGTAGGTTCAGTGACCCCTTGACCCCAAATGGGCAATGGGCCTTTTTTATTTGATTGTGAATAACTCGGACGTTGGGACAGGCTATCTTTCCTACACTGCCCATGACCCCATGGTCTAAACCCAAACACCTATTTCTATCAAAAGTCTGATGAGCTACAGAGCCCATGGCTCTATTTTTTTAAACATGTTTTGCGAAAAGTGAAGATATCATTATGTATATAATGTATATGATATATATAATATATAATGTAAATACATCCGTTGCATTACGTAAACAGAGGAAGAAGAAGAATTTTGCGGAAGTGCTCCACGTGAAGTTGCAGAGGCATCTGACACGTTATCTGGGACCACTAACGCCATCCCTTGGCACGTTCACCTCTGGGACACAAACAAGGTATCGTAGATCGAAACCTACACCCTAACAGGATTTTTTAATTTGAGCATGGATCGAACATGACATTTTTGAATTCGTTCAATAGGCAGCTGATGATAAGATATAATAAGAAAATAAAGATAATGACAGAATGTAGTCAGCAGGCGCTGACAAACGTATCAAACAGTCACTCGAAAGTATCAAAATCTCAAAGTTTTAATGAAGCATTGCAGTCAGGATGGTGAACTATTTAGGGTACCGATTAATCTGTATATGTTATTAGATTACCTCTACACAGCCGAAGATGACATTTATTTACCAGCTTACATCCTTATTGAAAGACGGATTTAAATTTCTTTTTATTTCCCGTTGCCAAACAATAGTAATGCGACCAACCTGAAAGTCCTCTTATTCCTTGTGTCATGAAAGTTGTTCTTAAAGAAGTTGTCAGTAAAGTGTTCATTTGTATACCAATTAGTTCAAATTGAAAGCTATATCATATTACTATATACTATACTTAAGATATAAGATTGTTTCACATCATTTATGTCTTCGTGGGAACACCTCATCTCACAGTCTTCTTGGACTCCTTATAATAAACTTTCTAAGAAATCATTATACAGTGTTTTGATTATTATATACAAATTATTTTATTTAACAGAATTCTCACCATTGTGGCGGTGTGCTAATCTCTGAAACCCATGTGCTCACCTCAGCGCGTTGTGTTGGAGGAGTCAATTTCAGAATCAGCAAAATCAGGGTTTCTGTTGGCACATTCAGCTGCAGTTCCACAGACGGCGCGGTACAGCGGAGGGTTTCAAGGTACATGCTTCACCCTGAGTTCAATAAGAAAACCTTCGAGAAAGACTTTGCTCTTCTGGAGCTTGAGAAGCCCATTAATAAGAAATCCAGAGCAGTTTTTCCAATCTGTCTGCCAAATGGTGAGACTTGGAAGAATGTAGAAAATGGCGTGGTCGCAGGTTGTGGCAGACATTCTGATAGTCTCCAAATGGTAAATGTTCCAATAGCAAATAAGACCAACTGCTCGGGACGCATGATTGGCGACAAATTTTGCGCTGGTCACAAGAAGGCGGCACTCGGCTCTGCATGTGCTGGCTTTAATGGCGGAGCATTTGCCGCGGAGGTCAAAGGCACATGGACACTGCTTGGGCTGATGTCCTTCAGCGAAAGTTGCAGGGGAAGCGGATTTGAGTCTTATTCAGACGTAGCAGAAGCAATGGGATGGATCAAAAGCGTTGCACGTAAGAGAAACATACTGTTATGTAAATATATTAGATAGAAAAAATGATTTTATAAAATCTTGAAGATGAATTTTCTGTCATCCAGGATTTGGTAAACGTTGACTTATCACAACTGATTTATGTCACCAAGAAAATTCAAACTCAATTTAACTGACTTTGAATCTTTATGAAACAAATAACGAATGCATTTTTTTAATCGACTGCAGTAGCTGTTTGTTTCCAATTATGAACTTTGCGGATGATGAAATTTTTATTCAATTGTGAGTAGTTATTATGAAACACTTTAACATCTGCAACGTGATCAAGTTATTGATTTCCATTAAGATGGCAGCCAGGTATTTGATGTTTTTCTAAAAGAGAGAAAACTGCAAGTGCTCCATCGTCATGTGAGGTCATGGTTGTCACTTAAAGCCACAATGTAGACGTAGTGTCACTCAGTGAAATTTATATTTCAGTAATCATGGACTCTTAAGATGGAAATAACGTAGATCTTGGAGAGAAGAGTAGCTTTTTTGAGAGAAGAGTAGCTTTTGGAGAGTAGAGGAGCTTTTGGAGAGTAGAGTAGCTTTTGGAGAGTAGAGTAGCTTCTGGAGGGTAAAGAAGCTTCTGGAGAGTAAAGTAGCTTTTGGAGAGTTAAGTAGCTTTTGGATAGCAGAGTAGCTTTCAGAGAATAGAGTAGCTTCTGAAGAGTAGAGTAGTTTCTGAAGAGTAGAGTAGCTTTTGGAGAGTAGAGTAGCTTTTGGAGAGTAGAGTAGCTTCTGGAGGGTAAAGAAGCTTCTGGAGAGTAAAGTAGCTTTTGGAGAGTTAAGTAGCTTTTGGATAGCAGAGTAGCTTTCAGAGAATAGAGTAGCTTCTGAAGAGTAGAGTAGTTTCTGAAGAGTAGAGTAGCTTTTGGAGAGTAGAGTAGCTTTTGGAGAGTAGAGTAGCTTCTGGAGGGTAAAGAAGCTTCTGGAGAGTAAAGTAGCTTTTGGAGAGTAGAGTAGCTTCTGAAGAGTAGAGTAGCTTTTGGACAGTAAAATAGCTTCATGAGAGTAAAGTAGCTTTTGGATAGCAGAGTAGCTTTCAGAGAATAGAGTAGCATTATGAGAGTAAAGTAGCTTTTGGATAGTAGAGTAGCTTTTGGACAGTAAAATAGCTTCATGAGAGTAAAGAAGCTTTCGGATAGAAGAGTAGCTTTTTGAGAGTAGAGTAGCTTCTGTAGAGTAAAGTAGCTTTTGGAGAGTAAAGTAGCTTCTGAAGAGTAAAGTAGCTTTTGGATAGTAGAGTAGCTTATGAGAGAAAAGTAGCTTCCTGAGATTAAAGTAGCTTTTTCAATAGTAGAGTAACTTCTGTACAGTAAAGTAGCTTCTGGAGAGTAAAGTAGCTTTTGGATAGTAGAGCAGCTCTTTGAGAGTAAAGTAGCTGCTGAAGAGAGAAGTAGCTTCTGAAGAGTAAAGCAGTGTTAGTGAATGAGCAATCCTCATTCATAACAAATTAATTAGTCACCTTAAGGAATAATACTTCGTGATTAGTACATATCAACCTGATTTTAATGTCCATTTAGTTGTTATTATAGATGTGTAAAAACAAATGTGTTGTCAATTTAGATATGATCGTTCTCTGTATAAACACATATACACACTTACAGCAATCTATTAGTTAATGATGATATTCCAGCAATCTGCGGACGAAATCACATGGCGAGACCCAAGTCTGAACTAAAGAGTGGTAACGACAAAAAGAAGGCAGTTCTGAAACAGTTTCCATGGGTAGGAGCTCTGAAGATTGATGAGGTTGAGTACACGTGCCCAGTGACGCTGATTGGAACCCGATGGGCAGTCACATCTGGTTCTCCAGGCTGCTTTGACTCCTCAGAGTACGTATTATACTAAAGATGTTTCACACCGTAGGAGCGGTGAACGGCAGGCAATATTTAATAACTGAAAGTGAACTATTTGATGCGCGAGAGGTCAGAACGTTTTGTGTTTTAAGTGTTGGAAAATTGTCAATACCTATTTATTCATAAGCCACACTTCCACCAAAATCCATGCTGTAAAATAGAAGGCCTTTATGCGTATTAACGCCAAATTTCTTTCTATTCCGTCCACAGACTAGCCTATAGGCCTGAAAAACAATGTCTTGTATCTTTGATAAATGAAGAAAAATCTAAACACACCAACATTAAGAATATTTATCAAACTAACCTCATGCCAAATTTGAAGGCTCTTCGTTATGCCGTTTTCGAGCTATCAATCTGAAACAACACCACCATCAAATTCTTAGTGAACGATTTCATAACACAGGCATTATTAACTTGGTGAACGATTTCATTTTCTGGTAGTGAACGATTTGTTGTCAACGTTAACCCGTCATCTTATTTTATTTTTTAGCATTCTAGCTTATTTTCAGGTTTTTGCACTTCAGATGCGCTGTCTAAACGATAGAAATGCCACCATATATCAATGTTGCTATTGTTAGGAACATTTCGAAAACGTTTGTGGGGTGATATATATCAGTGCATTGATAGTCAAAGAGAAAAGAAGTTTATCATTAAAAATCGTTAATGTGACAAAAAAGGCACACTTACATATGTAGAAAAAGATCTTAAATATGTCCCAAAAGATACTGATAAAGATATTGTTGTCTCCGGGGAACAGCATCGTCATGACCATCAAACAAAACATAAAGTTAATGAATTGATGGATGAAAACAAAAAAGGCAACAAAAATTAACTAATAATGCTAAGTGACATGCTTCCATCAGTTCTGTCATTTACAGAAACATGCTATGTCTGACCTTTCCGCTTGAGAATATAGCTTTTTACAGTTCAGTATGTACTTGTCAAATTCGTTGCAGTGACACTGTGAAAATGTTTTGGTTAGCGGCATTTCCCAAGCCAAATTCCTTCGATTGAGTCATTAGCGCGCCATTGTCCGGTTTTCGATCATAAACGACCACTTGAACCTGTTTATTGTCTCCCTACTGAACTAATCAGCAATAAGATGGTGATTTTCAGAGACAGAAATTAATTTACGATAAAATATATATATAAGACAATTAAGTGTGACATATTTGACGCAAACAACATACTCGGTGTTCCCTGACAACTCTCGACAGTACAAGCGAAAACATCCTTGCAAATGAGATAAAACCAGGAATTAACGTAGACTCTCTTCATATCATACAGAAAGAGTATGGTGAGGAAACCAAACCTGGGTTTTAAGTACCGCGTCTTAACAAAACTTGGTCTGACATTCTCAACCTTTATATGACTTTAATTTAGAATGAGTGTTTATGTCGCCAATGTAATGTACGATAGGTTGCATGTTTCTCATGTACAAACCGGGTGTGGCTCCTTAAACCATTCCGAGACGCATATTGCTGGCCAAAAGTACTACAAAGGAAGTTTTTTTCAGGGAGCAGCTTTTAACAAGAGTAGATTCTTGACAGGGGAATAGCACTTGGCTCATGTAATGACCCGTCCAAAATAATTCCACTCACGTCTATAGTATCTCCATCTGCAAATAGTTTACGATGAATGTAACTATGATAAAACAATAGTTAAGAATTCGAAGGAATGGAACTTTTTATTCAAGTTAAAACTTTTGGATATGGAAGGCCAATAGGTAAGAAATTTAATCACTATGCGGTAAACAAATATGAGTAAATAGAATCAAGGTGATCAGGATTTACATGATTGTCATATACATGATGTAAATACACTAATCATGGACGATACAGCGCCCCTTCTGACTAGAAAAAGTATTGAACGGTGACATTAAAGCGTACACTACACAATTAACACTTTGACATTAAATAGTTCACCATGATGTTATGAAATCGTTTACTAAGAATTTGATGGTGTTGTGGTTTCAAACATGACAGCTCAAAAACGGCACAACGAAAAGCCGTCAAATTTGGCATGAAGATAGTTTGATAAATATTCTTAATGTTGGTGTGTTTAGATTTTTCTTCATTTATCAAAGATACCTAAAAGTTCGTAAAATTCAAATATTTTGACGGACAGTTTAAGACATTGTTTTTCAGGCCTATAGGCTAGTCTGTAGACAGAATAGAAAAAAATTTGGAGATAATACGCATAAAGGCCTTTTATTTTACAGCATGGATTTTGGTGGAAGTGTGGCTTATAAATATATAGATATTGACAATTTTCCTACACTTAAAACACAAAACGTTCTGACCTCTCGCGCATCAAATAGTTCACTTTCAGTTATTAAATATTGCCTGCCGTTCACCGCTCCTACGGTGTGTGTTTCCTTGGTCATTCTGTATACAGGCATCGGTCAAGATCGAAGCCAAATATTGTTCACGTTCGCGTTTGTGTATTCAACTTGAAACCAATGTCAACATTTTTACCTCATGGCTAAACGCATGAAAACCAATAACATGGTTCATTCATTTATATATAAATTCTATATTGCTCCATGTTTTTCGGGGAAGTGGTTAGATATATCGTATGATAGTAATGAAGCTGTATTCTGAAGTTTCAGTAAATCACATTTTAACACACTGCTCTAAGCAAATCCTAAACCTTATTCAAGCGACGTCATTTTGATAACGAGAACGAGGCTAGGAGCGCAAACAAAGCTATCGACATAACGGCGCAACATTACAGCACTGCCTCTTAGCACTAACGATTCCGATGTTATTACACATGGACTAGTCACAATTTAAATTCCCAAAGTTAAGCAAAAGAAGCAGTGGATAATAAAATAAAATCATTTCAAGAATTTATATTATTTCAATAAAGAAAATAGATAATTGTGACATCAGCTTACCGTATCCCTTCAGCTGTACTGAATGCTATATTGCGATCTTGGGAAACTGAATTTTAAGTTAAATCTATAATTCTAAATATCAAATGAATAATTATCAGCAAACTTAACTGTCAAATTTAAGTTATTCGATTTCAATCTACATTAGCAAATTGTTTGAATATTAACCTAACGATTGAAGTAGACCCATAAACTGCGTAAGGATCGGACAGTTTTATTGACCTAACTTCAGTACTGATAGTAAATCTTACCTTGTGAATTCCTGGCTTAAATATTTATAATTTTCAAAAGTTCAATATTAATATTATTGTAGTACATTATGATTAATGAGATACACCTCGGAAAGTGCGAGGCCGCGATACTTTATTAAGATTTTTGTTTGAAAAAATAATGACGCGGAAGAGATTCATTTTATTTAAGCAGTAACGATGCGTTATTTTCGTTTCTACATATGTGTTACAAAAAATATAACATGCATATATATACAAGTGATGCGCTGAAGCCTGAGAAACATTTAGATCTTTTTTTTTTATCAAACCTTGAAAGTGAGAATATTTATAGGAATTTAGAATAGGAGATGTCTGGGATATTTTGGCGCTTTCTTTAAACCTTTAAATCTACCTCCCTGGCAAGTTTTTTCAAATTTTACAAGCTTTGCCTAAATGGTCTTTATATACAATCATATAACTTATATGAATAGTTAAAAATAGAAGAATATCCAAGTGACATTGAAGATAAGATAGAAGATCAAGAGAGAAGAAATAGAAGGAACAACATGGTGATTTATGGAGTTCCGGATAGCAGGAATGAAACATACACGGAAAGTAAGATGAAGGTTCTGGATATCCTCAATAGTGCTCGTGGAACCAAGGATTTGCCCCCTCTAGCAGCTAGGGATATTGAACGGGCTCACAGACTTCCCAGTAGTAATTCAAGTAAGTCAAGACCTATTATTGTTAGAATGTGCCATTGGGAGGATAAGTGGCACTCGGTGAAACTGAGAGGAGTGCTTAAAAACAAGGGCCTAGATTTTCGAAGCTCTCTTAGTGCTAAGATAGCCCTAAGCCAATGTTAATATATGGTACTTACGACTATCTTAGTGCTAAGATAGCTTCGAAAATCTAGGCCAAGGGTTATGGGATTGCGAACGATTTAACCAAGTTGCAGAGGAAAGAATTGCAAAGGCTCCGATCCGAAAACCCTGACAAGCGCTATTACTTCAAGGGCAATAAACTTGTGCATGAGGCAAAGGAGAATAGAACCCAGGAACGTGCGGACCCTCCCGAGGATCGAGAACAGAGTTATGCCACAAGGACCAGATCTACTAGATCTACCTCTCGCACAGGAAATCGGGGTCAGCCCCGTTAGAGGTGGGGCACGGGCCGTCTGAACGTTCGATCATGTTCGCGATCTAGTAATAGGGATTGTAGGACGCTTCACGAAGTTGTGAGTAACACTACCAACAACACAACATGTGAGAAAATTAAGTTCATATTTTGGAATATCTCTGGTATTCTTCAGAAACTAAATGACGATGACTTTATTACTTTTATCAAATCGTTTGATATAATTGGATTAACAGACACTTGGAGTCATGGTAATTGTACAGATGATGTGTTTTCAGGTTTTGATTGTTTTTACAAAGAAGGAGATAAGCTAGCCTCAACGGGAAGACTATCTGGTGGTATAATTATCATGATAAAAAATCCTTATCAAATGATATTAAGTGGCACAAAATATCAGAAAACGCAATCTTTATCCTTTTTGATAAATCACTGTTTGATATTGATAGAGACCTTTTGTACAGCTGTGTATACATACAACCAGAGGGATCTTCTTGGTATCATAAGTGCATTACTCATTGTAAAAATGGTATAACACTTTTCAAGGGGAAACTGCTAGATATAATATCAGATTTACCAGCAATATATCTGCTTTGTGGAGGTGACTTTAATGCTCGCACTGCGACACTATCTGACTTTGTCGAAGATGACATACTATATCACACTGAAAGTGAGAATCATTCTATGTGGGACTTTCTATTTGATTACTTTGACCTTGAACGTTTCTCCTGTGACAAAGTTGTTAACCATTTTGTCTTTTAGACCTATGTAGTATTTTGAACGTACACATTATGAATTGTAGATGTGGTAAGGATACTGGAGTAGGAGATTTATTTGACAAGGTTATAGACTTTGATATTAGAGCTAAAGCTGAATCATATCATCTCCCATTGACGTTAGATTTACGTGCGCATCATGCACTAAACCAGAATAACAATAGAAGGCAAACAACAAATAACAAAACAACCAAATATGACTGGAATAACAATATTCTGTCCCATTTTCGAAATAATTTACTATCTGAAAATGTGCAAGTGTAGATTTTATTGTAGAAGCATTATGTCTAGCTGCTTCAGATATGAAAAAGCGGGTGTGTACTTCTTCAAAACACAGTAACTTGAACAAGTGGTACGATAGTGAATGTGAATATCTGAAAACGGAAAGGTGTAAACGATTGAACATATTCCGAAAATGTAAAACGAAACACTCTTTAGAAAATTATCATAAGGCAAGAAATAAATATAGTAACATTTGCTCAGAAAAAAAGGAAAAATTATATTGAACAAAAAAGACAATATTTAGAGGAAAATATCAATGATTCTAAAAGATTTTGGTACGAACTTAAAACACTCAATACAACAAACACTCACAGCAACAACATTGAAATTGACGAATATTATAATTATTTCCTATCACTATTTTCAACTCCCAATAATGATCTGGATCAATTGAGACAAGATAGTATAAGCGATCAAGAAACTGCCAACACCAGATATTGTTGGATGCCCCAATAAGTAGGGATGAAATCCTGAATAGTATACAACATCTCAAGTGCAATAAATCCTCCGGTATAGACAATATTATCCCCGAATTTTTTAAATATGCATCAGACCTATTACTCCCATATCCTGAGTTGATATTCAACGTTATATTAGATAATGGGGACATCCCCGAATCTTGGTCAGTTGGAATCCTTGTCCCAATATATAAACAAGGGGATCGGAATAATGCAAATAACTACCGTGGAATTACTGTACTTGGTACTTTTGGTAAATTATTTACTCAAATTATCAACAAACGTTTATTTAATTGGGCGGCTGCTATGGACAAAACATATGAAGGACCAGCGGGCTTCCGGGAAAGTTGCACAACAACGTACAATATTTTTATTCCACATAGTCTTATACAAAGATACCTGACCTCAAAAGGGGGTAAGTTTTATGCGTTATTCGTAGACTTTGCGAAGGCCTTTGATTCTGTCGAGAGAAATAAACTTTGGAATCTCCTGCAAACGCACGGTATTAGTACTAAGATGAATAAGATGCTGAAAAGTATTTATCAACATGTAAAGGTAAATTTATTTGTAAGAGACAATCATGAAATGTCTGAACCATTTATTAGTCAACTTGGTGTGAGACAAGGTTGTATTTTAAGCCCCGTTTTATTTAGTTTTTTCATAAATGAATTAGCACAGCAAATATGTAACACTTGTACGAATGGAATCCAATTACATCCAGATACGGTTCAATTATTTTTACTACTTTTTGCCGACGATTTTGTTTTATTCTCTAGTACCATTAGCGGTCTTCAGAAACAAATAGATGAATTAGATACTTTCTCTGACCAATATAAGTTGTGTGTCAATAGAGAAAAAACTAATTATAAAATTATTATTTTTAAGAGGGGTTTAAAACTTTCAAAATTAGAAAACTGGTTTTATAAAGGTGAACTCCTCCAGACTACCAGTGTATATAAGTATCTTGGTGTTTATTTTTCTAATCATCTCTCGTGGTCGTATCACAAAAAACAGGCGTCAGCACAAGACTTGAAAGTTCTGATAGGTATTTACAAAAGTATGAAATGTTAAAGTGAGATGTCTTTCAACACCTTTTTTAAAATATTTGATATGAAAATAAGCCCAATATTCTGTATGGATCTGAAATATGGGGATTGAAACATTATGACAGCATCGAAAAGGCCCATTTATATGCGTGCAAAAAGTTGGTTTACGGAGAACTTGGCAGATTCCCACTTGTCATTTACTCTTCACTTAGAGCTGTTAAATATTGGATAAGATTAATGAATATGCCATTTCACAGATTTCCAAGAAAATGCTACAATATAATGAAACTGTATGATGAAAATGGTAAAAGAAATTGGGTAACTGACATAAGAGAGTTTCTCAATAAAGTAGGATTTGATCATATTTGGTATAATCAAAGTGTAGATTTACAATCAGAATTTATCTTTTCAATAACACAAAGAATGAAAGATATGTACTTACAATCCTGGACAGAATCCATGTCATGATAAGCCAAATGTTTATATTATAGGCAATGGAAATCTGAAATATGCCTTGAAGCTTATCTTTCAAAAGTTGATGTGAAAAAGTTCCATAATGCTCTATCCCGTTTTCGTTGTTCATCACATGAATTGTTTGTTGAAACAGGTAGATATGTGGGTATTGAAGGAACAACAGAATATGTAAAATCTGTGATATGAATGCCGTGGAAGATGAGCTATATTTCCCCTTAATTTGCCCTGTCTATAGAAGTCTACGGACAAAATATCTTAAACCATACTTTTATAATCACCCAGATAGAACAAAACTATTGGCATTGCTAACAAATACGAATACTCTATTACTACAGAATCTTGCAATGTTTATTTATTATGCAATGCTATATAGAAGAAATATTGTAAAAACTTGTAATAATTTAATGATGTGATTTACCCATGAATGTACTACAGGCCTGTGGCCTTTTAAGTACGGAAATAAAGATTGATTGAATAGTTAAAAAGAACATTCTGGAACAAACAATTGCAGTCGTTCCAAGAATTTGAGTGGTTGAAGTCTAACTGAACGAATGTTTGAACAAGCACAGTCGGTTTGACCGATATAGCTTTTTAATCGTAAATTGCAAAAATAATGTTCATAACCTCAGACAGATTGTTTTCGAAATTTAAAAAACCGTTTGGTACAAGTCTCTGCTTGATTCACTCAAGTTATATAACGATGTTTATAGTATTAAACATCTGCAAAATTTTACATACCTATCATATAAGCATAATGGAGTAAAACGTAAAACTTTATAATTAGATGTTCTTCAATGATGTTGCCTCAGAAACAAACACAGTTCTCTTTTTCAGGCCGCTAAAATTAATCCAATGCTGATAAATAAAATCTGAGTTTGATATTACTCCTTAATTTCAAAGTTCCCTCAAAAGGATATCATTTTTTGTAATCGGCGGCATGTTTTGTCATGTCACGAAATGTGTTTTTTCTTGTCAAGTATACAAATGAAAAGACTATCTACTTTAAATTATCAGCTCCTTGGTAAAATAATTATGATTGGTTAGATTTGAAATGATTCATTTAAGTTATTCAGTAATAATAATCAATAATGATAATAAAATATTGTTTGAAATAATAAGAATCATATAAGGTAGGCCTTAACGCAAAAACCCCACAAATTTCGTTCATTTAATTAGATTTCTTTGTAAATCGTCCAAATGGCTTCTTAAATTAATTCTAAACTTATTAGAGTTTGTTATCTTGGGATGTGTTATTTAAGTTGATATATGCGTCTCCTGATCGGAAAATGACGAATAAAGGATTACGTCCTAAACGCAATCCTTTGGTTTCCCTAAAGGAAGTTAGAAATCGACCTTAAAGGAGGGGTTATGTGGGAAGCAGATGTAATCATTAGTCAGAAAAGAAGATTAGGCTGGTAATTTTGTAACAATTATGATCTACTAATAAGGCTATAGATTGATATATGATATATACGACACATTCACAAAGTAGCCATTATCTTTAATCCTAATCAGTAACGTACTTACCAGCTGCTTTTAGCTAAATAGATTAGTCATCAATACATGGGTTAGTGCATATAATAAGGTATGAATTATATATATATATATATGAAGTTAGAAGTAAAAACAATCCATTTTAATGGCTAGCGCTTTCAGCTCAACGAGCCTCTTCAGGCCATACATACAACTACTCGTTGTGCTGAAAGCGCTAGCCATTAAAATGGATTGTTTATACTTCTAACTTCATATTTTTCTATATCTAATACCTGGGAGCTGAACATCAATTTCAATATATAAATATGTACAACCGAAACAAAACATTTTATCGGCGTAATCTGAATTGAGGTAGAAAAATTGCTCTTCGTTCATTCCACTATAGCCACTACTGCCGTCAAACCGGCTAGCGTCCCTAGCCTCGCTTTCATTTCAACATGGCCGCCGCGTGAATAAGGTCTAATGGAAATTTATCCACCATAAATACGATTATTGTTAAACAGCAATGGTTTTATTATGCTCAGTGTCAAGGTTTATAGTTTTGCCCTGGTAGGTTTCCACGGAAACTGATGAAAATATAATTCGGAGTTAAAAAAACCCCAAAGGAACCACTGTTCAATGTATACATTTTTTATGAGCTTAATCTTAATAAATTGTTTTGGTTCTTGTCGTGTGTCATAAATGTCAGTGAGGTTTCCTTGGAGACAGCCAAAAAGGGAGAAAAGAGTTAAAAACCCAAAGGCAACACTACGCATGATGATTGTTTCATAATCTTAGTTTCATGATTTTAGTCTTATGATTTTTAATTTCTAATCCGCAATCCAAATTCTTAGTAGTATTAATGTATAGAAACGGCCAAAAACAATGTAGGAAACAGTTGAAAGCCCTAAAAGGTACCACAACATATGGGGAATATTCCATATTTCAAGTTCCAATGAGCTACACATTATTGCTTTAATGTTCTTGGCCGGAAAGAACAGCTCAGCCCGCTGGGACGCACAGATGGACGAAGTTCATTTACTTATTACCCCGATAGTTTGTGGTCATTGAGCAAAATCAATAAACTTGGCAAATTCCGATTTAACAATATCTAAAAGTGCATACCATGACTTTTGCTGTTGAAAGGAAAAGAAATGGTAGTATAATTATGATAAGTGTTTTCATCATGTCTGTAGGAAATAGAATTCACATGTCGATGTTAATCAGAAATGCACATCTAGATCATCGTTTAATTGTCTCAATTCTTTTCTTGGTAGATATAGTTTAGACCTAAATTAAATACCCAGGATATAATACCTTCCGATATAGCTGCTATTTTCAGGATACGCTGTAAATAACTCGTATGCAATGAGATCACAGAAAGCACAAGGAAGTATGGATGACATTTAGTAAATGATTAATGTATGTATGTTTTATTTCGTAAAGGGTCCACAGGCCCATGATACAGATATTGTACAGAAGCTTTTTGCACTACAGAGAGCTATAAAATGACAAAAATATTTCAAGTGTTTGCATTCAGGCAAATCTTACATGATAAATATAATACATAGTCATCGTAATGGGATATCTTTGAAGTAATTATGTCTTTGCTTTGTAGCTAGGAATAAAAATTTGCAAAGATTTCTTAAGATTATGCCTTTCGACAAGAATAGGTGTCGCATTTTATCTTGATTTGGATATTTCCAAAAATATGTTGGAATAAGTTTGCTTCTTAATAATAATAATAATAATAATGAGTATTTATAAAGCGCTATATCCATCCACAAGGTGCATGCTCAAAGCGCATATAGATTATAATAAAAAAGATTATTAGATTATAATAAAAAAGGCAATTTAAACAAAAGTGGTATTCAGATTCAATGTTTGGGGCGATACAAAGTGGACAAAATCTCTCTGATCTAGGAATATTACACCTCCTGCCCGAAACAATTAGTAAATTATTATTTGAACAGCAAAACTGAATAAAATTGATAACATAAACTTTAACAGTAACTGTTTCACATCAGCTAAGGTAACTAAACTGATTATTTAGAGTCCGATAGAAATCCAACTTCGAAAAAGCCTCCAAATCTACATTCCAACTCTGCTGCATTATAATGGTACACCTTTCCTTGAACTGAGAGATAAATAGTGCGCTTTTACCTACGCATTGCTGTAACGAGTTTTCGCCAAAACCATATCTAAATAATAATGATTTTACATTTAAAGCCCAACAGGATTTGCCAGTATATGATTAATTGGGTAATTACTAAGAGGTTTTTGTCATTCGTATCACCATCACTATATTTAAACTGAAACAAACTTTTAATATTAATTAAATCTAAAGCAGTGGAATATTATTAATCTTTATCACCACAGTCACTGAAAAATCATGTGTAGTAATACTTTTTTCCAGGTGTATATGTACCTTTCTGTCATTATTTCAGATCTTATTCTGCTGTATTTGGCACATTGTCCTATGAAGACGAGGGGACAAATTCTATCAACATCCGGGTCGTGAAAGGTGAGCACTCGTCATTTTGTAGTTTTCAAGGTCAAGAGAGAAGTGGAAGGTTACATCGTGTCTCTTTGGGAGACAATATTTTTGTCAGATCTTAAACAGTATTCTGTCACATCTTAACTTTAGTCATTTGAACTATAAATTTGATTGCTCAGTTGAGCCCCATAGTTAAATAAAACCCCACGATATAAGATTTTCTGACTCAAGTTGGTCCTCGTTGTAGGCTTGATGTTTTTCAGAAAAGAAAATATAAGAAAATCACCCCGCGCTGTCTTAAGGACAATGTAATTGCAATTGGAAAATAGTCTTGCATTTATGAAGATAGTCGGCACTAATCGTATACAGCTAACTGTAGATCGGCCATAGTGTACTCCTTTCGTCAGATCTTCTTTGGTTCAATGTTAAATTGTTCAAAAAATAGACATAATCTCTAATTTCGGAATTGTTGCTTTTACTCCTAATTGTTCATTAAGTTTCTTTATATTCCATTCGCTTTAACAGGTTTCAAAAAAGGAGCTGTAACACTCCTTAAGTTCGAAGATTCGCTCGAGGACTTTTCGGCCTTCATTCAGCCAGCTTGTCTTCCTGCAGAAACTGTTGCCGGTGGTGAAAAGGGTTTGATAGCAGGTTGGGATCTGGAAAATGGTTAGTTATCATATTATAATCATTATAATAAACGACTCGCGTTTTCCATGTACCAAAATTAATTGATCACATTTGGGTGTAGATCTAGATTGAACGGTGATCGCAGGAAAAATATCCATATTATTTGACCACTTTCCTAGGGCGGTAGCGTTAAACTCTTTCCGCAGATTTTCTGCGCAACAGCGATTGTCTCATCACACCTTTAATCATTCTCTCCCACCAGAGGTCGCTGTTATAAATTCCTAAAGATACTCTGTCTTAATACGAAGGATTCTCGGGCTTCCGGCAGTTGCCCCAACTTAAACTACCTGGCAATATTTCAGCCAATGAAAACGTCGAATGCATGAATAGCATATTTGTTGACACACAGGACTATGCGATGATGCAGTTGCTAAATGAGGCGAAAGTGTTCTGTAAAGAAGACTCAAAGTGCAAGGTGCATATTCGAATAAAGTTTTGTTTTTGGAAAGCTTACGGAAATAATTTAGACGATTTAAATGATAACTTTTGAAACGGTGATTGCACAACTAACTTTGATTGCATCCTATCAATTTCTACATTTCGTGCTCAAGAAAGCTTTGTATTAGGTCAGAGCTAGAATAGGAATTTTTGACCGAGCTACCTCTGTTGGGAGAGAATGACCTTTCATGACCTGTGGCAATGATATCCTCTATACGACAATACAATTACTGTTATGTGGGAGAACTCAACCTTTGTTGACGATCCTAGGCAATGTATTTACGTACGTCTACATAGCATCCTCCTTTTGTGTAAAAAATTATAGACAAATGGACTTATCTGTCTTACCATATACCATCTCATATCTCCAGAGTCTCATTTTAATTATGTGTTTTACCCTTTCACCAAAATTGTCCATGGAAAAGAACGAAGCCTATTTTTAATCAAAGATTTCCTTTCAATAAGTCTAATGATGCTTGGAAATGCATTGCTAATTTTATATTGTTTACTCATGCAGAAGACCTAGTGTTTTCCGAGGTGGGAACAAACGACAGACACCTGGTCTCGAACAGAGTTTTCAATGATTCTGCAGTAATGGTGGATATTGGGGGTGAGGAGAGCTTTCATACACTTCTTTTATCTAACTTTCATTATCATCATGCAACTGCAACAGTCATCCCAGGCTCAGTCCTAAGATGCATTGAAAAATATCCCTTTTGAATTTTCATCAGGAAAGTTTTATTCAAATTACCTAACTTTGAGTCTAGTAGACCATTGCAAGGGCTTGATACGAGAAGACGTAATTAGCTGATGATAACTCAAAGTTTAAATCTTCACAGTGCATACTTAGGAAAGGGCTGGCTGTTAACAGGGGAATGTGAGTAAAGCTTGAATGGCAATCTAATTTCGACATTTGAGTCCCGAATTTAATCAAAAACTGATTATACTTGATGCGCACGAATTCCTCCATAGAAAGACAGATTAGAGTAGATAATTTTTGTCCCCCGCCGCAACGCGGAACGGGGGACTATGAATTCAGCGGCGTCTGTCCGTACGTACGTACGTACGTCCGGATTCTTGTTAACGCGATAACTCATGAAGCCTAGCACCTAGAGTGTTCATATTTGGTGACAGCTTTCAATGGAGGAAGACTCAGACGCCAGTCGACTTTGGTGACCTTGACGTTATTTTCAAGGTCACCACTTCACGTAAGTCCGGAATCTTGTTAACGCGATAACTCATGAAGCTTAGCACCTAGAGGGTTTATATTTGGTGACAGCCTTCAATGGAGGAAGACTCAGACGCCAGTCGACTTTGGTGACCTTGACGTCATTTTCAAGGTCACAACGACAAACTCGTGAAGCTTAGCACCTAAAGTGTTCATATTTGGTGACAGCTTTCAATGGAGGAAGACTAAGATGGCAGTCGACTTTGGTGACCTTGACATCATTTTCAAGGTCACCACGACACTACGTCTGTCTGGATTCTTGTTAACGCGATAACTTGTTAAGCTTAGCACCTAGACTGGTCATCTTTGGTGATAGCTTTCAATGGAGGAAGACTCAGACGCCAGTCGACTTTGGTGACGTTGACGTTATTTTCAAGGTCACCACGACACTACGTCCGTCTGGATTCTTGTTAACGCGATAACTCATGAAGCTTAGCACCTAGAGTGTTCATATTTGGTGACAGCCTTCAATGGAGTAAGACTCAGACGCCAGTTGACTTTGGTGACCTTGACGTCATTTTCAAGGTCACTACGACACTTTGATCAATTTCTAATACATTGTTAACGTGCACCTAGTGTTCATATCAAGGTCATAAACGACAAATTCGTGAAGCTTAGCACCTAGAGTGTTCATATTTGGTGACAGCTTTCAATGGAGGAAGATTAAAATGCCAGTCGACTTTGGTGACCTTGACGTCATTTTCAAGGTCACTACGACACTTTGATCAATTTCTAATACATTGTTAACGTGCACCTAGTGTTCATATTTGTTGACAGCTTTCAATGGCGGAAGACTCAGACGCCAGTCGCCTTTGATGACCTTGACCTTATTTTCATGGTCACCATGACACTTTGACCACTGTAATACATTGTTAACGCGATAATATTCATTATGCCAAATATCTCATAACGGCGGGGGACATTGCCATGCTAGTGGCAAACACTTGTTATAGATTATATTAATAATATAAACACAACACCGCACATATACATGATAAAAGGAAGAATTATGTAGATTTAACAAGAGTTACATATGCAAGGGGCCGCTTTGCATGTATACATAAAAGTTACACATATTTCACCACAGGTAATGGTTTGGAATTGAAAATTCATTAAGGTACTTTATACGCTAGGTCTGAATGAGGGAGACTTAAATTATGAGATGCAGTTCTGTCACAGATTGCAACTTAACCTGGATAAATATCAAATTTGATTGAAAGAATGAAAGAATTGTTTTTCGAATTATTCGGTCTTTTGATTATCTTCCACTAACGACGAATTCCTCAAAACCTTTAATGAACTTAGTTGTTTGACTATTTGTGCCTATGAATTTTACCAAAGAGCGTTCTGCTGTAGTTCTGTCTCTTCAGACTATTGAACCAAACACGTCTATAACAAAGACAAAATAGACAACGACTCAACGTTTTTCAGCATTTAGTTGTTAATAAAACACACAACGATCATGATGTCTACTGGATCATTAATATTAACTTTGACGAGGTATTTTGAGTCGAAATAAACCCCTTTCTATTGGCTTGGTCCAACACCGGACTCAATACCTTATAGTGGTGTGGTGGTTTGCGTGCTTCAGAGACCCTGAGAGCTATGCCAGCTGGAGCTAACATGCTCCTTGTAGGGGCACCCACGCTAGACAGGTGGACGGGTAGAAACCAGACCAAATTTGAGTCCTTCTAAAACCTGCTTTCTATCTCTCACTATGCCTTTCTTTCCGTCTTTTCCCTTATCCCGTCGATCCCTTTCTCCCTAATCTGTCCACTCTCTTTTGGATGCTTGTCATCCACGTGTTTAATAACTAAAATATTGTTGAAAGCACGTTAAACCCCAACTCACTCACTCAATTTTGGCTTGGAAAACAGCTAAACTATGTCTTTCAAAGTTGCCTTTTCACTGCTGTTTTGCCCCTTTATGTCTTAAACTGCAGCATAAAGAAATTACACGTCATTCGAATTTTGCAGACCTATCTTTGCACTAGACGTTTGCAGTATAAATAAAGAGCATGTAACTCGTCCACAGGTCGTAGGACCATAGCAACCATAAAAGTGGGCGGAACCTACTACGATGTTGTCAACAGTGTGCCAAGCATGAAGCAGACCATGGGATGGATTCAGGATAGCAACTAAGAACTCCGTAGCTTGATTCTGATCCGAGGTATAACCCGAAACTAGCTTTTTAAAGTTGTTTGTATCATTTCTTTTAATTGATTTTAATCGTTATAGATCTATCATTATGTTTTTCTCTTCATCATTGATTTAGATTTATTTTTTGTATGGGAAGATCATCCCTTAATGGAATAAATTAATTGTCCCTATGTATATCAGAATATACTGGTGGGTTTGTTTTCCATTTGCGTGAATATCTGCTCATCTAACTGCACATCCCTCAGAGTATGTCCTTGCGTTTTTTCCAATATTGATTATGCAAGAGTCTTTTATTCATTAACAAGACATTATTAACATTTGACGCCAAGAGAACAACATTTGTCATTTGGCGACTGCAATTTAAATATAATTGGTTTAATCTTGTTCTTAAAGTCAAGGCATAACTTTCAGTTTACTCGACTACACACATGTGAGTAATATATTAATTGAGATTTATTCACAGCAATTTTCGAGGGTCGCCCTACATTCTTAGGTTGATTGTATTTCTATCCTTGTTTTACCATTTGCTTTTTGTATATTTTGCCGCAATGATGATTGTATTAATCCTTATCAAATGCATTTGTTATCTTTCTTACGTAATAAATATCCTGAAATGATTTGCAAATTCTCTGTACTTGTTCATTGTGATTTTTATCTTATGTCTAAGTTGTGCTCTCATTATAAGATTACGAAGATATCGACACCTGAGCGGACGGGGATATACACTACATGTATCTCTAATTTCCGATGAGCAATATTAACTTAGTTCGATTGAGAGAGTGAAGTTTATGCACATAATCAGATTAGGGATTGTGCTGAGGTTAATATTTTTAATATTTATTTATGAATTCAGTAAACTCGCTCTTGATAAGCACGAAAGTAACGGAAAATAACAAATGTTCTTCAATGGCATTTAGAAGTTGGTGAACTGATACAAGACAATATTGTGGTTGACAACTTTATTATTTATTTCATACGACGTTTCTTGGCTACTTTTTGCCCTCAATTAGGAGGATGTCAAGAAGTAACCAAGAAACGTGGTGTGAAATAAAGATATGTCATCCAGAATATTGTCTTGCATCAAATAACCAATGTGTATCAATCAACATATCAATTATACCTTACCCTATGGTAAATTATTTCACATATCTTTCTTTATTGTATACATTAACTGGATTGTTTTTAAGGATACGCAACATGAAATAATCGTTCAATATTGTGTTAAAGATGTTGATTAAAGCGCCGCAATGAAAGTACCACTGAAAGATTGCTAAATCTAAAGAAGCACACTCAATTGATTGATACAATTGAACACATTTGAATACATTTTGAAACATAATTGTCAAGATTCTTAAGAGACACGCTCTACTGTAATCTTTGCTTTGAAATCAAAGAGAAATAGGAGAATAAAATTGGAATTGATGTAATTATTTCATTTTATCTGGAGACGTTAACGCAAAATGTTTCATTCCTGCGATTAACATTTCATCAACTTTTTTATGTAATAAAATTAATTAACAATACCCTCTTGATTGAAATTCGGAATACTTACCGACAAAGCATTAATATCTCCTTAGATTGTTTTACTCTTTTTTACATAAGAACACAGTTTATTAAGCTCGTTAATAAACTATTGTGCAATGTTTAAGTCTTTACATTGTAAAGGGTTATAACATGAGTGTTTCTTTTATTCATAGGAATGTTTGAAGTTTTTCTTGTTAATAAGATTTTGAGCTTACATATGTTTCGGGAAGAGGCTGGTTATATAAAGGCATGTTCCTATTTAAACCTGTAGATGTATTGCATATATTTGACTTCATTGAGGCCGATTCCTTTGAACATAAACTGATGGCCGTCAACCGTGCGAATGTGCAGGAAACATCTAGGCTTAAATTTCGTTAACTTTATAGTCACTTTTGTTCTTGATTAACCTTTCCCATGACCTCCAGCAGGATTTTGTCATGGTACAAGGGCATTTATAAAAATATTGTAACATCAGGTTCCGGCCTTGTACCAAATGTTGACATACATCGATAATCAACTCGTCCTTTATTCAAGGATGAAAAGTTCAGCCCCATTGCTCCCGTGCTGTGTATGATTACTGTTAGGAAAAAACCATCACCCAAATTACCGTATCTGATATAAGTCTAGGTTTTAGAACCTATCCAAGTCATTGTTAGAATCCAATGAATTCGAAACCTACTGGAGGCAGAAGGTGAAATGTCATTGGTGCCATCTTGGCTCGTGGCGAGTACACTCGCTACTGACACGTTGGTGAATTGTATTCTTGAGACTTCAATTAATAATTTCAAATTAGCCTTAGTCGATCTCCACAACAGAAGGTTGGAATTGGAATTTAGGCGCAAAACTAGTTCATTATTATTATCATTATTATTAAGGTTGTATGGTGGATAACATTTGGTGCAATTGTCCATTTTGTATCAAATGTTTTTTTTAAAAAAAGAATGACTGTTGTGTTGTAGGCCATACTCAATATGATAAGCAAAGTAGTCGCTATGTGGCAGTTTTAATCAAACAAATTGATAGTTTATAAAGTCGGATGTCGTTTCATGAATTTTCAATTTTCTACTGTATATGTCGGATCAAAGTGCTTCCCATATATTATTGGATAAAAGACATTGAACCAAATAAGAATATGTGTATATAGGGGTGCAAATGCGAGAGATGACCGTGTCGCGGAGGGCAATACATGACCCTTACCTTCTGCACCAGTTATTTGAAATGTTGACTGACCATTGTTATAACATGATACATAAACATACTCAAGGGGGTTGCCATAGTATTATCAGACATTGGCAGTGTTGTAAATGCGACCTGTAATTGGTCACAAATTTGAACAATTGACATGCTCGGTCACATTGGACTACGGTTCCGATTAAGTATACTATATCACCCCTCGGACGTTTCATCAGGAAAATTTGTAGTCAAAATACCCGCCCTCTGTTTAAGAACGACTTTAAAATGTTTACGTGGATTGGTCCTTCAAACATCTGAAATTTATCTTACATCATGTTTTGCCCTTCCCTGTGTTCCGTCTAAACGGGTTGGAAATTTGCTTTGACACTTAAGTCTTTGAGGAGGCACTGATGATATGATCATGGTTTTGAGTGATAATTATTTCCATAAACCTTCCATAGGTCTTCCACTGTTTACGAGCTATATGGTACGAAACAAGATAAAAGGGGCATTGAGTTGGAATTTCAAATATCCCAGGGTATTCCGTGACTTTTGTCGGATGAAAACACATAGTCGTTAAACATAAATGAATACAGTAAGTATAAGCACTCTCGATTTATTTTCAAAACAAACAATATCTGAGATCTGTACAATAACACCAATATTAACCATGTGATAACACTCTACAAGACGTAACGTGACGTCAATGTGACGACATACACACGTCACATACATTGGCACATGTGTAATGCAACGATTTTTTAAAACTACTCCGTGCATCAGAGCAAATATACAGCTAAGATAAATGAAAGTGAAATGTAAACTTTTACACATTTTGGCAAAATAAACGCTTAACAAAGATCAATTCTAGAATACAAGGAGATGTACTTAACTCTTATCCGTAAACACTTTTAAGTATAAATAATTTGAAATATCTAGATAATTGCTCGATTTCTCAAATATTTATGGCAATTAAAATTGTAAACGTCCATGTCTTGTTGATGTTTTTATTATGAAAAGTAACTTCGTGTCTCCGAATCAGATTGTGTCTCTAAAAGGAAGTCCTTTGCAAATGAACATTTCTGAAAATGCGTTTTGTCAAGTATAAAATAATTTAAAGAGAACTTTGTATTCTAAAGGATGACTTATCCCACACAAACATTCTTCTGCCTTTGTATCAAACAAGCGGGTCGAGTTCGATACAATTGCTCTTTATGAAACGGTATTGACCGATGCCAAGTTTATCATTTAATGACTTCTTTTTATTACATATATATTGTTTGGCATGAAGCCTTACTTAGAATTGTTTCTTTTGATGAAATGCTACCAAGCTTATATTTCTAAAACTTAAATTGTTTTCACTAATGATTATCATTTCCAGGCTGAAATATTTTTCTCATCAGTAACTGAAAACCGATTTATCCAACCAAATTCTATACCAAATACATACAAAATAACTTAATTCTCGCGAGACTCTGTTTCATTGCCTTAAGGTACATTTTCCAGGCGTACACGTTCCTACGGCGTGATATGTAATAATTTTTTCAAACCCAATGGCGACATCGATCAACACTATGTTTCAGAATCTGATTGGTTTATTTTAAGCGATTCCTATCAAAACAAAATGAGCATATTCAATTCTTATATGAATAGGACATTCACTGAATTTGACACAACACCCCAAATGAAATAAACACTTTAGCTTCGGGAAGCATATGAGCAGTATAACCTTACGTATATAAAATAAAATATGCTTTATCCTAATGAGCAACGTCTTACCAATGGAATTGCGTTTTACAATGAGATTAAAATCAACAAATGATGGTTATCGATAATATTTACATATCTAACTTCTCTATTTTGGGACGGCTTTGCATATATACAATATATACATAATTACAGAGCATTAGCATCTTGTTTTTCGCATCCAGATAATTGTCTGCTTTCTTCGAAAATCACGAGGCGATCCCCTCCACAAACCACCTGGAATACTTGATACATTGCACACCATATGTACCGTCAACTCACAAAACATTATCTTTTCCGATAATCAATGTATACTAGCTGTAAGTGCAATATGTTTCATTACAAATTACAAATTAAAACTGATAGGACAATCGTTTACTCAAAATTATCAACGCAAAAACCCAAGTCAGTGGTAATTGCTTGCTTAGAATTGCTGTAAAGATATGATATGAAGGCTTTTTGACACATTCTGATTTTTTAAAATGAAAATATGCTTCAACATTTCCAGGGATGATGTCGAGGACCGAAGCAAAGTCACGGACTTCCGAGATCTAGTCAATTTTACTTGAATAACTTTCTGAGCAATGTCTCCCCTCAGTAGCTACTCAAATCTGGAATTCACACACCGGCACGATGCGCAAAAAAATAAGAAATAAACCATTTGGAGAAGTAAGACAATATTTCATTGGAGGAAAACAAGGACGGTTGCAAATCTTCACTGCTATAAGATTTTGAAAGAAGCAAATTGAATTTGACCCACTGCTAAGAGAGTTTAGAAGGGAATAATTGGCTAGAGTTAACTCTGGGGGAAGGAATTACTTCTTAGACAAAATCTGGATTTGAAACTGTGAAACCATCATAACTTGTGGACATAACACTTTTATCAACTTCTTTGGAAGAGAAAAAATAGTTATGCCTCAGTATTTTTATCTCGCCTTTGAACATTTGTACATAAGACTACACTGAACAAAACTGTACATAAAACGTGAGCAGTTTAAAACAATAACGATTTAATTTTAATGAAATCACAAAGTTTTGTACTGTCGACAACGGGGTCGTAGTCCATCTAAACATCGAAGGATTTTCGATACTAGGTAAGTTATAAAATTCCTAAATATCGAGAATAGTGGTTTGACGGTGGACCGTCGGGTCTTAACATACATTTCCTGCCTTTATGAATGAAAAAAAATTTGGAATAAAGAAACTTTGAACATTCCAATTTCATTTACAGGAAATGCTTTGATTGGAAGATGCAAAGCATGTATTTGCTACATATAAAATGGCCCACTTGGCTTGGTCTTGTGGTCCCAAAAATGCCAGAAATAAATCAAAACTTTTTAAACAAAAAGCTCACACTTTATAGTAATAGCGTCTACGTATGATCATGTTACCTTGTAACCCAGTTCAATATTGCACAATGTGCTAATACTAAGATTGTGAAGGGGGAGTGATTTACGATAACATAAACATTTATACAACTTCATGTTTAAATACTGAATATGGCCGCAGAATGTATTTCACAAAAAAACTACGAAAATTCAGTTTACCTTTGTACACTAGAATTAACCATTTCATATTGAAGTCGAATTCATAATTCAATGGCAAAGAACATGTAATGTCATTTATACCTCCAAAAAGCAACAACATGGCCGTATGACGACAGTCATGAAGCGGGAGTAAAATACCTTTGAATCTCTTCTCGAATCTTAAAGCAAACTTCATTTACAATTTTGAAGCAAAGACCAAGTTTAGCGTTACGCAGAGAAATCTAATATGACCAGTTTTCCCTGTGCGCGAACGAAAACTGATTGTTTTATATCCGTTGCGCAACGCTTAACTTGTTTGAAGGAACAATTTCCATGGCAACTGATTTTCATGTCCTAACTGTTATCCATATTATGATATGATTGTTGTTGTTCAATGCGTGCCGACTCTACAACATAACAATGACATAATGATAACGTAGCAATGGCGCAATAATGTCAGCGATGAAGGAAGACGTCTCTCAAACGTCTTCAGTGGTCTATTTGTCAATCGAAATAGTAGTCATCCTTTATCCGCCGACACAAGCAGAGGGAAAAAGTCATCCCTAAAACCTGAAATTAAATTAAAATATCTTAGTGCCAGTATTCGTTCTGTTAGCTGCATCTATATGTTACATCTTTCATAAATGTTTCATTTAAGCTGAAATTTACACAAGGCATTATCTCTTAAATTAATGCGTATAGTGTTTAGAGTTGACTTGCAGAGGAAATAATGTGTGTGTTAAACACGTTATGTTTTCAACTTTATATACACAATGAGCTCACCGTATAAACCCAGACACACACAGATCATTTAACCTTATTCTCAAGGCTGATTACCAATCAGCCTTTGGTTCCCCGACCACTCACGTTCACGAATCATGACTCACACATTTTCTTATTCAAAGGGACAGTTTCTTATTTAAAGGGACAGATACACGTTATTGGACAATTTTATTTATAATTTTCCCGAATAGAAATTAGTTTATGCCAAATATATTATCTTTGGAGGATCAAACATTTATTTTCTCAATTCGGCCATTCGTTGTCCTGGAATAGCATAGCTTTACCGAGATTGGTAAGTTCGTTTTGTTTTTCGTTCGTTAATATCACTTTATTTAGCTTAAAAACAAACACGAGCTACTACTCAATCCGGTCTTTCAAAGTCGTAGAAGACATTAGCACGTATCCAGCAAGAAACTCTGTCGGCCACTTTTATTTAAATACCTTTTAATCATTTGAGGTAGGGAAATGGATTCGCACAGCTCAAATGAACATGGCACGTTCGTTTGGTAACCGATTCTCTTGATTAAAAAACATTGTCTTCCAATCGGTTAAATTTTTTTCGTTTTCGTGAAATCACTTTATATAGTTTAAAAAAACGTGCCCCTTTAAAGCGTTTAAAACATACCTCTTCCTATTTCAAGCCATGAAATCACTTTATTTAAGATATTCGGACATTAATTTTATGATAGTATAAAATGACCCCGAGAAATATAGCCAAAAATTCCCCTGAACTACTATTCTCCAGAAGAACCCTAGAGTCAAAAGCATTGAATAAGAAAAATCATTACAAACACGTCACGGTTTTCATTTGTTCAAAAGTCTCTCATTTGCAAATAAAAATTCGATAACAAAACTAAGAATGTCGTTCGATAACTTAACAATCTCATATAATAGTGATAGTGGTTTAATAAATTATGAAAAATAGTAATTGACTGGTTAAGTCGCTATTGAAACTAACTATAAAACAGTGTAACTAACACGAACACTCCTTGAAAATGAAGGAATTAAGCATTTACCATCATTCCAGCGACACCAACAGCTATACCACCGAATATCTGCGCGTTACTGGCGAGGAAATCGAAAAAAGCAGAATAGCATCCCTGTAAAAAATGTAAAACAAAACATATAATACATTTACATAGCGTATAATCTAAAATCGCTGTACGTCTATAAGCTTAAGTCAAAATTATCTAAAATAAATACAGACGATTTCAATTCTGTTTATTAAGTGTAGTAAAACATTTTAGATAAAAGAAACGTTTTTTAGAGACGAGATGAGTGGTCAGTTCTATAATCTCGCCCTTACCTCAGTGAACATCTGGTCATTGTAGTTGAGGTTGGTGACCGGGGGTCCGGTAACTGGCACAAGGTTCTTGTAGTCCTGTCCAGTACACTTGGTCAAGTTCTCGGACAACTGAGCTACACAACAACTATCAGGTACGTAGCGTCTTATGCCTGAAATAAATAGCGACTGATTACTGCACTGGATGCATGCAGTAGCATTGCTATGGTACAATGACACCACACCCTTGCAGTTACAGATCAAAGCCCAAACAAGTTTATTTCTCTTTCTCTTCAGCAAGTCTTTAACACATAATATAAAATTGAACATATCTCAGACTTCCTCTTTCTATCGTATCGGTCTTTATAGAATTTTGGTCGGTACTGGAGGCCAATTATTAGTCTAAGCCATTTGCAGGAAGGGTATTTTCTGAATCATTAATGGGTACTGTTATTCGTAGGAAAAGAATCGTCTGCGAACGAAGAGTTTAGGCACTAATATATATATGCTTGGTATTACGATAAACTAGTGATTGTAAAAACAGAATCAAGGGCGTCTCTTAAAACAAGGAAAGCCGATTCAACATCACTTCAAACAAAGTCAAACTCATAATTTGGACAGCTTTGATACGTTATACAGAGGAAGATATCTGTTGGTATTAAGTTGGGACTAAAATTTAGTCTATGAAAATAATTAGATAATTGACTGTTTCTTCATAAAAAATATTCTCTTCTTCTGCCTTTTCATTTAATGTGTATTTAGCCAAATGTAGACTTGCTGAAAGAGGGCCTATTTTGTATTAAAGGTTCAATACCCAGTCATGAAGTATGACTAGTATATAGTTAACGTGACTGTCAGACGGATGTCAACAGAAAGTCCATCTCTCACATAGGTGATGAGGACGAAAGAAACCAGCGAATAGCTGCAACCGTAGATAGTGAATGGTATTTAGGAAATGCCAAGTTTACGGCTCCAATAAACCCCCCACATTTCTCCAGATAAGCGCCTTCTCTTGTCTCTCTCTCCTTCCAGCGGGAGACCTTCACAACATAAATCTTCATCTAATCAGACAAAGGAGCAATGCATGCGCTATTTCTTGGCACCATATCTTGACCACGACGCCGAAGGGGAGAGTATGGAAACTTGAGGGGAGAGGATGGGAATGTTCGAGGGTGGAGGTGAATTGTAGTAGCTATATGTATATATAAGGTGGGTTTTAGGTTTTGTGAAAAAGGCGACAGTAGTTTTTAAAATATTTCAAAAGAGGGGTCAATGTACCGTTTCATAAGGCTATGGGGGGGGGGGGGGGGGGGGGGGACATCCATTTTCAGTTCATTTCGTTTATTCTCTTTAATGAATCTTTTGAACCAGTCGATAATTATCTAGCGATAAAGTAATATATGATAAGTCAGAAGTTATACGTAATTTTCAACTCAGTCTCAATCCTTTGCAATTGTAAACTGGTGACTATCCAGTTTGCAATTTTTCCTTCAATTGATTAAACTTATATACTTCTAGGCAGCATGTACTCTAATGCAAATAGGAAAAGATTGAATGAATGAATGAAGGGAGAATATATCGCCTCTCTAGGAGTTCTATCCTCACCAGTGTGGTTTTTGAACCAAAGTGTATTCTCCTTGTAGTACGCCCATGATGTAGTGGAGTTCATTCCTCCTTCAACGCCGCAACATCCAAACTGAAATTAAAGGGACGATTTTATACCGAAATACTTTTCTGAAATATTCTTAAGCCTCACTGTTTTTGTGATATTCAAAAATGCCTGTAAGAACATTGAAAATGACATATGTTTGATTTATATATATAGCGTAATAATTGATTTCATCTAAATTGCGGATCTAAGTTGTAATCTAAGTGTTTTATATATAATTATGTATATATTCGAAAAATATTTACCCATCCATATTTCTTTTATCTAAGTATTAGATTTTCATTAAAATAATAATAATCATCGTAATTATAGAATCGCAGTTTAGACATAAAGTCGAACATGAAATGTAAGTAAGAAGGTCAATCCCAATTAAATGAGTTATTTATCAATGATTTTCTCTCCGGGCCAAGTCTTCTAAAATCATATAAGATTAGAATGAATGAAGTATACCTTTTATAAGATACGACTGCGTTCATTTCTAAAGTCATTTAAAAATGTACGTAAATAAGCGTATCACAATGACCTACATTTATTATCTAAGATATAACAAACCAAAGATATTTTCAACTGCCCTTGCGAAAAAAAGAGAACATCGATATAAATCCAGAAGACCCTGTTAGGCGATGAACCACAACAAATTGAAACCGTAGCCCAAGTGGAATAGTGGAGATCACATGAGACAGGACACATTGACTAACCCCTTGGCATGTCTCAATACAGTACTCTTCAAAAGAACTTAACATATTTATTACACCGGACATCCATGGCCCACGGTTGAGTGCTAGTTGAGTTTCTATTTCAAATCCCCCGATTCTAATACTTGTAATGAGACTAGACATGAAGTGGATACAAAATAGATTCACTTTGGATTATCATCAACACATCGCCCTAGGACAGATGGAGAGGGTATCAGCTCCCTTAGAAGCTGACCGGACGAGCAGTTAAACCAAATCGAGACACAGTTTCTGCCCAGAGGATAGCTGATCAAATAGTTCCAACTGCGTAGAGGTATTGTGATAAATGGACGCCCATGTCACCTCCAGATAACCTACTGTATGCTGTTATCAATCATCTGTTAGTGCCAAGTCGGTGCAAGCTTATTTGAATGTTTGTAGCGTCATTCAATAAAAATCGTCTGAAAGATATACAGAACCACGATTGATTAATCTTGTCATTGTATTTTGCTCTTTAAATGATATCATTTTATACGTGATACACATGTATATATCAAGTTGATGAGTAACAGGCCTGAATATAATAATAAGTACAGATAGCTTTATGGTTAATGAGAGATTATCGATTCATAAAGACAAATAAATCTGAAAACGTTTATGATACACTTACAACTTTTTGCATCAAATTCCAAGCATTTGTTACTTCTTCTTTTCCAGACACTCCGTAACTGGTGTTGAGAGATCGGTACAGTTCATTGAGCGTGTGTTCACCAATCTGAAACACATTGTCAAGAAAACAATTAATATTTGTTTCGGCAAGATTGAGTTCAAACATCGACTATTGTACATGTCTGAAATTTGACAAAAACCGTTTTCTTTATGTATTCCATGAAAATGAGAATGATATATACCGATTTTTACTTCCCATGCGGTTGATATTAGTCTATATCTCAAATGTAGTCAAATGCTCATATTTGACGATAAAACAAAAATGACTTTGAGAAAATCAGCTTTTGCTAGTCTGTCACTCAGTGATAACGATTCAATAACACAGGACATTACAGAGCCAAAAAGACAGACAGTAATGCAAAACTATGACCTACTTATCCAACAAACTTAATGCAAAACTATTTATGTTTAGGTTCCCCTTAAAATGATGAATGTGTAATTGAACATGTGATAACAAACTATTTGATGGCTAGATTGATTATATGGATAATTTGTTTGTTTGAGCATTAGGAAACAATAGAATAGGGATTTAAAGTTAATATTTGAAAATTTACATCCTTACAATAAGTAAAAAGAGTAATACCTGTCCTCTGTAGGCATAAATAAGTATTCCTCCGACCGCCAGACCGAAAAACATGATCAGTAATAGAGCGAAAAACTGAAACGAAACAACAGAGAATATTGTAACTGACATCATTTTCCTTTGCAATAAAAAGAATTTGTATTTAACGACAAAAAGGGTAATATTCAAATCATACATACACATATTTTATCAAAAGTTTCAGATGGCAATGTATGTATGTAAATTACGGTGTGGAGTAACGTTACAGTAATTTCTCATTTGATATGTTTAATGTTAATATTAATGTTTAAAACTTAAACTTTGTATTCAAGCGTAACGTTGAAGCCATATCGTCCTTGGTGTTGTCGCTCCAACGGAATTCTCATTCAGCTATGATATCACTGACATACGTGAGGTCGACGTTTTTAATATCATACAATAACATCATTAAGGTAACATTTCTATGATGTCATGAAGTTGGTGGTATCACGATACTATAATACCGCATTACTGATGACGTTAGAATGCTTTGATTGATTATGGCGTCATCAATCAAGAAGCGTATACCTTTGTTGTAATCAGTAACATAACTGCTTAATTGATATCTAAGAATCTAAAGATATATTTAGACTATGATGATATACTTTAATATAAATACATATTCAAATGATTGTTAAAAGAAAAACAACGCCCATTTCCTTTGGGAGATTTAAATTACAATCTGTAAGCTAATATACTATGTCAAACTGAACCCGGGTGACGTTCGCTATATAATATTTGGATCCAACACTCTGCATACGTATAAAATACAAAACAAAATGTTTTGACATACCGTGACCAGCATGCATCTGACTTCCTTTATTGCCCCACAGCAGCCGAGGAATGAGAGGACGATGACAACGGCCCCACTGATCATCAGCACCAGAGATAGCGTCGAGTAGAGGTAACTTCCCAATATGGCCGACACCTTGGTGATCCCTGTCTGGCTGGTCCGGGTGTAGATACCCAGGCCTAGTAGTCCACATCCTGCCACCTGCAATATAAACATCCTTCGGGTATACATTTATGAAGACAACTTTCTCATAATAAATATTTTCATTTTCATTGATACTTCTCATGGTATTTTAAAACTGTTATCAATGGCGTCAACAACATCATCTGCAGTTATTCCAGGCGTAACAATTGAATGAATGTCGAAACAAAGGACCAGTCTTAACTTTGAATTTGATGCCCCTGACAATAAAATGTCCACAACCTATCATGCCGTATGACTTCCAACGGAAATGTTTTGTATGCAGTATGTCTTAAGACTTATTTTCAAATTTATTTTCTAGTTTTGTATTCCTTTGAATTCAGTTGTCAAAATTTGCCCAAGGTCATCTTAACTGTGTGTTTGACCTCTACACTCTGACATACAGTTACGGACTAATTTGAGATCTGATAACCTAAAAATCCAATGGCTTCACATATTAGTTTAGAAATAGAATAGTGCGTTACTGATACATAATACATATAGCCTTACATACAGCCTATACTCGTACCGCGAAATCGTTTTATGCCATATGGGGTAGAAAGCTGTATCCCTAAATTTTTTCATCTTCTTCCGTATATCATTGTAATATTGTGCAATTTGTGCTATCTTTTCATAGCGGCGAAAAGGATACTTTTTGTTTACACTTAAGACGTGACAAAGGATCTTTCGGGATGCAATTTCCAAATTAACATACATGTATAGATAAAAGCTTCTTTATTTTTAATATGTTTCGATACAAATTCCTGTGTCCTCTTTTTCTTGATATGGACGCTTCTTTTAAACTTTTATAAAAAAAACCTCAAACATCTCATGCATATTGAAATCGTCGTTCATACATTTTGTTCATTATACACTTGCATTCCAAAGGTTTGTTCACCTTCTGTCTCTTAACCATCGTCAATCAACCTTCATGAAACTCCTCTACAACGCAACCATATCATCATGCTCTTCGTTAATACTTATGTAGCCAATTATAACCAATAATTCATGCATTTTGGAATCAAGTTGAGACAGGCCTTCAATTTCCGACAATTGTATTGCATTAACATTGTTACAATTAAAACTTTTAAAAATAGTTTTATGCATATTGTTAAAAGAAAATATCCACTGTAAAGGAAAAATAAATCGTTGTTTTGAAATTTCAAGAAAACATAAAAGGAATACAAGAGTTTCCAAATAAACTAACTGCAATGTAAAATTAATCATAACAAAGTATATATTCTAATAATAGCTTTAAAATTATCTGATATATGTAAAAAGATATTAGTTTTATACATGGAGGAAAATGTTTACAGTTTATTAACGGATCATAAGAACTGAAGGTTGGAGTTAAGATTTAGCGACGATCAAGAAGAAACAATAATGGAAAGAACAAAGTACTTTTGTAAATTCATTGATCAAAGTTTATAAGAGAACGTTATCTCGGGACTGAAAGAATTAAAGTGGATAGGAAAGTAGCTTCTGAAAGCACATGGGTCGAATGCCATTGGATAGACACTACCTCGAAGAACTCAACACGAGGGTCGTCTTTCAGTGCATTTTGATTATCGCCTGTGATAAGTGGATGTGGAATGAGCTATATGTCGATATTAAGTATTCCATTATGCCGGGCAGGAAGTGGACTCGGGTTCTCATCGATAGGTCTCCAGCCCCTATTGATCCCTCCAGAATGGCCATACTATAGCTTTCAAGATTGTCGGCAATATGTTAAGTTCAACCAACAGAATATAGTATCTTCAAGAATTACGATTGTATTGATAATAATTGAATATGTCCAGAATAGGCAGATGTCAATAGGGATTGTATCGCAGTGATTAGGTATCCGTTCTTCACATTTCGCTCCCTATCCAAACACCAAAATATTTTATGATATAGTGATGTTGTAAATAGTTTGCGTTGTTGGCAAAACAAAGTTTAGTTGTATTTCAATTGACAAGGTAGGATAATTATTATCGGTATGAATTATCTAACTTTCTCAGTAGCAATATTTTGCTAATGCTTTGTTATGAAACAAAGGATGAAAGAGAAACCATTTCTAATTTGACTTAACATGACGTAGATGTCATCCTCGAAAGATTTGTATAACCTGTAAAGCTAAATATACTTTTCGAAACCGCTTGAAGGACGAGTAGTGAGGCGGAATTTGATGGTTTATCACAATGGTATCATTATGGTTAAGTCCGGTCCGGCCATACGACATATCCATAGTATATATGTCCAGTTATAACCTTTCAATGTTTTAAAAAAGCTTTTGATTTCTTGTTTCTGAATATTTCTTAGATGTCTCGTTAATTACACCGCAATAATTACAGTAAATGGTTAATCGACGATGATATTTGGAAATACTTATTAGCGGTAATGCTATTTGACATTATAGTTAAAAGGAGTTCTTAATCATTAGAATGTGATTGAAAGATTTCAAATAAATCTTGAACTTTGCCCAAAGAGTTTCTTCAAATGGCCAGTGATTTTGTCATAATGCCATAATGAATGAATGAAGGAATACAATAATGAATGTCACTTTACTTAGGAAGAGTTCATAATTTGAGGTTTCGAGTAGTGAAACCATGAATTTGGGCCAAATATATTCAATATAACTAGCCCATCCCTCTCTAAGCTTGACGAAAAGCTGCTAACGATCGTTACAGTTCACCTCTCGGTAAAGCATTCATCACTTTGGTGAGGATTGCCAAGTTTGATAGGGCTCTTAATCACTCAAAGGACTGCCTTTAGTGGACATTGTGAAAGAATTATCGACTTTTTCCTGGCCCTTTTCAGAGATGTATATTCTTAATTCATTTCTTATGAGTGCCAAATTGGAGCCACTAATGATAGGTTACAATTTCAATGATTCGGTGACTAATTTGAATTTATGAATTGTAAAGTTGGTGTAAGATAGAGTAAATTACGTTATCCTTGCGTTTCAGAAATATAAGTACTGTATCTCGATGAGCATACACGACACTACATTTACATTGAAATACAATTTTGGCTGTACGGAATACAATTATATAAATAATGCAGAATATTTAAATTTTACAAACCAACACATGTAATTCTGTGAAATTTTCTTTAACACGTGAAATATGTCGAAAAAATATGAGGATGATGTTGAATACAGATTTCTTATAATTATATTGCTAGTCATTTAAATACACTTAAATTTGTTGATGACACAAGTCATAAATTACTGCTATTATTACAGATTTCGATGTATTTTATTTTTACAATGAAAATAAGAGATTTACAGTATTCAAGTTACCTACTAAAGGACACTGGTACATACAAGAGTAAGTAGCAGATGTATCTTTGATTTGTCGTACCTTGGTAAATATTGATAATCAAAGGTATATGAATCTAAAAAATATTTGGTCGATATACTCAGATCTAAAGCTAATAAAGTATTGAACAGTTATTAAGTTCTGCAAGGAAAATTAAGCCATCCTTACATCCTTACATCCAAAATAAAAACAGAATTAAATATCAAAAGTCGCTATTTCAGTGGAAGGGTTATTCAAGGTTTAAGAAAATCATAATGAGCAGTTTATTCAAATGATTTCGTCTTTGCGAAAGTGACAAACTTTATAAACTCCTGAATGGTAGATAATCTTTTCGAAGGGTGTCTCAAAAGTTTCTGGCCGGAATACGAACAAATGGCTGAAACTCAACCATACAGTATACGTGGTACAACTCAGGTGGCAATAGTGGAGGTTTGAGGGTCACGTGACAATAAGTCGCTATCAGAAAGGTTGAAGATGTAAGAAAAACGCTGGACCAAATGAATTTAGATCAGGGTAATTATGTCTAAACATAAATCGCTGACATTTAAAAGTTTTTTCAGTTTTCATGGTCAGACCATAAACGTTTTGGACACCCCTCGTTTATAAATATTATTTGCATATCATGAAATAAAACGACTATTATACTCACCAATATGATGGCGTTGAAGAGGAACATAGAATATTTGAGAAAATTTCCGCACCCATTCAGGCCCATTTTGGAAGACTGCAACAGAAAGGTTTTCCTTACAAACTTGCAGAGAATTAAAAAATCACAACACAAATGATTAAAGTGTTTCCAAAATGTTATACAAGATATTGAAATTCTTTTACATTCACTAGAAACACAATTCGATATTAAAAGATTAAAGGAGGCTTTGCATCAATTACTCACTTGTAACTTAAAGGTAAAACGTAATTTCACATGGGGTCGTCAAGACAACGAAAATATCGACTTGACATTGATTGTAAACAACTCTTGTACGAACAGTGTGCATTTGGGAGGTCAGAGTGGCTTTGAGTTGACTCCGGCATGCATGATGTTAAACATCACTTCTAGTGTAACAGAAATGTGAAAAGAACCAAGGTGACCTCGAAAATGAAAAATTGTTTGGTTCAACGAGTGCGGTCACCAAAGTTTAATATTTTCATTGGTCGTTGAAGAGGTGTGGATTTTTAGATTCCTGTACATCATGCGGGCATTCCGGAAATAAACATAACTGATTATTGAATAATGTTTATTTTTTACACATGACTATACTTTTTTGAAAATACTTTTATTCGTATATCAAATGTTTGGTTCGTGGGCTTTTTGAAAATACATTAAAAGAGAATAAGAGGCAAGTGCCTAAGCAATTTATTGATAATACAAATACCCTACGTTTATTTTATCAATTTTATACTATTTGATAATGAGTCTACAAAGGGTTAAAGTGAAATTAACATTTCGAATGATCTTTTACAGATGTTCGATGCTTCAACTTAATAAAATGATAAATCGCTCACGACATTTGAGACACCAAGGAGAGACATGTGATTTGTGATTTCGATGTGAAGAGATAACAATAACCTAACCATTGTCATATATGCGACACAAAAGAACTTGGTGCAGAAAACAACAGAGAAGAAACAAGCTAAAATGATTGGAACCTCAACATTGCAAGGTAGTCACCGGTGTCTTTCAGTATGTGGGCCTAACAATGTGTTGACATTAATAAACATGAGATATAACCAGCAAGGCCAACATAAGATGATGGGTAATGTACAATATCCTCTAAAATAGTTAAAAAATAAGAAGTGAAAAATAAATTGTTAGAAATAATTTTCAGTACTACTAGAATCAACTTTGTGAACAAATCTGCACTTGTCTAAATACTAACACATGTTTACGTACACAAAATAGACGTGAGAGCATATATTTCTAAAATTACAAGATAAAGTAACAGTTACCCGTTTTGATTGGGACCAGCTCTGTCTTGCTCATTTAATTATATGTTTTTGGTTTCAACATTTTACAAAATCAGTTTAACAAGTTTGATAAGAAAATAAAATATAGACTTTACAAAGACAAAACCTTTTTTTCCGAAACTAGTCCTTACTCTTACAGATTCTATTTCCTGTGTAAATCATTGCATTCATATAAAATAGTCAGTGCTTGTTGTTAGAGCATTTCAGATGTAAAGACATTGTTTGAATGTTCGATGATCAGTGAGTTCGATAAAACGATAATCAGAAAAAGATGTAAATGTTGACAACAGTGCTCTTTAAGATATCCGGTAAGATGTGTAAAAAGTGGCATTAGTTAAATTTACTTTTTCTTCTTGGCATGGTCACAGGAATCTTGAAAACTTCATACAATATGGAACTGCATTGTGGAATAATCATACAAGTTTTAAAAAGAAAAAAAACCAAAACCTGTGGATAACCGTGGAATGTATTTACTTGCTGATAATTATTTTATCATATCTTGCTAACTACAGAATATTACTTTTCGTATGTTGTAGATTTGAATGTTAATTCTTTGCGATCAACTTTCTGAAGAAAAAATTATATTAGAATCATGATTTGATAAAAAAAAATATGAACGTCACGAAATGTAAATAATATCACTTTTAAAATACATCAGTTCTCTAAAACATTACCCCATTATTCTTACAAATAAATAAAACTACAAACAACTGTCAAGTAAGGAGTGAAAATAAGACAGAAACAGGTAATGTGTAGGGAAACAAGTAGATGTGAAAGATAACAAGCTTGTACGTTTGTTCATGCTTCCAAAAAAAGGTGCCACAACATAGAAAATTTTGAAAAATATGAAAATGGTGTACTTTATCTGCATCGTACGTTCCATCGCAATCATATGGAACCTGAAAATGGAAACGTTAACGTTTAGGATTGAACTATATGATTGAAAGGCTTTTCTGATAACCAAAATGAGATTGTGTTACGCTTTTTAGAGAAAACTTAATAATATTCGTCATTGCTACAATACATATGTATTCGTTTAAATATCTGAGGATAGGACCATCAATATAAATGTCAAATCTTGATTTTTTAAAGAAAAACACTTTAAACATAATATTCTACAATAGCTGTATCAAACCAGTTGGATGAGAGGCACCATTTCACAGGAAATTAAAATCCGTCGGACTATATAAAAACAAATATACATCGGTAGTAAAAATGTTAAAACCATTTTTATCTGACTACGTCATGTTCACAACCTTAAAAGAAGCTTTTGAAATAATCTCTCTTATTTCAAAGTAATCATAGAATATATAGCTAGAATGGATGTTAAACAATGAGTACCGGCTGACGACTCAGCTTCATAGCCATTTACATGTTAAAGAAGTAGAACAAGTTTTCATATTTATTACCGTAGTATTTTGGTAGTCAAAGGTATTTCAACTTAAAGTCAGCATTAGTAAACTGAAGAGGAAATTTTGTACCACTCACCTTATGATTATCATTCTTTTGACAGTCAAAGGTATCACTAAAATAGCGAAACTAAACTGGGGAGGCATACCGTACTGATAATTATTTATTTTGACAACCAAACATTTCAACAAAAAGCACCAGGAATTGATAACAAAACGACAGAGTGTGACCCAAAACCTTACAATACATGTAGCTGGTATGCCTTTATTTATGACCCTCAAATAAAACATTCTTTTTTCAATGAAGAAACTAAAGAATTAGATATAAGTAATCCACAATGGTAACCCTCTCCCAATATATATAGAATATTTTCAAAGTGTCTTCGGATATCAAATTTGTCAACTCGAGTTACAAACAATTACAAAAGGTTACAAACATCCGAGGCTTGCCGAGGATATATTTCCTATTATCAACGACTGTTGATATATAATTGATACAATAAAAAACGAGGGTGAGATTCTATTCATCATCCAGAATAGATTTTCATTATTTTTCCATGAAAAATGAACATCCCTGAACACTGCACGACTGTTTAAGAGTTGATGTCATTGCATTTTGACGTCGTCGAGTTATCATTGACATATTACGACATTAGTTGATGATTAAAACAATTGTGACGTCATTAACTGGGCTCCGAAGGGCATTACTCGAAATCTACTGTCAAAATGATATCTCATAGGAGATACTGCTTGATCTCCCACAGGCGATATCTGCTCTGGAACACGGTTTTAGATGTTAAGATGTAGTTTCCAAAGTACGCGAAGAACCACAGATTATAAACGTCAAACAGAAATATCAATAATTTTACACTTAAACGGAAGCCAGAACGGCAGCAACATGACCAACATTAGCATGATGTTAGGTTACGATGTTCTAACATATGCTGGGAGTTCTCAACACGTTGTTAAGCTGTATCCAAACACGGAACATGCTTATCTCGTGGAAAACTAGACGATCAATACAGCCGGTGTTTAACGTCAATGTTTTAGAAGACGCAGGAGCCAACAAAGTGATTGATTACAATGAACTAAGAAATGTCTTGTAGAGCTTCCGGTCGTATCCCAAAGGTCTTCATACAAGATGGCCACTCAGCAGTGAAAAGTGTCAACTTTGTGTAAAAATAGATACTGCTTTGCAAAGAAGCCACGAGGTGAAATTCATGATGGTGATGCCACGTGAACTCTCTGTCGTGAGGAGTTTTTTTTCGTAACCTGGTTTGTTTTCTTGTCAGCGTCTTCTGTATTGATTTCTTAACACTTCCATATGCCTCCGAGTGACGCATGAAATACCAAAGGTCTACATATCTAGAATAGTACGATATCGAATCACCTTCAGCAACTAGTAACTGGGTTCCTGTCACTTTGTTACTATCAAATATGTACACTGACAATACACAAAATATTAATTATCAACGGTCAATACTGAACATGAACATGGCTGAAGCTGAAGAAGAAGATTCATTGGGTTCGTATCACAATGGCTAGTATTTCTTTTTTAATAGATATATATGTTGTTATGGTATCGGGTTAACTATAGAGTCTTAAGATTCTGAATAGAAATTTGAAGCTGAAGAAGAAGATTCATTGGGTTCGTATCACAATGGCTAGTATTTCTTTTATAATATATATATATATATATATATATATATATATACATCTGCGATTAACATGTATATGAAGACCTATAATTCCAAGCGAATGTGTACCTGGTTTGATATAGTTTAGTCAGTGCATATAAAATCTACACAATGAAATACCACATGCCCATTTATCGTACTTGCAATTGGAAAGGATTCAAATACTTCCAAAAGGTTATCATATATTATTATGTCTACTCTTTCCTTCAATTTTGTTGTTTTTGTGAATCTTGGTTGTATGAACATAATTCCAGCCGTTATCAGCACAAAATATAGTTTATAAATGATCCATTATTGGAAACAACTTCACATCTTCTGTTGTCAAATCTTAGTCTCATGACATTATCAAAGGGTTCTTACCTCCCCATAACATATACTTCAAAGTAAAGTGATAAATACAATAGTAAGGAGTTCCATGACAACAGTTATGTATCCTTTTTTGATACATTACAGACGCCTTTCTCCTATAAAGTTGATGTGTTTTAATGAAAACACTAACCAATGAATGAATGCACTTCTATGAATAAATATCAAATTGTTGGTTGTTGTGAACGAAAGAGGCTTGTGCGATGGTGGTGTATTGTCTTTCAACTTGAATGTTTAGTGAGTGTTTTCTTCTCCTTTATACCAATACCAATAAAAGGTGACTAAGTTCCTCCACATGTAGATTTGTCATGTAGAAAAGTTAAGATAAAAGTATTCATTCTAGTATTACCGATAGCCAAGTTTGAAGGTTTGAGTCACAGATAAGCTAGCTTTGATGAAATGTTTGCGGGTAACAAAAAAGGACATTTGTTGAGGCTCTAAGATGCGTAAGGTATCAGAAAGCTGACAGTAGCATAGCAAAAGATGTTAAGCAAACATTACACAGAGTTGTTCCCTTGAGAACCCATCAACATATCGCTACTGTTATTTTGACGTAAGTGCACTGACAGGATAAGTTTCTTCATTCAAACTAAATTCATTACATGAAGATTCCCGATGAATTGCCAACATTTTGCATAGAATTGACAATTTGACGTTGATCGAGTTTGATTTACAAATAAACATAACCATTAACATAGACCATCAGGATTGAGATAGAAATAGATGTAAAGGGTTTTCTAGATGTATTACTCTGCATATGAGAGATCAACAGAACAAGAAATCCAATATAAACCGTGAACAGACTTTTTCAAGCCTTTCTTTTAAGACCAATGGGGTACTATTTTTCCAATAAATCAATCGTTAATCTCGTTGACATCTTGAATCACGTATCGACGTTATAGTCCTGTCAAAATAGAAAACATGTAAAACTGGAACGAATTCATTGTCAGAATTTCCAAAATACTTAAGTTTTTTTTAATATATCCTACCTTGTTTAAAGCACTAAACAAAGTTTGTAGATAAACCATTAACACTGATATTTATTTCCAGCCTTCTTAAGACAAACACATGATCATTGAATATTATTGTATATATGATTGTTAACAGTTAACGGTAATATGTTGTGGCAGATTACATTATTCAACATTCGATTAACGTTGAATAACAATGTAATGTTACAGTTTAATGAAACCATTAGAGAGTAAAACAGTGATTCATAAAGTATAGTAATCATCAGTACAAAAGATATGATAAAAAAACCCACTTTAAAGTTGAACATATATTTTGACAATACATCATCAACTTTTTCTCTGAAGAAGGCCAATACCCATAAAAGAAATAATTACACCAAACGGAAAACAATGTATTTTATTTATTTTGCAATAAAGGGAATCAGCATAAATGAAATACTTACATTCCTGTCAAACATTATGAAAACAAGGAAATGCCTAGGTCAGTGGACGTCACTCTAAGCATATTTACATTGGCTATTTTGCCCGTGCAGTGGTCAAGAATAACTTGTGGACAATGTCCGTACACATTGGTCACAGACTCAGACAGGGGAACCCTGACACAGCCCAGGTAAATACATCACCTGTATTCTAATCACTCAGGTAAACTCAGGTGTCATGATGAGCTCAGTAAGCTATTACTTTAGGTCAAAGTCAGTGGCTTTTTGAGCTAGGATGGAAACTCGTATGTGGTGTAAAATGATTAAAAGTATTACCATAATAAATAGTCATTGACTGATGAGCGCAAGAATGATTTAATCGCACAGAAAAAGACAGGGCTTTTACTTTTATTAATTAATTACGTGTTTTACTATCGGCCGTAATATTTACTTCAAGTGCATCATTTCATACATATTTCAAAATGTACATTGCAACAAAGTGTAGATTTTACAGATAATAAAAAATGAAATATCATACTATGATAACATCCAAAACAAATCGTACACAAGTATTTTGATTGAAATATATTATCCTGACAACACAAATCTTAAAAATGTAATCCTGTTAATGGTTGACTTTCCCCGAAACAACTCGAAGAAGAAAAACGTATATCTTACTTTTGCCATATCATATCCTAGAATTGTTTTGTTGTTCCATTCAATCATGATGATACTGTTATATCCTTTCTAGAAGACGTTAATAAAAATAAGAAAATTACACAGGTAACACCCAGTAGGTAAGGAAGCTGGTAAAGAAAGGAAGGAGACGTTTTACCCAAAAAAATCCTTTTCGATTCAGGAAAACCTTTCGGATTTCCTCATTAACTCACCTGAGGTCTAGGCGGGAAATTTACATACAAACTGTTTCTTGACCGTATTCGTACTGTCATAGCTTATAATTCACACTGTAAAATCTACAAACTTAACAAAACGGTAAATTTTGAATGTTAATATCAATCCCATTGGCATAAATGTTCCGTCTATTTTCACTATGACGAAAGCATTTACGCCTGGGGTAAGCAGGTAATTAATGTATGTCTTCAATCGTTCTAATCATTAATGATAGCAGCTTCGTACTTGCCTTGTCAATAAATGCGACCATATTCTTCTTTATAATCAAGATTGCATGTACCTAAAGCCAATTTCATTTCAAACACTATATCAACTTCTTTACCCACAATCTCTGAACTTTGGCTCACTGTTTTCGCCTTCCCTATTGCACACATGATAAAACGATGGTGTGGTTATCTCCTTATCTAATGACCATTGCAAAGGATGACCTTCTACGACGAACACTGCAATTGGACAAGCAATTTAACACATAAACGGCGTCAACCCCGACAATCATGTCCGACGTCAATCCAGTGCGAACTTTCATACGAAGACATTTGGGAACAAAAAGAACTTTGTATATGAAAAACTGTCGCATTTATCGCATTCCATCATTCACTGTTTTCATAATTAAATGTAACTCCTACAGCATTTCTGTACTCTCTTCAAGAGGAATAAAAGTTTATATATAGTACTATACTCGGCAAAGCCATGTAACATTTACTAACAACAACTAATAGAATATTCATTAGATTAATATCACTAAGGATGCTGACGTTCTGACCTATTCTTTACATCTTGAAGGGATAAAGCCTGATCCAACAGTAGTCGCTATTAGGACAACCTAGGGAAGCCGAAATTCATTGAATTAGACTATATCGGAAATTAGAATACATGGATAGAAACATTCTTTCAAATATTAACACGTTTACAAACTCATGACTTCTAACATGATTCAAAGAAACGGACTCTCATATAAATCATAGTAATTTGCTTTGCGTTATATGAAGTGATATTTACACATGATCTGGGTTAGATGTTGTATTGCATATAAGCTGTTGTTTTGAAGGATATTGAAATTTCATATTCAGGATGATTGATTCAAGGCTTACCTTTTATAAAGAATAAACACAATGGAACGTGAACGTATAACTCAGTGTGTGGAGAAATATTATATCTTTTATGAACAGTATAAAAACATTGTCATAATGATTTGTAAACAAAAACTATTTTGAGTTGTATGGTAACATGCACGCTGTTCACTGCGTGAGTCAACGTGAAAATCTTCTTTAATGGTCACATGGATTAGCAAAGACGATGACAGAGTGCTCATAAGACATAATAACTTCTTAATAACTTGTCATTGGTATGATTATGAAGAATGTGTTTCACCTTTGTGCATCGTCCTCATTTTCATATTGATGGACACTTTTAAATTAATTTTACTTCAGGTCAAATTCTAGGTAAACTCACTTTTTAATTTGCCCTTTTATTGTATTCACTTATTCTTAAAAAGGCTCATGATTTATTCTTTAAGTAAAATCTAAATAGCAAAACATCCAAAAGATGATATTCATAAATGAAATATCATCCTGAATTCCATAAGCCAGACATAAAAGTCATGCGAAAACCTTTGTCAATATACAAGAAAACTGGTTATTGTGGCATATCCTTTCAATAATGTTCCTTGCCTCTTTTCATCAATGGTAAGTAAGACATAATGTGAATAATGTGAATGTTATTATTGTGAATTGTTGAATTATGCAGATTCAAATCAACTAGACAATCTTGCGGATATTAATAAAAACAAAATCAAGATGAATAACATTGCAACTATGCTTTTTCGGCATGAGGAAAGTAGAAACAATGTCATAAAAAACATTGGTCATATCAGTGTAACGATGACAAAAGATATGACATAATTGTATATACAGACGGACTTGAAGAAAGTGTTTTTAAAAAGCTCACTTAAACGGATATGATTAGATTAATAAAGAACATAGATAAAAAGTCACTCAAACATTTTATTATATTAAATAATGACGATAAACTCTCCACTTCCCTTTCACTTAAAATATAATAATAATCCTAAATACAACGTAATTGACACACTGTAATCTCTGACAACAGTGTCCCAATGCACCACTAAATGCAAACTGCAAGTCAAAGCAAATAGGAATAATGATAAAGCCGGTGATTAAGAGACATTAAAGGATTAACTTACAATACGATGCTGCTGTCCCGCCAGGTATCTCCTGCTGTGTTCACCTTTACCTGTGGTAAGAACGCTACCTGGCAAGTGTCGAGCTAGGTTCACCTGAATCTTGTGTACACGCAGCTAACATTCCCTCTCGAGGACAAACACATCCCCCTCAATACAGGTAAACATTTACCTGAGAGACAAGCGGATCGAAGTTGTTTTCCCCGAAATAAAAAATCGTGATCACGGGGCTTTAACCCTAAACTTTAGATCATGAAAATGATATATCATTGATAGATGCAGGATTTGATTCAATAATTCAGAGAAACATATCACCTTAAGAAGTAGCGTCGCAAAGTTTTCTTTGAAAGAAATGGTATCGCCAACGTAGGAGTTTACCAGAACACCTCCAATGTGTTGATTGAACATGAATATGGTTTTAACAGTACACATTAGTTCAATGGCATATGAAAGGTTAAAACTCTTGCTCAGCTTTTTAGGATATTTAGGATAGATCCAAGATGTTGAATGACGTCTTGGACAGTTGTATGTGATCTTTTAAAAATCATTTTGATTTGATTTTGACTTGTAAGTTTCGTTACACTTCTTATTGATTCCATTTGTCAGACTTTTGAAACGGACATAACGCTGTATTGTTACAGTTGTACGTAAACTTTACACCCAATTCTAGATTAGTTTTAAAAACGGAAACACTTTTTTATTGCGGTAATGCACTAGCTTACATTTGTTTAGTTGATAACTGATTTTTTAATCATACATGTAGTTTTAATTTAGTGAACTAAATTCAGTTAAGTAAGGTTCTGTCTTTAACTACACAAAAATGTTTCTTATCAAACCCACCTTAATTAGTGACTGTAACATAATTTGTTTATTTTACAAGTTAAGATTTAAGTAAATTGATTTATTATCGTACCTTCCCTTTCATAATACGATAATGTTGAAAATGTTTTTTTTAAATACAGGGCACACACATTTAAATCTGTTTGAAACATCAATCGGATAACAATTGTGAAAATGTAACGTCCTTTTCTTTATGGTGCTTGTATATGTAAAGAAGCTCGCAATTCTGCGTATGTGGCTAATATGTCTAACCAAATCATCCCGTTTCATTGGAAACATTCCCATTTGCCAAGTTCCCATACTCAAACTGAAGAAAGACAAATAAACTGAGAAATCGACTTAATCAAATCTTAGTTATAGTTGATTTGTTTATTCTCCTTTTATATATCATACAAACCATCAGTAAAATGATGTAATATATATATATACATTATATGCTTATATATAATTCTTAAACCAAGAACAAACAAATAATCGAGTTCTAAGATTTTTTCCTCTGCGCATCTCCTATTGATACGAGCCACCGCATGGAAAGCGTGTGGGTAACACAGATACGACACATTGTGCTTAGCGCATAATTTACCTGACGTGTTGTATGCCCAGGAAGTTTAAAAAGACTGTGTGCTTGGTTTAACGCTCTGCCTGCTAAAGACGAGGCAAGTCGCAAACTATGAGGTAACCCTGGAGAGAAAGGGTTAGGAATGGACCTGACACTGCTGGGTTAACTGTATCGGCTTAGTGACTGTGATCCATTGGACGGGAAGGTGCGAGTCAGTCAGTCAGTTTCGAAAGATCCGTGGACAACTAAGATCGTTTATAGATTTCGTTTTAAGATTTGTTTACTTGTTTGTATTTTCGTTGAAGCATTTTCAGCAAGAATTGTCAATGTTGTCTGGCATTCAACGCAAGTCGCTGTCGATAAACAAGATCCAAATCGTTTTTGTAAATATTTGATTTTTTTTTATTTAAGTTGATTTAAATTAAAAAACTAAATGTTTGAAAAAGAATATGAAAATTTGATATTTTGAAATATTCTAAGCTATTTGAAAAGTTGCAAGTAAAATATTTCTTTGCGGGGGTTTTCACGTAAAAGTAAGAATACTGTTTTATTTATCGCTAAATTTCTGTTGAAAGTCAACATAAGTAACATCATCTATTAAAATCTATTTTAACAATATGGTAATGAAAGGCAAGCTATGACCATAATGCCTGAAACCTAATTATGACATGAAAGTAAAACACAAATATTTGACAGCTAATTATCAACATCACATTCATGACGATATTCCTTAATTAAAGATCTATGGAAACATCAAAAGGTAAGCAATATAGTGTCCCACAGCACTGTGGACACCCAAGATCATTATATCCTTTCACTGATATCAGACCAACATTGTTAAGCAAAGGAAGATCACTTCATGAAACTATCGTTGTGGTCTATTTGTAATATGTATTTTTTCATTGGTTGAGTTTTTATCTAAACAATTAAACCCTTACATTATATTGCAATATGGGAATGGGCTGATTTAATCGGAATCAAAATTCTAAATGAGACGAACTGACAAAATGTTTAAAGTTTTACAATGACCGATATTTTGACTTTCCCATACGCATGCGCACAAGATCATTGGCATAGCCTATCTTCCATTGGCCATATTGCTCATGCATGTGGCCAGTTTCCGTGTTAATCCCAGGTGTTTAGGCTGCCAATTCTGAATGGTTGCATTAGTTAGATGTAGTTACTTAACAGCCATCAATAGCTACATGGAGATGTATTTATCTAAATAACAATATGTGTCACTTGCCCATGCCATTAATTGATTACAAATAAGGCAATGTGAGAAACAAATGTCCACAAATTATACATTCCGTTGGTCCACCTGATTAGTCTGTATTGGATTGTAATGGGAATTGTTGGAGGGCTCGCTGATACTTGTAGATTCCGCATGACTAGAAACGATATTCCCATCAAAAACACTGGGGAATATTTGCTTATTTGCAGACTATGGACGAGGATCCGAATTTCCTTTTGTAAGTTTGCCACAAGATGTTCCCCGAGGATGATTTGCATTGGCCCCTTTGATAGCTAATAGCAGGCTGATGAGACAGACCAGCTTCAATTGTAAATTAGGTAAATGAGGTTGAAATGAATGTAGGTGGTTGTCAGTCTCTGAAAGGATGACACAAGTGGCAATTAATGTCGGCCTTGTGAGAACAAAATCAATTGCTTGCCAAAGGGGAGATAATCTCACTTGATTGCTGAAAAGACATCAAGCTACTAGTGAGAGATAAACACATCATGACGATCATGAATAAATTCATTTCACTTTGAAATATAAGCGGTAGGATCCCTACTGATTGGACTTTACACGGTCACGTGACCGCTATGCGTTCCAATAAACCATAAACTGCAGTTTACACAGTATATACGCAATATTTTGGAGGTTACACAAAATTCTGTCTTGTGATTGGATGAAACAATGTCATTTGGAAGTCAGGACTACTTCATCAATGTATCATTACTGCAGTGATGACACTTTTCTAACATGCATGCTATTTTCATAAATATATTTTTGCAAGTTCTAAGATAAGACTAGATACTTATAATTGAGTATAAAATTGGATTGAAACAGGTTATCCAAAAATAAATCTAATACTTCGCGTGTTGTTTTCTATGAAGTTCTTTGTGTCAGTTATCTCACATGAGTGGCTAATTTTGGTGACGTTTAGGGCCTGTAGCATAGAATCAAAATCCGTTGTTTTGCTGTCATTTGTTTTGGCATGATTTAAATTTTTCAATGAGTTATATTATGTTTTTATAGGAAATGGATTTCATAATGTGTTTTTAAAGATCCATTTTAAATTGTAGTATATATGCCGTCGACAAGCTACGGCATTTATACTACTTTAAATTACACTTGCTTAGAGCCAAAAAAGAGAAAACCGAAGCTGCTCTCTTATTACAATAAAACATGCTTCTCTATTATACTTAAAATCGTTAAAGTTATATGATTGTTTTGATCCTTTATTCACAGATCAGAGTTGAGGTAAATTCAAAAGCTTTACACATTAGCAGTTTAGCCGTTTTCGAGTATCCATATTTTTTTATGTTGTGCACATCTGGCCATACATTTTGTATATTTCTAAGCCGACTTCGGCCTACCTAACTTTTTCATTGTTGTTTACAGTTCAATTGTAAATGATGATAACTAATTGCATCGATAAAAAGCTAAAAAGAGAAACTGTATCCTCGTACGCCTTTAAATAGCCAATATGAACCGAAAAAGAATGATATAGTGCCTTTAAGTGTGTAAAAGCAATAACCAAGTGAGCATCTCTTGGATTATTTAGTACAACCGGCCTGACGATTCATTGTTATAACTATTGATTTGCCAGGCTCTTCCAGCTCAACAATCGAGGTTTGAAGGGTTCATACCATGTGCAACGTCAATGCATTTTCATAGATTTCAGATTCGTTTTCATATGTCTGATCTGCTTATGAACACAACAAGGGATATTTAATAGTCTGATTCTGCCGTTGTCCATCCGCCAACATAATTTCCTTATCTGTGATTGTGAGGAGTTTCTATATGGCTTTGATGCAGAGTCGTCGTGACATTTGTAACTCTGAAATACTCATCAATGCCTGTGTGATAAGTTTTACAGAATTCATTGAAAAAACACTGCTCATTTTACACCCACTATTTCCCCAATAACATTTTAGAGAGAGCGAAAGGAAACCTCCATTATGAAAACATATTGCATAAACACATATTGCATTAACACATATTGCATAAACACATATTGCATAAACACATATTGCATAAACACATATTGCATAAACCGTTGACAAAAGCATCATGACATATCCGTTGGACATGCTGAATTGCTGGCATGACATACATTCCGATAGACTACATTCCTGTCAAACTCTCTTTCATTCTACAAACAAGTCTACTGTGTGTATGTGATCTATCGGAAGTAATGCGTCCCTGGACATGAAAAGCAAATGTAAATAAACGTCTTCTCAAAACCTTGCACTTCAATTTGCCTGCATATCCAGCAACGATTGTCTCCTGTCTGTAACACGGTGAGACGTTTTCAATCAGATTTCCTAACGGCCTGAATGAAAGAGTTTTGTTTGTCGCTCTTTGTTTATACCGGGATTAAGTCCACATCAGGGCGCCTGGTTCGACTACACCTCTGTCATAATATACAAGCTGAAAGCATGAAAACGATGTCCACCTCTGCATAGTATGCATACGAAGTATGTTTGCTTCTTTTTGGGTCTTTATAACCTACGGAAAAAACCCACTAGTACTGCTTGAATTAGTAAATTAACAATTGACATATTCTTATTAGAATAACACAGGGTACCGTTTTGCTAACTATGCGACAGGGTGAAGAACCTTTATTCGATATTCGTATCATGATAACTAATCACGAGTATAATCAATAGAGATATTTATTTATTTAAAAACTAGGGCTAAACAACATTATGGTGCCCTTGCTTGTTGCAATGCACACAAAACACTCCAATTAACATCATATCCACGAGAAACATTCTTGTATATTGGTATATTTTTCATAATGACGTAAGCAAATTTTTAGTTCTGACGTAATTAAATGACAACGTTAGGAAATGTCTGAACGGGAGATAGTAGTTCCATATGAACAGCTTAACATTGTCAACACACGGACGTGTTTCATTTTGTCAACAGTATTGTTATGAAATATCTTGAATCATCTCAAGGTGCTATTATATTCTCAGTCTATATGATAATAAAATTAATAATAAAGAATAAACTTGTATGGAGTAAGCATATTTATGAAATATCTTATGCTAATATGTCACAACAATATCACATATGATTTATAATGAAATCAAAGCTTTCACAACCCACAAACATGTTAGTTAGACGTCGTTGCCATATTCTTTTATGTATGAATATTGATACTGTACAATATAATCTGCATTTTAATATGATTTTAACACATGATGAACAAAACAAGGAGAAATCCACATACACATATGTGATATTTTTCATCGCAACATAAAAGTTTGCTAAACATAAAAATGGGAAAATAGTACAATTCAATTCCCTGTCCATAACGACGTCTACTCAATAAAAGCTTTCCAGATGATCACTTATCGTTCTTGAATAATGCCTTATTGCGTCTAGCCATGGTCGTTAATGTATTATGGATATTGAGTGCATCATACGGTTTACCTTTTGAGCGTCTTTTTGTAATATAAGTAAATTGAAATGTTCTCTTTGATGTTGCGGTATACATCGTTTTTCAACGTCTGTAGAGAAATAAAATAATATATCATCAAATAATATAGTTCTTCTATCATGAAAGCCTGTTTTAAGCATTTACTCTAAATTATATTTGATAACGACCTCTCCTTAGCTAATGAAAAAACGAAAATGAATTGTCAATGTTATAAAAGTTTGTCAAAAAACTCTTCATTTTCAGGGATCTCGTTATATGATAAACCTTAATAGCATGAATGTTTCATAGACGACTGAATTTGAACTCAGTTAATGATGACAAAGGGAAATAGTTTCATGGTTGATACAACTTCGAAGATACTGTAATGACGTAAACACCCAAAATAAACATAACTACCTTTCTTTGTCAAAGGATATCTTTAAGTAGACATCAGTAATTAAATCATGTATTACAAAAAGTAAAAAGAGTATATACATCATCCGTTTCGCATCACTTTCATTTACTTTTAGCAATTCCAGCAAAAACGGTTATCAACGATTACAAAGCCTGAAAATAGTACTTCCCATTCGCCAGCTGTTTAAAATATTTTGAAAACAGTGATTCATTATTGGCACATTGGCAGTGAATTTCATGTTGAGCCTTGCATTTCCTCACCGTCTAACAGTTGAACAATGACAAAGCGAGTCTCGATTTGCCACTCATATGCAATATCGACTGCAAGTCTGTGACAAATCTTAAACGTCTACAGGCGATCTAAACAAGCAGGTTCTGGGATATGCAAAGTCTCCTTAGAATCTCACAACTTTCGCATGCGGGTTGGACGTGGTCATTGTGTCGATACTTAAGGTCCGTGCAAATGTGAGGTTTGTCAATACAATTGAAATGTTACGGTCTGCGCGTGACATTTCTACTGCATGTCATGTCATAACAGTCGATACTGTAAGAGATTTGCAAACAGGCGAGACAAGTTCTGGTTCCTTGACAGGGAGCTCAGCATGTTTACCCTAACCAATAATTTCCATCACCTAACATCGATTTTGTGTTTTTTTCCGAACTATACATTATCTGCAATGTTTCGAAATACAATAAATAAGTATATAAAAGAGAAAAGAATAGTTCCAGAGTAGAAATTAAAAACCGAAAGGCCCATTTATGAATATGAAAAATTTACCACGTGTCAACTTATTGGGGGTATGTCATCATCTGATGGCTCCTGCTTTCATTTGCTTCTGAACTACCAAACTATAATACTAATATCATAAACTACATATTCAGATATAAGTACAGACAGAGCATTACGTCGATAAGGGTCGTTCATCAATCCCAAAGGACAAAACCCATTTGGTAGTATATAACCTCACACGACTCAAAACAGCAAAGTAACCACATGTGATACAAGAGTGGCAATCTCAATAGATCACACAAACTACAAGTTTAAGCTTTTTCAACATAACACTTTACACGTTGAACGCTGCAGCCAATGCATGAAATCTCTGAACTCCCAACCGATATCCTATATCCTGGCAACTGTTCAGCCTGCCTCGATAGAGTATTTAAACAGGAAATAACGTTGCTTTTGAAATTCAAGATGAAAGATGAAGACAATCCTTTATCTTTGATAAGAAAGCGGGATACATTTCGCTATTGGTTCGCATCTTGGCTCTAAATTCTCCAAATAACACCATTCAGTATTTCCCAATGGGAAGATTAAGCCCTTTCGATTCATGAAATCTTGACTGTTACGTTATGACTAATGTAATATGAGAAAATCTTAAGATATTCGAAGGCTGATTTTAAGGTATTTGGAAGATTTGTTTTGGAATATCTGTTTTTACAGCAGAAAGAAAGATGGAACTTCAACAGCCGTACCTTTGCTGTCACGGAAAACTGCTAGTATCGAGCGGAGCACGATGCGCTTAAGAATATGGGGGACTTACAGTAAAGTACTTTCGAAAGTTTTAAAAGGTTGCACGGTTTCGACACGTTTGAAAACATTTCCCGACTAGTTCTGGACGGGGTAGGACGAAGTAGGAACAATACCTTGGTATGAATCAGGCCGCAAGAGAACAATCTATCAGAAATAATCAATTGTGATTATGAAAAAATATATCGAACACTTCTTGATACTTCCAAAAGCATCGTTTTGTTACACGGTCCTACGCCGGTCTTGGCGACGGGAAACATGTAAATCTAGATTTGCATTTCAGAAAGCTATCAAGCATCAGCGTCGGGTTTTAAAATTATTGAGGTGAAATCAGACAAGAAAGTATGTGAGTCTGATTCAGCATAAAGGCAGACTGAGGGTTAAAGAAAATAGCGAGATTCCTACGGAGGCTGTGCTGTGCAATTATGAGCGGTGAGTAAACTAAGCGCGGGAAGAAACAGACGGCGCATATCGTCTGCTGCAGGCACGTGCTGCACCAAGTCACTCTAAATCACGCACCTGCTATCAACCACTCTCCTTCTGGTAGCCTAGAGGTAAATACCGAAAGGTAAAGTTGTGTGCAGCCTATGCAGTTCAAACATGTTATTGGTGAACTCCTTGAAGATTATTTGCAACATCAGCAATTCGTTTGTTAAATCAATGTAACAATGTTGATATACATTAAACGATCCCATTACATTCGTCTGTCGTCACCTATTGAATTATTACAACTTGTTGTTTTAAACGTGGAGTAAGTGCATGGTTCAGGCCCAGATCAATTACTTATGATGTGAGTGAAAAAGCTCGTGCACAGCGTTTAACCGTAGTAACTAGATTTTTAATCTTCCTCTATCTTAAGATGTTAGCATAAACCAATGTAAAATATAGTGTATGTACGACTGATCATCGAAAATCTAGGTTGATATGGTCAATAAATAAGAGGTACATAGATTTTTAAACTTTAACAATAATGATAATAATACCTTATTGCCCGACAAAGGAATTCGTTTTACAACAGTGAGATACTCAGTATGGTTAAGACAAAATGCAATAGGCAAACGAGTAACTTTAAAATACTCATAAAACACAACTGAGGGCATACATATGTACATGTAACAAAACACGAAAGAAGAACTTGGTGCATGCTTTACGAGACATGTTAAAGAGAAATGTAAAAGGGAAATCGGTATCTCGATAAAAAATGTATTATCATATTTGATAAATGACAAGAATAATTAGAAAGTGGTCTTACCCTCATTTAAAAGTTTGGCACTTTCACTTAAAAGATGGTAAGAGTTTAAAACAGGAGTGTAAATCACCACCAGACATTTATGTGCGAATATCACTTCGTACCAAACAATCTCTCCAAAATAATTTCCAAACAAATATTAAAGATTTCCATTTCTTTTGTCAAGGTTAAGCACAAATCAAATCTCGTATAACAAGCTATGATATCCATATAATCTCGTTGTATTTGAAACCACAATATGTTTATGAGTATGATACACAGCAAACTTCCATATAATCCAAACAATCGTTCGTCACACTAGATCAAAATAGTTAAAGTGTCATGAACTCATGAATATATAAGTTTCATACTCCATAGCCTTGTAAATGTGTTATTGTAGTTATCATCAACTTATCTGGCCACGCTGTTACAATATAAACCACTGACCTTTATTCGTATAAGAACATAAAATAGCAGCGTTTTTATTTGTACAAAATTGTGATATAACATCGATAAGCAGTTCACATATATGATATAACCTTTTCACTACTAGGAGTTGTACAGATGAAATCATGCAATCACTACCTGGTATATGAAGCTCAAAATCCTTAAGTTTTGAACAAGTGAGGTGTCATTCATGTAGGAAGTGAAAAGACAATATACATGTATTTCTAAAGTAAGTAGTTTTCCCTCAACATTAGATTGGATACATGACAGTCGTTTGCGTGATATATAATGACTGAATTAAATTACATTAACATGACCTATCTATACAATTTAATAAACATACTTTCATATACATTCTAGATGTGCTTACTGAGAATCTGGAGAGTTGTTAGTTTAACCAGTTAAACCACAAAGGCTATAAGCCAAGCAATAATGCCATAGCCCCTGGTTAAGGCAACGAATGAGCTCAGTAGTTTATATCCATGAAATGAATCAATCAGAGTCGGGATTCGAACCTGAACCTTTTATTGATGCCACAGGCGTCGAATAACACTCAAGACGCCAAACTCTGTTACGCAATTAAACGGTTTGACAATTCAACGGAATCAGTAAGATGGTATTCACGAAGAAGAACAGCTTACACAAGTGATACCTTTGTACCCATTCTTTTACTTTTCATTGCTAGAACTACATGTTCATAGAGAATGTATGACATTTCTTGTCTATCACCATGTACATATTATCGAGAAATAGAAAGTTATATTTTTCAGAGTGCTGCAGTGATGTTCTAACGATTTTTTAAATTGTAAGGTTATTTCAATGAGTAGTGATATCACTCCGTAGAAAATACAGATGTTATTCTAACCGTTTTATGTCATATTTAAACAAAGAAAAGGAAATAAAGTACATTGATGGAGGTGGGATAAATTGACATAGCGTTATCATTAGACATGCTAACAAAGCAACCCCCCCCCCCCCCCCCCCTGACAAATTAACATTTTGTTTCAACATCTCATATTTACTCTCAGTTAATCAATGCACAAAGAACAGATATACCTTAATGACATTCAGCCCAGAGTTCTCCATACGGAGTTTACAATTAAACTCGTCGGTTTCCTAGCCACGTGAATATTAAAAAGGCAAATGATATTAGTAATAAAAATTCCTCCGACGACTCAATATCAAGTCCCAAATCCAACGTCGAGTATCAATCCTAATCTGAACCTTTCCGTTTATATATCCTCATCTATATCTGAAGAATATATGAAACCACTGTCAAGGTTTGCTGAATCAAGGGAATATTCACGCCTTGCTGTTCGACAATGAAGACAAGTGACCCAATATAAATATTGATGCGCAGCACGGAACCAACACGACAGGTTGGAATTGCTACTGTGTCAACCCGCTCAGGGAGCCGCGGACTCTCAGCTAAACGCGTTGACTAGTTCTGTTAATCTTCATCGAGCAGAGTCAGTGAAATTGAACAGCATCTTTGACATTCGTCAACACTATTGTCATTAAAATGTCAAAATTACCTGTTGTGATGCGCTTGTTATCTCCGAGACGTTGAGGAAAGAGTATCATTAAACGTCCCATGCCAATGTTATGGACAAACCAATGGTCATTCGATTTCCGAACATGGCTGCCGCTGTTGAAAAAATACTGTTAGATGGAGGAGAGTAATTGCCTCCGAGAGTTAGATATGTTTAACTCTAGTTGACAGTTATTCAGATAATCCTGTGGTTAGGAAACTATGTTTTAGCGCCGCTTATACCACGTGTTTAAAGATTGATCGGCAAGGTCACTGCCTCGAGGTGTTACAAACTATCTGTGTCATTAGACAGAATTATGCACTCTAATAAAATAAAATATTTATGTTTTATATTTACAGTTTGCCTGCAGCATAATCTTAATTAACTAAATGATTTCCTTAACTACGTTTTTTTATGTATTTCCTTAAAGGTTCAGTAAATATGCGTATTTGCTCAGTGAAGCAGAAGAAACATGTACTTTACATATTTTTTACATATTATCATCCAGGTATATTTCCGCATCATTAATATAATAAACTAGGGAAACTTTTGTTGAGAGCCTGTGACGTGAGAGTTATCACTATATAGATTATGTAGTTAACTTTTTATATCTACATCCACAAAAAGCCCAGTTTTTAGTTGGCAACGTTTCATATATTTAATTCTGATATTCTAAAACATTCACCTAAGTTGAAGATTATATGACATTATTCGTCATGACAAGTCACATAGATACCACTTTAAGGCATTAAATGCAACAGGACATTTTCAACGCCATATATACTTCAATCTTTGCACAAGGCATTCTAATCAAACCGACCTCTATATTGATGTTCTCCAAAGAGGGATTACAAGTCATGTGTAGAGCCACTCAGTATAATCGACGAATTCCCTTATCAATCTGCCTAACTCAAGCAAACATGACTACGTCTAAGTCTGCCCTGTGTCCCGGCAATGACCCTTATTAGGACGTGACGTTTACAATTGTTTACAATCCCCAAATGGAATACACAGGAAATACCAATGAGAACTGTTTCCAATCTTACACATGTTCGTACATAGTTTGACCTAATGGTATAGAAATTTCATGTCTGGTATTTCATGTTTATTTAAATTCCGTATATTTTAAAATAAAAAAAAGTGTGAGGACATATATATTTACTATAATTCAGTGAGGACGTATGTGTTTGACACCATCGTTGAGGACATGACGTGCGTTGGTTGGAACAATAGCATCTAACCACTTTGAAATCAAACGCCATTGCTAAGCACATTAAAATGTACATTAACCACCAACAACCAATTACGCGGTAAAGCTTTTTTGACTGAACCCATACGAAAGCGTCAGAAGAGCTCATCAGATAAGAGAGTATTCACTTCATTGATTGTTATCACGTATCAAATTCAAATAATTGACGGTTATATTGAGTTCATCAGTTATATAGAAGCAATAGACTCTTAAATGAGTTTACGAGTCAAACCAAGATATTAAATTTAAGTGATTCCTTGATTTAAAATGTTCGTTTTGTTTAAACCATTGACTTCCCATGGCCCAGACAGAATTTTCCTGATTGAGTAAAGACGTCTTTTATCAGAATCTCCTATGCCCTTTAATCATTCTGACAAAAGAAACACAAACGTCCCTACAAGAGTAGTGTAGGATGTTGATACATCTTATTGAGTTAACCAGTTAGTCACGTTCACCTAAATGAAAAAACACGTCTTGTATCAAGCCGAGTTGGTAACTTATCCAGCACACTCAATCGTCCAGTTGAGCAGTGCGTTGGATCCGTCTTCTTTATTAGCTGATTTACTCTGCCATTAGTGCTGCTGTCAGAAGACTGCTCCCCGAGATGGGTACCAGGGTTCAGCAGATGTACTCTAATTAAGTGAACTCTTCAAATGTTCAGTCTATTTAACAAACAGATTGATTGTATTCAAACTTTTAAAATTTCGACTTATGTTGGCTAGCACCATATGGATATGACTCCGATAATGAAATAAGGATAATGAAAACTAGTGGTTTTTTTTAACTAATTAAAATTAAATCAAAATCAGAATTTATTATAAACTTCAAATTGAAAAGAGGAATACGACAAATAACATGTCGATATCCTTGGATATCGTGCTTGAACTGAATAAATCATTCCTTATTTAAAACAACCTCAAACAGCCATCAGCATTAAACCGCGATAGCCAACATTACCGAAACATAGACATTCGTTCATCGTTGACATGGTCGGAACAATTCCGGGAAAAAGACAAATCGTTTTATCATCGATGTCATTTGCCATGTTTTTTAAAATCAACATTGGATTCCACCTCTTTTTAAATCGTCTTTATGACTTTAAGAAGATAAACAGTTTTATCACCGATGCCATTTGCCATGTTTTTAAAAATCGATAATTCGTTCCACCTAAAATCTTCTTTATGACCAAATATCAGAATACGAACATGCTTCTGATCTATCACCTGGTTTGTTTAAACCTGACTGCTGTCTATACTGACTTGCTGGGTCAGTGAACAGATAGGCTGCACAAAAGACTGCGAACAAGCTAGCTCATCAATAGATCACCACTTAACCAGGTGTGGAAACCATTTGACGCACCTGTGATAAAGATACGTACCATCGCCAGTGATCAAATCTTGGAAACATAGCATATCTAATGCCTAATTAAATATCAGAGATCTTGAAGTTCACCTCCTTGAGAATGTTTTGAAAACTATCGTATGTTTGTTACATTCAAGGTTTAAGCACTGTTTATTCACACGGTAGCACTTTCCTATCTGTGATAACCCCATATGTAAAACTAAGGCCTGCAATTTAGATCGACGCTTGAAATGCTATCCTTTGAATGCACTTTGTAAGTGTTTTAAGGGAGGGTAATATTTCTGAGATGAAAAATGGGTTTGATTTTAAAAAGCAATACATAATACAGCATTATATCCTTAGCACGTGTACTTCATTATCCTTTAGGGGCTACAAAAGCGAAAACGGGCATTACCAATACTTTGACAAGGACAAATAAAAACGAATCCTACCCATACTAATGATTTGTTGTTTAGGGTTAATTTAGAATTCTCTACACCTTGAAATTACTGACAGTTAATGCTCACACGAGTTAACTCAACTCCGCACATCTCGTGCTGCTTATCAAAACATCATCCAAGCGTGGAGCGAAACTCAGACAAGAAATTCGACCCTGCACGGAGCTCAAGGCCCAAGTGATGCCGCTCCACGCGCTACAATGGTGATGTCTGGAGTTCATCCTGTATGAAGACGTTGAACTCAATGAGTGAGAATCATAAGGCAGGTGATCTGACCGGGTCTTTATGAGACCATTCGCTGTACATCTGTCTTCAGAAGAGAACCTCCTGGCACTGAAAACTGGTGCCAGTTGATCATTATAGAAAAGCACAACATGAATCTTTACACCATCCTGAACCAAAGAAGCAGTCGTGTCCAAAGTTAAAGAAACGGTTACCGTTTATTTTATATTGCGATTGATTGTAGCACGGACACTTTGCACCATGACCGTGGATAGATTTGAGAAGGTATTTCTTGTGTGTCAATATCTCATATGAAGCAGCACTATCTGTTATCGGACGACAAGTTTTACCTAAACAAAATTCAAAATATTCGCCGCTTATTTCAAAGAAAATTTTATTTTTAGAATAAAAATTAAAGGCAATGTAGTAAGTTTTTAGGAATTCCTATTTCTCAAAGTTTTCCCCATTTAATATCAGTACATGCAATAAACTCTCTTTCAGGAGGGAAAACATCTCATTACTGAAACGGATTATTCGTAATAGAAGAAAACGGTGTCCCGTTTCAAGAGAAAATTGCACGAGGCTATTTGACTGTGAACACCTACTAAGCTTTGGAGTCGGGGAAATGTTTTCACGTAGCTTATTTGACATTTGGACGTTCTTTAAACAGGTAAAATTAATTTCCGTTTTCAACTTTTGCAACCTAATTCTCTTATAAAACTTGCCACATTTTCTTTAACCGTCGATAAGTCACAAAACCGTTATAACCGAAAATAAATATACCGATGTACATACGTGAAAATCAAACGCTCAATGAAAGCATCTTCTTGCATGAAAGTATCATTGATGGAGCACTTGGTGGTAGTGTCAGTGAACCTTTTTCCTTGGACACGCCTCTCGAATTAATGTCGAGCACAGAAAGTGAACATTATGTTTCCTTGTGACTAGATTGAGAATATCTGAATCTTGTAACATATGATACAGTAAAACACCGCCTGATATATAAATGTCCAAACAATCTTAATCTTTTAATCGTATTATTCATGACTGCTTGAGCTTAATCCGTCCAGCAGTGTCAAACAAAGAAATACTGACCTTTACTTTAACAGTAGTGTTTATGTCTACGTTATATTCATTGACATCTGATGACATTAACTGTACTGTTATCTGTAAACCAATATCTCTAAAAATGTTTTTGCAAGGTTGATGCGATGACTTTCCCAGTTTATCAATCTTGTAAGAATATACTCTTACTTATACTAAAATGTGGTGAATTAAATATTTGAAAAGGTTATTCTCATTATCTCAACTTCTATATACTATCCTATATAACCCCAAAACGTTACCAGATCCAAGGCTTGACTTGGTCTGAACCAACCATCAATTTAATCATCAGCTTAAACGTCTGAGTCCGTGCTTAAACTTTTGGAGACATAAATAATTGCGACCAAAACGAAGCCCATTAAAAGATACTAGAAGATTTTAAGGTACAATAAGTATATATTAATGAATGTAAAATGTATTTTAAACCAGTGAGATTCGTAAAGTTTAAAGTAATTATGTTCATACTGTCACACAGGCGTGACCAAATTTTCATAAATGAAATTCAGATAAAGAACATCTACTTAACCCCACACATGCACTATCTATGATGTTACGAGCTTGTCCAATTTAAATAACATAGGCAATATCTGGTCTGCACACTACGTCTCCTGCCCTGCTATCAAGGTGGGAGCGTGTAACTTGATAAGCAACATGTTTACTTTGTTTCATGAATCATCGAATGTTGCGTCAGGGATGAACAGATTAACAGAGCAGAACACACAGAGCTCTCACATCAAACAGATAACACTTATATATAAGTAAGAATAAACGCGTGATTTGAAAAACCTTCCCAACTTTTATTTAAAACACTAAATACTTGTAGCAGCTGCAATTTAGCAGATTTGTTCCTTCCATAGATAGAGATGAGTTTTTTTAATGAATTATTTTAGAATCAAACTTATCATTATCATGCAACATGTTATTGATTTCATTATTGTTGGACTTTAACGAAGGGACATGGGGACACTTTAGTACGCTTGATCACCTTTAACTGACACATCCTCTTTGAATGATAATCAGCCACATGCATTGTTTCCAAAGGGAGATGATAGGAAAGGTCAAAAGATGATAAAGGCTGCTCAATTATGGTTTTAGAGCTGAAAGACCCTTTTGTATATATCAAGTCTTCGAACGACTAATGGAAACGACCGTTATTTTTTCAATAAAGACATAACCTACGTGTTCGATTATCTGTTCTATATCCACCCCTCGAAGGAGTAAGAACATATACTGAAACTGCATGCCCGTTCACAGTAAGGATTTGTTTAATCACTAAATCGTTCGTTTTATAAATTGCACTGCCATTTAAGTTTCATCTTAAATGTTACAATTTTTATTTTTGCGGACAATCGAGGAGACCTATCTTAGAATTCAACCTCTTTGCGTGCATAAAAACATATTTATTCCATATGAAAACGGGTAGCTCACCTATATATAAAAAATACCATAGCAGATCCCGTATCGGACATGAAGTGTTTCAAAACTGGTCCAGATAGTTGGTCATCACTGAGAGAGAACTGATCGGTTCTCAATTACTAGACCAGGAATTCACACAGGACGAATCTCTAACGCTGATCCATAGTTTCTAATCTCGGTTCCTTCCTGTATGCCTCATTGCACTATTATAACCAGAAACATAAAGAAATAATTTTTCCAATCATCAAAACAAGTAGGGTGTTATTGGGGGGAAATTTGTAGAATATGACATAAACCGAAAATAATACACACTCATTTAAGCTAATATGTATAAGAAACGACTACCTTGCACTCATGATATGGTAAAATTAACATTAACTATTAAGAGATGAGAGTTGCAAGATGCCAGCACGTATATCTTTGCAATATTTCACCTTCAGTCAGCTTCAGACAACCTACCTATAGAAACTGGCAGGTGGCAGGGTATTGCGAGGGAAGAAGATCTTCGTAACTTATGCAACCAAAATGTAAGGGGAGATGAGTTTCACTACATCTTCAGATATAAAGCACTTCTCCCAAATAGATATTGAAATTTCTCTAAACATATTATCAATATCCAATTGCAAATGGTTATTACTTTTGTAAACTTTTGGCTCGTAAATGCACAGAGAACTGAAATATATTTCTAAATTTGAAATATTTGTCATGTTTATTAGCTTCTGTTCCACCTTTGGTGGTTTTCGGAGTTTGTCAATTGAATCGTTATTTCAAAATTGTTGTTTGGTTATTTGGGTGATTTGGTGCAAAATGGACCACTTGCATATGACTCTTGCGTCATTGTATATCATTGTCATCTAATGTTACCGGCCCATCTACAAAATCATATAAACAATAAATTGCCGCTACGTTTGTTGATATTGTGTTAAATTGATCATCATAGATCCCATATTCATCACTCTAATGAATATGAATTTACATATTTCGTTAATTTCAGTTTAGCTTTATTCATATATAATTATATAAAAAAACTTTCGTTTTCTTCTTAACGCGTTATTCAATGCTTATATGGATATATATTTTACTTCTAAGTCAAGTAGAGTATTTTGGTAATTTTAAAAGAATCCTAAACTTTTAATTATGAAAACATTTTGGCTATTAAAAAAATCATATTTCTTATCCAACCTTCTTTATTTCCAAGCAATAAAATGGCAACAGAGAGGATAAATACAAATTTGGACACTTTCGGGACGTTTAATTTCCAGATGAGGAATAAACTGAAATTACTGAATCCTATATTTAAGGTCGGCTTTATTTTCGAATCTGCATAGTGGAGGTTTTATGGATTGGGGTCTACGGAAGCTTCAATTACTGATAGACAGGAAATTCTCCGAGCATCCTGCAAGCTTCCGATCAATCTCAGAACTTTGTTGCATTGAGACAGGGGTACCAATGATGCCAATAACTCGGGGAAGCGGTAAATTAGATGATGTAGGAAAGGCAACAGAGCGTTTTCATTACAGTGTCTGTGGCCAATTGCACTTTGTTAACAAGGTTCGCAAACTCAATGGTTTATCAAGGTGTGCTCAGAAATGGGTAATTGTTTGACTAAAGCTTGTATAAAAGATAGGTGTTATTGGGGATTTGGTGCAATCAATTCCTTCGACAAGGTCTATAGATAGTTTTTATCAAACCGTGATTTCTGAATCAATATATGTATATATGAAAGTAAAGAGTATCATGATACTGAGTTTGTTAGAAGATTGCATCCAGAAGAGTTATTGGCCATACAAAAGATGAATTATTTTTTAAGGATTCAAATCATTGTCTGAGGAAAGAAGTTTCTTGTTACTTTTTATTTGAGAATACACTACTGCCGAATTATTGGTATCAAGATTACATGTCATAGTTGTTGAATCACGTGCAAGGCCATACCTGCCTTCTGTAGAAACATCAAATACTTTCATTATATCATTTGTCAATCAGGTAAGAAAGCGTTGAAAGATGTTAAAACAGACACAAGTTCATACTATGAATGTATTGATATGGAGTATGTTTTATTACTACTGACAAAAACACTTTCCCAAAAGATATAGGATAAGGATTATCTCGAAACATGATTCTTGTTAAGTTGAAAGTTCACGCTTTTGATAGAAACTGTCATTGACATACTGTATTAAATAAAAATCATTTTGAAACGAACAAGCGCTAAAACTCGTTGGTAACCTACACTTTTGATTGCTGAAACTCGATGGCTAGATTACATCGAAGAACATTCTATCATGAACACCTAAATTGAATGACCGAGAGCCAGCTAGAAGTCAAAGATTTGATACCACATGTCCATTTCCCGGAGAACTTGAGTAACGTTCACCCTTTTACCGGTTTCTTACAACTTAAACAGAAATCGATGAATAATTTTATCCTGCTATTGGACGTGCTGAAATGGAATCTTGTTAGAACACTTAAAAACCATTCATTTTGTCAGTTTGTTTGATGTATGTGCTTAAAAAAATTAGGACGAAAACCCAGAAGATTCTGGAACATCTTAAACGATTTTGAATCTAAGGTCACTGTGTCCTGTAAATTCTTTACTCTTTGGAATATCTGGTAAACTGGAATGAAAGATTAACTAGATTTTGAAGCAATTGAAATTGTTTGGTAAACTTTTTGGTTGGCATATTTTGAGACCATGTCACACATATCATAAACACACAGATTACACAAGACCCAAAGTAAATTAAAGATGATTTATTTTTACCATAAGATCTATTTGACATTATTTGACACAAGAACATTAGACACAAACATGTATTAATTAACGGTTTGCGATAGCTTGACCACAAACTATATGAGGGCCCAGACTCAGAAAGGAATTTCATAGATTTCGGAATAAAACAATTTTATTTAACATTAAATAAGGGAAAGACCATATTTTCGGTATTTTTTTTCTATAACAGAGCAAAATTACGTTACAAAAGACCTTTAAAATCACTGAATTCACTGATATCTGATTTGAAAGCTAAGGTCACTGTGTACTATAGGGCAATTATTTTCCTTGGAATATTTGGGAAACTTGAATGACAAATGGTAGTTTAGCTTGATTCTGAAGCAACGGAAATTGTTTTGAGATTTTCTTTGGTTAACATAATTTAATCCATGTCAACATACCTGACCTGAAGCAAATTAACGATGCTTTATGATTTACCATAGAATGTTTTTGACATTATTTGAAACTTTTACTTTGAAACTTTGATTAATTGACGGTGTTCGATAGCTTGGCACAAAATAAAAAATGATGACAGGAATTTCACAAATTTCTGAGTAAAATAAATGTGTTTTGTACGAAAAAGGACAGGCAAAGTTTTGAAGTTACTTTTCAATAACAAAGCCAAGTTACGTTACCTTAAGTAATTCTTAGCGCTCACATCATATGAACTCAGCCAACAAAAGAAGCCTCTTTCTGTACAGGAAAATTAAAAGCCAATAGAGGAAAACTTGGCCAACACAACTCTTAGCAAAGGAAGACATACAAATACAGAAGGAACCTTCCACATTATGTCGGTCGCTGATCTCATTTATAGTTATAGGAACTTAATAAAAATGGATCCTTTGCTTAGTTGCAAATAAGGCATGAATATAGAATAGGTTGATATATAGGAATGATATGCATGAATTAAGTATTTACTCATTTTCCAAGTTCTAGGTCATTGAGCTGTTGCAAAAGCTCCCGCTTATGCTAAAACAACAGCCAGATCGACGATCTGAAACGGAGCTAATACAGAAATATTTAGTTGAATACATTACTATAACAAATTTTAATGGACACGTTGGAAATGCGTATTTCCTATATATTCACTACATTTATACGTTTTGTCGAAGTTATTGACATTCAATGAAAACAAATATCATTATGATCTTTTTTTATGTTAATATTATGATTTTGTTTAGATGTTTAATCAAGTAATTTTCTCTGGAAGCTAAGGTAAGTATTTGATGATAAAGAGAGAATGTACTAACTGGCGATACGATTAACATTCTCCCTGTTCTCATTTCACAAAACATAACGAATTCTTCAGCTGACATAAACATTTATAAATCTTTCTTCGAACCTGTGATATTTAAAGGTTCTCGTAAAAGCATTAACATAATTTCCCGTCAATTATCTAAATAAAAGAAATGCACCTAGTGTTGTCAGAATTGCTTTATTACCTGTTTTACCGTTTACATCTATCATCACGGAAGTTTACACATTTCGTCTACATTTCTTGCTGAACATCAAACAGATCCAAAACAAAGAACATCTTCTTTGTATCATCATGCACATGAAAAAGCATTCCTAATGAACATGATGAGTTTGTGATTTCGTTTATCTTTATCTCACAATCGACATGACAGTATGAAGGGGATGTACTTGTCAAAGATAATCTAGCAAAACAAACAATGAGTTAACGGTATGATTCAATTGCCTTAAAGCTGTCATGCATCTCATATTCAACTTAATTCTATCATTATTAAATGATAAGCATATTGTTTTACAAGTCAAGGGATCACATGGAACTACCACCAGCATAAAAGATCTTAAATGCCTGTCTAAATTTCTCAATTATGTATTTAATGCTTTTAGAAAATGAATTTTATATTACCAGTAAGCTGCTATCTTGTATATTATATTATACAGTAAAATGTATATATGTTTGTCTCATGTACCGCCGCTGGCGGTTTAACAGAGTAAGAGTTTGAGTTTGAGTTAATTAATTTATTTGTTTTCATTTGAAATAACGGTCTATTAGACATAGACATAGAGAATACTAAACGACGTCCCGTTTAATAACATATTTATGAAACGAGTGTATGGTTTGGTATTTAACGAGCGAAAGCGAGTTAGATACCGATACCATTCACGAGTTTCATAAAAATGTAATTATACGGGACTGAGTTTAGTATTTTATTTATTACTCGCTGAATTATATCAAAGAAAAATCATACAGATCGCCAGGATAGCCATTGTCGTTGCCTCGCTAACATTGTGACGTCATGTTTAACGATTGTGACGTCATGTGACGTCAATCAACACGCGATGTTATTACACAATGTGTAATAACTTTGTAGATTTATTAAACGGCGGTATCTTCAACGGGAGAGTAATAAATTACACATAACAGACATAGAGAAATTGGTCTTTAATACTTTTGTTACCATATACTTTTTGTGCTGTGAAATTGATATCTAGATAATATAAGATTCCTGCTGACCTAATTGTACAGAAACGTAAGGTTTATAATTGAGGGTTGCTGAAGGTAAACTTTAAGCAATCAAACTGTAGCAAAAATGAATCGCAAATTTGACTAGTTTTCACCCCACACCCAGGGGGATATTTTCACTTTTGTACCGAAAACAAATAATTTTGTTTCAATAGACAAACATGGTAAAATGTTCTCAAACTTTTTATAATTTTTTAAACTCAACTTCTTGCCCAGAGAACCATTGAATTTGTTCAGATCAAACGCAAAAGCTATTCTTCGAAAAAATCGAACCTGGTTGAACTATCAGAACGTATACTGAACAGATATCTGAATTTTGGCATCGTAGTCAACATGGTCTTCTTCAACAGTGCTACGGGGTCCCTTTACATAGTGAAAGTAGAACGTGGTCGTATTTCACTCAGCACTAATGGTGCGACAGCCTCTTTAACAATTACACTGAGTTATGATCACCTGCAGGTCTGATCTACAAGTGGAGACGATAATAACTCATTTACTCTAGAATTAGTACTTTTGCCGGCAGATCCAAGCTGAGACAGGCAGCGGGCAAATAAACTGTCAGAATATATAGCTTCTGACAAGACCTTTCCACAAAAGGGAAATGAAGGCCTGTTCCGTTCACCCGGTCTGACGAATGAAGTCTGAAAATTACATCCAGAGAACTAGTGCTTTATAACAACAAGGGGTGCAACAATGTCGGGTATTCTCTTACTACATAGAGTATATTGAGTGACAGGACTTAATAATTTAAAAAAAATGTTCCTTCTGCAATCCTTCAAACACAAAAATAGAAATTAAAGTCACTTTTGCATACCTATTTTTCAACCAGGAGGGTTTTTTGTTCTTCTGAGAGACCTCTAGTGTAGGGGGAAATTTTCCCACTAAAAGTGATGGCAATAAGAGCCAGTCATCAGACGTTTCTAGATGATTTGCCAAACAATTATGCCGTCGGTCATTTATTTAGCACACCAATGTGAAAGTCAAATAGCAAACTGATTGATTTGCTGTTCGTCATTAAGATATCAGCCAAATATGAAAGTCGGTCATTCATATATCAGCAAAATATGAAAGACAAACAGCAAATTTATTTGCTATTCGTCATTCGAATAACAGCGATTAACAGTCTATTTCTGGTCGCCGTTTAATTGGAACATTTACGATGATGGTCTGCTGATTGTAGCAGTAAGGAAGACGAGTTTTAACAAATCTTAATGTAAGATAAGTGTCGTCTGTTTCTATTCTGTTTTTAATAGTGGTTTGGCCTCAAGAAACTCCAAATTGATTTACAGATCCCACAATATGATGCTTATATAAATAATATATGTTGTATCAAACTTGGTATACACCTTTCAGAAATTCATTCTTGTACTAGTTTTTGCAGTGTTGGGATGATAGAAGTTTTGACGGAATGAATTTAAAGGCACTAGTGCACGCTTTTACGGTTTAAATTGGCTATTTTAAGGTTTAAGAGGACTTATACAATCACTTAAGCTTTCTATCGATGCAATGAAATACTTAAAATTCTTCACAATTGACCTGCAATCAACAATGAAAAAATTTAGACAGCCGCTGTCGGCTTGGACATGTAACAAATCTAAGGTTAGTTGTGCACAAAACGGATAAATTAAAGACATTTGAAAGCGGCTGAACACTTATTATGTGCAGCTGTTTAATTTACCTAAACTCTGAACTGAGAACAAATAATGGATTATGTTTTATGAAAGCAATGTTGTAAATAAACCGACTTAATAACACAGCTTTAGCATCGCTATTAGATTGACCAAAGCGGCTGCCGTTTCCGCTTTTTTGGTTATAAGCAAAATCTTAATATTTCCGATATCGTAGTTCATGCGGATTTATTGTACCGTAACATTAAATACTTCCGGTCTTTAAAAATCAACCTTACTACCTGAATACGTAAATATTCGTTAAATAACTTACGAGGTAGATTATTTGAGTGAGGTTCTTGAATAATATCGAGAGATATGCAGTATCTGTGCATTCGTTGTGTTAAAGAAATATTGGTGTGCACTAGTGCGTTTAAAATAACACATGATTAACATGCCGAATTACGAGAAAATATTTACTTCAAAACATTATTTTAACATATACTGAACAAAAACAAAAAGTCTTTTTCTATCACAAATTGACAGGATTTGTTTTATCATTTTTTCATAAACACACTTTACAAACACATACAGAAATGAACTTGAAGTAAGTTGATCTAACTGACCAAGAGTAGGCAACGTTTCTGAAGGTTTGAGGCAGTATGGGACAACCAAAAGGAAATGGATTATTACAAATATTCTTTCTGATTTCATTAAAGTGACGTGGTGCTATGAATTTCTCAAGTGCATATGCTATTTTAAGTCTAGTTGATGAATTAATAAAACACATTTGCATGTGTCTTTGATTCCCAACTAGATACTCAATGATATCTGCTTTATAAACAGAGGCACAAAATTAATGCAGTTAATCTTTAAAACAAGGTGGTATATTTAGGTATAACAATTTATGTATAAAAGTTGGAAATTACAGGTTGAGCACTTGAAGTTGAAGTAAGCGGGTTATCTGTTAAAGAGAACTGATCGGTACTCAATTACTGGATCAGGAACTCACACAGGACCAATCTCTAACACTGATCCATGTTCATTACTGGAGTTTGCACAGAGCAAACAATTTCTAATCTCGGTCCGGTCCAGTATGCCTCCTTCAACTCTTATAACCAAGACAAAGAGAAAAAGAATTCCGTCCTTGAGAAATGAAGAAAGTTCATGTCAGGTGAATAGGAATTTGTAGAAAACAACCTTTAAAATGTCTTCATGATGGTTCATATGCAACATAAAATCAACGTTGATACAGAATCAATCGAAATTTAAATTATTCAGTTTTTAACTTGCATTTGATTCTTAAAGCATTTTGGATCAAAGGTCAGACAATTTGACCTTCACCATTACGTCATGAAAATGCATTGAAAGTTATAAGTTCTTAAACATATAGAGTATTTATGACCTTTTAAAGAATCATAAACGTTCAATTTTGAAAACTTTCTGTCTATAACATTTATTTCATATTTCTTTACCAACTTTCTTTATTTCAAAACAATAAAATGGCAACAGAGAGGATAATTACAAGTTTGAACACATTCGGGATGATAAACTGATATTACCAAATCCTATACCTCAAGGTCGGTTTTATTTTAGAATCCGCATTGTGGAGGTTTATGGATTGGAGTCTACGGAAGCTTCAATTGCCAATAGACAGGAAATTCTCCAAGCATCCTGCAAGCTTCCAATCAATCTAAGATTTATTACATTGATACAGGGATACCAAAGATGCCAATAATTCGGGGAAGCGGTAAATTAGATGATGTAGGAAAAGCAACAGAGCGTTTACTCTGTACAGTGTCTGTGGCCAATTGCACTTTGTTAAAGACAAACTCCGTTTGAAGTTGGAGTCACATATGCCAAACTTCATCGGTTGTGTAATTATACCAAGAAGTGTTGCTGAAAAGTAAAACGTTATTGCTTGATGTTTCAATGCAGTGTGCAGAATGAATGTATAGAGTCGCAAGTTTGAAAGAAAACCTGACAATGGCGCATGTCAACAAGTCAGCCGTACGTTTGGTAACAATGTCTAAAAGTATGTAATGATCACGACGCGTCCACTAAACAAGGTTTGCAACTTATTTACAAGTATTTGTTGATAAAGGTTGTGAGATAAATATGTTTATCACTTGCCCGTTTAAGATACTGCAGTGTAATAGTTATACGGCGATATTAAACTAGTGTAATACCGCTGCACGTATGATGTCATGATATTGTGTGGTGGTGACGTCACAATGTAGGCACCTAAAACCAGTACAGGACAGTTCAGTACATTTTCGGCAATCATGCTTAGTGACTGAGGTCAAGTAATAAACAGAATACTAAACTTCGTTCAATCTAATACTATTTTTATTTAACTCGTATAAAACTTTCGCTCGTTTTACACTTAATCATTAACTCGTTTAATAAAAATAGTATTAAATTGAAGGTCGTTTAGTATCCTCTATGGATACGACTACTTATTGCATGAAAAATGTGAATTTGGCCAGACTCTTTTCATTAGTTAAGAGAGAAGTCAGTATTGTTTGTATTAAAGTTTTATATCTAATTGCATTAGATAATACAAACGATTAGAGGTTCAATAAAAAAAAGATTTCATATAATTTGATGAGTTAGAAGACTGCACTCAACAGAAATGATTAGTCTATCCACATTGAATTTTAGGAAAGTATCAAAGCATTTAATGTTACTTCAACAATACCGGCGGACTTTGAGAATATATGCAGAATATGACAAACATAAATTAGAAGTATGTGAAATAACACTGTCAAACAATGTGTCAAGATTTTGAGCAACAATGTAATGATGTCGAGTAAATGGGCAAATAAGCTTAAAATGTTATCGAATGATTGTGACTGTTAGGAACCCTTTTTTCTGGTAGGTGCTGAAACCTGGACCTTCGATTGCTTGAGCTCAAGATAATTATGTTGTACAAACAACTAAATTGAACGTTGGCTGATCGAGGACCCACCAACTGTAGAATCATGTTTTTAAATAGATGTCCATTTCCAATATTATCAGTTTATGTATATTCCACGCTACGGAAATCAATGAGTCATCTCAATGAAATCTTGTTAAAACACTGAAAACCATTAATTTTGTCAAGTTTGTTTGATGTAAGGCCTTCTTAAGAATCAAAAGATTCCTAATCAGAACATCTTAAAAGAATTCAAACGCAAGGTCACTGTGTCCTTTAGGACATTTTGTTTTCATGGGGTTGTTTGGGAATGATGAATGGAAATTTAGCCTGATTCTGTTGGAAATTGTTTGTTAAAGGTTCTTGGGTTGTTCAGATCTTGTCAAGACACACACGAAGCTATATTACAATGCCCCATCACATTTACGGAATTACCATAAATCTTCGTTCATCAAAAACTGAATACAAAGATTTAATTGATGGTTTTCGATTGATGTACAGTCAAAATAATAATTTCTATGTATTAACATTTCCTTTTTAGATGTATGTAAAAAGCATTTTTAGAGGAAGAAACAGCACAGCCCGGAAATCCCTCGTTTTAGAATATGGTGCCATGCCTCAAGAGAAAATTCTATTGGGCCATTGAAGTGTAAACTTCTACTGATTGATTCGATGAGGGGAATGGATTTGCGTAGCTTTACTGAAATGGGTAGGTTTGAAAGCCTTGTATTGATCAAATATGATTATCTAAAAATCAGGTAAGTTTATTTCTCTAAGTCACAGTTCCCTTTAGATCATTGTCTATAACAAATGATGTATTTCGTGAAACTTTTAACTAATTTCTCACCAAACAAAGTAGTTAGAAGGACATGCATGTAAAGACAGCATTAATCATAGATGTAAGAAAGAAATCTCACACAGTTTGAAATTGACAATAAAATTGCCACACACCAGACTGTCAATATGCTCGGTTTGAGTTCTGTAATTTTCAGTAAAGCTAAAGTGTTCCCATAAGAAAAGACATTTCGATTACAGAGTCTGACCAAACTTTAAAATGATTAATTCTAATTTCAATCCCAGTAACCATTTTATATTTACATCATTTCTATTTTATGAGGGACATCAAAATATCAACGATATAAAGTTTTCTAACATTCTAGCGTGTGTGAATGGTAGAAAACATGATGTTGACAAAATGTCATGAAAAGCGTTGACATTTGCAATCCCGATCAGTTATTCACTAAGGTTCTTGAAGGACCAGCTAGATGACTCTCTAGATTATATAGTACACATTCTGTATACGTTTTCGCCTACAAAAGCTTCAATCACTGTCTATCTAACTTGTATCACATCGATCTTAGTACGTCGTCGAGGAATTGGCCATCAACTGACGCAGCCCTGCCAAATTGAATCAACTTAGTGAGTTCATTGTGGTGTATGCATTACAGTTGTCCTGAATAGAGCCAATAAAGCCAATAACAGGATGTCCAATCTGACACTTTGTGTCCTTGAAGGACAAATGATTGCTGGATGGGGTACGAAATCTGCTCTTAATTAGAACCTTTCCTTGATCGAAATCCGAAATATCAACATCAAGGTCTGTTTTATATTGTTTACGATGTCTTGGCAGTTGCTAGTACAGAAATGACACGTTTTTGTTGAAACGTATTAAATTAACGTTGGTTATGAACATATTTTATTTTTGGAGCGAAAGAGAAGCTATGAACATCAGTTAGATTTCCCCAAAACTATCATAAAAGAACATTGGTACGTCTTCTTTGAAATGTAAGGTGAATTCAGCAGACCTTGGTTAATCAATAGTACACGGATAAGCCTATTCATCAACAGTCATTTGTAAGTAAAATGGAGGGGGGGGGGGGGGGGGCTTATATCTTGACATGACAGAACTGTGTGTATACGAAATAGACAGCCAGACATCCTGACTTAATTATTGATGTATCTTTGTTATCGCGTGGCAGACATTGACCTCTCAATGATACACATCAAACATAGACACATTTTCTTTCCACCTTACATAATAATGTACAGAGACTATAGTCTAATATCACATAGCATCAGTACTGCTTCATGTTAGATCCGTGAAGGCACGGGCGTCCTTAACCAATAGTAATCAGATTTAGTTATGATCACCTGGTGTAACGGAAAGATCTGCTTGTGGAGACGATAATAACTTATTTACCTTGGAATTAGTACTTCTGTCGGCAGATCCAGGCTGAGATTGGCAACGGGGCAAATAAAGTGCCAGTGTCTATAGCTTCTGACAAGACCTTTCCACACAAGGGAAATGAAGGCCTTTTCCATTTATCTGGTCTGACGAAAGAAGTCTGGAAATTACATCCAGAACAAACTTTGTTCTTACAAAATGGGGTTCAACACCATCGCTTTTTCTCTTTCGCAATGGAGGTTTAGTAGTATCATCAAAAGGACACAGTTTACAATACATTTGTATCTACTCTTTTCAACGAATTAATATGTGAATCAGTTCTTGAAGTTTGAAAGTTATTCTGATGGTGGCATTTAGGAAACGTTAAAGTGGCTGATGGACGAATGTATAAATAGTGAAAAGGGATTCTGATGAATTTTGAAAGAAAAATAACGTATTGGGATCATTTATATAAATAGTAAAAAGTGCCACTACGATTCTAGATGTATTGTTTGCAAACTCTTGAATAAATGTTTCTGCAGGAGTTCGTATCTTTGAATGGTTGTTTCGCCTGGCACCTTAGTTGAAATTCTATTTGGGCGTGTACTATATTTAAGTTAGCGCCTAATATACAACCAGTGCTGCTCAGTGGCGCTATCCAGATTAAGATAGAAAACTATAAAGTAGCTAGAAATATATGAGTTGGCTCCTAAAATGTTTATAAGGTGTTTGTACTGAATCCATTTTATAACGGTATCAATAGGAAATTACTTTAAAATTGTTGCCTTGTCTATTCCCATTTGCAGTAGACTGTATTGTCTTACTTGTCCTTAAGGCACGACAAAACTTTCACAACGCGATTGGATAGAGGTCGTAGTAGAAAGGTTTATTGTCAGTTGCGTATGTGTTATATTTGGTCACTATTTGATTCTCTGATATCTTATTGTCCATCTTCTATTGTCCAATGGGATTCCACTGTTACCTCCGCAATGAATGGCTCGCCTTAGTCTTCCTCATCACTGACTAATTTAAAGCTTGCAGAATTTCCAAAATTGGTTATGCCAAGCCTCTAGCCTTCTGAGGCAGAACTTGATAGTATTTTCTGCTTAATGAGGTTATATGAAGAATGCAACCTATGACTGTAGGGCACTGTACTCATAACAAGAATTTTGGCAATCAGCAGCAAGGGTTAAATTTGCCAGTAATTTTGACTGGCGCGATTTATGCCTTGAAATGGAAGTTGTTGATTATGTGAAAAACATAAATATATACACAACAACTGTTTTCAATTGCAAACCAACAGGATTCATTTGAAGCTAGATGAAGTAAAAGATAACATTGATTTCCCTTTGGACCAAGAACATATGTCACGGCTTAGATTATTATTTCATGAGGAATTTCATCAAGCAGATCGTCACGTGGTTTTCTCTTCCTGACCATGTGCCACCATGTATCTTCGTGGTGAGAGGCGCAGACTGAAGCCACGGTGACACCATATGGGATTTGAATTCCATTAAAGTCCAAATCAGAAATATTAATTCCCCTTATAAAAAGCTCAATACAATCCATTTAAGTTAATTATACTACAAATATTTTATCATCTGGCTGATATTTACAATAATCGCCGTTACATGATTTTGCCAACCAAATACAAGTGTTCTAAACGGATTCTCCATATTTTCGTGTGTTATTTCACACTACTTGGGCATTTATGTTTTTTTGTTATCATCTTCAATTATTCAAAATATCTTACTTCCTTGGTCATTACCAATGATTGCCCACAACTGTTGTACATATCATCTACAATTATTTGAGACACATTTGCTCATTTGGTATGTTATTTCGCAAGGCTCGCAAACGTGTTTTTCACATATGATTAACAATCGCTTCAAAAAAGATTAAGGCGGAAATTTACTCGAAATCGCGCCGGAGGTTTATTGATTAAAGCTCTTTCTTCAGCTTCTGAGGCTAACAATGCTGCAATTGATGTCAATAATGTACAGACCAGTAATTCATATCGTAAAGGAGAATTTATTAAGGGCTTGTGTTGAGGAGCTCTGGCGAATAATGCTTATCTAACTGGTCATAGACAACCGCATAAGTCCCACATTTGGTAATATTGGTTGGTGGGGTACTTATGTATATCTAGCCAATGTATATTTAGGCTTGAAGGTGGTCATTGAATGGTTGAATAACAAATTCCATAAATAGACACTTGGGTTACTTTCAATTTGCAATAGATTACTTGCTTACGTTAAAGATTATTTATTTCATTTTTGATTAATGAATTTTGATTGAGCATATAACATTTACATAATTTTTACATAAAATCAAATTTAGAAATTCAACAATATGATTATACGCACTAGAATATACTGATAGACACAATTCAACACCAGACATGTTCTACCCTATATCAAGATTATAATTTTCCCTTTGTCAAGTTAACGAAGTGCCGTAATGTTAATATTTCACGAGAGAAAGTTGAGACAGCCTACCGCCATTGCTCCACTAAAAAAACTGCATACGACATCATAGCATATACAGCTGCATACCGAAAGTTTGTTCATTTACCACTGAATCGTAGTGCAAATATCATGTAATCTGGGTTTCGTTTCAACGTCAGTAGAATAACTTCAGCAAGACTGACAATGGATCACCCTCTGTCCATGCGAGAAATAGTCATTCTTGAAATCATTGTGGGATTATCTCATTCGTGCAATAATTCGAATTTTCGTAAATTGATATTGACAGAATTGGTCACATTTTCGAAATTTCGATTTCGTTAAGTGTCAAATAAGATTAAAACCAACATAATTACATTGAATTTGTGTAAGGAAACAAACGTGACTAATTTTTACAGAAGCTGTATCTTATAAAGTATTTTATGGAGAAAAATAAAAATTAGTGTTTTCGGAATTTTGACCCTTGGTCATTTCAATGACCTGCCAAAACTGTTATTGGTAATGGTGGGGTACGATAAACGTTTGCCTTTAAGAAGAATGGATCTGTATATGGGTATTGAAAATTCAATATTATACGTTTCTTTTTCGCAACGCTACGATACCTCAAAGGCATCTCAAATTTAATGATATTTGCACTAGTATATCCAGGTATGTGAACAAACTTTTGGCATGCAGCTGTAGGTCATAACGCAATCTCATTGAAATCAGTCCGAAACTAATCGCTCGTACCTCGCTGCGTTTCTTGATCTGACCACGGCTCCATAAAAGCCGTGTCAGACGGCCTTGACCGTGACCTTTCACCTCCAATTATTCTAACCAATCACGAGTCCGCGTACATATCGGTTTTGTTTGATCAACAAAGATTGCGGAAAGTTGAAAATAAGGGACGCTCTGAAAAATATTTTGCAAAAGTTTTGAATAGATAGCATAAAAAATTAACATCATTGCTGTTGCAACTGAGATCTATCATTTTGAATTGTGTGAGCAGCTTTCTTACTGAAAACATTATTGTCACTTTTGAGATACACACTCGTGGCGGATCCAGGAATTTTGAATGAAAGCGAAGGAGCGAGAATAGGCACCCTTGGGATCACCCATTATACTGTCGATAATCCTCCGGGGGTAGAGGGTCGGGGGTCCGGTGAATCGTAAACCATTGCACACTTCTGAGTTCTAAATATATAACAGTGTGACATTTATCAAATGCAAATGCAAATGTTTCTGTTTCCACAGTTGATTTATTTACCTGCCTCCATTCAGAAAAATACTTAATTTGAAATTTTAAAATTGAAATGAATTCCTCGAAACCCTTTGACAAAATGATTGTCGACCTAATTTTGATCAATAATGTGTCGTAGTTTTGTTTTTGTAAATTTCTTCACTATAACTTTTAATTTTTTTGAAAACGTCTTTTGGACGAAGAAAATGGCAAATCAAACGCAAATATTGTCACGATAATACATCTTAATCACTATCTTCCTCGGGTCGCAGACAGAGCTAAATTTCCGACCAAAAATGAGCGTATTCATCATGATCGTCAACACACCCACGATCATTTTGCGTTCATCCCAGTTCGGCTTTTTCCGGGTCCATTCAGGAAAAGCTCGAATCCCGAGATACAAAGGTTAGATGTGATGTTTTGAATGTCAATTCAACAGTTGCCGAAGTCTTTCCAGCCTCGATTCTTATTGGCTGGCACAGTCTGGCGGTCAAGGCCGTCTGACGCGGCTGTTATGGAGCCGTGGTCAGATCAAGAAACGCAGCGAGGTACGAGCGATTAGTTTCGGGCTGATTTCAATGAGATTGGTCATAACGTCGAGTGACACAGGTACCGTAACGAAGTGCTATCCTGTCCTTTGGTAGACCCATAAAGTAATTCTAAATAAAACCCTAACGCGACTTGGTAATACTACTTAAGCAACAGTCTGAAATGTACACCATCAATGTTGCTGTTTCTGGTATTGATTCCTAAGTTATCCAGTTACAATGACAACTGAGACACATATACCGATCGTAGATCTTATAATTGCCATGGCGACGACATTTAAAGAACTGGTTAGTTTCTTGTCTCCCACTAATAGACGATAAGTGACATTAAGATTGTATAACCTAACCAGTAATGACATTTTAACGACGTAAGAAGAAAACAAACATTAAACATGCCAGAATTAAATTCTTTCATTTTATTCAATTCTACTTTAAGATCCACTTGAGCTTAATACAATTCGGATCTGAAATTGGGTTCACTCTTGTGAGATGTTAAAAAGTTTGCATAGATTAAGTTTGGATAAAATGAAAAATTGTAAAACGAACCTTTCGTCTGATTCGGCATATCCACACATGTCACAAACAAAATATACTCTACTGTTTAAATACCTCACTAAAGAACGATAAAGCGAATTGCCAAATAAACTTGGTTACACTATGCAAGCAGAATATACTTGATACAAGTGCCATCATGTCCTCATTGCTCCTAGGAGCAGTATGTGGTGTATGATACTAAGTGAGTTGGAAATGCAAGAGGCTCGTCTTGATAATGGACATTCAAGGGACAAGTAATACTACTGTACATAATCATTGAATCTAATCATTACTGGTTTACTCAAGTTTTTTGTTCATGTTTTAATTTATAACAAATCGTTCATTACATGAAATTCAACAATTTAATGGATTAGTATAATTTTGTTTTAATTCTGATTGAAGAGAGAATACTGAAACAAAATATCAAACATTCTATAGAAGATGGAGTAAAAGCACCTCGAGCTGCTAGCTATGGCGTGGGGAAATTTCTGCTAATGCTCCTAAATATTGTGTGTACTTGTTGCATCTATCTCGTATTCCTATCTTATCGCATTCTTAACAAGACGCATGTTCTAATGATGTATGAACACTTAGCCATTTCGTCTTTTATCGCATAGCTTTGATGATGTGAGAACCGTTTATAATCATCTGTCAGACTCTTCAACAAATAAATCTAATTTTCGTATCTTCGTTATAAGCAACCAATGTTTTGTTTCAGCATGATGGTCGAACATGATCGCACGGTTATGTGATGTTTTTAACATTTTCACAATATTTATAAAACAAATCCCGATTGATATTGACTGTAATGTAAATTAACTTAAAATCAATATCATGTTGGTAACCGTTGAATGGTGATAGCAATCTCGTATAATAAGTGTTATGTTGTAAAGTGCTCTCACGTTTTTGTTGCTAAATTTCTATTTGGGAACGGAACCTTATAATTAGTTCTTTTTTAAGATTTGGTTGATGAACGCTAAGAAGTGATTAAGCGGACAGGGATATGCCTTCAGTTCTCTTTTCAACAAAAATAACTCGCCCTTACCGTACCTTAATTCAAACCCTTGCAAACTACAGGATATCGTGCAACGTGTTGGCTACTAAAAGGGACGTTGCTCTTCAGGGAGAATTGGGGGCAAATGAGTTCCTTCACCCCAAGCGTTTAGATAACTGTAATTGGTTATTTATTTTATCAAACTAAAGTACTATCAAATACACATTAACACTCTTATCTCAAGTAATAGAGTAAGAAAATCAGATTTATCTGTGAATTGTAGAGGAAGCCCCGTATAGCTAGGACACCGAACTGGGACAAACACGCAACACGAAGATCCCTTTAATCTTAGAACTACAGAGTCAATGTCTTCAAAAGCCAAGTGCTGCCTGTCAATGCCGTGATCTAGCGGTAAGTGTATAGTAGTCATGCTGATTATTCCCTTTGATTATCAATGACCATGGTCATTTGGTACCTTATTGTACACCTACCTATTCGATGTCTTACTGGAGCAGCATCAGTTACTTTAAACTAAACAGTTTAAACCGATATTTAAAATGGTCTACTAAATCGATTTAGCAGTGAACCTTCTTCACCAAAGAACAATTTGTTGCGATGACCTACCTTGTTAAACAGCTCAGTTGCGATGGTTTATTGAACTGATACATTACGGTGGTTTACTAAAACTCCTCATGTGTTGATCAACGGAACTGATTCATTACATTATACAAAACCGGTTAATTACGGTGATGTACCTAACCGCTTCATTATGGTGATGTTCCCAACCGCTTCATTATGGTGATGTACCTAACCGCTTCATTATGGTGATGTTCCCAACCGCTTCATTATGGTGATGTACCTAACCGCTTCATTATGGTGATGTACCTAACCGCTTCATTATGGTGATGTACCTAACCGCTTCATTATGGTGATGTACCTAACCGCTTCATTATGGTTCTCTACTCAACTGCTTCATTCGGTGATCTGCCCAAATGCTTCATTATGGTGATGTACCCAGCCGCTTCATTATGGTTCTCTACTCAACTGCTTCATTCGGTGATCTGCCCAAATGCTTCATTATGGTGATGTACCTAACCGCTTCATTATGGTGATGTACCTAACCGCTTCATTATGGTTCTCTACTCAACTGCTTCATTCGGTGATCTGCCCAAATGCTTCATTATGGTGATGTACCCAGCCGCTTCATTATGGTGATGTACCTAACCGCTTCATTATGGTTCTCTACTCAACTGCTTCATTCGGTGATCTGCCCAAATGCTTCATTATGGTGATGTACCCAACCGCTTCATTATGGTGATGTACCTAACCGCTTCATTATGGTTCTCTACTCAACTGCTTCATTCGGTGATCTGCCCAAATGCTTCATTATGGTGATGTACCCAGCCGCTTCATTATGGTCATGTACCTAACCGCTTCATTATGGTTCTCTACTCAACTGCTTCATTGCGGTGATCTGTCCAAACGCTTCATTACGGTGATGTACCCAACCGCTTCATTACGGCGATGTACCCAACCGCTTCAGTACGGTGATGTACTCAACCGCTTCATTACGGTGATCTAACCAACCGCTTCAGTACGGTGATCAAACCAACTGTTTCAAACGGAAATCTACTTAGAATCTCATTAAATGTTTCAAACAATAATTCTAAACAATAATGAGGATTTAATGACTTAAATAATGATAATTCACATGAACACCACATCACAAGGGTGTGTCAAAAGTGCCACACATATCATTACTCTGGTGCAAGGACTAACAACACTCAACAACTTTTCATTCAGCCGATAAAACGCTTTATGGGTACCTGTCACATTACCATCACATCCCAATCAGGTTAGCATTCGTACTGCATGGTGGACAGGGGCATATTTTCAATAAGTCTCTTGCCATAGCAACAACCCAAGTTTCTCAACTTGTGTCTCAGTTTTAGACAGGGAATCAATTTATCCAGCAATGATTCGGGTTACCCACCAAGTAGCGAGCCACGCCTAATGTTACTGAACTTCACTGATAACGGTCAACTGAGCAACTCGGTACCGCCGTCTTCTAAACTGCATCGCTACAACAATCTAATCTACTTCACGGTGACCGACAGAACTGCTTCATTTTATCATTTCGTGATGATCAACTGAACCTATTCATGAAAGTTATCTTCTAGAACCCCGGTTACCGTTACGATTACCGAAGACCTAATATCAAAATCGACGGCAAGTGATTCTTTTACATATTGTATCATTTGAAGACAAGCCTGTATAAGTTATTAACTTCAGATAATGATGGACTTCGGTACGTGCTTGCATGAGTAGTATGTAGCCAATACAGTAAAGCAACAGCTATATGTTATCTAGTACAGATTTTAATCTCTTCTTTCGTAACTGAAAGCATTTAAAATTTCATTACCGAAATAGGTATGTAATGTTCATTTTTGTAAGGTGTGCTTTCAAGTATTTTTTAGATATAGGTTAATCAAGTAATTACTTGTAGAAAACGGTACATTGATTATTTGCTAGGTATGCTTCGAGGCTTTGAAGAAGATATATGCATTAGTAGCAAGCTAATAGAAACGATGCAATAGCTAGTGAAATCTGCTTGAAGACATGGCGAACTCAATAAAGTTAACTCCTCTAGGATTACTAGAAAATAAATTCTCATACGGTTCCCGGAATGCCTAGAAGCAAATGGTTGTGTATTACTTGCAGTGACGGCGATTGGCAGAGAAATGGGAAAATGTTAACTTGTCCAAAAAGCGTATTGGCATTAAAGGGAAAAGGACCTCCAATAAGCATGGTTTAAAGTCCTTAGCGCATCCGAATATTTCCTACGCATAACGAAAGCGCAGATACTGCATATCTCTCGATATTACTAATGATACACACTCAAGGTTTTTAGCAAATATGTATCTACTCAGAGTATAAAGCTGAAAGTTTAATTTATTAAGTCAATGACCTAAGATTTAAGAATTTTGAAGCTCTGATTTGGTAATAATACCACTGGTCTTTATCACGACTATACTTTAGATTTTATAAAATAAGGTCCCAATTTGGAATGGAAAATGCCTCTTTAAAGTGTGTGATTCTTATTTATGAATTCGCAACAATTCGCATCATAAACAAGAATGCTGCATTCATTCCTATCGTGACCATTTGACACAACCAAAAGGAACTCGTCGATTCTAATGAACGCAAACATCACAATATGGAGCCAAATTAATCCGAACAGATATTCATAGTCAATGTATCGAAATAAGACAAATAGTATCAAATAACGTAGAACAATTTCCGGTAATTGTATCTTTGAAATGCATAATGAGAGTTGATCTAGCTGATTAAAGAAAACAGTTACGTGTTAAAGGGTGTACGTGTGGTGTTTCCACCAAGGGTTCTACATTCTCTTTTCAGTTTATATTGGGAATCGAATGACACAATGCTGTTGCATATTTCATTTGGAATCAATAATCGTAGTTTCATACATGATATTTCATAACGTGAAACGGATTGGAAGCATGTGAGTTAGGAAGAAAACACATGAATACAAGCGTTATTAGTATAACCTAACCCCGTGTTTGAGAACTTAAGTCCACTGCTCTGTTAAGGTGCATTATGACGAGCATTGCCATAAACAACTTATATTATGACTTCTTCATTATATCCCATGATGCGAATAAATACTCCTTCACTGCCTCAGAGATTGATGTGCTTTCCCGCAGTCGTAAAACCAGGCTAGAATAGTGTCAGCTGAGAATTCTGTTGAACTTAATGGCGACCCTTGGCTCCTTACACCGCAGTCTAAAGGGCGAAACACGTAAACAATCAGTATGTTAATAGACAATGAAGGACTGTTGGGAATCTCAATGAGAAAGGTGGTGTTTGGAGTTCTCATCAAAGCTTCCGGATCACAACAGGCTAGGATTTGGTGCACGTGATGTTCAAAGTTCTGGAGCCTTTAATTATCTTAGTTTGAGGTGTCTGGGAGACCTCTATAGTGAAAATGAGGAAATTGCTTAGAGTTTATATGTAATGAGAACACGGCTTCATACACCTTGTCAAATAAACCGAGCTTTCTAAACGACTTTATGTCATCAACCTACCGAAAATGCTTTGAAGTTTTAATTAAAGAGGGTGAGCAGGTGGCCGTTAATAAAATGAACGTTATCTAAACATTTGGAAACAATGTTCAATTTACAAAAGCCTTGTGCAAATAGAACATCCTTTTCACAAAACAAAACATCAATTGACAGGTTTGCTTTTCCTTTATCAGTCACGTCGCGGTAAATCCCTTGCAAAGACTTTGTGATTACACTCAATTTGATTAATTCCATTTGAAATGACTTAAAAATTAAACTTTACGACGTCCAAGGATTGCCAACATTTACTCTCAAACGTGGCCAAATGCCAAACCGTTGCAATTAGAATGAGAGCTTTACATAATTCCAAGTGTAGTTTTCAAGTTTCTTTATCATATGTTTACCTCTGTAAAGTGTTCCTTACTGTCTGTAAGACTCTATTCTAATCAACTCTGTTGCTATCTCAGTTGATGATAGAAAGGTAACGTTAATGACCAAATATACATAGGGGATGTCCTATCTTAATTGATAATAGAAATGTAATGACAAAATATATATAGGAAAAGAGGCTAAAAGATATTTAAGTTGCCAAAATATTATCATCTTATTCAGTGTTGAACATATTGGCAAATCTTGGTCTCTTGAGGAAAGTTGAATTCGAAACTATATGTTTTTGTTTAGCATAAATATTTGAGCCACAACAATTTGGGGGAGAACATGATGTTTTATGTATTAACAAATTAAAAACCTCATTTTGTATATACAATTATATCTGGGTGGTATTAAAGTAGCTTGAATTCCCTACGATCACAAAAACTCACATTGGCTCTTAGGACGACGAGGTAGCGATAGTAACACGTAACGTCTTATCTTCATCACAACGCTTCTTCAACTGTTCCGTCAAATAATATCAAGTAGGAACACCCTGAAGTCCCTGATACAAGAATGTTTTAGTAATAAGCCTTTAAAACTTCGAAATTTGGAAAACATTTGTCAGAACAAAAGTTTTAGCTAACTTCCGTATCTATTGAGAAATATTATGTTTTTATGTCAAAAGAAAGGCATTCGATGAAAAAGTGTGTCAAGATAAAACTGGTGCAAACAATTGCTTGTCAATACCAAACAAAACATATATTCAAAACACAATGCAGTTAACAAATAGCTGATGCAGGATCAGGAAAAATCTGACTACCATTGGCAAGCTTATCAGGCATATCAGGATAGTTACGGATTCTTCTTTAGTGTATACAAGCAGAGATTCACAAACAAGCTTAACAAACTGACTGAATATGCAGCAAAAGCGGTATCAGTCGGTTCTACGACGCGACAGTTTAAGCGCCACCTGAGTCGACTAAATCTTGATTATAGAGGGTACACATTTTTATGCCTGTATTATCCTATGGTGAGTGAGATGACAGCAAAACGTCCGGGTCAGTTGTTGATGTATTAGTGCAGCTAGTGATCGGGCATAAATATCTGAATTAACACAACGTTGCATAGCAATACACCTCTATTGGTAGAGACTATACGTGTTTTAGCATCGCTTCTTATTCGCCAGTACTGTTATACATCTGTACTTCCTTGAAGAAAGGGACACCGGTTCTTGTGTCTCAACAAAAGACGTCGAAGGTATAATCAGTTCTAATGGAATAATTGCTTTCTGTAAGTTTAAAATAAGACCTATGTTTATGCTGTGTTAAAGCTCATGAATTTTTCAGTTATGTCAGTAATGCTCGATAAATACATCTGCAGTCTAACGATGTCTCAAGCTTTTTAAATTTGTATTAATGTGATTCGTTTATGGATACTTAAGTTTATCGTTTTACACGTTAAGGGTTTATTAACCGAGTTTGGACTTTATCTGTCGAAGACTCTGAAGAATACTATAGGGATAATAATGACGATAATAACTATTTAAAGTAAGCATAATTAGCATGATCTTAAATTAAACGTCTAGTTTTTCATGCACACATACTCTACCATTTAATGTAAGAAATATTTGCATTCTATGAGGAGACATAATGGTAAATGAATAATATGGGTTGATGGTGATAAGGAGTGATGACACTGGCATTTTCGTTTTGTTATCGATGGAACGGGTTATTAAGACGATAATAATGGTGATGATGATGATGATGATGATGATGGCGGTGACGATGATCATGAAGCTGATGACAACGATAATGATGATGAGGAGGAGGGCGACGGTAATTAGCGTGCTGATGCTGTTGTTGTTGACGATAATGAGGATGATGACGCTGATGATTATGTTGACGATGATAATGAGGATGATGACGCTGGTTATGTTGATGACGACGATAATGGCGTGACAATGATGAAGATGTTGACGACGACGATAATGAGGATGGTACTGATGAAAAGGACCCAATGGTGATTGTTTGGTTATTATTCCAACAAACGTGTTGTTGTCAAGGATTTTCGTTCAAATGGTTTGTCGGATGATGATGAATGTTTTGATGACGATGATGATGAAGACGTCCATGACGCTTTAGCCACGATGAATGTATCTATAAAAAGATGATGATGACGAATCATCATGCCGTTCTTCAATTAAAATCGAATTTATGAAAGCTACGTAAAAGACGAACACGAAACGGACGCAAGATCAACCAAGGAACATCATGAAATTTATTTAAACACCAACCAAGATTAAAAAATGAATGACACAATGAAAGAAACTCAAAACACAACAGTAACAATATGAACGACACGTTGAATATATTAGAACATGGAATGGTGGTCAAATAGTATAGCAAAAGAGCATGTATCATTTCTTACGTGACAACAAGTTTTGAAAGGCAGTATATGGTGTATTGTAAATTCCGCATTTCGTTTTCAGAAATGCAATATAATCATAGGCCACATGGTAGATGTAAGACGATATAAGTATTTTAAATCCAGAAAAAAAGTTAACACTTACTGGCAAGTCCCTTACTTATAATGCAGTTACTTAGACTACATCTTTAGCTTAACGTCGTACCTCAAGCTTTACTAGACATCCGAAATTACCTATATACTTAGAGCTCACCATTGAAGCAAGCGCTTTAAAAAAGACATGCTAAAATATTTATGTAAAAATTTAAAACATTATTGACAAAATATATTAAGACAAAATATCATATGGCTTTATAACGAATATAACAAAGATCTGATCATTGCAGTGCTACTAATAATGATCAGTAAAAATTTGAGACAATAACCATTTCATGGCAAATGAAATTGACAAAATGTGTCTAATCATGACAAACCTATAAGACAAGACAAAAATAAATGTTAAAAACGAAGTCGACTAATTGTGTTATTGTCAATCTGAAATAAACATTCCCCTGACCGACTGTATTTTACCGAATGTAAGTAAAATCAGTGTAATATTTACCAAAAAAAAACAGTAAAGCACAGTGTAATATTTAAGACTAAATCATGGAAGTGTATAAATGCTTAATGCATTATATATTACATCAATCATTTACAACAAAAGCGTAAAGTCGCGTTATAGCGAAGGTGAAATGTACAACCCAGCTGATCAAAAGTAACAGGTCTGTTCTCTGTCGCCAGCGGCTATTGCGGCTGAATCGGAGCTCAAGAACGACCTAGTTCTATTTTAAGTGGAATATATTACGTTACTGTTGTCAGGGTCGAACGGCACAGATCCATCAATAAGTAATGGGCCACAGAACTACAGCTCTGTCTTTACAACAGCAAATTGATGTAATTCATCCTTACAACAAGTCATTTAATAAATCATGTACAATCAAAATCTTCATTCAATTGGCTTAAGATTTGAATGTTTTATAACCATGGTGATGTTTAATGTGGCTGATGTATGATTTGTAAAATAGAAAAGGGTAAATAATCCAATATATTACTTATTTCTATACGGGAGATGAGATCACAGCATACCTCTCCTCTAAATGTAAATTTGGTGCCTTTCAAGGTTAAATGACACCAATAGAATCGAACATTGTTGCATTATATACCAAGTGATGACACCTGCAAGTATTGGCCTCCATAAACCTGGTTTATCAAAGGATTAAATCCTTTCCTTGCTGGAAAGAGATGATCTCACCATGTAATGTTTAAGTGGACACTGCCTTTAATTACAATGTTAACACAGATCTAGTTCAGCTCCTAGAAAGGCGTCCGTTATACTAGCCCAAAGGTTGGAATTAATTTCTTATAAAATCGATCATTTCAAGAACCTAGTTCGCTTTCAGGAATTATCTTAAAAATTAACTCGATTAAAGTTTCCGCAATGGAGTCTTTTTTTGCCCTTAGCAATGGATGGTATCTAATTTCAGAAGCAACAATTGTGAAAATGTAATTTTAAAACACGCTACAGAAATAAATGGAATGTTATCAATTCGACATGCAATTACCTCATAATCAATCTTAAACCCATTGAATTATTGAACTCGTGGGAGGATCTCGTATTTGTGTTCCCACAACACCGTATTCAGAAGACTTGTTTTAAATATTTGAAGACAAACTGTCCAGTTCAACGCCTCGAATGATCAAAGGCGCATTCTCCTTTAATAAAAGGCCAATTTTCTCGCGATTGGCTTTATTCGACTTCAACCTAGTGGTCTATTTTATCTAACGTGACCTAATTCCGCCCAGCTCTCTCCTGACGGCAGCTACATATTAGTCGACTGTTGGGTAACAGCTTCCCTCAGCCCTTGTTTATCAGGCAGGGGACTCGAGCTTCCGATAAATCCAATTACCGATTATCGTTATCGATTTTCCATCTGTCACAGGGCCTCGTGGAGGGTTAGGTCACCTCATCTTATTTGCAGCATCGTAGTAAACAATGCTTGTCCTTGATTGATGTTTCTTGGTTACTCGAACATATGTTGTTGTTTATCAGACCAGGATCTTTAGGTTTCAATAATTCCAACATACAAATTATCACTTTCATGTAGTGTATTAGGCGATCGCTTAGTTAAATCTTACTAAGGAGCAAGCAATGCATGACTTGTTATTTACACTTCCACGCATTGTGCTGTTCATCAGTAGACCAAATCAAGGCCTAGTTAATCAGTTAAAAGGGCTAGTAGAACGTTGTTTTGTTTTTTAAATTGTATTTCTTCAAAATAAAAGGGTCAAACATCTCGCTTCTCAACGCGATTATCCGTGGTCTTAACGGTATGAAACAAAAGCCAATGGAGGCCATTTTAGTGTGAACACCTTTAAATCATTTGAGGTAGGGAAATGAACCATCATAGCTTAACTGAACATGGTGTTTTCGATCTAGAACTGATTCTTTCGATCAAATACATTGTCTTGCAGTTCGTAATATTTACTTTCATTTTCGATACATCAATTCATCTATAGAAACCACGTGCTACTGTCCCGTAAACGCTATCGAGTCTGGGCAATATCTTCTTTAGTTTCTACATAACAGTAAACAAAACGGCTTTTTAACACTGTGGTTGTTCAACTCATTATGAATTTCAAAAGGCATTCTAGAAGTCACTTTAAGTCAGATTTGACGCCTTTCGGGTTATTGTCACGTGAAATGATATAGTCTTACGTGTTGCGTCGTAACGAATAGGTGCATCATTCATGTAGGTAGTTTCAATGACCTGTAGTTCAGAAGGGAATTGCTCTTGAAGACACCCTAATCATTGATGATATTGACCTGCAGCTGAATATCAGGTCATGTGATTATAACATTATCGAATAGCATATTTAACAACTGCAAAACTCAACGAGTGTTTCAAAACGTTTACCCAAATGAAATATCTTCACGTCAATTGTCGTAAAATGCCAAAGACTACAATTTGGTGTGTTTTCTTTCACATAGAACCCAAGTCAATGTAAGTCATCAAAACATTGATCTCAATAACTCTACGAAAAATATAGTAACAAGCCTGATAGACCATTTCTAGTTCATAGAATAATGGGTCTTGTACCCAAACGTTGACCCAAAATTCCCTTGGCAGATTTTGGTCGATATCAGGGTTACTTTTCGTGACGCGCCTAAACGAATAAGCCGTTTTTCTAATGTCAGAACTTTTTCAAAAAGACTTAAAATACTCCTAAAGTTGACCCAAATCCTCAAGCAGGCTTCTTTATAGTCAATACTGCCGTTGCTGGACGTGTCGCGTCTAAATGAAGAGATGTGTAGGATTGAATGAGTGGTTTGATCAACGATAGGGCTTTTTTCGCAAAGAACCAATACCGTTAGTAATAGGTTGTAGAAAACGTAATTAGAAGTTCTATTAGCTAACTGAATATCGACCAAATATGACCTACATTTGCAGTATCTTGAACAAACGTACTTTATATGATGTGTATTGTATGGACCTCGTCATCATAGATTCTTTTGAAAATACTTCTGTGAGATTGTAGGATCAGTAGATGTCAATCGAATAAGTGTACCCATTGATAAACTTGAAAAGATTATGATCTTTCGTAAAGAATTTAAAATAAGGATTAAAATATATTAAATTAGGTTCAACAGATTCAATTTAATGGTATTTTTAAATAGAGATGTAATTAAGCGTTTCTAAACAGAAACCGGTACGATCAACATTAAAGTACTGTACAAAAGAAATAATAAACAGTTGAAAAATGAAATCGCATCCAAAGGAGACAAATGATCAATCGAACAAAACACATTGAAAATAATAATAAATATCAAAACCAGGACAAAACCACGAACATGACTGTACAAGGCAAAACGCCCTAAATATCTTCTAAAACACATCAAAAATATAAATTGATAACGAAAAAAGCTTCCTTTGTTCTCAGCAATTAACTATTCAGTATTGGGAGATAAAAATACAAAATCGATTATTACATCCTCAAAGACAATCAGATTGAACAAAATACAAAAAAATGAATTAGATTGCTGCTCAGGTGTCTGACGGATTAATATTGTTTGATTCCCTCATGTCGGATCTCCAGTGGTTGCCATGATAGACTGGGTGTTTGATGATTAACTCAAGAATGGGAGTCGGTGCATTACACTTTCATAGGCCTGATGCGTAAATCGGGGAAGTAAGCGGAATTCTGAACACGTAGAGATTGCAGTTGCAATCTTAACGAATCTTACGCAATCAAATAAAAATACCATACATTTTTGCATGCATTTTGCGCACATGGATTTTGAGATCATGATTTTCAGATAAAGCGGAGATAAGAACATTTGTGTTGAATAAAATCTATACACAATTATGACAACCGTACTTGAACATCTAAGTCTTTTACAGTCTTATTTCTGGAATCTGTATTTATGAATTTCAATCAAGTGTTTTATGTCTTGTAGCATAATCACATATATTTTTATTTGAAGTATTTCTAAGTAATTATCTTACCGAAATGAAATAAATCAGTTCAAGATTTGAAAAGCATAACATGATCTTGTGAAATTTATTAAATCAATATTAGTCATCCCAAAAAGCATAATATCATATTATGAAATCTATTTATATAAATAGGATATCTACGTTTCGTGAAAATTTCATTACATACACATTAATCATTAAACAATCAGTCATTGGTTATAAACATCACCTAAAACATGAAGAAATCATGACAACACCTCCCATATACATACACACGAAACCGCAGGACCAAATATCCTGTCTTATCTGGAGGAGCAAATCTCAAACAAAGATGTATCGAGGAACAACAAAATAAATACCTTTCACGGCAGCCCAACCAGTAATCCAACGCTTCCTCCAAGCCGAACACCGCTAACGAGACGTTTTTCATGTAAGTTTCCAAACGTAAACAAAACACTCGACAATAAGGTACTTACTTCTTGGCCCTTCTCTCGATGCATCGGGAATGGTCGTTTAGAGGAAGGGTTGGTAATCCAAGCTTAAATCACAAGCCTGCTTTTTGAATCAGTAACTCTGGTTAAAACTGCAACACCGTTTTTTCTTCACGAGTTTATTTAGAAATATAACACGTCAGTCCCGGCCCTGGGAGAGATTCCCCCATAGAACAGAACGGGCATATATATCTAGCGTTCTCCTCGTCATACCGTTTCCATAGCAACTCAAGAAAAGCGAGCGATGGTTTCCAATTTGAGCGGCTACGTTTAAAGGGATTGTCGTCGCCAACATGCGTTCATTTACCGGTGAACGCAAGCCTAGATATGATCTCGCTGAACTAAAAGACGATTAATCGAATGTTTGGTTTTTATCCGAATGTCGAAATGGGAGGATGAAAGCCAACCGGTGCCGTGAATAATCCGGGAGCATTTCTGGATGTAGATTCTGGATATTATCTCGGGATGTTTCCCTCAACACGTTTTCATTTATTCGATTGGATATACGTTTCGTCGCGATGTGGTTGATCCAGTTTTGATCAAGGGATGTTGAATTCAATTCACAATGCTATAAATGCTGAGTAAACGTGTCAGGATAAAGGTTCTATTAGTGTTTTCTAGCAATGTTGAATTCGTTCGGTTTAATGTTAGATGTTCAATGTGATGGATCGTGCTTGTTCTGGGCAGTTATGTCTAGAGATACCGTATGAAAGTTGCTTAATGTCTAAATTCGTTACAATATATAGAAAATATATGTGTCTCCTTGACTAAGACGTGTCATTTGATTCTCGGTTTCAAGAGTAGGCTATTTCATTTTTCTCACAGCTGAAGAAGTATAGCAAGAGGAAAGCCAACAACACGATTATGATTAGTACTGAGATGGAACCTATGAGCGCCGACTATATAGAAGAAGCGAACCATTAGTAATCCCCACCGAATTCAGTGTAATCTTGCACCACAACCCTTAAATAGAATTATTTATCAGGAGACAAATCTTATGAGCAATTGACAGGTCTCGAATCTTAGATTTATCTGCAAAAAGCTAAACTTATAACCACTCTACTATCCTATCCCCTTCAGCATAATATACTCAACGAAATAAATTAAGTACCACCCGGAATTTCAAAATAGAGATATTCTATAGTTCAAGTGATTATCCATAGGATGTTTAACTATTGAATAATGGGGTGGTCTTTAACTTTTTTTGGAGTATCCAAGCAACACAACGTACATATAACTTATTCTCTAGAGTGTTCCGTGAAGTGTAGGTCTCCCTCTAATAATTTCATCGTTTTCATTTGGTGATACCTAGAACAATTCTGCATCATGAAACACAGTTGTTTTGTTTTTCACATGTAAATGAAATAATCATCTTAGAAAGATTGAAAAGCAATGAAGTGTCTTTTAGAATTGAAAAAAAAAAACCACTTTACATTATAATTTGTTTCTCCTTATCAAAAATTAATACCCATCAAAAGATAAGTTTTTATATCTCCTAAGGCGAATCGATAATCTTCATAAATTTCATAAATAATTTAAAGGCTTAGATTTGATGATAACTTCAATTGTATAACAAATTCCATTGGGTCAACACAATTAATTTCAGGGAGAAAAAAGATTATTACCGCTTGCTATATTCGCCGGTGAGTCTAACAACCTCGGATGAAAGCGGAAACAGTGACGTCACTACAGTTTATATACGTCATTCATCCCAAAATAACATAATTGGCTGAAGAGTCGGATCTGTTGATTCTATTTATGTTTGGAAAGAAGGAATTTAAAAGTATTTATGAGTGCTTCAAGTGATAAATGCTCAACAGAAAAATAAAAACAGCTGTATTTTTGATCTTTTGAAAGCTTGAAATTGAGGTTAAACTGATAGAGACAACTTTGAAAGTTACATTTGGCTGGTCAATTAAATTAAGAAAGAAATAGTTTAACAATTTTCAAATGTTTATTTTCAAATAAGTTAAACTGTTGCAAGAATCCTCTACATTTGATCATAATCATGGTTTAAAGTTGGAATAAATATTATGAATTCCTTAAATATTTAAAACTTGAAGTAACAGAATACGATGAAAGATCTAGAAATAGTTGATACTATAATGATAAAACGGATTCTTATAAATTATCAAGATAATATCTTTCGTTAGCAAATCTTTTACAACTATGTTAATACATGTAGAGATTTATATAAGGGAACGGTTATTCGTTACAGGATTGGTGCCAATCCTTTTCATGAAGGTTCATACTTTGGAAATTATCAACAAAATTAAATAAACTCTTGTGTAGTGTTATTTTCGGTTCGTCAGTAGGTGCTGGTTAAATCTTGAAGGTCTGGTCAAGAAAACCCATAACATTTCTCTTAACCATTCTCTTTTACTACAAACATTCTAGGAACAAAGGTAAATGTATCAATGCCTCCTATATAAGAATATCAAGATTCTTAAGTGTTAAAATTCTCACCTTAAATTAACACGTTTCGAAGTTTTTGCATAGGGATACAAAACACAATTTAGTTCTCAATCTGATTCTATAATGTAATATTTAGAGTATGTTGGTAAATACCAATATATATTGACTAATCGTTTCTGAAAATTAACTGCAATTAAAATAATGGTGTTGTTTCTATGTCAATAAACAGGTAATACATTCCCGATCAAAAGCAAATACCGTTATAAAGTATACAAGTTACAATTACGCAAATATTCAGTAGGTTAACTCACTGTTTTTGTGTAGAGGGTTGCCTAGGATAAAGCAATGCGAAAATGGCAACTCTCAATTCTAGAAATTCGGTAAAAGAATTAATCGGTATCGAACTAGAATGACCTCAATCAACACCAAGATTCAATAATACCCATTTCTTGTCGATGCAGACTACTTGAGTAAAATGTTACATAAAACTTTTTGAAATATTGATTGAGAAAATGGTAAAAGTTAAGCAAACGAAAGATTATCCTCAACGAACATGAAATATTTCCCTTGAATTAAATAACATCCCTATGCTAAAACCTAGTAAATGATTAATTATGGTTAAAAAGTTTGACGTGACGGTATTTAGACGGTATATTAAGAACGTGAATCCACTATTTAAACCAACCTGAATTCACAATTTCCAATATTTTGGAGAGAAAACTAGGAAAACGAAAAGTATTATCAAAATCTGAATCATTAAAGGGATGATGACATCAGAGTTCCGTGATAAGACCACTTGTAAATTGATCACACGTACAGTTTATTTAACGCAAAGAAATGGTGTAGACGCAGAATTCTGACAACAAAATATCAACTGTCAACGCAGTTTAGCTTAATTAGCAATAATTTATTACACTATGTCAGACAATGGGGAAAAAGCCGCATACTACATAACTTCCCGTCGTAGTCAAATAAATTACCAGATAAAAACAATCTAGCCATAAATCTCAAGGCGTTCCCGGGCTATCAAAAACAAACAACATGAATAGGCCTTACAGTCTATCAATTATTATCGAATCTTATTTTATGTCCGACAATTCGGTGCAAAAGTAGAAACAATCCAGTTTATTCACGATTCAGCAAAAGTTTTTACGAAAAGGAATGAAATGCTTATGCTAAATTCAGAGCCCCTTTCAGTAAAGTCGTATAATATAAGCATAAACACAAATCCTATACAACTTCGAGAGTGCATAAGACGCATGTATATTATTAGATATATATTGTGAAGTTGTTTTGCTCTTGTTGGTTGGTGGTTTTTTGAGTGAATAAAGATTGATTGATTGATTGAGAACATATGTTAAACTTGCAAACCATCACTAGTTTGATGATGGTGTTATTGTCTTCACCACAACGTCGCATTTTTTTGCAATAAAGAAGTTGATTATCGATCAATGTTAGTTAAACGTCTCGACTCTATAACTTCTTAAATGCTTCTTAAAGATATCTTTGCAATAGCCTAACAAACCTTTTGATTCAAATTGCACATAGGGCCAACTTTAAAACAATATCAAAATGATGAGTATACATTTACTTACCATCTTGTCTTCTGGTTTCGGCCCATCCGAGTCGCTATCCCAGGCTGCATCCATGGTTGACTCTGGGGCGAAACACGACAAAACAACAATCACAACATCACGACGACCGGACTCATAGGCGTAATCGATATATAGATTAAGGATCCGATCACAGCACCGTTCTTCTCTATCGATCTAAGGAGTATGTTTTGTATGGGAACACATTAGAAGTCAGACCAGCAAGTTACCAATGATACTCAGACCTAATGGAACGCAGGTTCATTGTTGCTGTGGCTTTATAACCATGGTTATTGCAACTAAACGGGACTTGATAGCCTTCAATAGCTGTATTACGTCTGTTGTATGTAGCAGTGGAAAGTAGCATCGATAATTACAGGGATATTAATATGTTAGATGGAGGGGAGAAAGATTGGGCGCCATGTGCTAGATTTGGGTATCACTTTGCATTCAGGCGTGGTGCCATTGTCCGAAGAAGGCAAATTGTCTGCCAAGTTCCTGGTTTGGTTAAGAGAAGATGTTTTAGAGTTCTATTTATCAGAGATGTTTTTATGACAATGCTGGAAAGACTGTAAAAATGCATGTCCTCGACGATTATGTACAAGATGAATTAGATGTCTACGCTACTGAAAAGAACGATATTCTGGATGCTGATTTCTTCATTGCGAACATTGAACGTTCCGAGGTATAAACAAAATGCTTACGTCATGGTATAAATCAAGAATTTTTTTAATTTTATTATTCATTACACTTCTCAATAGCTTTAATGAAGAAGTCTACTAACACCAATATATTAAAAACAAATTTATATATTCTGATGTTGATAACTTCATTACTTTAGATAAAGAAAATGCTTACCCCTTCTTGGCAAATATCAAGAGAAAGTTGACTTTCTTTTGTATGGCACTTCGTAATGGCTTTTAAGATCATATCGAGAATCATGTAACAGTATATATTCAACCACATATCTAAAACTTTCTTCTTACATTTACACCTTTTGATGGGTTTTTTTCATTTGCTTTTGATGGAGAAAACGTTATCATTAAAATGAGGTTATTTCTTTGTGTTGAATCGAAATAATTAATGAATTCGTGAGAAAGTTACTTTAATAATAAAATATTCATTATTCTTCAATTTTGATGTAATATTTAGTAGTGTGAAATGCGCTGTATGTACAATCAACTTTAATGAATATGGATCAACGTTTCAGAATTTATTATTACTACGCTAGCGTCAGTGTTTACTACATCAAACGCGACAGACTCTGTTGAGTTCAGTGCAAGTACATGTATGCGATTGTCGTAGGATGATAACTTTCCCTGTCATTGAAAGAATTACAGCATTTGTAATGCATCAAAATAGTTTAAATCTTCCTATTTAGACAATTGTTTCTCGCTATTTCACATCGCTGAATATTCAGGGCGTAGGACGTCACTCTTGCATTGTTTATATTCCCATTTTATTCACAGAAAGTCTCTGAAGGAAAGCTAATATCCTTATTTGATACATTCGGCGTACTCTTTGATCTTACATTAGGACTTTAGCTATTCTTATTATACTTTACTTTAGATAACATTTTCACAAAGAACGGTTGCAACATATCAAAGGTAGGTAAAATCAAGAAAGGTAAACACACAATGTAGTCTACTACATTCTATTGAATCTCTTCAAAACGGAGCCGATGAAATAAGAAGTTGTAACTGCACTCTTATTTCAAATTAGTTGAGGTTTGATATTGCCTATATTCAACGTAGGTACAGATATATCATTGCAATTAATTGGGAACTTTCCTTCAGTAGTTTCATGACTTACTTATAACAAATTTTAGCATCAAATTCACAAGCCCACTTCAATCAATTTCATTTTGATTCTGTATTCAACGATGATTAGATCAAATAACAAATGGATTAAGCTGAGCTCGTAAGAACACACCCCTGCAGACGCACCGGAAATAAGCATCTATCCAGCAGACGACACTACTGACGGTCACTCCAGAACCAGGAAAAGGGTTCGGACTGCTCTATCTTTCAACACGAACAGAGAACAACTCGTGTAGTTTCATTTAACAAAGTAATTTACTTCGTCTGATACAGAAATGTTTACAACCTCATAAGTCGGGTACTGGCAACAGAATGGCTGAAACTGAAAGTAACTGACGGCGCAAGTTGCATATTGTAAGTGGCCGAGTTCACTGTCACAGTTCTTGTGGTAAAACATAACATATAGGTAACGTGCAGGTGCCATGGTCTATAGAAAACTATGGCATCTAAAGACCTTATCAGTTATGCGTTTGCGTGAAGGTTATAACGAGTGAAAAGTGATACTGTGGTGAACTATTAACAAATTTACAATATTACAATTAAGAATACAGATATTGGATCGATGCAATTTGCATCTACTCATTGTACAATCACTCAAACAGATGAACCAATATTCTGAACCCATTTTTTACATTAAATGGAATGATTTACCCTTTAATCAAATCTTTGATTGATATTCTGACAATAAATTAAAATCTACGAATAGAGGAAAAAGCAGCCAAGAAGAATTGAGTTGTTAACAATAACACAATGTTTTCCTGATTTTCAACCATGTCTTCAGTCATTACATAAACGATGGAGACCAAAGTACTGAATACTTGAGACTTCTAGATTGGCGAACAAACTATTTCAATAAACCATTTATTTTCCTTTGCATCATCACGAGATGTATAAATGATAAAAATGATAACATAATAAATCATAATCATCTCAAATATCATGCCATTCCAAAACGAACACAACCCTATGTTCAGTTGCAGTTACCCTCAAAAACAAAACTGCTTAAGAGCTCATTGTAATAAACAATCATTGAATTACCAGTCATCATGTCTAAATTCGGACTGATTTGTTTACTTCAAGCATACAGATCCGGTTAAGCAGTACAAACGTTGTTTCTATTTTGCTAAATTAACCTGCAAATGCAGGTAATCTCGACTGCTCGTTAAGAAAGGTATAAATATCCGCAGGTGCAGATCGGATAGTTGATTAGATCCCCCTGAACTCACTCAGAGGGGCAACAGATCCCCCAAAATTTACTCGGAAGGGCAACAACAAAGAAAGGTGAAGAAACTTCTTCCTGACTCACCTGTAAGCTAATTAACACCTTGTCTGATACCTGCCTACCTGGAAAGTTGATGCTGTAGATTTACCTTGCAGTTGGGTTATCTTTGTTTAAAGCATTTAACCTTTGCTTAAATTAATCCAAGGAGATTTTGTACTTTGGAAGTGTGCATGAGAATTACTGTGTTAACCCTTCAATCTAAACCTAACGTTGTTGTTGTTATTTCTAATAAAGTTATAGTTGTGTACACACATCTTTAAATTAAAAATGCTTGAGCCAATCGTTCTTGCTCTTTGAAGAGTTAATGTTCATTTTACTTAAAACAATAATTTTTGTTTTTAAACATCCATTTCAAGATGTTAATATAATTGCATCATGATTTTGTATCCCTTTACAATATATTTGTTATTCAGTACAGAACCCTTTTGTTAATGCCTCTTATTAAATTCTCAAATTCCGAAAAAAAAGACAAAGCTTTGAGAAGTAAAAAAAGAAATTCATCAAAGAATGGTTGTCCGAGATTCTTACGGAAACTTAATTACAGGCAATGAGGTAGTTTTAATAATATCAATATAATTATCAAAAATCACTCATAAAATAACATCAATACCGTCTAACCTGTTAGATTTTCTTTACATAACAGGTATGTATGTATGTATGTATGAAACAATAAAACGTGGAAATGTCGATGTACATTTGTTGAAATGTAGATGTACATTTATTTACCATAGGTTGATTTTGCAGAGAGGGTAGATTTTGCAGAGAAAAATATGGAAGGTTTAGTCCCCTTCTGTTCTAAATTACACCATGCTAATCTCAGGTAATTTCAAGTCTACTGCTTCCATTCTGTGGAATTAATCTCTTCTTAGAACACATGCAGTATGCCCCTGTTCCACGGTGCTGTTTTCAAGGAAAATGATAAATAAAGATCGAACATGATTTCCATACTTTCATAGTCTTAAGTGGATACACATGTTTATGCATTTTGAGCACAAAGCACATTGGTCTTTTGATTTATTGGGGTGTGTAGAATGAATAAATTTACATCAGTACTAATGTTTAATTCATGATTTTAAGTAAATTTAATGTAACTGTTTATCATTTATTATAAGATTGTATTACAGAAAATAATTAAAAAGCATATTTAATTCATCAGAATCACAAATAACAAAGGTTAATAAGCCAATTATTTTAAAGTTGAATTAAATTTTGTTATTGAGGAAATTTTCTAACTTTAAGAATTCAATGCTGAAATGAATAATTCTAAAAGAACTAATTATATGGAAAATTAATCAGAGTGAGTAAAATAAAGAAAGAAGAAATATGAATGACGATGATTTTAAAATGGTAAATTCATTTGAGAAGACAAAATAGAAATTACCCAAAAAATGGTTTCCTTGCTTTGGAGATTGTTAAAACTATTCATAATTATAATTTATCATTTACAATCTTTTTTTAATTGTCTCCTTCCATTTCCTTTTATCTCTTCATTCTTCCTTCATTATACAGTAAATCTTATATTCAGTTGATATGGAACACAGCTAAATGCTAATGAAACTGAAGGTTGATTAACGTAATAATGGATCAATTGTTAAAAACATATCAGAAGATATTCTTTTGTAGAAATGAGCTCATCAAATGAGAAAAGTTTTGATAATTTGGGAATAAAGTTCTCAATGAAATCATGACACCATAAAATTAAGACATAACTTTTTAAATTCTATTTAAAATTAGCAAAATAGTTATTAAATATTTTGGAATATTTAAAATGTTCTTACATGCCCGTGGACATGCCAGTGGACATGCCAGTGGACATGTTAATTCATGAAGGTGTAACAAACACAAAGCATGCATATGGAGGAGCAGAATGGAGAGCAACTACTAATCTATGGGCGAGATATTAGACAACACATATCAATGTACGCTGGGCTATCAGGGATTTATGAAGCTCTTTCTGATTATTAAAGGTTGACTCCTACACTTGCCAAATGTCACTAGAATGAAAGACAACAGGCTTCTCCCCATATCCCTCGACAATACAGAATAACAATAGAATATCTCTGAGTAACAGAATAGTGTTAAACAATATTACATTAGGTACATAGAGAGAGATAGTAATGTGTAAAGATTTAAGAAGGCTGAAAATGTCAATGGCCGATGATTGCATAAAGGAAAACCAAGTGGTTGTTTGTTGAATTCTACTATTTGAGATAAACCTATATTGAAAGGTCACGTTTTGGTGGGGTTTGACTTGACTGCAAAATTATAATGTAAGCTGAACCATTTTTAATAAAACAGTCAATTCAAATATAAGTTACAACATGTGTTTTCTTTGCTTGTATGGAAGTGTAAAAATATTTTCAAAATGAAAAAAGGACAATGGTTTACAAGACATTTGAATAAATGGAAACTGAACTTGTAAAAGCATAGAAAGAATGACATATTAAATACATATTTCATGCTGATTTGAATATGAAAAATGACTTCCAACTTTTAAAAGTGTTTCAAAATGGAGTGGATGTAATAAATACTTATATGAGTGAAATTCTTTGCACCTACACATCTGACTTAACCCAATACCAGACTGTGGTGTCTGCATTCACAATGCAATACTTTGTGCGCTAAAAATTCATAATACAAAAGTTCTATGGATAGGTACAGCACTATTCCTGCCACATGATTACACTTTCATAAATACATTATACAATTAGAACCTTCTGTATCTGTTTAACAACTGTTCTTATTGATATATAGAAAAGCAATAACAACCCCCGACTTCATCCTCGATAAATATTTTTTTCTTCGATTCATTGATATTGTTTATCCCCAGTCTATACCAGTGTTTGAAACAACTACCTGACAATTGCTGCTTAATTTTCAACAGGGTTAGTTTTTAAAACCACAAGCCCCGATGCCATTTACAGTTAAATAGTACGTATTTTGAATCCTGAATTTATATATAGCATCTAGCACTGCAGCAAGCTGAGTATAATTAGTTGAATACAGTCTCTATCTCATCATTACACAGGGTATGTTGGTAGATTAGATTATGCTTTATTACAAGATACAAATAAATAACAGCTACGATATATTTTCTGTTTGGAATAGTTGACTACAGTATTGTAGTGAGATCATAAATGTCCATTCGCACAGACCTGTAGTAGTCCAAGGCCTCTGTGTCCTGTCTATGTGCACTTGCATGGCTTTCCTTGTATCTAGCACTTCATCAGAGATCCAAACATTTTCACTGGGTAGATGAAACTCTTGAAACTCTAGCACTTTGACATAAAGAACCACTCTCTTGATTCTGTAAAATTATCCTTTTCATTGTTACATCATATTTTCACACGTCTCTTAGCCTTGACGCCTCTCACTCTATTCACCAAACACAAATGTCACAAACTCTCAATGTATTCAAACAGATATCCATGTAGTTATTCTAATCTTTGAACAAGTTCCAACAAAGCATGCAGTTCTCCACAAAGAATCAACACGTCTTTGTTCAACATCCTCACAGTATTTCACCAAACAATTTCACATACTCTGCAGTATTTCATCAAATAGCAAGCCATATATCAATCTTAAAGTTTGGATATTTACCCTGTAACAGTTTTTAAGAAAATCACCAGAGCGTAACTCCAAAGTAAGTGGCCATTGTTTCTCTCACAACTCTTCATCATATGCCATTGTAACTCATACAAAATTTCAACAATTATCCACATTCAACTATTCCTCTGCTTACATGGTTATGAATTTGAAGTACTAATTCAAGTCACTTTCAGAAAGCTTTGAGTATATCAAGATATTTCATAATCTCAACAATCACCCAATGTCTCATACATTTGTCCACAGCACTTTCATTATTTGAATGAGTTTTATAATTCAGAGTATGTTTATGATGTCAATCCTTATTTTCAAGATTCTCGCAGAATTCATAAAATTAAACATATTCATAAATTAACAAATAGCTCTGTCACTAGGTTTCTCACTTGGTTGGAATATTACAGCACGTTTGGCATCAAATCCTGAAGCAATTCAAGATAATTTCAAAAGATTAAGTTGATTTCTGCTGCCCTCTAACAATAATCCAGGTCAGCTTCATCAAAGTACAACTGTGCAAGATTCTTAACTCTGTAGATTCAATAATTCAGTTGCGTGATGGGTCTGGTTTCAACATTTTACTCAGTCACAACATCAAGAATCCTGCCAACTTCTGGATTTAACTCTTTCCAATGTTTTTTGATCAGTTCAAGAAATTTCTCCTTTTCAATCAAACTCTGTATGAACAGATGAACACAAAACTCAGGGCGGGGTTCTCTCCCTTTGTTGCCACTCTCCTCACTGAAATGATCAAGAGAGACATCAACAACCAACTCCTCTTTCTCATCTGTGAAAATCAGTTGGACCACGTTAGGTGATGTTGAATATAACACAACCCTCTTCAGATTCTCAATCTTACGAATTTCAACTATGGAATGACGAGGATTTTCAGGTAGGCCCCGAACAAAATCAGGTAGTGGGTAGGTCACTATATCCTCTTCAGCTAAACAGACACAGTTGCTGGTCAGAATGATCGTGGTTGGTTCCACCTTGCTGCTCACACCCTGCTGAAAGTCCTCACCGACCATGTAGCCCAGGATGTACATCCAGAGCGTCTGCTTCTTGTCGCTCGGTAGAGAACTTGAGATCTTCTCCTTCACAAGGTACAGGATGTCCTCAATTGCATCTTCACCAGGGTAACAGAACCTCACTTGACTAGGGTGGGTATATTCCAGGCCCTCTATGGTTGACTTGGTCCTCTTGTAGAAAGCTTTATAAAAGTCCTGTTCCAGGTCCTGCTTGTCCCTTTCAACCATTGGAGATGTTGCCAGGAGAGAGAGGACACCGGTCATCTTCTGAAGGAAGATGCTGGACTCTTTGCTCTCTCTGATAGCCAGGGTGAATACAGAGTGTTCATCTTGACCGGTCAGTCTAATACACTGATCAAACAAGCCTACATTGACCTGTTGAAGGTCTGAGTACTTCAGCTTGAAATATGGTTTGATAGCTCCTCGTTTCTTTACCTTCATGCCTTTCTCTGATCCACCCTCAGTCTTCCAAGCAAAGGCAGAGTCTGATTGGTGACGTGCGTGGGTCATCCATGGTGGTCTTGAGGCTGATTTTGACTGATTTGTGGAATCAGAGATGAAATATATTGTTTTTGTGCTCATCATCACAAGGGTAGGAATCTCCATCTTAGGATTGCTGTAGGGGATGACATTTGTCCACAAGACATGATGCAACTCTTCCATGAGTCCGATCCCACCTGGTGAGGTCTTTCCTGCAATGTTGGAGTGGAAAAAAGTTGCCAAATCTCTACCATCCATCAAGGCAAAAGGTTTTAGTTTTGTGGGAAGAGGCTTGAGAAGTTTATAAGTCCTTATGTAGGTTTTCAGATGCTCCTCAAGTTCAGAACTGAGATATGCAAGAGCTAACGTGTCCTCCTCATCAACCTGAAGATCCACACATGAATATATCACTTCTTTTGGACTTCTCTGCTTCTTGACTGGAGAGAAATGAACCTCATTATTGACAGGAGTCTCTCGCGGCAAGTCTTTTTCTATTTTGATCTTGGGTAAGCCAACACCAGACCTGGTATGAGTATTTGAGACATAATATTTGTTCAAGTCAAAGCTAGATGGCAGAGAACAAGCAGAGTTCTGTTTCTTCAGTTTTGCCTGGTCGGGAGGTTCCACCCTCTCATTACCTCCTTCTGGCTCCTCCCTCAGTGTTGGAGACATCCGGTGGGCGTGCTCAGCCCGTAGGTTTGTCAGTCGGTCCAAGTAGAAGTCTCGTGAGGAGGTGGAAGGGAAAAGAACATCAAAGTTTTTGGCACCACTATTCTCATGGAACACCATGGACAATCCAAACTCTGCAAATCTTATGTTAGTTTCTCTAGAAGGTGACTTCTCTTTGGCTACTTTACTACTAGCACTGTACATGTTGATGTCACTGATCCTGTCAGTTATTGGGTGGTTCTGCATAACTCCTATCTGGAGCATCTCCTCACTCTCTGCCTCAAACGTTGGCAGAGGCCAGTAGATGCAGTCTATGTCCAGGAGGTACACTCGGTTCTCTGACAGCACAAGAAGACATCTTGTATGTGAAGGTTTGGCCACCACAACACATGAATACACAATGCGGTCGGAAGATGACCCAAACTGATCCTCCATATTGAAGATCTGACGAGAAATATCTGAATCACAAGACAAGTCAAGTATCTCAGGAGCATTTAAGCTGTTCATGTTTTGGCACACTTGTCTGAAAGACTCAATGTAAGTTTTCACTGCGGAAGGGTCCAGCCCAATCAGAATGAAGGTCCCCATTTTCCCTACAAAAGATTCCTCAAGTTTGATATAAGCATAACTAGACCCCAGAACGACCTGTTGGATATTGCACATAGGAAGAATGTAGAAGGGTTCAAAGTCCGGCACCCCTGGAAGACCAGATTCAAGATCGGTAAGTCTCTCTATAAAGATCTTGCTCCCAGTGAGAACAGCACAGCACGAGAAGATAACCTGTGGGTTGGAGTACTGCACAGCATGACACCACAGAATGTCTAGCACAGGTTCCTGATTTGTATCTCTTGATGGACTTCCTCCGCTCAGCAGCTGCTTCTGAAGCCAGCCCAGGAACTCAGAGTTTGTCCCGGATGGGAGGTCAGACAGACTGATCACTGTCGGCTTGCGACTGAAATAAAAAAACAACAACAAATGTTGAGAATCTTTGACAGTCACTTTAATCACAATGAAAACTGTCTCTCATTGAAATCTTTAGATCACATTTGTCAAAACCAAACTTTATTCTTATTACAAATGATCTCTAAAAATACATTAAAAAATTCATTGATTTTTTGTGTGGAAATATTTGTTCTATAATAGAACCCAAAATCCTTTAAAAAGTTTTAACATTGAATCTCAATAATAGTTACCTAATTTTTGCAGAAGATTTGTCTACAGGATCTTCTGAAGGGTCGTCACAACCGATGATAAACATGTTTTCTACAGTGTCTGTCTGTGCGGCCCCTTTCTCCGGGCTCCTGTCTCGAGACTTTGCTTGGCGTGGTTCTACACTCTCTCTAATTGTGTCTGAGATTGGCAATGATGAAGCCTGAAGCAAAAGAAATCAGCATATTGACGTGGGTTAACCTCAGTGGGTAGTAAAATAAAGAAAAGTTGCAAGATTTTGTATTGACTGAGGACCACAAAAAAAAGAAATAAACAACAGTCACACAATGTAATTTGGTTTAATTATTTGGAACTCTGGACAAAGGATGTCATGAAAACCACAGCATTCATCATGATACACTATAACTCCTTTTGGTCAGACACAAAGTCAAGTCAATATTTTTTACATTGAATGTAATGTTAACAGCTTAGTAGAGAACAGGTTCTGTGGATTTACAACTTCTTTACTGCAGCATTGTGACATTTCGGTGAAGATACCTACACCGTTATCAGGCAAGTATCACTTAGGGTTAGTATGTACAATGAATTGAATGTAATGTTAACAGCTCTCGACAAAGTGTCTACACTATGAATCATATAGCTGACACAACACATTAACAAGAATAACTAAACATTGGTGTTTACTTTCGCAAAATTTGACTTACCAGTCTACCTCCAGTGTCACCATCAATCTGATCGTAAGGGTCAAGGTTTCTTGGTCGCATGATGCGTGCAAAGGGGCTGTTGCTGTATCGTAGGGAGCCGGGGCCGGGGGACCCCCACACTGCCTGGGTGCTGCCGGACCTTACTGAGACTGCAAGAAGATGGTTATCATCAGTATTATGGCTTCACAACCAGTGTTATTGCTGAATAGATTATTTGAAATACTCAAACTAATTAGTTTTGATTTAACAAGCCTAGCATTTTTATAAGGGCATTTTTAATAAATTTTGAGGTGGGTTCATTAAAGTCTTAAAATTCAAATTTCTGAGCTTTATGCCCTGCTAAGTTTACAATGTTAATAATACTCAAATAAAAAATTATATTCATGTTCAACAATGTGAGAGGATGGGTTGTTTCTCTAAAAAACACTGAGACAAATATAGCTTTGAAATAAATCTGCACTGATAAAATATTTACTACAGCTTTAAACTGTATGCTTCATGTCATCATAAATAAATAATTTATCGTTAATAATATAAATCAAATCATGCTTGTCTACAATTGCCTATTTAGTATTCACTACTATTTCTTATGGATGAATTGTGATAACTTGTTAGTTGTAGAGTTAGTTGCTAAGCTCAAAGCAAGACAACAGAAAGTGCGGCAGATTATTGTTCGTCATTAAAATTTGGTTATATAAAACTTTGGTTAGAATAAACCACAAAACTTCCAATGACATTTATCAATAATGCAAAACATTAATAAAGGTTGGAGATATAATATAATGACATAAGTATAAACTGTCACACAAGATCACATAAGTTGACCAGAGTGATGATGCTAGGTAAAGGTATTATTTTCAATATGAGAAAATTGCTGTGAAACACAAAATCTAATTATTTAAAAAGGATCAATATTGTAAAATTTTCTCCATGCACATTTTCCTGATTAGAGTGACGATTCTTATATTTCATAAACTGGTTCAAAACCTGGTACAAAACTTTACTGTTTTGTCAACAGAATACCACACTGAATAAAATTCCTTGCACACAACAGGTGACACAACAACTTTCACAATCTATGTCTTAGTAAGGGGCAGGGATCAATCCTTCAAACTCTATCAAATGGCCATGAAGCGGGCAACAATTCAATAAACTGCACTCATAGATGTTGAACTGCACTGATTGAAGTGGCATGTATCTCTAATTAGAGTAATTGAGGTCAACTACTCGTAAGCCATGCACAAGACCACATGCAACCTCAAATTAATCTTACATATAACATATAAGAGAAATTATTGTTTATTTTGAACAGATAAATTCCTATGAGGTAGAACCAACCTGAAGGAGAATTTGTCAGTAGAATAACTTCTCCTTTTAACAGTACATAATTACATACAGGGCTTCTGACACTTCCTCTTATGATATTTTGCAACTGTTCTATTTTCAACAATCGTTAAATTGTGCATTACAAGTAACATGCTAATTTCCAATAGAACCTCAGATCCAAAACAATCAGTGACACACATTAGTAAGAACTTGACAGTGCAAATAGTGAGAAGCTATACAATATATAAATTATCAAAGAAAACTATCACAAGGTCACACATACTAGGACATTAAGAGACATCTTATAGAAACAAGCTTAAAAAATTATGAATTCATTACAAAGGACCCTTACCAGACAATCCTTTGTCTGATGCCACTGCTCTATAGTGGCTCAAAAAATCATATATATATCATATAAATGCTACTTAGGACTCTTTTTTTCCATTAGGGTGATACACCCCTTACTGACAAGAGCATAATATTAAATAGTGATAAAAACGGTAAAATGGGTGCCATTTGCCAAAATGAAGCTGACTTGATTTTTGTTGGTTGTAATAGTAAAAACACAAAATATTCATTTGAAGTATTTGGTATCTACCCTCTATTCATTAACCTCAATGTTTAAATTAATAACTGAAAAACTGTTTAACAAAATGCTGGATTAATTAAAAACCCCAAAACCAATTTGTTACATGGGGCTTTTATTTTGCCAAAGGCCAACCTCAACACATGTTTAACAAATTTTTGTGATTTATGGAATTTCAGATAATATCAAAATTTGAAAATTGTCAGTGGGAAAAATGGGACAAATGCAAAATATATATTTATGTCTAATCTCTCCAACCTGCAAATCCGAAAGCAAAAACATTTTTTGGCAGCTGTATAGGTCTCTAGGTTCAAAAGGATTGATTTGGGGAGGGTTAACAATGGAGAAAAAGCAAAAATATGGTAAAAACAAATAAAAACCAAAAAAAACCAAATAAAAGTAAATTTACATTCAAAATGCTTTTGAATACAATAATACAACATGAAACATGAATACATATATACATATACATACATACAAAAGCAAACATACGTACTAGAAGACCAGAGACACCAAAGTCCAGCGATACATGCAGTGAAGCGAGGTAGCGAGTTAGATAGAGTGACATAACGATACATACTTGATTACCTGAAGAGGGGGGTGTGCCACTGACTCGGGGGTCACCCGACAGGCGGGGAGGGGTGCAGCTGTATTCGGAGTCCGTTAGACTTGCACTCGATGCCGTCTGAAACATCAGATAAGGAAAATGTCACAAAATACCTTATTTATTATCAAAATGGTAAATTGTCAGTGATAAATACCAGAGTGGAATTACTAACAAATTGTATACCTGTTCACACCCAGCTCAAGAAATAAAAGTACTTACCAACTCCAAACAAAAAACTACTTGATAAATCTCTAATTCACAGAGTGTAGAGTTCTCTAACACGAAAATTGAATCCAAGATTGTCAACAAGCATCATTAATCTTTAGGTCAATATAGTATCTATCTGAATAAGGAACTTGGTCTTGATAATGAATTACTAAAATCAAAAGACAAATAACTGCATTCTCTTACTAATTGAAAGTGAGGTGATACAGGGTTTTATGTGATTTCAGTATGACCAAAGAATATCCTCACTGCCTGTTTATTTGCAGCAACAAAGCTGCTAAATTGGAACTAGCAAACCAGAGGTAGTATTACAGTAGTACTGCACTTAATCACAAACATATCCACCAAAAAGTTAGTATTCTGCAAATAGCATCAAAACATTCAGAGTACTTGGAGAGATTACTTACTATGATTGTACCTTTTGTTAAAAATCAACTTATTCAAACATGGCGAACTGATTACTTGTTACAGAACAGATAAGATAACAGACACATCTCTGAGATCTGAACACAAGACAGAAGTTGGGTGATCTAACCTAGGAGCATTGCATCTTCCCACTAACAATCATCCTGCTACATCAGCGTATTTGTCACCGCCTAGCTCTATCATATACCCTGATATCCTTTGGCCTAAAATGCTCGCATCGCTTACAGCTTGATACTCATGGCTATTTATAGGCTACATTGACATTTGTTTGAACTCTCATCCTATTGCTGAATGCGAGTCATTTCATTTGTTTGCTATATTTAGCGATACAAACGTTTTAGGCGGAAGGATATCAGGGTATATGATGGAGCTGGGCGAAGACAAATACGCTGATGACGCAGGATGACTTACAATTCATTCAGGCATTTAGGAGTTATTATGGCTAGGAGTTATTAGTACTGATGTTCAGTAATCTATACATCCAGTACAAATAGTCACACTCACCTTTTTAGGCGTGAGTCTTTTGACCTTGTCCTTGTTGTCCTTGGCCTTCTGTAGAGCCTGCAGTACTGCCACAGTGTCCAGCTCCTTCTGGTCAGGCTTCTGACCATCCAGCACCACCTGTTGGTCAACCAAGGAATAATTAATTGACAGGGACATAACTCTTGATATGCAAGTTAACAATATTATGATGTTTGAATTTTATGGAAGAATCAGTTCAATATGAGCATAAAGACAATATAAGACTGCGTAACCAGTGACCATCAACCATTGACTAACAACAATGTAATACATATGCCTGCCTTGCAATATTTGATTCTCAGATAAGAAGTAAGAAATTTGATAATTTACGCAATTCAGGTCAATGCAATGAGCCTACCTGGCCACCGTGACTTAGTTCATATTGGCTTCTCACCCTGAGGTTAAACCTTTCAATCATGACAAAAGTAAAGAATTTGTTCTTTTGCAGATAGTATAATGCTCCTTTAACTAAGCCTTTCTTCTGAAATGAGGAATATTGACTCACTTCACTGACTCTATCCCCGAAAACCTCCAGCACTTTAGTCCTGTAGTCCAGTACGATGGTGACCGGGTTGCCGGTGAGCAGCAGGTGCTCCAGGCACGGCAGTCCTCCAATCGGCTTCACGTCAGATACCTGCAGGGCAGGATGTCTCTTAATTATAATAATAATAGTGCATATTTGCATAGCGCTCATATCCGCTAAAGCATGCTCATGGCGCTCACAGGAAGAAGATTATTCGAAGTATACTGAAAAGAGGTGCGTTTTGAGCATTGTTTTAAAACTGTCAATGCTCTCAGCAACTTTTATAGTCATCGGGAGAGTGTTCCAGAGGACAGGGGCATATGCGGCAAAACTCCGTCTCCCAAAGGCTGTCAGTTTGGACTTGGGAACAGTGAGGAGATGTTGGTTCTGTGATCGGAGTGTGTGTGAAGGAGTATAAGATTGAAGCAGTTCTGATATGTAGGGGGGGTGACTGTCTATTGAGAGATTTCTAGGTCAGGAAGAGAATTTTAAAGTCAATTCTTGTCAATATCATAATATATTACTTATTGTGAAATCACATCAACAGCTCTGAAGGAACTTACCAAATTAATATTAGCCTATTCATAAGAAAACCATGCAACTAAAGCTTCAGGGACAATTTTAGTCCTCTCAATACCTTTATTGAAAAATCAGTTCCTATTGTCTAAGTAGCCTGATATTCTTCATCTTCATAATGATCCACTGAACCAAAGAGAGAATTAATTGAGCCACATACTGAGGGAGAAAGGGAGGTAACTGAAGGCTGACAATGAGACATGTCTTCCTATAAGATATAAAGGACAACCATAGCATTGTATCCCTGTCTAGTACACAGAGTGATACGCACCTGACCAATCTCATTGTTGCTGACATCTAAGGTCTCGAGAGAGAACAGTTTGGAGAAACCTGCAATAAACAGATTTCTTATAATGCCTACATTATAAACAAAGATTTATGTATGATGCATTGACTTTAAAAAGTAAAACAGTCTGTTCACCTGCCTATTTTCAAAAACACACTTCAATAAGAAATTTCAAAAATCTTGTATTTGCTCATGTGACTACCAGGCTCTATGTTGTTAGTTGTAGTCAGAGCTGGTAGATGTTGCCAGACTATTGGGGCTCTTTGTTAGAATTATGGAGGGTAATGGACCCACAAAAGTACAAGAATATTCTAGTATTGTGGAAAATGACATCCATATAGAAATGTTACAGTTCTTCTTATAATAATACCATGCAGTTCAAAGAGGATATTACTTGAGTGTCCATGTCATGCTATTTTTACAACTTGCGGGCCAAAATATTAGAAATTCTCATGCTAGAGATCTACTGATCTTCAGGCATGAGTGTTGTAAACATAGCATGACGTAGCCAATAATTTAATATGTTTGAAGTTTTGAGTTTGAAGAAAATATGAATAAATCTATTTTTAGATGCTTTCTGCTGTTGTTGTACATTGAATATAACATGAAGTGTGATGTCTCTACACATCAAATAACCATTACTAAGTGATCTTTTGCGCTAATGCATCATAATAAAATTATGAATCCCTTGATTCCCCTTGTAAGTATAACTAATGAGTATTCTTAGTTACTTGATAACATATTGAGGGATGGCAATAGAGTTATTGAAAAATATCTGAAATGTATGGAATTAGGTTACCAGTGTTTTGTTCTATGAAAAAAACTACAGTAAGGAGAAACCCTAAACAGCTAAAGATTGCCATCCCTGTAGACCCCCCTGTTGCTTTCCTCACCTTGTAAGGACTCAAGCTTGTTGCCGGCTAGTTTGAGGACTTTGAGGTTGCCGAGTTTGGTGTGGAGAGAGTCAAGGTTTCGGATGAGGTTGTGGGAGATGTCCAGGTAGGTGAGCTGGCTCAACCACTGCAGGTGCTGGATTGACGTCAGTTTGTTGTCGTTGAGGATCAGTCGGTCCACACGGGGCATCAGTTGCTGAAGATTGTCAAACAAATATATTTTCGCACTTCAAGTTTACACATATTTCTGAATGTTGATTGGTTTAGAGCACTGTCCTGAAAATTTGTGTGGTTCTTCTAGCTGAACTAGGTTGCCGTAACTACTTTCTCAGTTCTCAACTCAAATCTTCAATTAACTAATTCATGAATTTCTAGCAAAAATAATGTAACTTACCATAATTGTTTTATTTTATACAACAAAATGAAAAGGGGAAATTCACATGATTTCAAAGCTTTTTGATATGAACTTGCACAATTTCTTGCTGCAATTGAATATCTTAATTTTTGCTCAAAAATAAAGGCAAAAATATGAACTTTCTGAGAAATAACCACAAGCTTGCTGTTGTAACAGACGTGGATTTCCAGACTTGAGAAACAACTTTAACCATGATGAAACTTTGCGTTGTGTAATTTTTTAATTCCAAATGTGCTTCTATAATTGTCTAGATTGCATTCCTCATGAACCTTTACATCTCACATCCACGCTGCTTCCCGGTTTCGGGATGTAGCATTATGATAAAAGACACACAAGTGAAGTACCGTTATTGATTTTATTGCAAAATATGGAAAAGTCAACAAAACAAATGATCAGCACCGGGAATATACAATAACTCAACCTATAAGAACATTCTACTACTTCCCTACAGGAATCACTAACGCATTTAATGCGTTAGGAATATATCTTTAAATCCACCCGCCTATCCCTTTTCTAACAATATTCCTGAAAATATACTATTAATTCCTTAACTATAAAATACACCTAACTCTACCCAGTATTACCCATCCCGATATCTATACTCTTAAATTACATTAATACCCAATATCTAACTCTATTCTTATTCCTATCAACTAAGCTGTGGGAGAGGGGCCACTGTTTCGTCGCGAAACATGAGTTGTTCTGTCACGGAACAAAAAGCTGCCTAATGTCAAGGCAAGAGGGACGGCTGTTTCGTCGCGAAACAACTCACCTAGCCAAAGTAGATTATCGCTAGACAATGTAACAACGGACGCGCCTCCCTTATATAGTAGTCAACGGACCTATCCCACTACACGTAAGCCACCCCTACCCAAGAATAGACTGTTCCAGTGCGTGCAGCCAATCGCTAACGCGGAAACGGTGATCACAACCTGAAAACTTCCGGTTTGCCGACGACTGCACTGAAAACAGGTATTTGAACTTATTTATTAATATCTACACTATGACAATTATTTGATACCAAAACCTAACTAATATTATTAAGCCCACTAATGATATTAGTAATCCCAATAAAACTAGCCCCCGTTACACTGTAAACATCTGCATAGCAAACTTTATAAGGTGAATTTTGAAGACATTTTGTTTCTGTTTTGAAGACTGCTACATGTTGCTGTTTCAACACTGTGCAAGAAATAACAACCCTTTCCCCTTTGACAAGATAGACTCCAGGAAAGTTTGAATCGAGATAAGTGGAGAGGAAAAGAGTACATACTACACTGTCGTCAACTTCTTCTATGTCATTGTTGCTAAGATCAGCTTCGTGAACCTGGTCCCAATAGGACACCAAGAGGGTTCCGTCCTCCGCCCGCCACTGTGGAATGTCTTGGAGCAGGAACTCCTGTATAAACACAAACAGCTTAATGGCAATCTCTGTAATCTGAGATATGAAAAGATACAAGTATATCAAACCTTCATTATTGTGTCATTCACTTTCTATCCAGAAAAGTGTTTTTTTTTCTTTCAGAAAATTAGCATCCTAATGCCTCAAATGTTAATAGTTGATTGTTATCAAAATGCAGGAACATCATGAACTTTCTTAAAGTATTTTTGGAGAGTCAAAGTAGATTTGGCGAGAAATTAACTGCGGACTTGCAGATATTTTAACTCCTGATATCTCTCATTCAAAATTAATGTCTATTTCATCAAGTATAGATGATAACAGGTCGCGAGGCTCTAGCAGCAACCCCACTAGAATGCAACTCTCTTGATAGAAAAGAGCATTTGGGAAGTATTTATATAAGATAATACTTACTCGTATAGAGTCTGTTGATCTGCATAGCTGGAATCTCTGAAGTGTCTGCTTAATGGTGTCTAGTCCCATTATATTCTTTGGACTACAGTTTAATATCTGAAATGAAAAAAACATAAAATCTTATATGATCCAGAGTGACTCATACCGCTTTTAAAAGAAACTGCTCATTGAAAATTGTGAATTGGAACAAAATGTAAATCCCCATACCTAAGGTCTGAAAGATTTTTTGAATGTTTTTTAAATAAAGTGTCATAATCATAGGTTATTTTATTCTGAATTGACATATATACAGAACTAGCTTAACACTTAACCCTGTTACTGTCATGACCTGGGTTTTTTCTGAAAATGTACATCGGAAGTTGATGGCAGTTCACTAATTAAGCCCTGCAATAACTAAAGTGTACATATGCTCATCAGGGGGCAACATCTAAAAATGAAATGTGATTCCTGTTGTTTGGGTACCAAGAATGGTTTGATTCTGATAAATTCAGTGCACTAATGAAGAGTTATCCAACTCTGTTCAACACCTTACCTCTAAGTACTGTATAGATTTGAAGAGCGTAAGGTCAAAGCTGAGTTTCTTCATGTCTATATCACTTGTACCCACGGTCTCTGTACTGCCACAGATCTGAAACAGTGAATCAACTCAGTATCTTCATGTCTATATCACTCGTACCGACGGTCTCTGTACTACCACAGATCTGAAACAGTGAATCAACTCACTATCTTCATGTCTATATCACTCGTACCCACGATCTCTGTACTGCCACAGATCTGAAACAGTGCATTAAGTATCTTATTGCCTTCATTGTTTGTGATCCCATCGCCATCGTCAAATGTCCATCAGAAATTTACAAACTGATTTCAGATTGGACATTTGGGCAAAATTCCCAAAAGGTGTGCCTTGCTTGTTTTTTTTTCTAACAATTAAATTCATATATTTCACAGTAAATCTGTGAAATCAGTTAATATACATGTGTTTACACATTTTTCAGTACATATGTGTAAATACTAAAATTTCTAGGAAAGACACATCTTACTTTAAATATTAAAGGTCATTAATTATATTATATATTTATCAAACATAATCAGTTAACATAAATCATAATGGTATAATAACTATGTAATATATCATTTCACAATAAGTTATTATTCCTTCTGTGCAGATTGAGATGTAGTTTTTTATAAGTTGATAATATATATTATTTACTGATTTCACAGATTTTCTCTAACATATACAATGAAAGTCCTATCTTCTCTTGCATGGCATAAAATTGCGACAGTCCAAATGGCTGGTTAATTAAGGTCTTGCACAATTTTCCTGTGCTTGATTTCAAGGCTGCTGCGACGAATCTTGATAGTCCAATGAGAAATCTTTTGAGAATTTCAATTTGTGCTGAAGTGGGCACTGCTCTCAAGCCATGAATATGGGTGCTTGGGAGCAAGGTATAAATTTGTTGGTAATGGAGACTGGCGCAGTTACTGCCATGTGAGTGTAATTTTGAAGGGCCTAACATTGAAGGGCCTGTCAACATTTGAAAACTATGGTCTGATTGATACAAAAGACTTTCGATAAGGGAATCATATTATTAATATGTTGATTGACATAAATACTTTGCGTTCTTGTATAGCAGTCCACAGAATCCTAGATCAGATAGTGACATATTTTCTTACCTTTAAGTATTTTAACCGGGTGATGAAGTCTAGTATATGACCAATATCTTTCTTCACATCGCCACTCTCTGAAACCAAAACCAGTCAGAAAATTGAAGGTTCTTCAAACTAGACTAGCAAAGGAAATTTCATCTCAAAACTGTTAGTATAAAATGCAAGGATAGAAATGTTAGTTGAGAGGTTAAAATCAAAGAGTTTGAAGAAATGTTACAAAAAGACTAAACCATGATAATGAAACAGTAAAAAACACATTAAAACTGAAAATACAGATCTGAGCATCAACTGATGCTCGGATCATTTCATATTACAAATACATATGATTGTAACAAAAATATTTCATCAGGCCTCTAAGAAATCAGTCAGCAAAATTTCAAATAATTTAGCTTTTACAATAGAAAGTTGAAAGGAATTTTAAAAATTTCTGAAATATATAAATTTTACGATGTTTTCTCAAAGATATAAATTTTACAATATTTTCTGAAAGATATAAATATTACAATGTTTTCTGAAAGATATAAATTTTACAATGTTTTCTGAAAGATCTAAATGTTACAATGTTTTCTGAAAGACAATGATTTTACAATGTTTGCAACAAATCATAATTATCAAACATTTTTTATATCAAATTTTATATCACACAAATTCCTAATTGTAAGGAAACAGCCTACCTAACCCTGACAGGTGACAAAATACAAAATCTTAGCATTTGATACTTTCAAAAGGTCACTTTAACGGCAAATATACCAATAAAATGTCTGCTTGATGAACCTTAAAAAAGTGCACTCATTGCTAGATTCAAAGTTCATAATCTTTCCTTTGAAGACGTTTTATCTTAGGCTGATGCCAGAGGCGAACCTTACTGAACCTTGTTGGCTAACATCAGCAGATCTGTTGCAAGGGGGGGGTGGGCGGAGGGGGGGGAGAGACAAAACCTGTGAACATGACCCTTATTGGCTAATATCAGCAGATCTGTTGCAAGGGGGGAGACAAAGCTGGCCTGCTGTTGCTTTAATTTTAATGATACATCATGGAAGACAAAATGTAACATCATGGTATTGTTCATGTCAGGTCACCTTGACAAAATTGATATTAACCCCAAAGTGTTTGATAAGAATTGTGAAAACAATTATTTTGTGCTTTGAAGGTATTAAAGAAGGAAAAACTATTCAACCACAACCCAACATCACATCTTGGTACAGTGAACTACAGCAGAGGCAAATCAAGGAGAGAGAACTATAAGGGTGCTATGACAGTATCAATGAACAACTAGGGAACTAGACATGAGGACACTACCAGGACAGGAGGACACTACCAGGACAGGAGGACACTACCAGGACAGGAGAGAAGGAGGTTCAAGCTACACAAACACATCCTAACTCAGTGGTATGCATAAAGTACCGCAGGTTGGTTCGGGTAGCTTCAGTCTCTCAGTCAGCGCGTACAGCTGCAGTGGTGTCATCTGGAACACCTCCAGTGTTTGCAGGATTGCCTCCCCTGAAACAGAACATGGCTTAAAATGGATGACCAAAATTATTTTCTCACACATTAGTCAATGAGTGAGTCAGTGATGTGGGGCTTAACGCCATTTTCAAGAGTATTTCACTTCTATCGCGGCTGCTAGTATCATTGCAGGGAGAAAGCCTGCAACACCACTGAGTATGTTTATATGTTAAACTTCATAAATGGCGTTATTTTATCAAGCATTAGTGGTTATTTTTGGTTTAATCTCAGATTTTATATCCACAACCAGATCATGGCATTAATCAATGAGTATTTTCACAAACTGCGAATTTCTGGTTCAATATTCACTACAATTTGCTTATTTGTTTTGTGTATCATATTGTGAACTGACCCATGACTATGCACCGATGTATGGATGTCACGATAAAATGATGCGAGACATATGGTATTTTGCCCTTATTCAAGCTAAATACCAAATCGATTAGACATTCTCTGTTTCCCTTTAAGTATCTGACTATCCCACACAAGGAACTATGACTGACATGAGAAGTGAGTTTCATTATGATAACAATTATCTACAGAGATAAATGACTTTCTCAAAACGAAACTTAAATTAAAGTTTTATCCACAAAATCAACACATAGAGATCATCTTTATCATCTTTATCGAATACCATTGAGGTCTCATGTGTATTCCAGAGGTGACTTCCTCAAAGAGTTAAAAGTCATGTATTTATGAAAACCACACTTAAAAAACTCCCAAAAGTTTTTAGGTAAATGACCTACAAGGGGCACATGTAAGTGTGTGTACTATGGTTCAATGGGGTGTATATTTGTTGAAACATGTATAGTGTGTGACATTGTCATAGAATTGGTGGTGATGTAATATTTCTAAAGTGTTTGAATCACAGGAAAATAGTCTAAAAACAGAGAATGTTTGTTTAAGTCTATATGAGAGCACATGATCGAAAAAAAATGAGCACATGTTCACATCATAGTGATTTCATTTGTCCGGTTTCGTCAAATTTTTAATTTAGTTATGAGTGGAAAAATGGAGGGACATGCATTTGGCTAAACCTCCCTAACAACTTCATGCCTAAAATAATTCTGCAGTGTATAAAAGATGGCCCACTCAAAAGCATGAAGCCTGCTAACCTTTTTTAAGTTAAAATAAACCAAGAAATTACACTTTTGGGTTGTCAACATTTCAGGATTATTTTGCACTCGGTATCTCATCAGAAATGTAGGAAATAAAGGTCAATGCAGGACAACCTAATAATAATCAGAACATTTTATTTGGACGTAAATTCAAGAGTGGCAAACAAAAAGCTAATGTTACCAAACAGGAAAACCTATAATCTAGCCTCAAAGTCAGTGATACTTTTACTAAGACCGTTTGTATTTTCCTCATGATCAATTACCGACCCTATTAGAAACAAAATTTCTGTCACACAAACTTTCAGAAAGTTAAACCTTTTAATACCCTGTAAAACCTTTGGCTCAAAATAAAAATCATCACAAAAACCAAAACTTTTTGACGTAGCTTATTTCATTAGATTCAATTTCAATAATTCTTTAAGATAATTGAATCTTCTTATCTATTTTTCAAAAACTCAAATGGAAAGTATTTTAAAATTGAATTCATTAAAAAACAAATAGAAATAGAGAAAATACATATTTTAAAGCTTATTTCTACTCACCTCTATTGTACAGCTCTTCAGCCAGTGCTTGTGTAATTCCATGGATTTCCTGAAATCAGTCAAATAGAATTCTTTGAAAAACTTTTTTATTTCCCATCAATATAAAATAGATTACAACTGCCAAATTTAAAGCAATCAACTTAGTTCCTGATCTAAGCCATGGCCATGGGATGCTGAAACATCCTTACCAAACCCTCAAGTCAGATTAAGTTATATGTTAATTTTAATCTTTTTTTTAATGTTATCATGTTTGATTTCTTAAGAATGCATGGCAATCTTTTACAGGATAAAATCAATGAAAAAGGGTCATGGAATCTCAGGCAGTCCTTATCCTTTCCTTAGTGGTTGTAATGCTATATTTAGTAGTTTCATTGGGACCTATCTGTCCAATGGAAGTTTTGAACACCCAAGAGCTTGCCATAGCTTTTACAGCATACCCGTCAATTACCTGGTATCACGGCGCACACACATCAATCTCAAGCCATCAGATTTAGTATGGCTATATCTTTGGTAAAATGGATTTGGTAAGTTCCATTAGCTTAAGTTAATTTTTACGAAGTACTGATCCATCCAAAAGGAATTATTCACTGAACAGATAACACTCTGTATCACATATTTGTTGAAGTGCAGAAAGTAGGTGATATTGGGCAGAACCCTCTTAGCCATTAAATCTAACAGGGACATTACTTGATCAAAGGGATCACCATTGACAAAAGCTACCTTTAGTGTAAAGAATATACTACAAAGCACACAGAACTCACATATTTGTTGAAGTGGAGGAAGTAAGCGAGGATGGGCGGCACCCTGTGAGCCAGGTAGTACAGCACAGTCTGCAGATACACCTCCAACTCTCCCTGCCGCTTCTTGATGAAGGATTCACTCTGGTTCCCAAACAACTTCTTGGGAGGGAGGAGGTTCTTGTCGAGCTTGCAGGTTGATACAAGCTACAGTAGAAGAGAACAACGTGTTGGTATATGGTACCTACAATCTATGTCCTGTACTCTTACAAAAATTAACCTTAACTCCTGATTCCAAATCCTCCCATTGGACTACCTCACCTTGATGGGTGGACTTATGTTTAATGGAGACTCATTGCTTTAATTTATCACTCATCACCTTAAATATTATTGTAAATTCTGCTGTGGCACGTCGGCATTTGACAAGAACTGTGGCACATTGTCAGACAGTGTGGAGAGGAAACACTAAATAAGTTCATGTTCTGGTTAAGTAAATATCTAAAAATTTATTCCTGGAAACAGGAATTATTTTAATCAGACTGCAATATACATGTATAAAGGACATGCTCGACAAAATTTGATTTATATAAATTTGTTGTAAAAAAGAAAAATAACTACAACTAGAAAATAACATAATTAATGTCTTACATAAATGATTAAACTGTGAGTCAAGGGCATTCTTATGCATGAAAATAACAATATGAAAACAGACTATGATTTACGATTACCTTTTCGTGTAGATCATGGAAGGCACTGTACCGATGTTTGACTGTCCAGCTGTACGATCCCACTGATACTTCTATCAGGTAAACCTGCACAAAAAAACCCCATCTTGTCATCAGCATAGATCAGATGGAAATTTGAAGAAAAACAGTGCCTAATTGAAGAACAAGCTTCCATAATAAAAGAAAACGCAGCTTAATTATGAAACAAACACAATTATTGGGGATAACAAAATAAATGAAATGGTTAAACCAGAAAACTTTTCGTTTGCATCGGTTTATCAACCAAATTAGAATAATTTGATAATTTCTCATGTTTCTAAATAATGTAAAGATAAGGAGGTCTGCTGTATGACTGTTTCAACCACATCTAGAATTTGTCTTCACATCACTTCTACATTTGTCATACCGTCTGTATCCTAAGTTGCACAATATCTATTGGTATATTTTTCCCACTGATAAAAAAATAAAGCGACAGAATAAACAAAAAATTGGAAAAAGGATATAAATGCTCTTTTATATCTATATTTATACAATTTCCAAATTTCTGCTCAAATCGAGTTGACACCAATTCATTGTTAGCAAGCATTAAATCATTGATGAAAATAATTTTCCTTAATTTATGAACAAAATCAATAAATGCTAAACATTTACCACCATTCATCTTTCATAATTATTTATGATATCTATTTCTTTCAATTTTCTCTTTTCTTAATCAAACTGGAAAGATAAATTGTGTTGTTCAAATTGTTTTTTCTGAGATAGAATTATTTATACTAGTAATGAAATTGTTATGAAAAAGAATATTAAGCAAAAGTAAAAGAAAAATGTCTGTAGTTATCTCCAGGATTGCTTTAACAAGGACAAACACAACACATTGTTCATCTTGACTTTTCAGCTAAATGTCAAATGTATATATGGAACATAGTTTGTTAATAACTGCAATTATGCTTTATAGACTCCACGACAGTTCCTGTTACAAAAATTTGATCAAGAACTAATCTGAACTTAGAAGTTTCCAAACTGAATTACCGTAATTCCTCTATTTATTCTAACCTAAAATTTTCAAAAGATTTTCAGAAAATGTGTCTTCATGTTCTGAAGTATAAGAGCTATTTAATCTATTCGAAACATACCTCCGCAAATGCAATTATTAGAGAAACTGACATCTTGATTAATAGCAAGTAAATCACCCAATGAAATAGCTACTGATAAAAGTTAATTGTTGTTGGGTTGAAGTTTAACGTCTGCTTCCACCATTGGGTGATGTCGCCGACGTGGGGCCTATGCCTTAGTTATTTGCAATGAATGGGAGAATAAGATTTAGAATAGTTTATAGACACCCAAATAAAGTTAATAAAAGTTCTAAAGTGGTAATAATATAAAATCAATTTGGAATTTGGAATAGAATGGGAGGGGGGGAATAAAAAAGATAATGTTGTATGTTGACGTAAAGATAAATTGGAAATAAATTTGTCGAGTGCTGTGAGATGGCGTGGTACCTGAAAGAGATAGGAAGATATTGTGTATGGGGAATATTATTTTGTTATTATTTTTAAAGTTGGTGCATGAGAGTCTTTAAGAGCCACTCCGTGAGTTGTTGAAGACATTTATGCCAAACTTAATCACTGGTGTCATTTTATCAAGAAGTACTCTCTCTTGCTTAAAGCAAAATTGTAATCGGTCAAGTAAAGAGACAATACAAACGTGTCAAACAGTCAGAACTTCAGGTGGAAGATAAAATTTGAGATGATATTGTTTGAAGGGTTATATAACATTTATTCATGTAACTGGTACATGTGCTTTTGGCTGAATTGTCTGCTTCTTCATTTTTCTTGAAAGTTTAAAATTGTTTTTGATTGATTGGAAAACAGCGTGAATTTCCGTAGACAAGTAACAAAACTATTGTCACCAAGGACAGTAAATTCAGCTTAAGTTATCCGAATGAGTACGTATTTGATTTGCAATTGGTAAGAAAATAGTGTGTATTTCAGTAGAGAGTTAACATGACCATTGGCTCTAAGAACAATAAATTCAGTCTAATGATGATATCTAAAGCAAACAGGAGTTTCCAAACTTGACAGATTATCACGGTATCGTTTTATTTTAGATGACTCACTGTAAGATTTATTTAGTGAATTTATTGAAGTGGAAAACTTGATTTTTTTAAAAATCAAAAAGACATATTTTCACCAGAATATTGTCAGTATTTATTGGATAACGGAAACACTGATAAAGGTAATATTGGTGATAAATTTATCAAGCAGGCAAAGTGTTAATCAATATTTTGACAGTTATGTATCCAGCAGGTAACAGGTGAACAAGATCGGTAGTCACTGCGGAGTCAGACTCCCTGAATGAAGTGAATGTACTTCCTGTTCTTATTCGGCTCTCTCCACTCTTGATCATTGTTGATTATTCTGCTTCCTGCTTCTACTTCTGTTACCTTCCTGAGTACTCAGGGCAACTCTACTCAGTACTGCATTAGTGTTTTTCTCTTAATGTTATAAATACACTAAAACATTGGACGATTTCTTTTTTAGCCAAAATTCTCTATCCACAAAAAATTTTGATCTATTATTAAGAAAAAATTTCTATTAATTCAATAGAGTAAAACTTGTTGGTGTACTGGTTTTAACAGTAATCTATAAAATGATTGCTTTGTGCAATGTTACTACAAGCATATCACATATTTTCAACTCACCATTAATTCATCAAAATGAATTTACAAGGCCAAGATACCTAGGATAACAGTTATAAACTGACGGGTTTTTAAAACATAATTTTTGTTTCAAATGAATGAAAAATTTCAGAAGTCAAACAAATCCTTTGACATTGTTTGAACAAATCAAACAATGCAAACTGTATGTAAAGTCTTCAGTACACATGTAAAACATTTAAACGGTAAGTGAGCTTGCATCGGGTTATTAATTAAGAATCAAGATGAATACCTTCAATGATGAGCATTGAATGACAATTTTCTACAAGTCAGAATTCTAAGATTATGTGACACAAACGGTAGTGTTCTAATTTATATCAAACCCACGAATGGTAGTGTAATAATTTATGTGAACCCCACAAACGGTTATAATCTATATAAACCTCCAACGAGACACTGTCATTTGCATCTAAGCAAAACCAGTTCAACAGAAACAAGTGTCCATTACACAATTAACTGTCTATCTGATCTTATTGTTATCAAAGTTAAGATTCAGACAACAAAACGATGCAAGCATGCACACATCAGTGGGACATCACGTTCTTGTTTCACTGATCAAATTAAATGTTAGGACACCGATACAGGAACTGTTAAGTAACCATGGTGATAATGTTTGTTTGTTTGTTTAGTTAGATTGATTTAATACCTTGTCATGACAATCAAATTGTTTTGCTTTGAAGTTACATTTGATTTAAGTTTTATTATATTTATGGGTTTATTAGAAAATAAACTAAATGATAAAAAAACAATGTTCATTACATTTTTTACTTTGGATATATTCTACATCACAGTTAAATCAGAATGAAAAATTGAAAATGTAAAACTTAAATCTAAAAAACATCACATGCAAAACTTCTTGTCCTGGAGTAAAATGAAATATCACTTTGTACCGTGGACCTATATACAAATTGATAATTCTAGTAGGCCTAAATAAAACACGTTTGACAAAGTCTAAAATAATCAAATTAATTATTGACCCTAATTTTTATCCCAAGTTAATAAAAACATAATCTGACATGAGTCACTACCATTTTTCTTGTTAAACACTAACAATCATATAATGTCCCACTTGCATATATAAACTCTACGCAGGCTGCTTGATGCTGTTGTTTTAAATTATTAGATTACAAGTCTACCGAGTAGATCTCATCTTTATGAAAAAAAAATCACTTCCTAGGCTAAACAGCCGAAATTTGTCGCGCCATAAAACGACACTCACCGTAAAATTTTCCCCGGCTTCGGACCCTAATATCCTCACTGTCCTTGAAGCACTGAAATTATCGAGGTCTTTACCAAAGTGAGCCATAGTCGATTCTGTTTGATCACTCTCCTATCATGTTTACCAATAACATCTCATGACCGACTTGACACACTTTCTCGCCATTTTGCCGATCTGACACGCCCTCTTTTGACAGAATGGCGAAAATTAGAGTAACCTCCCTTGGGTAGAAGCGCTCATAAAATGTTAATCTCCTCCTAGAATTTAAAGAGTTTCATGGAGAGTCTGCATGCAGCAACACAGATTAATTCGCGTAGCTTAACCGAATCTCCTTTTACTGAACTTTAAAGATTTTCTTACAAGTGCTAACATTTGTTTTCCTTTTTGTATGATGTCATGATTTCCCTGAGATAACGCGTTACAGTGCCTATATGCTGCCATGAAATGACATAATTGTAAAATGTTTTATTTACATGTTACATTATAATTACATTCTTTGTCTTGAAAAACAGGCACTTAACATTGTATATTTTAAATTTTTTCAAATTGAAAAAATATAAATTATCTTTCTGGAGAATATGGCTATATTTAAAAAAGAGAAAACGAACTTTCATTTTAATTAATCTTGTTTCAATAATTGATATTGTGATAATTGATATATCTAAACATCGTTACACCAATACGTTTTGAAACTCGCTTATTCCAAACTTTAAAACCACGGCTTTACAAAAAACGGCTTTGCAATGTAAAGGATGGCACTAAGCTAGGTTAACCTTAAAGTTAAGTTGTTTTGTGCAACGATACCCTGTACCAAAGGCATTCGTCACTCGATTAACTTGACGTAAGTTACAGGTTGATGACGCTTTGCATGAGTTAGTTTCGCTGGTTCAGCCGTCATTGTGTAATCTTCATAGTTATCTGATATGTGAGGAAGCTTCCCGGCTACAGCGTATGATTTCGGTTTTGATTTCAATTTGTTATCTTAGAAATGACCCCACATTGATCAACATATATACTGGATTTTCAAATCGTTTACGTAAATATATGGTGGTAAATTTGAGGACAATAGCTAGGCCAAACGTATGATTGAAATAATGTACTTCAAGCTGAGATCATTAGAATTTAATCTGCAAAATATGAAAAAGATCCAGCCAGAATATACCTCAGGAAAATCATTTATGCAGCACTTAATTAACACGCAACTCTATGGTAACGAACACAGGACACAGGTCTTTACCCACTTTCTGCGCGCACTAATTATCTATTCAATGTTTCCATTAAAGAGCCACTCCGTGAGTTGTTGTAGTCATATATGCCAAACTTTATCAATGGTGTCATTTGATCGCGAAGTATCGACTGTTACCAAAAGACACATTTTAAAGCTTATTGGTTTTTTACAGTGACAATATGAAGGTAGAACGTCGCAATTATGATGGAAAACCGGACAGTGGCGCGCGTCAAATAGTCAAACGTAATTTTGGAGACTAATATAAAACAGCCAGGAGGGTAGTTAGGAGTTGATAGTGTTTGTTAGGTTATATAACTAGTATCCATGTATATTGGACGTGATATCTACACCTCTGTGCATTTATAAGGCTGTTTTTAGATTTTCATCGAAAACCAGTATTTGTCATATATAAGTCTTTTGGACATAAAAAGTTAAGATGTTTTGATTTTATATCACCACATATGACATTAAGGGTCGCATCAAAGGTAAATAACATGTTATGAAAAGCACGGAGTGGCTCTTTAATATAATTGGTTGTAACTAAGTGCTCCTTTGAATACACCATGCTCTTACAAAGTTCTGTAAAATATTCATTTTCAATAGTTCTGTAGCTATCGTGTGGTTATTTATCTACAATTTAAACACTTGCCAGTGTCAAATGAACGAAATTAATAAAATCATCTGCTCCTTATCAAATATGCAATAATTACGATGTAACTCACAATTTAAGTGTTGAAGTGAGTAATAACTTTCAAGTAACATAATTAAGGTAACAAGAAACTCCGAGGTTTAGATATGCCCGACAAAACAACTAAAGGACAAACTCTGAATTTTAATGTTGAGCTTGTTCTTTATAAATTACTTTGACTGGGAATGTACCGGAAAGAATGTATTATGTCAAGACGGCAATGCAGAGTTATCATTAGAATACTTTAATATTACGGCGGGTTTTTGGATCATTCACATACATGTGTCCTTTAAAAAGATTCAAAATTTCATGAATGCTTACTTTTATATTGAGAACTATTTTACATTGAGAACAAAACTCATATCTGTGTGAAATGGTTTATTGTTGAACAATAAAATATGCCTAGTTATCAAAGACAAAATACTCGTAAAAAAGAAGTCCAGGAAATAGTGAGCGTTTTTCGCACATTCTCTCTCAACAGAGGTAGCTCCGTCATTGATTATCGTACAAGAGCCACCTCTGTTAGAAGAGAATTATAAATTTAACGTTTTCTCCTTGCGTTCCTTGAAGACATTTGTAACGAAAGCTTTGACCATAATGCTCAATATATTAACATTGAAAATTGCCAATACCATGTTCAATGAGCATGATGAAAAAAATTGCTAAAGATCTCAAAAACCCCTACATTTAAGACCGACAAACACTGTTCCTAAAACAAAGTGTATTTGCTAGTTCCAGTAAACCAAAAGTTGTCTAAGTACATATATGTATCAAACAAAAGTACAAAAAGGAACAGGTGAGATTTGATAAAAATAGAACACTTACTATTAATATCTATAAGAGAGATACCACCGAATGTTAAGAAATAGTGTAAGTATATATCACTTACTATTTGCAAACTTTTAGTTACGTAGATGCAATAATCTTTAAAATGTATCTTTTTGGTGACAGTCGATACTTTGCCATCAAATGACACCATTGGTTAAGTTTGACATATATGACCCCAACAACTCACGGAGTGGCTCTTCAAAAAGAAAGCATGCGTATGAGACGGTGTGCCTCATTGATGTCATAATTGATTGGGATCACCATGAATTAAAATTAGAATCTCAATGAAAACTGAATTCAAGGAAATAAATATGGAATCAAAGAATGATACAACAAAGGCAACATATTCAAATAAAGTAAGAAAATAGTTGCAGCTTTATAAAAATGACAATGCAGTATTTTATGTGTACCCGTATATTCTATAAACATGACAAAGAACTGTGAAAATGATCTGAATATATGATGTCCAGCTAAATGACGATAATAATTTTCACTTCAATACATTTACGAGTAAATTAACGTATTCTTGTTGAAGTTTGAAATCATTTCAAATGTTTCTCAGAGGAAATTATTGAGAATAATAGTAATAACTCATAATTCAAAAAACAGTTCATGTCAAATTGACATACGAATAAAAGACATCGTCGTCATCTCGGAATCCATCTTCTTCTTCTTCTTCATCGTTGGTGCGCTCAGGAAGAAAGTTTTAGTGTCTTCAGAAATATTGCTATACATACTCAACCTGTGTTATGAATAATAGTGTATCACAGATATTTGATTAAACAGTGACGGGAAAAGAATTGTGGTTGGCCAAGAAAAATATACAATTATTCATTCAGGTTCGAACCATAATATGGAAGGATGTACACACTGGCAAAATAATGACCCATATTTAATACTGTATGAAATATAATTTTTCTCAATCTACTTGTAAGGAACGTCATCGACATATATTATATCACAGCGTTACATGGACCAAGGTTTGTTCTGCCTTCGTAACATGGGAAACAGTTCACAGGCGTACCCGATGGTCTCGTCTCATTCGTACAATTCACTTCACGTTGAAAATAACCAATTTTCTAAAACATTAACGTGTCAACTGAGCTATTACGCCGTGACATGATGAACCAACTGAATTCATGAATGATAAAATCGTACTGAAATACAAACCTATTTCGCTAAAACTAATTTCTGAACACAGCAGTTCACCTATGCACATCACATAATCTCATGGACAATAATCTCTCTATAACACGCTATCAATACAAATGAAGCTGAATTCTTCATATAACGGGGCTCTCTCCATAACAAGGATTACCAAAGTTGACCTTACTCTCATCAGTCATGTAGATTTCCTCGTATGCTGGTATCCCTTTTCTCCGCCTGAATGGATAAAAGTTCAAAAAGTTTACTTGAAAGAAATAATATCTCAATATTGGTAAGAACAATTGGTTTTCTTGTGCAATATGTTGTAAAATGAAGAAACCCTTACCCACAAGTAGTTTAATCCAAAACAAATGGTTTTCAAGACAAACTGAATTTGTTTTCATACATCTTGGCAACTGTCACGGAATTTGAACCCCCTAAAGTTATTCTATAGTTTGTTGCATTTATTGCAGGCATATATTTGTGACAATAATTTGAATATGCTTATAATTATTATTAGCAAAATCGTTTACTCATTTAATAAAATATTAGTATCTTCAATAAGAGTATAATGCTTCATACCTCCGACAAATCATTGTAGTTATCAAGGCGGCGAATATTACCATACCTCCGGAAACAGACAGCGCGATTATTAAAGTGGTGTCCTATTGAAGAAGGATATGAGAAAGAAAATATGAAATATAAATCACCATCAGAAGACAACATATACTTATATCACTTTATAGGACAGGTAACGTGGATCAAACATACTTTAAAGACATTTTACGAATTCAGTCCTAAAGATGTTATGATGGTAGTATTACCATTTGTCCATGTGCCAATCCAAGCACTGACATTTCGTGACCTGAAAGGATCGGTTTGAAGTTCCTGTACTAACAAGGAAACAAATGTCGTCTCTATATCCACCTTTAAGTCTTTTAAGTATGTATGATGACAACAAAATACTTACATCTTGTTCTGATTCTTGAGGGGATTCAAGCTGAACGGAGAAAAGTTTCTGGAACTTTGATTGGCCAAGAGATGATATAGCTGCAGCTATTTGTTGTTTAGTTTTCTCGTTTGCACCACACTCGATTCCGAATGAAAATACCTTGCTTAGTCTGAAAAACATTCAATTATACAATGTTTGAACATGAAGCAAAATTAAAACGTATTGTGTGTCTAAAGAAGGTTACCCAAAGCAATAGGTATACAAGACAAGCTTAACCGAAGAAGCATATGTATGACGATTAGCAATATCTAAAGAATACATCATTTCATATGCTTTAAGCGGGTATCGATGAGCAGACATGCGAATAACTCTAACTAACGAATAACTATCAATTGTTGACTTACGGGTCATACCCATTTTCTGAGAAGGGGGTGTTTTTCAGTCCCGAAAGTGAATACTCATGTTTTGTAGGCACATTGGGATGTAGGCGCATTGGGATGTAGGCACATTGGCATTTCTAATGCGACACGGGCATTTCTAATAAGTTTATTATTCCAAAGTATCACTAATATATCAATATATATATACATATACTTTTGAAAAGTAAAATTAGCATATATTTTCATAAAAATGCATAAATAAACTTTTGGATTGATACCAAAATTCCCAAACTTACGCTCGAGGGGAATGAAAGACTCGGGCATTTCGGCAGATGTTTTCAGATGCGAACGCCTTCAAACCAGTCATAACGTCATTCACATCAGAGGGCGTTAGCTGCTCCGTGAATTTCAACATATAAACGTCTGGAAAGAAGAAACATATGTTTACTGTCTTAGCTGCATACGACTCTCATTTTCAGTTTTAAAATTACTTCTCATTGGACTTCATGTTACTAATTAAAATAATATCTTGTACTTATGTTATTTTCATAACATAAACCTTTATGAATAAGCGTATATATACAGGCATGATTTTTTTTCTTCTGAAATGAATTATTGAAACTTTTTGAAATGGTTAAACTTCTGTGGGTTAACAAAATTTCAGTCCGTTGCAAAACGACCCGACACATAACAACCTTTCCACTAATGAAATGATAACATACAAGATGGTGCTATTCCGTAAGTTGTTATTGTCGATGGATTTCCAGTCGTTCCTCCAGAATCAGGCAAGATTGGCGTCATTGTTGTAGATTCGGTTGCCGTTGAACTGTATGTCGTACCTGGTCCAGCAAAAGGCGATTTTGATGTTTGAGTTTTATCAGGCGTTATAGTTGATTTTACAGCATGTGAAGTTATTGACTTATGGGAACTGGATAGCTCCGACGAGGAAGTTGCCGAAAAAGTGGAATAATAACTACTTGTAAGAATTGTGCTTTTCAATACTTTCTCTGAAGTGGTTGGAGTCAATCCTGAAGAAGCAGTTCTAGCATATGTTGAAACTTTAGAAGAAAACGTAGTTTCTGGAGGTACCATAATTGTTACATCACAGGATGATCCAGTAAAGCCATCCACACAACTACACACAGCCTGTGAGTTCACCACCTGACATGGTGACCCATGTCCACACTGGAGATCATGGCATGGGTCATTGGTGGTTTCACACCGCTGACCCGTCCAATGCACTGGACACGAGCACGTGTATCCATAGGAGTGGTCAGTACAGTTACCCCCGTTAATGCAAGGGTCCCATGAACAGTTGTTAACATATTCATCACACACCTGTCCGGTCCAGTTGGAAGGGCACACGCATCTGAAACCTCCATCTAAATTCACACAAAACCCGTTATTAAAGCACTGTGTTGTAATACATTCGTCAACGTCAAGTTCACATGTGCTACCTTGCCACGTGTGCGGACAGGAACACTTGAAACCTCCGGGAATGTTGATGCAGGTTCCGTTGTTGTGGCATGGATTTGGGGAACATTCGTCAAGTTGTGTGTCACAAGATGGTCCAGTGTAACCAAAACTACACAAACACTGGTAGCCGAGGTCGATATCAACACACGTAGCACCGTTACTACATGGGCTGAGAGTCTTACAAGACTCCAATGGATACTGACAGTTGGTTCCTTTCCACCCTTTATCGCATCTGCAGTCGTAAGATCCATCAGAGTTCAGGCAATCCTTATAGTGAATACAGATTCCAATGTCACATTCATTGATGTCTGTGTTGCAAGTATCTCCTTCCCATCCTGACAAGCACTCACACTCAAAACTGCTGTTGTGACTCTTGCATCCAGAAGCATGTACACACGGTTTGAGAAAGCAGGCATCAGTTATAACCTCACAGTGTGTGCCTGTTGAGCCATTTGGACACTCACAATGGTACGTGTACATATTACCAATACATGTTCCTGAGTTGTGACACATTCCTTCATCACATCCTGTGAACGAATCACACACACTTCCCGAGAACCCGGTCTTACACTGGCAATAGAAACTGCCGTGAGTGTTGATACACACGCCGTCATTCATGCACGGTTTAGCGTCACATTCATCTATATCTTTGGCACATGTAGGTCCTCCCCAACCATCTGCACAATTGCAAGTGAAAATTCCGTTTGTATGTGAGCAGGTAGAGTTGTTTGCGCACATGTCTGATGTGCATGATGCTTCATTGTTCTCACAGTTTCTCCCTGACCACCCTGGAGGACAGACACACCAGAACGTGAAGTCGTCATTGACGCATGTTCCGGAGTTCTCACACATCCCCTCCAGGCACCCAGTGAACGTATCGCAGATGGGTCCAGTGAATCCTCTTTTACACACACAACTGAAACTCCCTTGCGTGTTCATGCACACTCCATCATTCTGACAAGGATATGCGTCACATTCGTTGATATCAGAGGTACAATGGGCTCCTTGCCATCCGTCAGCGCAGTTGCATGTATACCCTTGGTCTTGAGGGATGCATGTCGAGTTGTTAGAACAGGGGTTGCTGTGACAATTGCTTGAACTCTGACTGCACGTCTTCCCTGACCATCCAGGGTCACAAGAACAGATGAATCCAAAGGTATCTTCAAAGCATGTGCCGTTATTCCCACAAGGTCTGCTTGAACAGAACCCTATAAATGTTTCACAATTGTCGCCAGACAAACCATCAGGGCAGATGCATCTTCTTGCTTTGTCTTCAACACAGCTGCCGCCATTCTGACACGGATTTAACAAGCAAGGAGATGTCGATTCGTTGCAGAATGTTCCGTTCCACGAATGAGGACAGTGACAATGAAAATATGAGCTTGTCTGTTCACAGGTTCCCCCATTCTGACATGGATTTGAAGAGCAGACATTTACCTTAGTTTGGCATCTATCCCCTGACCATCCGACTGGACATGAACAGTTATAGGAGTCCAATGTCCACATGCACGTTCCGCCATTACTACACTGGCTACTAGGGCACAGGGGGTTGAAGTTTGTACAGGTCCTACCAGTCCATTTTGAAGGACATGTACAGTTAAACCCACCGGGATAATTCATACAGGTGCCGCCATTACTGCAAGGTTGAAGAAGACATTCGTCCACATCATCAGAACACTTACTTCCAGTCCAGGATTGTGTACATCCACATTTCACAAGTCCGGACTCTATTTTACACGTGCCGCCATTTTGGCAAGAATTCAACTCACATCCAGGTTCATACGTTTCACAAGTCGGACCAATCCAACCCGGAGAACATGAACACGAAACGTTACCTCCCATTGATGCACAAGTCCCGTCGTTTTTACAGGTGTGCGATGAGCACAGACCAATGTAACTGGAACAATTCACGCCTGACCATCCCTGATTACAGGTGCAAGTGTAATTTCCTGCCGTATTTATACATGTGCTGTTCCCTTTACATACGTCAATGTCTTCGTTACATTCATTGATGTCGTCTTCGCAGTTAGGACCTTCCCATCCTGCAAAAACGTCAATACAAATAAAATTAAAAACTAAATCCATAAATAAAAAAACATGGTGTTTCCGATTCATCAATCAGTCTCATGAATCATCAAATATGAAACTTGAATAAATTAAAGTGCCTATTGGAATGTGGATAAAATCCTGCTACTGATTCACCGCAATGTTTCACACATGTGATCCCATATATATCAGTGGCAAGTGAATAAGTAAATTAATGAATAAAGACTGTAAAATTGGAGATAATGTCGGATTTACGAAAAACGTTTTGAATTGAAATTATGTACCCTTATTATCGAACTACCTGGAGCTTTTTGACGTAGTTGAAGATCGAACAGTTAAAAGTCTAAGAAACCAGTAAATAGAGAATTGACTGTATTGACAACTTAATTAAGCAGCTTGCAGACGTTTTAAACTGTAAACGTTAGTAACTGTAAACTGTAATTACCCGTGCGGCAGTAGATATTGCCAGTCTTAGCGTCACATACAGCGTTCAGGCTTGTTGGTTTACAGTAGTGGGAACAGTCAGTTCCGTAGAAATCATCATCGCACTCAACGCTGACAGTCAACAGGAGTCTGAGATGGAACCAAAAAAAGACTTGTAAATTTTGTAATTTCAAGACAATGAAAAAATACCAACATTATTTTAGCTGAAGTGATTAATAGATCACAGCCAGCAGGATTCGATCTAAAGAACTTGGGTCGGAAATCACACGCTTTCTAAATGGCCTCGTTAAAATATGTATCACCGTTTTGGGGATCCGGCGAACCCGACATTAATCTTTGTTTTCAAAGCAAAAGCTGTCCTTCATAAGAACAATGACAGGATGATGCTAAGTATATTAATAAAATAAGGTTATTCTTTAATAAACTAAAGCTAGATAAAAGATATCTACTTTGTCTGTATTTTCCTTCCAGTGAGAGAGATAAAGCTTGTGGAATCCGGGCCGGGTTTGCTAGTGATGTTCATAATGAAGACATCGATCAGTACAGTTTGTGAACCATTCTTGTCACGTGCTGTGATCTCCATGGGGTTACCAACCTAAGGAATAAAAACTGCGCCTTATATACGAGATATACAAACATAATGCGCCATCTAATTAAAAAAAACAGTGTCAACAAACTTTAAGTACCTAATTCAATTCCACAATACCACAAATACATTGTATCGGAGGATGACCTATATGTAAAATTGTCATGTCTTCATAAATGGTAAATTATCTGTGAGTTCCTTTTATTCAACACTGTCATTTATATTAGGATGATCCTACAAAATATTGTCATGTTTTTATAAGTCTCTTCTTCTTGTCATTTTCCACTTTCTATACTATTGTCTATCTTTATTCACTTTGTTTCAACTTATCAATTATTACATTCACAGGTGGAAAATATTTCAATATTAATAGTACCAATGTTTTGTAATAAAAGAAATGTCATGAGGTCAGTATATTTTGTACATTACTGAAATGCAACCTTCTCATCGTATCTTATCTCTTGATAATTATAAGGGCAATACAGTCATTCACAACACTACACAACTAAAAGTATCAGTGCCATTCATAAACATGGTTATTAATTAACCAGCACTTCAGTTCATATTCATATAAACAGGTTTTTAGCAAGTTTCTAAATAAGATTCCATGGCAAATATACAGATCGCCACCGTTGAATTGCTTTACAACTTCAGGACAATCGAAATTGATTTAACACCCATAAAAGAATAATATGTTGGGATAGGGATACATAAAGGACTGACGTTGAGAAAACTCCATACGGAACAAATTCCATGTAATCGAATAAAATCATGCTTTTTTTAACAATTACAATCATCGATCGTTGCCCATAAGACCATTGCGATCTTACCGTGTTCCAATGTTTCAGAGTGAAGACCACCGGGTTGCTCGTGCTGTGTCCAATGGTAGAAGAGAAGGTGATGTTGTTGCTGTTAGGTGTTACTCCGGTAGAGAACTCGTTGTCACATTTGCCATTATGGAAACTAGAGAAAAACGTTTCTTAAACTAAGGGGAAAGTAACACGGATATCAAGGAGAATATACACGTGTCATTAAGATAATTTTTCAATGTCGTCTTGTTTTTGACATGATTTTTACAACTTATTTTGCGAAAACATCATCGCCCCTAACTAGTTACTCAAAAACATCAAATAAGAATGTAGGTTGTTATATATCTACTTGTCAACATTCAGCTGAGTAATGTGTCATCTATTAGTCATGTCATGGGGTTCGTCAAAGGCCGTTAATGGAGAATTTGAGGACCATTTATTACTTAAACGTCACTTTTTCTATTAGAACTCACTTTCCAAGGCAATGTTTAAGATAAATTTATTCCTATGTTGATCACAAAACATTAAATAAGACCTTATATTCTATTGAAGATTGTACATTTGATGAAACCTTTTGAGGGTGTCTTCACATTACCATGTCTATTTGATACAAAATAGGGGCAAGACTGAGCTAATATTAACACAACTATGTTTCAATGTCAGATAGAGTTGAAATGCAGGCACCTTCCAAGGCAGAGAGTTAAAGCAGTGTTGCACTGCTGAAGACAGGGGTGCCCGGAGCTTGGAGGCAGGTGATCACCACAGCATGCCCCATCAGATGTGATCCCGTGTTGGTTGATGTACGAGACGAATCGGATAGTCACATTGACGTCACACTGTGAGACCTTGTGAGGACAGAAACGACTTGATAATCTTTCCTTTTCTCTAACATTGCGTGCATGTTTCAAATTTATGTCATCATTTCAAGACCATGATGTTGTTATTGCCATCTTGTCGAAATTGTTTCAGTATCATTTTACGTGGATGCATAACTTCTTTTGTAAATACTTTTTATTGATCACTTTTCTCAAAACTATAAATTGATTCCTTATTAAACATGATGTATCATTATTTGAAGTGATAAACTGTAGCAGTATTCGAAGTGATACACTTTGTCATCATTATTTGAAGTGATTAACTGTAGCAGTATTCGAAGTGATACACTTTGTCATCATTATTTGAAGTGATTAACTGTAGCAGTATTCGAAGTGATACACTTTGTCATCATTATTTGAAGTGATTAACTGTAGCAGTATTCGAAGTGATACACTTTGTCATCATTATTTGAAGTGATTAACTGTAGCAGTATTCGAAATGATACATTTTGTCATCATTATTTGAAGTGATTAACTGTAGCAGTATTCGAAGTGATACACTTTGTCATCATTTTTTGAAGTGATTAACTGTAGCAGTATTCGAAGTGATACAGTTTGTCATCATTATTTGAAGTGATTAACTGTAGCAGTATTCGAAGTAATAACTCACATCTAACATATTCATCACTCTACCTAATAAGAGGATTAGAGCATATGGACCTCTTCAAAATAAAAAAAAGAATTTTGCTATCTAAATTAACTTTTTTCACTAAATATTCCGTATTATTAGATCTTAACGTATCGATTTGTGACAGAAATCTTCTTTCAGATATAATAGATACTGAAATACGACATGTGTATCATATTGAAATGCCTATAGGGATTAATACGTTATAATATAAAATATGAATCGAGCGTGTTAAGTCCCTGGTATCGACCAATAATGTGAACTCATTATAGATGTAATAGGTTTGATATGATAGCATAAGAAAATCAGGAACGAATTTTAAGACAAAGATTTTACGGAATGCCAACTACGTTTTTTTAAGTCTCAGAAATAGCATTAACTTAGATACTTCAATACTAACTGAACGATATTGCGATCAGAAGTCTTGACATGGTTGGCAACTTGTAAACGATTTATGGTGGAGCTGTACAAATCATATCAACGAGAAAATTGCTTAAAGGCGACATATATGACGAATACGTACCTATTATATTCATTTACTCACCTGAAAATATGTTACCAGAGAAAATAATCCACAGATTAGTTTCATTTTGGATACCCTAGATATTATTTATATCACGAATGGTTGTTTATTGG